>OX438779.1:15048756-16248756 GCA_949316455.1 Acleris holmiana
TTTGCAATCACGCGTCCACAAGTATGTATAGTTGTTATCTGTTTTAAGCTGCCGAGCGCGTTTCAATAATAATTTGTTTGCCGGCGTTAGGTGATCGCTCAGATACAAAGTAGAAGCAGGTCCGGGCAATTCAATATCGGCTGTAGAGAGCCCGCGTCTTGCACGCACGGCGGCTAGCAATTCATTTTTACGCTTGCGTTGGGTGAACTTAACGATAATGGCGGGTGGCCGCACATTTGACTGCGAGTCCTTTTGTTCTGCTTGAAATCGGCGAACTCGATGAATCATGTCAATGTCAGTCTCTAGAAGGGTGTAACCGACCTTGAGGCATATGTTCCGAAGAATGAGAAGCAAGTTTTCACCCTTAACGAAAGGAACACCTGAGATTTCGATATTATTAAGCAACGCGAACTGTTTGATATTATTATACAATACAATACAATACAAATACTCTTTATTGAACACCAAAAATAAAAAATAAAAACAGAACATGGAACAGTACATTTAATTTTTTTATTATTCTCAGCGATTAAGTATTTGACGCTTTCCTTCATCTCAACAAGACTGTCGGCGGCCCCCTCCAAATAATTACTTTTATCCTCTACGGAAGAAACTCTGTCCTTTAATTCTGTTAATTCAGACTTCATTTGAGATTGTTCCTCCAGCATTTTTTCAGTAAGTGACGTGATTGAAGTTACTTGATTTTTTATGTCGGCTACGAACTCGCGCTGCATCACTTGCATAGATTCATTTTGCGCAGTACTGAACGAGGTCAGAGTTGACAAAATCTCGTTACGGAAGTCCGCCAGGTCCTGTTTGATACAGCAATCATGCTCCGGCTGTTTTCTTTTGCGAAGAGTAACATTGTGTTTTAAATCACCGTCATCTCTTAATTTCGAGAGGTCTGGCTGTGAGCTACCTCTGGGCGAGATCGATTTGGGTGGCGTACGGGATAGATTCATTTTTAAATAAACTAACACAGTCGTTCAATTCCAACAGAAAAGAAAATGATTATTTTATGCACTGGTTTAAGCCAATATGGAACTAATAGCTTATACAACAGAGTCTAAGTTTGCACAACAATAACTGATAACGAACTTAAAATGATCAGCACACGTATTCTTTGTAGCGTAGTTAAAACCGGACTGAAATTCGTACGCGCTCACGCGTTGTGAGCGAAGAGTGCGAGCGGCGCGTGGCGAGCCGCCGAGAGTCGATCGACGGTGCTCAATGGCGCCTCAGTGTGCGTGCCTCGCGGAATTAGGACGTGTATCCGAGCGTGCCGCGGGCTGAACGACAAGTTCCACCGCCGAGGCAATTTCTTCTTCTTTTTGTTAATAATTCAGTAATACACTGATAAACGCAGCCGCGACTGTCATCGTATCCGACGCCATTTTGAAATGTCGGCTCGCGGCGAGCCAGGCATATTTAAGTGTAACAATTTGGCTCGCGAGCAGCTCACCGCGCGGGGCGAGCATTCCTCAGGCTAAGCCGCTCAAATTCGAACCCAGCTTTAAATCTCACCCACGAAAAATTACTAACTTAAACCCATTATACGATCAATTATTTGATAATTTCACGGTTGCTTTTGAATTCAAGGATTCTAAAATTGAATCACGAGCATAGCGAGTAAATCTAGGTTAGAATCCTAAATGCAGCGAGGGATTTAAAGACACGAGATGTAAATAACTTTGGTCTCGTGTTGCACATACAATTTTTCACCTCAGCAGCGAGAAAACATAACCATAAGGTAAAAAGACAACATCCCCAGCCGCCTGCGCGTCGCTCCACGACCAACTTTGTATTGTGAACATAAAATAAAAAATTACTTTGTCTCACGCTCGCAGAAAAATCGAATTTTGTTTACTGTATAACGGAAAACCACTTCTATTGAGGTGCTGAGGTAAAAAATAAATGATTCATTGATCAGGTTAGCACCTGCCGACCTGAGACCTGCGAACTGCGCGCCGTCAGCACTGACCTGCGGGCGTGGCGATGGGCTGGTGCGGCTCGGCGTCGAAGGCCACGTCGAGGGCGACGCGGCCGGCGTCGAGCTGCGCGCCGTCAGCACTGACCTGCGGGCGTGGCGATGGGCTGGTGCGGCTCGGCGTCGAAGGCCACGTCGAGGGCGACGCGGCCGGCGTCGAGCTGCGCGCCGTCAGCACTGACCTGCGGGCGTGGCGATGGGCTGGTGCGGCTCGGCGTCGAAGGCCACGTCGAGGGCGACGCGGCCGGCGTCGAGCTGCGCGCCGTCAGCACTGACCTGCGGGCGTGGCGATGGGCTGGTGCGGCTCGGCGTCGAAGGCCACGTCGAGGGCGACGCGGCCGGCGTCGAGCTGCGCGCCGTCAGCACTGACCTGCGGGCGTGGCGATGGGCTGGTGCGGCTCGGCGTCGAAGGCCACGTCGAGGGCGACGCGGCCGGCGTCGAGCTGCGCGCCGTCAGCACTGACCTGCGGGCGTGGCGATGGGCTGGTGCGGCTCGGCGTCGAAGGCCACGTCGAGGGCGACGCGGCCGGCGTCGAGCTGCGCGCCGTCAGCACTGACCTGCGGGCGTGGCGATGGGCTGGTGCGGCTCGGCGTCGAAGGCCACGTCGAGGGCGACGCGGCCGGCGTCGAGCTGCGCGCCGTCAGCACTGACCTGCGGGCGTGGCGATGGGCTGGTGCGGCTCGGCGTCGAAGGCCACGTCGAGGGCGACGCGGCCGGCGTCGAGCTGCGCGCCGTCAGCACTGACCTGCGGGCGTGGCGATGGGCTGGTGCGGCTCGGCGTCGAAGGCCACGTCGAGGGCGACGCGGCCGGCGTCGAGCTGCGCGCCGTCAGCACTGACCTGCGGGCGTGGCGATGGGCTGGTGCGGCTCGGCGTCGAAGGCCACGTCGAGGGCGACGCGGCCGGCGTCGAGCTGCGCGCCGTCAGCACTGACCTGCGGGCGTGGCGATGGGCTGGTGCGGCTCGGCGTCGAAGGCCACGTCGAGGGCGACGCGGCCGGCGTCGAGCTGCGCGCCGTCAGCACTGACCTGCGGGCGTGGCGATGGGCTGGTGCGGCTCGGCGTCGAAGGCCACGTCGAGGGCGACGCGGCCGGCGTCGAGCTGCGCGCCGTCAGCACTGACCTGCGGGCGTGGCGATGGGCTGGTGCGGCTCGGCGTCGAAGGCCACGTCGAGGGCGACGCGGCCGGCGTCGAACTGCGCCGCGCCGGGCGCCACGCGCAGCTCCGCGCCGCCGCGCGCCGTCAGCCGCCACGTCACGCTGCCCTCCGCGCTGCCCTCTGCCGGGTGCGGGGGAACCACTCAACACACTTCTAAAATACTGAACTGATTTTCTTTTGTAAATTAAACTGAAGATATAGCGTGCTGAAGTTCCGCGGGGCGTCAGGCCGTGACACACTTTTTACCCCGTTGTGACGTCATGAGGCCCTCCCGAACTCTGGTGCGCGTTATCCTTGTCAATTTTGATTGATTTGATTTTGCAAAAAAGGCATGTACAACCTTATCGGCGTTTAATAACCTTACCGACGGACTAATTAGAATTACTTTTTTTTTACTCAGGACGCGCGCCCTCATATAATCCATCATGTTTATTATTTATTTATTTATTTATTTCATTATTCCAAATTAAAGTAACAAGATTTTTTTTATAAAGTAAATTTACACCAGTCTGCTTCTATTGACATCAGAACTTGCTAGCAGTTACGAGTATCATTAGCAATAATCTGTGATTTGGATTAGACAAGGGGTGAACGACCTCAATCATTATGTTAGTATAGATATGCCCCGGGAATCCGGGCTTTACGTTGTTAGAAAAGGCAAAAAAATAGAATGTGTTTATTTTATTACACTTTAAAACATTTACGTAGCTGATAGACACGCGTACTTACTCGCCGTTCTTTTGTCCAAATCGAAGCGAATGTTTGAATAAATTTCGCTATCAAAAAGTCAATTACACTTCCATAACTGGTTGTGAAACAGAGTTGCGATGGCGGCGGGCCGAACCGACACGAAAATGATTAATTGTTTATTATTAAGCATAAACCTTGGTAATTACCGAATATATTATGCATTTACATTAATAATATAACTAATGTTGTTAATTGACTGTCATGTATTTTATACATTGCATTTAAATTGTTTTATTTTTTAGCGATTTGTTCGGTATCGCGGGAAACTGTCGTATCGATATTAACTGTTTCACTTGATATCCCGCGAGGGAGAATACAAATAACCGATCACTGACATTATATTAAAGACAGCGACGATATTGTAACTTAAGCACACTGCGAGCTCTAGCTATCGGAAAAAAAAAAATATTTAAGGCTTTTTTATACAAATTTATAAATAATATCAAATATCACAGTATAACAATAGCTAAAGCAGTAGCTTAACTCCGCCCTTTATCAGAAATAAATACCTACGCTTAATCGGAGCTTCATGGTTGTCAATTAAAATATTCAATAATTTGTATAACATGTGTGTGTGTGTGTGCGTATGTGTGTGAACGAAATCCGTTCAAGAACTACATAGTTCAAAATGGCGGCCATATGTCTTAGTTACGACTACAGATTCATATTTAGAAAACATGTGGAATCCCAGATATCGATTTTGAGGGCAATCCGTTCAAGAACTACCTACGAAGAACAAAATGGCAGCCATTTTTCTTAATTCTGACTACAGATTCATATTCGGAAATCATGAGGAATGCCAAATATCGATTTTGAACGCAATCCGTTCAAGATACACGAAGTTCAAAATGGCGTGAATTATTCTTAATTCTGACTACAGATTCATATTCAGAAATGAGAAAGAATCCCAGATATCGATTTTATCTGGAAATAATTGACGAGTTCAAACATCTGCATTGTGCTGTTTGCACAATAAAATCGTCCTCGGTCGACTCATTTTACAAAAAAAAATACGTATTGCGGGCGGGGCGGTGCACTACACAAAACAAAGTTGATATTAGAGTTATTCATTGCTTTTTGGTTTAGGATAAATAATAAACATTGAAATCTGCACAAATGGTTGAACTAATGGACCACTTATGTAATAAGTTAATAACATAAGTGGTCATCACCTTGAAATTAGACATACACCTTTTTTACACTATGAAGAGTTAGGGCGTAAGCGGTCTGCAAAAAATACGTCATTTTTTTTCTATGCAAATGTTAAACATCCTAAAGTCTATGGATTTAGGAGTTCCGTGCGCTAAAGGTCACAAAAAGGGGGCAAAAGGGGGGGGACTCTTCCCCCATTTTACTTTCACCAAAGTGTATCTTATATAAAACTTGGCAGAGAAGTCGGACATGGTGACAGGTGGAATTACAATATTCTAAAATGGCAACAAATGTAAAAATTTGGAACATGTTGCCAATTTCATTTCAAAAATCCCTTTATTTATTTCCAAGCTAGATTCAAATTCACCTATCTTCGATATAACAGCGTCATTATTATTATTTTCTAAAAATAAACTTTGTTACTAAACTTTCTGTAAGCGATCAATAATTCAATCAGGGCTAGGATTCTACACGGTAATAACGATATCGTCTTTGACGTGTTTCCGTATTGTCAACGTTTCGATGACTCTTATGTCATTTACAATAATGGCGACCGATTAATAAACGGTTCCAAAACGCATCAAACGCGATATCATTATAACGCAGTAGAATAGTCCCTGGATGTAAGTAATAATTAATTTACAATACCTTCTCTAGCTAGATACACCATCTGCCAATCCGTCTCATGTTTCCTGAACACGTCACGGCTCTCATAGACGCCGGCTTCCCACGTCTGTATCTCGTCTATGAGCTTTCCATCGCGAAGTACCTCGTACTTGTCGGCTGCGGTGTAGTACAAGATATCGTAGGTCCCCGGCTCAGTGAACTTGAATATATGTTTCCCTGTCTCGCCTCGCTTCGTTCGCCATTCCTTGGCGCCTGATATGCGGCCGTGGGATTCGTATTCAGATGGTTTCCTGAAATTAGTTTAGAGTAGAGACGTACAGTAAGACCACAAATATAAGTTACGCCGGCAATCCTCGTCCACGCAAAAAAATGCTTACTAATGCCGAAGATCAATAAAAAAAAAAACAATTCAATACAAACCTTGTCTTGTTACGCGTAAGGTACAATATGAAATGACAGTTAAAACTCGTGTTTTCTCGCTCATGGCGATTAGCGATTAGCGATTAGCGCTCGTGCGTCTTAGCTTGTGTACGAATGACAACTGACGCGACGCTAAATAAAATGGCGATCGCCGGCGTCGCTGCAATGGCTGCCGAATATTTGACCAATAGCCGTCGAAGTTTTACCCGCGCAAACGTACTGCCTTATAATTGGCCAAAACGTTTTCGCGCCTTCTAAAAAATGCTTTCTGCGCAGGTACATCGTTGTAACTTATATTTGTGGTACTACTGTACTAGGCAAAATGCGTACTGAGCCTTCCAAGTACGCTTCCACAAAAATACTAGTGCCAAAGACTAGCGCCACGAATACTTACGAATTCAATGAGTCAAACGGGTCATTTTAGCATGCGTCTGTCTTGGGAGTACAAGTTATATAAAGTCACAACAAGTACAGACACTTGATCACTTGACCTGCCTTCGCGCCTAAAGCGAGTTGCGCGCCCGATTGGACGTTGAAAGTCGCTGTACTTCTAAATACTCGTACACTAAAATGCGGCCGCGTGGCGTACGTACGAGTACATGATGAGACCTGTTACAAAAACCTATTCCAGTAAGTACAGTCAAGTTCAAAAGTATGTATACACTTTAGTACCTTGTCACTTTAATCGCTTGGATAATTTCATATGGCAGTTTAAACATGACGTTAAATAGACAAGGTACTACAGTGTATACATACTTTTGAACTTGACTGTACGTCTCGACTCTATTAGTTTATGTAATAAATTGAATTAAAAAAAAAACGCTATGTTGCCAACTGTACTTGCGTCACTGTGACAACTAAAACTATGGAAATAACAGCTAACCGAAAATCATAGATTTTTTATCGTGGCGATTCAGATTTTCTTACATTTCAGGTTACGTAATATGTATTTCAGTCCGTTTTAATAACGGGAAATAGTTGAAAATAACCTTATAAGGTTCGATGAAAACATAAAGACCGCGAGCAAATAATAGTACATTCCTGCAGATACCGGGAAAAAGGACGTTGCGGGACCAGTATAAGTATCGCGGCCGAGACGCAGTCGAGGTAACGCCGTAAGAACAGACCTTAAAGCGAGCATGACATGCTCAAGCTGCCGGACAACATACAAGTAATTTTGCGTGAAACAGCTGTCCGGCGAGAAACATCACAGTGTGTTCTCATAAAAGCGTCTCGTATAGTTCTTATTCTATGCCTCTTTCTGTGTTACCGTTCTCTCAGTCACTCTCTCTCTGCTCTCTCAGTTCCCTCTCGGTTACCTCTCCTTCATGAGCTGCGCGAGCTCCTGCAGCGCGCGGCGGGCGAGGTACTGGCGGCGCGGCTCGGAGACCTGCCGCTGGCGATGGTCGCGGAGCGCCAGGATGCTGGCGATGAGCTCGCTCTCGGAGCACATGTTCCGACGCCCCAACACCTGTTACACACACATCAATCATACACATACATCAATTACAATCATTATGGGGGAATTTATGAGGGTTAATAGAAAAAACAACAACAATATACCCATAAGTATATTTTATGTAATCACTACATAGTATAAAACAAATTCGCTTTTTCTGTCTCTATATCCCTATGTATGCTTAAATCTTTACAACTACGCAACGGATTTTGATGCGGTTTTTTTTAATAGATAGAGTGATTGAAGAGGAAGGTTTATTATGTATAATACTTTAATCCGGAGCGAAGCGAGGACGGGTCGCTAGTTAAAAATGAATGTTTATGTTTGTCCTCTGTGCGATCCTAAACCATTGGTTTTTTTTTTTACGTTACGTTGCATTGCAACGCGTGCCGACTATAGCTAGTATAATATAAATGTAAGCCCATTTTGTATAATTTTGTTTGGGTAAACGATGAAATAAATAACTGTAGACATAATACCATTTGTTTTAAGACTAAATTATATAACACTTACATCATATTCCGAACATATAACATACATTATTGTTAAACATATTTTCCGAATTTAAAATGATATCCTTAAACAACAGAGATCGTCTGACACTGTATGTTTGTACCATCGAGGAATTTAAATGATTAGCAGTTTCACATAATACTTAAATTAGCCGTGTTATTCATTTCCCAACGTAACACAACTAATAACACGTGGAAAATGTACATCACGGCCAAATTACGTATTATGTCAAAATGATAAACATTTAAACTGAATTAACCTCGTGAGGCCCGCCATAATTCAACCAGAGAGATTTTTAACTGGGAATTTGAAACTAGAATAAAGGAATGAAGTTCATATACCTTTGCTATGCATTTTCAAATATGAAACAAATAAAAAAAAACATAAATCATTAAGGGTCATACACACTCTTAAAAACAAAAGTTCTCTCTCCAGTGATCAGATAGTTAAGAGCTTGTGTGCATATAAGTTATGTTTTTATATGATAGGTTTAAAGCCGTCCTGACGAAATTTTTGCGGGAATGGGCTTAGCCAGAAAATTAGGCCTTAAAACCGTTAACTTTCGGTGTGTCCACAGGAAAGACGGTAACCTAAATCTGTGTATGACCCTTAAACTAAATTGCCTTGATAATGTACCAATGGCACAACGGGTCTCATGATTAGCAAGGGTCGTAATAGGCAGTGCCTATTTGCCTAAACTTCGCGGGACGACGTAACTGAGAGTGGTTACAACCAACAAAAATAATGATTTCTTTATATTGAATGCGGGATTTTCGGTTTTTTTTAATTATACATAATATAAATTGTATACAATTTTACATGATCATCAATAATGGGTGGACGACGGATGCAAATTACGTCAAAATCATGTCAAACGATATACGTAATATGGTAGAAGAAGGTGAATGGTGGAAGAGAGCGTAATTGCAAAATAGTTATATAAATTTATTGTTGTAGTAAACAATCATAATATTTTCAATGTAACATATTTTCAGTCCATTCCTTTTATGGTTTACTATCCATTTATATAGGGAAAATTTACAAGTGGCCAATACTTTTTTAATATATTACTGATATAAAGTGCACTTACTGATATAATTATGTATATTTTTGTACATAAACTTTACTTGAAATTTAATAAAAGTCTTATCAATCTTATGCTTTAGTCACCATATTGCATGCATCGTCCGCCCTTTGATCATCAATAACAAAAACATCTTTCAATCTGAATCATCAATATCATATTTACAATCATAATTACTATTATTATCAACATCATCGTTTAAAGAGTTATAATAAATATCCATAACTTTCAGACAGTTTCTTTTTACATTTAATATCCACTTATACATTTAGCATCAATTTCCACATTTATAAATGTGGGACATTCAATAAAAAGAAAACATTATTTTTGGTGGTTGTGACCACTCTTAGTTACGTCCTCCCGCGAAGTTTAGGCAAATAGGCACTGTCTATTCCGATCCCTGCTTGAGGTTCAACCAAGATTGAACCGATACCTACCTCCTTATGATCCATGGTGTACCGCCACGTGACGTCTTGCAAGTCGTCACGTGACACCGCGAACACGTAGGATATCTTCTTGCCCCAGCCGTGGGCGTACATGAGGGGCGCGTTCATCTGCCCCTCACACGGGTCCACGTGGAGCCACTGGTTCGATGTGTTGTCGAAGATCTTTTAAGGTAGAATCGAAAGAATATTATGAACATACGTGTGCTTGTTCTAGTGATTTGATATCGATAAATAAGATGTCGATATCGATAAATAAATAAATATCAGGGGACATTGTTACACAAATTGACCTAGTCCCAAGCTAAGCTCTAGCCTTGTACTATGGGTACTGGACAAAGATAAACTTACTTATATAGAGAAATACATACTTAAATACATAGAAAACATCCAAGACTCAGGAACAGATATTCGCGCTCATTACACAAATATCTGCCCTTACCGGGATTTTAACCCAGGAACGCTGGCTTCGGAGGCAGCAGCGTGTCGTCAAATGTCATGTTTATTCATATGTTTATTAAGATAAAGGGGGTCCTTGTAAAATATTTAATAAAAGGTGAATGAATCACAATATCGTTCATGAAGCAGAAAACGAAATTGCGTCATTTTAAATATCTGAAAAATGCCCCGTTGACAACAGTGGACATTGGGAGAACGTTAAGTAATTTAAAGTGGATATTTTCATCTAGACGGCAATTAGTAAGGACAAATATGGCAAAAAACATTGATTGTTTACTATGAAAAAATAATCCAAAATTTCTTTTCAAGGGAGACTAAAAACAACCCTTAGATACGCCGTACTATACAGTAAAATATACTATACTTAAAATTAAAATAAATATTGTATATTTTCTTGTGTGGTATTTATTCAAGTAAAATTAAACATAAGTAACGTAACGTAACTTCTAAGTATAATGACAATCACAAAATAGTCATCATTTACGTACACAGGGTACAGCTCATGTTGTCAACAAAATACGAAGTAGGCTTGGAAGTCAAACATTGGATGCTTTGATATTACTGCGATTATATTTTCAAAATTCCAAATAGGTTTTATGTTGTCTTTTTAATAATAATAAATCATTTATTTCGAGTCTATATTACATTACAACTCATATATTGTTAGTATTTGCTTAAACCTACATGTTAATAAAATTACCCTTACTTAAACTAAAAACTTATCACACGGCGCATGTAGCCCACCGCAGTGACGCAAATAGGGGCAGTCTACCCTGCGGCGCACCAGGGACGCGGCCCGGGAGAAAGAAATGACTCAGACAAGTTTTTTTTACATTTGAGCCCTGTTAGAAACCACAGTCTAATCCTGGGATAGTCCCGGGATCCCGGGATAACGCCTCAAAAATCCCGTAATCCCGGGATTGAAAAACATGCTCGGTGTTGTTTTCTCTAGTTGTGACGTAGCCCCGCTCACCTCGCACCACACGTGGTCAGTCGTGTCGTAGACGTATCGCGTGTCGTATCCGAGCGCGCGGCAGATCAGCGTGAAGCAGTTGGCCCACTCGCCGCAGCGGCCGCGCCGCGTAAAGAGAAGCGTGCGCGGGTTGTTGTACCGCGGGAACTTAGTCTCAACATTGCAGGTCAGGCACTTGTATATCTGTATCCATTCAAAAGTACATTACAGTAGGGAGCGGGAATAAATTCGTTGCTGGGGATGGGAGGCGATTTTCGACTTTCGAGTGCTCGAAATCAAAGCCGAGTGATAGGAAATGTTAGCACACGAAAATAATGTCACGATTATTATCGCATGAACCCATTATGCCGTGTTTTTTAAAGTCCTCACTCGAAAACTAGTGATTGACTTAATATATTCACGTGTTTTGTTGCACGCAGGAAGTTGACGATTATCGGTTTTTTTTAATATAAATAAACATACGACCTAATTACAAATTGTTATATTAGGCGATAATATTATTATTTATGTGCACTTTTAATGTTTTTAATACTGATTACAAGAGGGCGGAATTTGCATGGCGGCATGGCAAAAATTTAAATGTCATAGGGATAGAAAATTTTGCTTTATCGACTTTATCGATATTATGTAATCACTAATCTCTTTGTTATTTTAGCTTTGCTTTTATATTAAAATGTAAATGTCATTCTTGATTCGCATTTAGTTATTGTTTTCAACAATACGTGAAGTTTTAAGATTTAATTTGTAAATATGATGTTATTTTTGTCTAAAACACATGTCTTTATTAACGGTGCAAAACAAATGTAAATAAAGCTAATTCTAAGACAAAGAACTATACAATAATAATGAAAACTACACCTAAATTTACCAAAAACTATATTAATCAAAAAGACCACTACCAGAGGGCATTGTTAATATTGGAAAATTATGTAGCTAAGTGTAATGTCGATACATTACACTTGGCATTAATTAGGTATAATTCTATTTGGTAAAAGATTTTGTGCTACGTGAACCAGAACTACTTGTCGATAGTCGATAAAATACTTCGTTCTATCCCTATGACATTAAAAAAAAAGGCCATGAGAAATGCCGTCCTCTGCTGATTACCAAAAACGTTTACTATTTAAAACTGTTAAATGAAACGTTTAGGACGCCAAGGTTTTTTGTCTATGGTATTTGAAGTTCGACTGAAAATTAAACATCTGTGGTTTGTGTTTCTTTGTCAGATGGGTCGTTTTCAAAAAAAAATGTACATAGTTAAGGGCTTTAATTAAAACAAAACTTAATTGATTCCTTTGTGTGACGAAAGTTACCCATACAGGTTGTATGACTAACTTTCGTTATACAAAGGACGCGATCGTGATTTTGTTTTCATTAAGCCCTTAACTATGTACAATTTTTTTGAAAACGACCCAGATGTCAAAACAATTTCCTAATGATGGAATTGAAAACGACTGGTATGGACCACTCGACTTTATATTTTCTATCGCTCGGCGCTTGTATTTCAAAAATACAGTTTCAACGTTTTTGCTTACTTTCGAGCGCTCGAAAGTCACAATCGCCCCACTGCTACCACTTTGACTGCTCATCGCACAAAAACATTAGCAAAAAGTATTTTCTGGATGGCTGTACAAATTTATAATATAATCCCAGACGCTTTCAAATTGCATAATTGTGATAGATTTAAAACTGAAATTGATAACTGGCTATTAAGTAAAAGAAAAAAAATCCTACACTGAGCATTTTTAGAAAATTCTGGAATAATGTAATAACATTGATTAGGAAAAGTCAGTCAGTCAAAAAATGTTAGTCCCAGTTACTATTAACTAGATATAGTTATGACATATTACGGTTTTAAATATGTAACGCATTGGACACCATTTTATGATAGGTACAGTCCAGGTCATAAATATGTATACACTTTAGTACCTTGTCTATTTAACGTCATGTTTAAACTGCCATATGAAATTGTCACAGCGATAAAAGTGACAAGGTACTAAAGTGTATACATATTTATGTACTGTAAACCACATCCCTCTCCCCGTGGCTATAGTATCACAATCCCCCTTCCTACTCCAATCTCCCTCCCTCCCTCCCCTATCTCCTATTCCTACAAACTCGCCAAGACGTTTGGCCTACGTGGCGTTTTACGGCTAATACCCCCTTTCTTAAATATGAATCGCGACCAAACACTACGGCCCTCAGTCCCCGGCAGCCCCGCTATTCCTAACTCCGGCAGCGGTTATGGTTCCGGTGGGGCAGAGGGTGCTAAGAATCTCCGGCAGAGACCCGGCTGCCACAAAACGATGACCCTGGCTACGTTTAATGCAAGGACATTGAGAACTGATGATCGGCTTTTGGAATTGACTGAAGAGCTGGATAATATAAAATGGGATGTAGTGGGATTATCTGAGGTACGGCGGAAAGGTGAAGACCTTATAAAACTCTCCGAAGGCCATTTACTGTACTACAGGGGCCACGACGATTCCAGCTACGGAGGTGTTGGATTCCTAATCCATAAACAGCTGTCTTCCGCCGTTCAAAATGTAACGAGTATTTCTACTCGCGTATGTTACATAATATTAACGATTAACGGAAGATACGCTCTTAAGGTGATCCAAGTATATGCACCCACCTCAGACCACACAGATGAAGAAATAGAAATATTCTATGAGCAAGTAGAGAAAGCGTACAGAGAAAATCCGTGCCATTTCACGGTCATAATGGGTGACTTTAATGGTAAAATCGGCCCAAACATGGGAAATGAAACTTCAGTGGGACAATATGGACTGGGTGATCGCAATTCGCGAGGACAAGCCCTCGTCAATTTCCTCGAGCATCAACACCTGTTTGCTATGAATACATTCTTCAAAAAGCGCCCCTCGAGGAAATGGACATGGGCTAGTCCAGATGGCCGAACGAAAAATGAGATTGATTACATCATCAGTCCACAAAAGTCATCCATAACAAACGTAGATGTCCTTAGTCGCTTTAAGACCAGCAGCGACCATCGTCTAGTGAGGGCCACATTCAGGTATAACCTCAATAAAGAAAGAGCCAAGTTAGCGAAGAAAAGTTATACCACATATGAAAGAGAAGCTTTCGCCTTTCTAGGGGGGGACTTTCAAGTTGATTTGAAAAATAGATTTGAAGGGCTCAAAGAACAGAACCAGGATGTGGACTCACTAAACGATGCTCTTTGTCAGATTCTAAAAGACGCAACAAAAGACGCCATTACTATGCAGAAAGATAAGGACCAAAAACTAACACCAAATACGCTGGTTTTACTTGCCCAGAGAAGAGATATGAAGCATAATACAGTTACAGATCAGAGAGAGATACAGAAATTAAATAAAACTATTAATAAGGCAATAAAAACAGACATCAGAAACTACAATACTCGCAAAATTAAAGACACAATAGAGCAAAATAAAGGACCTAAAGTTTTCAGTAGATGCATCAGTAAAAATAGACCACAGATAAATAAACTCATGGATAAATTTGGCAATGTGGTCACAGATCGTGACAAGATCTTACAGATAGTTGAGGAGTTCTACGGGGAATTGTATGCAACTCAATCAAGAGAACCCGAAGAACCAGACGCTGCTGACGCCAGAGCAGACCCTGTAGAGCGCTTAAGGGAGGAGGATATTCCCCCAATTATAGCGGAAGAAGTAGGGTTTGCCCTGATGAAAATGAAGCGCGGTAAAGCGTCCGGTGAAGACGGTATTTACGTGGAAATGCTTCAAGCAGGAGGAGCTCCCGTGCGGAAAGTCCTCGCTGAGCTCTTCAACATGGTACTGGTTCAACAAACCACGCCACGATCCTGGAAGAATGCTATTGTCACGATCTTGCATAAAAAGGGAGATAAGACCAACCTATCCAACTACCGCCCTATCAGCCTACTCTCTCAGGTCTCCAAACTTTTCGCCAAAGTTCTGTGTAACAGGCTAACCCGCCCCCTGGACGACTTCCAACCTGTCGAACAAGCCGGCTTCCGGAGTGGATACTCAACCGTAGACCACATACATACAGTCAGACAGTTGATGGAGAAATGCAAAGAGTACAACCGGCCCCTGTGTATCGCTTTCGTAGATTACGAAAAGGCTTTCGACAGTGTCGAACACTGGGCCGTGTTCCATTCTCTCCATCGCTGCAACATTCATAAACGATATGTGGATATCCTCGGGGAGCTGTACAGGACTGCAACGCTGCAGGTGCGCATGCATACGTTGACTCGCCCCGTGCCCATACACCGAGGAGTGCGCCAAGGCGATACCATCTCGCCCAAGCTCTTTACCAACGTCGTAGAAGACATAATGAGGACGTTGGATTGGAGCCACAAGGGTGTCAACATCAACGGCGCTTACATGTCGCACCTGCGCTTTGCAGATGACCTCGTCTTGTTTGCCGAGGACGTCTCAGATCTCCAGATGATGCTTGTAGATCTGCAAGCGTCATCCCTGAAGATTGGTCTCAGGATGAACGTGTCCAAGACGAAGATCATGACGAATCAATATATACCTGTATCCAACATAATTGTGGGTAATGACCAGGTAGAACTGGTCAATGATTACGTCTATCTTGGTCATCGTTTATCTTTTGACAGTAGTCTTCAGGTAGCAGAGATCGAAAGGCGAATACGGCTGGGATGGGCTGCCTTCGGAAAACTAGACGACGTCTTTAAATCAAAACTCCCGCAATGCCTCAAGACCAAGGCCTATAACCAGTGTGTCCTGCCTATTTTAACATACGCATCCGAGGCATGGCCGCTCACAAAGCAAAATCTGCACAAAATTCAAGTAGCACAAAGAGCTATGGAGCGCGCCATGCTAGGAATCTCTCTAGTGGACCGCATACCTAATATCGAAATTCGCCGGAGAACCAAAGTCGAAGATGTCGGTAAGCGGATCATGAGACTGAAGTGGCAATGGGCGGGACACCTGGCTAGGAAAGAAGACGGTCGGTGGACCAAGGCGGTGACCGAGTGGTGGCCAAGACAGGGTCGCCGATCAGTAGGCAGACCACCAGCTCGCTGGTCGGACGACGTCGTCAGATCGGCGGGCAGACAGTGGATTCGTGCAGCACAGGATCGTGGTGAATGGCGCGATTAAAGGGAGGCCTATACCCAGCAGTGGGAAGATACGGGCTGATTTGATTGATTGATTGATATTTATGACCTTGACTGTACGAATTAGAGTGGCCTCGGGTTGAGGCACGCACGGCTCACCTATTTTGCTCAAATTCGAACGCGCTGTGCGCGAGCAGCGAGCGGCGCTCTGCGAGCCACCGTGCTCAAAGGCGCCTCAGTGTGCGTGCCTCGCCTAATGTGGTCGTGTATCCGAGCGTACCACGGGCCGAACGACAAGTTTTAACTTGTCTGTGGGCGAGGCGCGTACAAATTTGATAAAGTTGCTGAGCCATGCGTGTATCTGTTGATAATTTATTAATAATTCGGTGATTTATGACAAATGCAGCCGCGGCTGTCATCGTGTCCGACGCCACTTTGAACGACGCACAATGTCCGGTCGCGGCGAGCATGCTGCCTCTCCCGCGCATGTTTATGTGCAACAATTTGGCTCGCGAGCAGCTTGCCGCGCGGGGCGAGCATGCCTCACGCTGAGCCGCTCAGATTCGTCCCCAGCTTTATGCTAGGCTGTAGCGGAAATAGCACACAAAATAATGTACAAACAGCAACACTCTTAACTGTACATTGGTGGACCTTATTACAAAAGGCATAAGGTCTACAGAAGGACAGTTAACAGTGTGGGCGATGGTACCATCTCACATACATACCTATAGTTAAACAAAAAAATATTATGATATTGATTTTACGTAATTCCAAGAAGTTACAAAATTCTACGGCGACTTCGATAGTACCTCAACAGTGCAGTTTTCGGTTTCTGTGTTTATCCCCTCGGTGCCCGCGAAGGTGGTCTGCGCGGCGCATGCGCGGCACGGTGGCTTGTCCACCCACGTGAAGAAGTTGTACTTGAACCAGCCCAGCAGCTCCAGCATCAGGGCGATGTCGAACGAGATTTCATGGGCTGATGTCTCACCTACATATTAAAACAACTCTCTTAGGCACACTTAATCTATTCAACGCTATGTCAAATACAAAACCAGAGCTAATTTCAACTTTGCCTCATAGAAACTTAGGTCTATTTTGCGCTGTCAACCATGACGGAAATATCCGTCAATGACGTCGTAAAGGTTAACCGCTCGGCAACGGTCCGGCACCACCTCAACTCGAGCCGGCCAGTATTCTTTGTATGCATAGCTAGGCATATTAACTGGTTAATCCGTTAATCGTTAATTAACGAAGTTAACACTTCGAGTAAGGCATCTTTAAGAGGATTGTGAAGTGATGCGTAAATCGCGTAGCTGTCAAAAATAATCCATACAAATTTAGCTCCGGGTGATAACGTTCACCCCCTAAATCTAATCCGATTTCCACTGTTTACGAATATGTTGTAGATATTATGGAAAACTAGGTCTGTACGTTTCCGCTTTTGTTTTTTTATTTTATTTTTATTCCAATAACTATTTTCTTGGAAAGCTTATAACGTACAGGCATAGTTTTTCATAATATCTATAACATATTCAAAAATCATAAAAATCGGACAACGTTTAAGGAGAGAAGGGGAAACGTTATCACATTTTGATTACTTCAGTTAACTTAAAAAAATAACGGACTCGTTAAATTTTGTTCAATTTCCCGAAGCCCGTTAATGGTTAGTCCTGTACCTACTATTTACTAAAAAGTTACCTACCTTTTTTTTTAATAACTGCATATGCAAAATAATTGTCGTGTAATTTTTACATAAAGATATTCAGAAGCTATAAAAAGTCATAGTTAGACCCCCTGCAAAAACACTCAATACAAAATCGACGACAGGAATGACGTCACAGCTGTTGTTCCATGTTTAAAATATAAGGACCTTATAAATAAATTTTCATATTTTTCGTAAATTACTATGTTTAAGCCAATGTCGTTGAATTGAAATATTACGTTAACAAAATGAGGATACCGAAAAACAATATCTAAACGTTAAAAGAAGTTTTAAAATTGTAACAACTTTTGATCCTACATAAATTTTTAATAAACGGGTCAAACTTAGTGTATTGCGTCTTATATGCTTTTTTTACATTTTCTCCTAAATCGTATCAATGACACTCAATTCTGATTTTGTCTTATATATACTAATGTATGTAGGTACTATAACATTATAAGTCGACGGTTCTGTGACTCAACCTCGTATATTGAAAGTTGTCCAGTATAAACTGACACGCACTAAGTATGTACTCGTATACTTAGTGAGTGTCAGTTTATGCTGTACAATATTCTGTATACGAGTTTGAGTCACAGAACCGTCGAAGTGCGATTGTTTGTGCTCTTTCACGTCTGAACCGCTGAACCGATTTTGATGAAATATGGAATGGAAATAACTAAGGTCCCGGGGAAGGATTGGGCAGTTCCCGAGAGAATAGCGGAAAACGATTACTACGCGGAGTCGCGGGCAACAGCTGCTAGTCAGAAAATAAACGCATCTTAAAGTGAAGTGCACTGACCACTCTTGATCTTCTGTTGACGGTCCCGCATGCGATCCAGAGCCTTCAGCTGCAGGGTCACGTAGGGCACAAGCGCGCGCGCAGACTCCTGCAGCTCAGCGTTCTCGTAGCGGATGACGTTGTTGAACAGCGACTCCAATTTCAGGAGAAGGGGGTTTTCGGTTGTCTGGAGGGAAATCCTTATTTATTAACGACACGCTAGCCTAGTTGGCAGTGACCCTGCCTTCGAAGCTAGGGGTCCTGGGGCTCTACTTTGAACTCCGTAATTCGAACTTCGTGTATTGTTATCTCTTTAGCGCTCAATGAGTAACTAATTTGCAAAACAGCGACGGGACGATCCGAAGTTCGAATTACAGATTTCAAAGTGGAACCGCTGGGTTCAAATCCCGGTAAGGGCGGATATTTGTGTGACGGGCACGAGTATTTTTTCCTGATTGTTGAATGTTTTCTATGTATTTAAGTATATATTTCTCAATATAAGTAAGTTTATCGTTGTCTACCCATAGTTTGGGACTAGGTCAATTTGTGTAACTTTTTTTTCTTTTTTTCTTATCTTGAAATACCGTGAAACTACACAATTAAAGTCCTAGCTTGCAACTATAGTCCAACTTTCGTCCTTACATAATCCTTAAAATATGATAGCTTACTGCTATTATTGCTGGGTATATAATTATAATGTTGGGCCTAAAATAATTTGCTTTAAAGTCTATTTTTTTAAGACTACCTTCTAATACCATGGTTATCCCTCTGCAACTGACGTGACGTCTATGAGACACCGCCAAAAAAAATCGCTTTATAGCGTGAAATAGGTCTGTATCGCTCAGCAACCTCTCCTAAAGACTCGGGGCATTATAAACTAACCTATGTTAAAAACTCCAGATTTTTTTACCTTGTTCAAGTTAATGTATTTTTTTTTATTTAGAAGCCCATATACATGCTTATTATAAATTCCACATGAAAATTAAATAATCATGCTATACACCTAATAAACAATACTTAATAATAATAATAATAATAATTTATTTGTAAGGCCAATTTACAAGTCATTTGATTATAATAATAATTATACAGCTTATGTCAAAAAAAATTAGTAATAACCCTCCATGGGGCAGTCGGGTAAAAATAACATTTTAAGTATATACTAATACAACAGTATATAGCTACGTATTTTACAAATGGTAACAAATCCATTGCAGTATTATTTAACTTAGTCGGTTGGTAACTATGCCCTAGTTGACTAATATGACTTAAGCGCAATGAACTCTTCAAAAGAATAGAACGAGTGCTCAACGAGCCAGCGAGTCAGACGTTTTTTAAAGCTACATAAGCTGGGAGCTTCGGTTACATTTTTGGGCAGCTTGTTGTAGACCGCGGGGCCCATAACATGGGTAAGCTTGGAAGATTTTACAAGCTTGCGGCTTATGTTAACAAGCTTACTCGCATTTCGGGTGTTGTGCGTATTTATCATATCAAACGTTTTGAATGACGCCAGGTGGACCCTCATGTAGACTGCCACTTGCATTATGACTATTGCAGGCAACGTCAAAATACCTAGTCTTCTGAAAAGGGGTCTTGCGGAAATATCGAGCGGGGCCCGTGCGATAGTTCGTACTGCTCGTTTCTGAAGGCGGAATACCCGCTCCCACTCGGCGCACCGTCCCCAGAGCTCCGCGCCATACTGCAGCAGGGAGTGCACAGTGGCGAAGTAGCACGTTCGAGCTACTTCTTCAGACACTGTTCTGGCAACTCGGCCCAATGCAAAACAAGCACTTCCCATTTTTCCACTCAATTTCTCAATGTGGAGATTCCATTTTAAACCTACATCAATCTCGAAGCCCAGGAAAGTCGAATTACCGGTTTGTTTCAGTAGCGTGCCTTCCACTACGATAGTTAGTGGTCTAGTAATACGTCCTGAAAGATTAAAGCATAGGTAATGCGTCTTTTCCAGATTTAAGGCAAGTCCATTCGTATCAAACCAGTTGACCAGCTGCGCCGCTGTTTCGTTTAGTTTTTGCTCAACACAGTCAACAGAGGGAGCAGTGACGATAGCGGCAACATCATCAGCATACATAAGAATTTCCGCAGACCCTATAGACTGAGGCAGGTCATTAATGAGCAAGGAAAAGAGCAAGTTGGAGACAGATGATCCCTGCGCAACTCCCATCGTAGCCTCAAGGGGGTCAGATTTTACCTTTCCTTTATCACCGACCACTATTTGGGATCTACTACGAAGAATGCTTTCAAACAGTGATAACGGTGCGCCGTGCAGTCCATAGTGCCTCAGCTTTGCGGTGATCACGGCATGGTCTGCTACGTCAAACGCCTTTGAGAGGTCGCAGCACAATACAGCAACTTCCTGCTTATTCTCTCTGGCGTCCATGATGCGCCGGATCAGCTCGCGAGTGAGTGATGTCGTTGAGCAGCCTCTGCGGTACGCATACTGCCTATCGGTCAAGGCATTCGTTGAGGCCAAGAAGGCAGAGAGGCGACTGCTTAGTCCACTCTCGAAAACCTTCGCTATCGCCGGAATGATTGAGACAGGTCTATAGGCATCTATATCTCCCCTCTTACCCTTGCCCTTAAATATGGGAGCAACTTTACTAATCTTAAGCGGGGCTGGGTATAAGCCCTCTTTTATACACTGATTGAATAGATTCGCCATAGCAAAGGCTAAGGGACCTGGGGCCATTCTTAGAAGCTTCATACTGATACCATACACATCCTTAGAGGTCTTAGGCGGAATTCGTGATGTTATAAGTTGGTACACTTCATCCGGGCTGAACAGTTGAAGTCTGAGAGAGCGGTCAGATGCAGGGCGTGCAGCACGCAACTCGCGCAGGGCACAGGCAACGTCAGCGCGAGGGGCACCGCACGTCACTGCCGCCCCGAGAAACCTGCTATTCATGGCATTGACCGCGTCTTTTTTATTTAAAAATATTGATCCGTCAGAGTTCACAATTACGGCAGTGACATCAAATGTTGGACTACTGATTTTTCCTCGTTCTTTATTTACCACTTTCCACATGGCTTTAGATTTGTTAATATTTAAAGAGATAGCATTATAATAATAATTTGATTTTTGACTTATTATTAATTTATCATATTGAATTTTCATTTCAGATACCATTTCATTAATTACAGTGTTATTTGGGTTCCTACTCCTAATTTCTAAAAAGTCAAATAATAAAGATTTGAACAGCTTTACATCCTTAGTGATCCAAGATTTCGCATTTTTATTACAATAATTCACTTTCCGAAGCGGAAAGCATATTTCATATTTATTCGAAATTATGTTAATGATCGAATTCGCGAGATTAGTTGCATTGACGTTTTTAACAAGTAATTTGTTCCAATCGATGCTGTTAATCGCTGTAGCGAAGTTGGCTTCATTAATGGGCGAGAAATTTCTGGCAAATGTGTGAGAAATATTTACTGATAGTTTGTTTGCTACTTGGACCCTTGCTTTGATTGCAAAATGGTCGCTTAAGTGTGTAACAATAGGTACGACGCAAACGGACCCCGATGCCAAGTTCGAGTACAAGTGGTCGAGGCAGGTCGATGTAGTGGCGGTAACACGGGTGGGAAAATCTACCTCATTCACCATGCCATGGGTAGCCAGTAAATCACACCATTTTTTAATATCCGCATTCAAATCACCTAAGCAGTTAATATTAAAATCACCCACGATGACGCAATTTAAATTTAATTCGCTGATTCTATTGAGCACTCGCTCAAAACAAACGAGAAAGTCGCTAGCGCTTATCAAATTAGTTCGGTAAATGCAAATTATGGTTAAGTCATAGTCAACTAAGTCAATAGCAGAAATCTCACAATATCTTTCGATTGATAATTGCACTAGCTCAATATTTTCAACGCACTTAAAATTTTCGCGAACGAATATGCACGAACCGCCATGAACTGAACTAATCCTACAATAACATGAGGCCAATATGAATCCGTCAATATGAACATATTTTAGCTTCGATAGCGGCAGCCAGTGTTCCGTGATTGCGAAGATGTCACACTTAATTTCGTTTTGAAGTAGCACTTCTACTCGTAGTGTTTTATTTTCTATCATTGACCCATTAGTATTTTTTCTATGTTTTATCAAAAATGACGTTTGACAGACTCCACCTCAGTAGAATGTTTCTAAAAAAGTCACCACAGTTGCAGAGGATTATGTAAATTAAATGAAATATGAAAAAATATAACCTAACCATGTGACGTGGATGATCCCTAGTACGTACCAGAATATTAGACGGAGAGAACTTAACAATCTTGGCTTGTGGAGAATGGTTGGAGCGCGGGCGGCGCTGCAAGCGCTGTACGGAGCCGCAGCAGAAGTAGATCTTCCTCTCTATAGCCGCCCGGGCAATGCGGAGTTTGTCCAAGGTATGCTCTTTAGGGTATACATAGTTGATGCCATTCTGTAACAAAAGTTACAAATTCATTACAGGCTACCAACTTTTGAACTAGCTGTGGTCAATAAAAACTAAATTCTAAATCTTTATTCAGTAAATTGGTCGGTAATATGTTCAGAAAAGACCATCATTAACCACCCGCCGAGCAACAGTGTTCGCATTGTTGTGTTACGGTGTGGGGATAAGACAACCGGTGAAATTACTAGCATAGAGGCATTCCATCTTAGTCCTCAGGGTTGGCAACGCATTGGAGGTCTTAGGATTATAGTCTTGAGAATTCAAATGTCTATGGGTCTCAGATTCCACCTACCATCAGGTGGCCTGAGTGCTCAAGTGCCTTCTCCTTATCATGAAAAAAAAACATTGCAGAGAAGTGCCGCAGGAAAATCCAGCAGAAGGTAATTTTCTCCATCATAAAAATACAATAATACTTAAAAGTAAGTTACATCTCAATGTAACAAAGTAATAAATAATAATAAATTACTAGCCCAAAATAAAATCGTTGCTTTATTAAAAATGTGTCAATAACATTAAATTAAAAATACTGACTATAACACAAGGAGGTCTCTACATCAAAAGCCACAATTGTAAGTAATAAAAAAAAAATAAGAAATTTTAACGCCGCGACTAAATAGTCTGTAGAAAAACCTCTAAAAAGTAAAAAATAATAAGTAGTGGCCCTGACACTGACACTAACTTGACTGACATGTCGGGGACCGCTAAATAGCTAAGTGTCAGTGTTCAGTTACCTATCTACTTATAAAACAATCAGCCCATAGAGCCACTACAATACAATACAATACAAAATGAATATGAATGAATGATGATTTATTTGAGACACAACACAACAACATTACAACTTGCTTAAAGCTAGAACAAAAAAAGTAGGTAATACAGTTTTGAGTGTGGTCTCAAAAAGGAGTCCACTCAGCATGTGTCAAGGCATGAGGTGCCTGGACGCTGATTTTCAGTGAATCCATTTAAACAGTACTTTTTTGTCCACCAAATAAAAACATTATACAGAATTTGCATAATTTAGAAGACCCAGGTAAACAACAGGCGTTCTTATCGCTGATTAGCGATCTCTTCCAGACAACCTTAGAAGGATAAGGTAGGTAGGGGTAGGTAGGGGTTTTAGAGGTTTTTCTACAGACAATTTAGTCGCGGGTTTTTTAAATTTCTATTTTTTTTTTCATTTTACGCTTTTTATACTTCTCCATCTGAGTGTCTGTTTGTGGCATCGTAACTCCCAAGCAGATGAACGGATTTGAACGTCGGTTTTTTAAAAAAAAGCTACATTATTCAGGATGGTTCTTAGCAAGATTTCATGAATATTGGTTGGGCCGCTTAGCTCTGAAAGTAGGTGTCGCCGTTATTTTGGGGGCTTTTTACCCCCTAAAAGCTCAATATCTCAAAAACGGCTGAGTCGATTTTTATAAAACATTTCTTAAAGCTACCACTAGAAAACTTGCTTTCATTTAAAAAACCCGCATTTAAATAGGTTCATACATTTAAGAGCTATGGTGCCACAGACAGACAGATGTTACCAATGCCAAATAAAATTTCAAAAATACATTAAGACAAATATGTATATGTATAAACAGACAACGCGCTAGCCTAGTTGGTAGTGACCCTGCCTTTGAATTCACACAAATTGACCAAGCCCCAAACTAAGCCCTAGGCTTGTACTAATAATATTAGCCTTTATTTCAAACAATTTTACATCTAATTTTTATGTTTTTTTTTTACTTTTTATTATTGTAAATAGATTTTTACATAGTACCTTAGTCTAAATGCCGCCAAACTGTGAGACAATTTGTTGGTTTGTCCTTTTACAAATTTATACTTAAATACATCCAAGACTCAACAACAAATACTTGGGCTCATCACACAAATACCCCATGCATTACTGGAACTTGAACCCAGGACTGCTAGCTTCGTAGGCAGGCTCACTAACAACTATGCCAACATGTTGTCATTCATTAATTCCAAACTCCTTTTTGCCAAGCTATACAATTTAGGCAAGTGAACTTTACTTCCCGTAGAAATATTTGTTTAAACAAGAGATATGTGACCTATGAGGAAAACAGATTTTCAACCTAAAGATAGTTTGATTTTCTGGCAGAGCCTTTACACTTCACCTACCTCAGGACCCGCAGAGCACACTTTGAGAATAACTCGTATTTTGAAATGTTTACTCCTGTAGAGGTGCAATAAGAAAACACTTAATTTGTGAAATTCATAAAGTCACAGGCAACCCTTAACCTAGTTCTGTATTTCTTTCTCAATGACCTGACAGTCAAAGAAAGGCCAAACAAAAATAAGATCACTGTAAAATTGTTTGAAATAAAGGCTTATATTATTATTATTATTAAGCAGTAACAGATTATAGATTTTGGTCGGTTAATTTGAAATTTGTCACAGGAGGATGCAGTGGCTTTACTTGATGATCTATTACTGGATCTATATGTTTCTTTCTTTTTGATCAATGGTTTGATGGATTTTGGTAGAGGTGAGATGTCTTATCACGTACTCGTACGTTCCCACACGGCCCGCATTTTAGCATACGAGTATTTACGAGTATGGCAACTTTCAATGTCCGCTTTAGGCACTGAGGCAGGTCTGGTTTAAGTGTCTATACCTGCTGTGACTTTATATTACTTGTACTCCCAAGACAGATGCATACTATGATTGTTTTACTTGTTAAATTGCATACTCGTAAGTACTCGTGGCGCTAGTCTTTGGGACTAGTATTTTAGTGGATGTGTCCTTGGAAGGCTCAGTACCCATTTTGCCTATTACGTCTCACCTCTAGATTTTGGTATGCATATGCAAAGCAATATATTGTTAGACTGGTTATTATCTAAGGATGAATTCTCCTTTGATCCTGATTAAATTTTAATGATAGTTACTGGCTGCATAAAGTTAGTTTCAAGCTCCAACTCCTTAGTCCTGATGAAGCAGACTTGCAGAAGGCCATATCTGTTGGGCTTGCTAATTCTTTCAGATATTATATCTCCTATATGACATGACAATTTAAAAGTGAAAAACTTTTCCCAACTTACCAACCGGAATCCAATATATTTCAGATAGTCAGTAAATGCCTCGGAATGTAAAACTTTCTTTATAACTTCGCTCTTCAAAGTCCGCAGTTCGTATTCGAATGGGTTTTCTAGAACTTGGTCAATTTCTTGTAGTAGTTCGTGTAGGACTTTGCTGAAATCGTCGACGTCTCGGAGGCTTTGTTCGACTAAGGCTAAGCGGGCTATGTCTTCCATTTTTGGTGTGTTTTGTCCGGTTTGCTGATGGCAAGCTATTTTATTTATTATCAGTGTGTTGACTAACTCATTATCGTCGCGGCTACTTGTCAATTTGTGATGTGTCATTCATTGCTGTCAGTCAACATCATTGATTTCGGCCGTTTGCGTTTGGAAACATTTAACGCAACCCGGCGCAACTTTTACGTATAGGTTGAATCACTTTCACGTTATTCAACCTAATGTTAATTATTTATTGGTGTTTATATTGCAATTTTGTGATTTCTAACGACGAGTAAATTGGTTTTGTATAATAATGAAGAGTGGCAACTCTGAAAAGGGTCTTTTCCTCTTCTTGTTTTATTAATAATAATGGCGGTCCTCCGGTATATTTTGCAGTGATTTCGCCAATGTTAAGTGAGTATACAATAAAACAGTTAACAGAATAAATCAAAAGCGAAAGCCGGACATCTTTCAATCGGCCATCTGCCATCTTTGCTCCCCGAAGGCTACCCTGAAAAGAGTTTTTATGGGTATTTTTTAATTCCAAATAAAGTAGGTCTGTTCATGTTGTTTGTCTTTATTTAGAAATCTCGTAAAAGATTTTCTTAAAATGGTTAGTTAAGGTAGGCATAAAGGGATGTTAGTTGCCATGGTAATTCTAGCGTAAACAAAACTCAACATGCGAAAACAATCAGTTTTCGCTCCCAAAGAGGTCGAAAAAGGTAATATTTAACCTGGTTTTGAACCGCCTAAACACATTTTTTTTTCTAGTGTCGAAAAGTTTTGGTAGTACTTTTACGTCACCTTAGCATGCAGATTTCACGTTGAGCTTTTATTTGGATTAGGTATGTCACGTTTTGCACGCAGATAGGGTCACGCCACGAACCTGCTGCAGCAAAAACCTAAATCTAGATTTAAATTTATATCTTTTGAGATGGCCAGGTCAAAATGTTTGGACATTTTGACCTTTCTAAACTAAACTTAACCCCTCTATTTTTGTATTTTTGTTAAGTTTCGTTTTATGGACTAATATCGTAATCAGAAGAGACTAGAACTTGGTACCTTTTTGACCACCCGCATACGAGGGGTTAAGCTTCAATCTAGATCTTTGTTTTTTACTACAACCCTAGATTATATATACCCTAGTTACATTTTGGTTTCAAACTAAAAGTCAGCTGGGAATATATGCAGTTAATTTTCGATACAAATGAAGCTTCATAGAAGGAGCGAATCTAGAATTAAAATAAGAGTTACTGCTGCTTAGGGAGAGTTACTGCTCTCTACCTACGTCTCATTTCTTTTATCTGGGGTTAGCACCTTTAAAGCTCGCTGCACCCAACCTCTGTAGATCCTCCCATGTGTGACACGAGAAATAGGGGCCAGTGTAAAAACTAGCATGTGTTCTAGAATTCCGGCGTGGCTCTCGGAACTGGCTTCTGCATGCGCGATACGTGCGCGGCGAGCACGCAGCGTGTCTGCAGCTGGCTGATGAACTGCAAGCGAGCGATAACAAACACAGATTTGCTCACTTTGTCAAGGTACGAGTAACAGCGGGAAGCTACGATTTTTCCGAACCGGGGTAGAATTTTGATAGCTGTGAATTGTGTTTTTCATCATTTAATAAGATGCCCCCCTTTAGGCTATGCGGTTCCACCAGAGCTGTGCGAGAAAAAACCCACCAATAGATTTGCAAGCCTCGCTCAGCGCAGCTCTCCTATTGGTGGATTTTTTATTGTGTTTAATGGTGTACGGGTAAGGACCAAAAAGTTAGCCACGCTAACTCGATCAATTAAATTTTCTATGAAACTTTTCCGTTGTGACACGTAAATTAGCCAAACATTTGTAGGGATAATGTTCGTGTCACAACGGAACTTTTTTGTTGTTTGTATGGTTAACTACGTTTAAATATGGTCCAACTATTTGGTCCTTACCCGTTCACTATGGTTTTACGAGTATCGGTGCTATAATTTTACCCAATTAATAATAAGCGTTGAATAAGCTTGGAATAGTTATGCCATGCTTTGTCCTTATCTGTCATTGCGACATTTGAATTCAACAGATAAGGACCAAGCATGGTATAACTATTCCAAGCTTATTCAACGTTTATTAGTAAGGGGGTAAGTGTTTTGGTTGCTTGCATGTGTAACTTACTACCGTATAAAAGTGATTTTTTTAACGATCTTGTCTTTCTCTTCAGGGTCTCGTGTACGCGGATGCTGGTCGTCACCAGGACGCTTTAGAGCGGTTCCACAGCTGCATCAGACTGCATCCTCAGGACCCAGAGCCCTTGAAACAGGTTGCAAAAAGCTTGTAAGTAAAGACTAGTCTAGTCTATATATATATATATATGTGTGTATGTATTTGAGGAGTTCCCTTGATTTTTCCAAGATCCCATCATCACATCTTGAAGTGCTGAAACTGGGACCAACTACAAAAAATACCAACTTGAACAAAGCATACGGTCTTTGATTAATCGGGGAAAATACTTTAAAATAAATATCCCGACGAATTGAGACCCTCTTCTTTTTTTAATTTGGTTATAAAGGAGATACTGAACGGCTGACCGATTAACGCACAGTAGGGACTTAAAATTAGGAGCGAATATTCCTTGGATATCCTAGGGGTGATCTAAAAAGGGATTTTTGGACACTTCCCGTACACTACTTTCTCGCTCGATTTCATAAGCACTTTTGCTAATCTAACCGATTTTACTCAACCCCGAAAGACCTTTATAACTGTATAGCTTAGCTAAAGTGTTTAGAAAAGAGGCCTCTGTTAGGAACTTAGGAGTAACATTGGCGATATGACTCAATTTCTACATAAAAACTACCGCAGTGGTCCGAGCACGCTGCCACGGGACTAAATGTCAAATGACGTCAAATGGGTACTAGTGTCAAATGTTATTATGAAATCATTAAAATGACAGCCACCCGGGACTAAGTTGCTTGGTAATAAAAGGACTCAAATCACACAAAACACACTTTTATTTTAAACCTTAGTACTTTATACTTACTTTGGAATATGGAATAGACGAAATAAACTTCCGACCCTATGTCAAAAATTGTCCCGTGGCTGCGTGCTCGGCCTAGATGTGGTGATCGCCACATGAGATTAATGTAGTTTCATCTGTCACCACGTGAAATATTGTTTGTTGAATAAAGAAGCCACGGCCTTATTATGGTCGTCTTTATCAATGTGGATAAACGGGGTGTCTATAATTTCATCGAAACACCTTTCATCGAATGTATCATTTCATCGAAAGCTACTTTCTGCTGAAACCACAATGTTTTCAGGGTACCTATCTTAAACATCTAACCTAACCAAACCTACGAAATTAATGTTTAATCTACCCTGAAAGCCTATGTTTTCAGAAGAAAATAGCGTTCGATGAAATGATACATTCGATGAAGTGATGAGTTACCGGATATACAAGGATAAAACAATTGTCACTTACTGACGAGTATGTAAGTGCGAGAGCGACGGGTGCGGGTAAAGGTGACCGACCATAATACGGGCCTTTAAGAGGATTGTGAAGGGATGCTAAAATCGCGTAGCTGTCAAAAATAATCCATTCAAGTTTAGCTTCGGGTGATAACGTTTCTTACCCCCTAAATCTAATCGGATTTCCACGATTTTTGAAAATGTAAATATTATGAAAATCTAGGTCTTGTTTTATCCTTTCCAATAAATATTTTCTTGGAAAGGAAAATGACAGACCTACATTTTCATAATATCTACAACATATTCAAAAATCTTTAAAATCGGACATCATTACATACTGTTACGTACGGGGTGGGTAGGTAACTGATAGAAATGCACGAACACACCGATAATTAAGAGCAGACTTTAGATAACACACTCACTTAATCGTTACAAACAATTATCGCACAATAAACTTAGATGATCGCTCGGTTCACTCGTAGGTACGCACTGTTCGCTCTCCAAGTAAGGAATGTCTCCCGCTCGCGCGCGCCTCACGTTTTATAGGTACTCCCAATCGCCGATTGTTCCAGAATGCCTTCTCGAATGACCGATGGGCCTTGACCCGCCGGGGACGTTCGATAATGGAAGGTTCTACTCATTGCGGCCTTGTATTACAATAGCGACGGCCTTGGCCTTGAACTCGATTGTACCCGTTAACAATAGGCATGTCCTTGAGCCGGCGCGTCGATTGTAATTTACCTAAGGTAAAGACACCAGTACTTGACAAAGGACCAATGTTCGACACTGATTCTTACTCAAAGAAGATAAGAGTTATTCATTTGTTTTGTAACAATCAATTTATAACCCTATGATCTTAGGATTAAAAGCTTCTGTCGATTATTGGTGCATGTCAGCTAAAAGTGTCGAACATTGGTGTTGTTACCTTACCTACCTAACCATACTACTCGTAACGTTTCTTACCCCCTAAATTAATCGAATTTCCACGATTTTTAAAAATGTAAATATTATGAAAATCTAGGTCTTGTTTTATCCTTTCCAATAAATATTTTCTTGGAAAGGAAAATGACAGACCTACGTTTTCATAATATCTACAACATATTCAAAAATCGTTAAAATCGGACATCATTACATACATAACATCACGCCTTCATTCCCAGAGTGGGGTAGGCAGAGATACAGAAACAACGACAAATAAAAAAACGTGTTTCTAATTCTAAGTATAAGGTCCACATTTTGCAAAATCAGGCCAAGAAGTTTACTAGTGTATTAGTGACAAGGTTGCAAGCCCATCGCCCAACAGCACCACAAGCCCTTATTCCCTTAGTCGCCTCTTACGAGATCCACGGGAAGACATGGAGTGGCGCTATTCTAACCCGGCAACCACACGGACAACATATTTACATCATTTAAGGGGAGAAAAACGTTAACGCATTTTGTATGGAAATTATTTGCTTCACAGTCCTCTTAAAAGTTCCCACAATAGTTTGCTACGCAACTTTAGTTCCTATTCTTGGCCAGGTCTTGCCAAGGTCGCTACCAGCTCTCTCTTGAAGCGTACTTGGAGGCCGATAAGGTTACGAAACACCCGGATAGCGACATTTACTGCGCTTTAGGTGAGTTTTATTTTATTTATTTATTTAACAAAAATAAGCACAATATGGCGAAGTTAATAGAATGAAATAAAATATGATAACTTTATTTCAGACAACAAGGCCCATATTTACAAATACCTTGCAGACTAACATACATAACAACATGTAACATAACTCTTCAAACTCTTACGCAGTGTCAGATAGCTGGCGGCCACGAAATCGCCGAAACATGGCACCTCTCGGTCAGAATTCCTCCTTTAAAAAGGACGACAGATCTTTGGTCGGTACGCAAAGTACTTGAAATATGCCCTGTGGCGGTGCTCCAACCACTCGACCATCAGGGTAACTCTGGTCTTAATTAGTTCATACTTTACGAGCTTCTTCGCCTCCGTAGAGCAATGTAATCGGGACACGTACAGCTTGACGACACGTTGGCCTAGTTGGGAGTGACCCTGCCTCCGAAGCCAGCGGTTCCGGGTTCAAAATAAATAAATCAATATCACAGGACAATGTCACACAAATTAACCTAGTCCCAAACTAAACTCTAGGCTTGTAATATGGGTACTAAACAACGATAAACATACTTAGATAGGAAATAAATACTTAAATACATAGAAAACATCCAAGACTCAGGAACAAATACTTGTGTTCATCAGTATTCATCACACAAATATCTGCCCTTACCAGGATTTGAATCCGGGACCGTTGGCTTCGGAGGCAGGGTCACTCGTATTGAGAAGACAATCGAGCACACAGGCCACCTGATGCTAAGTGGAAACAGTGACCCATAGACATTCGCATTCACAAGACTACATTTCTCAGACTGCAAATGCGTTGCCAACCCTGAGGACTAAGATGAAATGCCTCTATGCTAGTAATTTCACCGGAACACAACAATACAAGCACTGCCTTTTGGCGGTAAGTTAATGGATAAGATGGTGGTAGTGATCCGGACGGACCCTGCACAAACCGACCGACCCCTGATTTACCGTGCTGATGCTTTGCGATGCAGCTTGTCTTGGGTCACAGTTAGTATCCTTCTAAGGTCCTACGAAAAATTCAGCATGTAGTCACTACGGCCCGTAGTCCTACCAGTAGTACTATTGTTTTATACTCATTCAGACCCAAGTAGGTACTTAGAAGACTTTTTTTATGTTATTGTACTTGTGTAATCATCAGTGATCGGAATAGGTAGTGCAATTTCAGGTGAATGACCTCAAACATTATAAAGAATATGGATAAGACCCGGGATTCCGGGATTCGTATTTTTTCACAGAATATTTGCCTGACATGAAATTAATTGAAGTATATGGGATAAAATAAGACTTTATGTCATTGTAATTACATCATTTATTTAAAATGAAAACATTACATATTTCGTTAGTTAGGTGAAAGTAGTTACCACTTAATAAGACATAGTGATGAGAAATGTAGATAGTAGGTACAATCATAAAATGTAACAAAAAAATTAGCAATAGTACAAAAAATATATAAATTAATAATTTTTTTGAGCTTACTGTGAGGCTAGGTCAAACTGTGTAATGTCCCCTGATATTTATTTTAAACCAAACACAAACTTTAAAACTTTTCAAAGTGAAAATCCGGGATTATAAGGTATCTATACTAAGCTTACGCACCGAAATCCCGTGAAATTGCACTACCTATTCCGATCACTGGTAATCATAGCGTACCACGGTCCTACCAGTAAGATTTCTAGTAAGTCCTACTGGGCCTCTATTCAGATGCGTTAAAACGATATCGTGTTTGACACGTTTAAGAATCGTTTATGTCACAGTCGCCATTATTGTAAATGACATAAGAGTTATCACAACGTTGACAATACGGAAACACGTCAAATACGATATCGTTATTACCAGTGATCGGGGAAAACGGTGCAAAACTTTAACAAAACTTACATTACAGCCATGAAAATATTAATATCCTTATAAGTACCAAATCCGACATTCTGATATAGAGTTAAAATAAACACAAATCTGCCAATAATATTCTTATTTTTCAATAATTTTCTTATTTTTCTTGGTTGTAAGTTCTTCTTTATGTCAGGTATACAAGTTTTGTTAAAGTTTTGCACCGTTTTCCCCGATCACTGGTTATTACCGTGTAGAATCCCAGCCCTGGTAGGACCATGGTATGCTATGACTACACAACTGTCTAAGGAGCTGGGTCTGAATGACAAAGTTAATAAGTACTATGGGTGGGACCTTGGGCTTTAGGTGTGGCAATGTTTTCTAGCGGAATGCGCTTTCAAGCTGGGTGCGCTAGAGCGCGGGGTGGAGTGGGCGCGCGGCGCGGTGCAGGCGGGCGGCGGCGAGCGCGCCGGCGCGCTGCTCGCGCGGCTGCTGCTCGCCGCGGGCGACGGCGCGGGCGCCGCGGCTGCCTACGACCACGCCATCGCGTAAGCTTGACGAACAAAGCCGAGCCACACCAGATGCGTGCGCTTCTGCGTTGTATAGTACGAATTGTCATACAATATGTCACACCGCTTGCGTGAAGTACGCGTGCACGTGCGCATAACGCGGTGTGACAAATTATACAACGCAGTGGAACGCGATTTTCGCGAAACTGACTAAATATAATCCTAACCTAAGAACTAAAAACAATGAATTCCCGTCACTGTATTAGAACGATCTATTAGTTTATTTAGCGCACGCGGGGCACGAACCGAATTGTGGGGCAAGTTGCATTCGAAAATCGTGTTACTATCTCGGTGGGTTACGTCAATTACATCCATTTTTCAATCGAAACATAATCGCTAACGATTGTCGAATGCAACTTGTCAAGCCCCACAGAGCAGGCTGAGCAGTGAGCGACACTGACAACAAAGCGATCCGAATGAATGACCGACCGGCCGAAGCGACTGAACGAAACAGCACAAATAAGAAGCATTGTAATATGAACTGCATTCGCTAACTAGCATCTCTATTCGTTTTGTTTTTAACCAATCGCGTCACTGGTAGATCACTAGACTTTTCGTACTACATCATCGATCGTGATGGTTAAAAAACGAAACGAATAGAAACGCTTGTTAGCGAACGCATCTTGTCTAGGAGCTCAGTTTCTTTCAATGTACAAGTGTACTAAAAGAACTAAAAAACCGTAGTAAGGTGGGCATTGTAAGTATCTGCACACTTTAGCGCTTTGTCACTTTAACGTTACCTTTGAAATGCTGCAATAATCTGTCAAAGATGTTATAGCGACAAGGTACAAAGTGTGTAGGCACTTATATTTGTGCCATTGTACTAGTTCAGCGCGATTCACTCCGTAAACAGGCCCGCACAAGCCTAAATTATATAGGAGGGAGCCTGCAACCTAGAAGGAAAGATAGCTGATCGAAGACCTTATTTTTGTGCAGTACCCATGCATGTGGAGCGGAAACTTTAGCAGCAGCGGGAGCATTACGCCTGCGCACTGGCGATCCACGCCAAGCGTTCCAGCTGCTCGGGGCAGCGCTCGCGCAGCAGCCCTCACAGCATGCTGCCGCGCTCGCACTCGCTGCTATGATGCTGCAACACAGGTATTTTGTCCTTGTCACACGTTAGCATGTTCCAGGCTTTCCAGCTCTTAGGATACTATTATTTAAGATATGCTAGTAAAGTTTAGTTGAAGCTTGGCAAGTTAAGTACGGTTTCTGTGACAATGGCGAGTTAATGGAAATATCCTTAAATGATAACGCTGGAACTACTGGAAGATTTTCTTGTCATAACGACACGCTAGCCTAGCTGGTAGTGACCCTGCCTTCGAAGCTAGGGGTCCTGGGTTCAATCCCGGTAAGGGCAGATATCTGTTCCTGAGTCTTGGATGTTTTCTATGTATTTACCTAAGTATATATTTCTCTATAATTATAAGTAAGTTTACTGTTGTCTACATAGTACCCATAGTACAAGACTAGAGCTTAATTTGGGACTAGGTCAATTTGTGTGACATTGTTCTGTGATTTACTTATTTAAGGGAGATTCCCTGTCATGCCCTTTCGATGACACATTAGATAGAAAGTGGTTACAACCACCTGAACCACCACAAATAATGATTTCTTTTTGTTAAATGCGGGATTTTCGGGTTTTTATTAATAATACATAAATGTGAACATTGATACTAAAACTCAATATCACATGTTAAAAACATTTATTGTATAGAATTTTACATGATCATAAATAATAAAAACATCTTTCAATATAAAAAGAAATACTTATTTTTGGTGGTTGTAACCACTCTTAGATACGTCCTCCCGCGAAGTTTAGGCAAATAAGCACTGCCTAATAGGCAGTGCCTATTCCGACCCCTGTATAACAGTTTTAATAAAAAAAAATACTGACGTAGGGATCTGGATGCGGCGCTTGCGAGATTGAAAGCGGCTCTCGTCGCGCACCCTACGTGCGTGGCCGCTCACGCCAACCTTGGCTTAGCGCTGCTAGCGAAGAAAAAATACGTGGCTGTGAGTAACACGACTAATCCGATAAGTCCCATGGGGACGACGCAGGAGTCATCTGTGGATGGAACTCTATTGCGATCAGCATCACGCCTGCTAGCAAGCAAGCTACTCGTAATATTTTTCGTAATAATTCCTGGCCTTCGATCACGAAAAATCCTTCGGATAGCTTGCTAGCAGGCGTGATGGTCATGATCATGACCACCAGGCCCAAAACCCAGCTAAAAACAAAAGATAAAACCACTTGGGACCATGTGGTATTCGTAGTAGAGTCAGCTGGCAAAAGGTATTTGATACATAAAATGCCCCGCGTGGGTGCCGGGTTGGAATAGCGCCACTCCATGTCTTCTCGTAGATGTCGTAAGAGGCTAAGGGAATAAGGGCTTGAAGTAATTTTAGGCGATGGGCTTGCAACCTGTCATTAATACACTAATAAACATCTTAGCCTATTTGTGCAAAATGTGGTTATAGAATTATCAATAAGTCTTTTTAGAGTTGTTGTATTTCTGTAGCTCTGCCTACCCCACTCTGGGAATGAAGGCGTGATGTGTATGTATGTAATGTACACATAAAAGTGTGACAGAAAATGTGGAAATGTTATCTAATCTATAGATTTAGGCTACTAAACCTTTCACTAATACACTAGTAAACTTCTTGGCCTGATTGTGCAAAATGTGGTTACTGAATTATCAAGAAGTCTTTTTACACATGTTGGTATTTTGTAGCTCTGCCTACCCCACTCAGGGAATGAAGGTGTGATGCTATGTATATGCATGTAACAAATAAACTAATTCACACACTCACAAACATTGCATGTTAAATATTAGGGTGAATATTTGGTGTTACGATGCGCAGGCGTTGACGTGCCTACAGCGCGCAGCGTGGGCGGCGCCGCTCAGCGCGCGCGCAGCCCACGACCTGGGGCTGGCGCTGCTGCTGTGCCGGCGCCCCGCCTCCGCCTTCTGCAGGCTGGCGGTCGCCGTCGCCTTGCAGCCAAACCAGCCCTACACGGTATAGTACTGCCCATCACTGACCAAATTATTAAAGGGTAATCGTGGCAAAGTGCTCATAGTAAAAATGGCTTCGGGTTTTATATTTATCTCGACTTATTTGAGTAAATATAGAAGTAAGTATAAAAACCTTAAAAAATAATCCGCATCAGCGTGGTTTTTGTTTTTTCGATTTTGGTAAAAAAAATCCATTGTAAAATCGTAAAAAAAGTTATGGACTAAAATATGGAATACTTATGTGATATTTTCTTAACCTTTTGAACGCCAACTACTCTTAAAGTAGTCATGAGCTGCCGTGCCTACAACGCCACCGACACTCATAGTTGTCACAGGCTTAGTCTATAAGAAACGTTATTTCATTTGGTTTAAGTTAAATTTTGCATAGCTTTTAATACATGTTTGGCGTGTGAGTGACGCAGTTGTGTTTAACGCAAGGCGGTGAAAAGGTTAAAATATCGTTTATGTTTACCTACTTAGATTTTTCTCCGAAATGAACGAATGTAGAAATGGTATCAAGTATTTTCTTCTTCGGATACATTGCATTGCTATGGCCTTTGGGATTCATTTATTACTTGTTTCTTTACTCGTAGAAGATGTTTTTAACTCGGTACATAAGATAACATGTCAAAAGCAATATGGTTTTACCGAATAAAATAGAGTCCAAACAATTTTTGAAACCCCTCTGCATTTATAAAACTTGGATATTTACCCCTGAAGCCTCTGGACTAAATATCATGAAATTTATTAGAATTTCTGTTCCAGGTGCTTCTAATAGGCATAGCCCTCGAACGGCTGGGCGACGCCCGCGCGGATGCCGCTTACGCCCGCGCAGCTGCGCTGGCGCCGGATGACGCGTTGGTGCGTCTCAATCGCGCGGGTCGGCTCGCACGAGCTGGCAACACCAGCCTGGCTCTGGAAGAAGCCAAAGCTACAGCTCAGCTGCTGCAGAGGGAGGAGAAACCTGACGCTCAAGTAAGCAAACGATGTAGGGTACAGGGTTTAGCGATACTAGCGACATCTAGTGTTGAGTAGAATACAACTATCTACGACCGTGTCTTCAATGCAGGTAGACATCGAAACTATCAGCATTCGGTTAAGAGAGAGAGGACTGTGAAGCAAAAAAAAATTTTCTCCCCTTAAACGTGGTCCGATTTTTACGATTTGTGAATATACTGTAGGTATTATGAAAAACTGGGTCTGTACGTTTTCCTTTCCAAGAAAATGTTTATTAAAAAAAAGAAAAAAAAGGCGGACACGTACAGACCTACACCTAACTTTTCATAATATCTACAAAATATTAAAAAATCGTGGAAATCCGATTAGATTTAGAGGTGAGAAAGGTTATTGCCCGGAGCTAAATTTGTTCGGATTATTTTTGACAGCTATGCGATTTCGGTATCGCTTCACAATCCTCTTAACGCAAGCGACATGCGACAGTGAAAATACGACTGATTTACTACGTGACTATAGCTTACGTCAATTCTATCGCAACATAAACGGTATCGATAGAAAATAGAAAACTTAGCAGCCTTTATATCAAGATGTAAAAGGCTAGCAAAGGCTAGGCCCTCAGAGATGACCTACTTTTCTATTTATGCTATTATTTATAGCCCGTCATCGGAGTCAGCACATGAAACTGAAACAAAAGAAAAACACTTAAGCATAAAATATTTATGATTGTCGCCGTATGTACACGGTTACGATTCAAATATGCCGATAATAATATTATTTCCAATTTGTGAAAATAATGTTTAGGTTCGCATAAGAATAAGCAGCGAACACATCTACGTTTACAGTTATATTTTTTGTATTACTCGCAACTACGAAAAATTAATCGTTATGTATTTATTTTTTAGTAATTTCTGCCCGCGACTCCGTCCACTACGTAGATTTCGATTATCGTTATTTCCTCGGATAAAAGTAGCCTGTGTTAATTCCCAATTGCATCTAAATCCGTCCAGCCGTTGCAGTGTGAAAGTATAACAAACATCGATACATAAAAACTTTCGCATTTATAATATTAGTAAGGATTCCACAGATTACAGTGCGTGTTTGCTATCGGAGACTTACTCGTAACTTGTTAAAATAAATAAATAGAGACTATTGAGTTTTTTGCGGCAAATTTTCTTAATTGTGCTTGTTGTAATCTTAATTTTAATATAGCAGCATTAAGTAGTTTTTAAAATGGTTGATATGGAAACTTTATTTTTTTCCGATATATTACACCAAGTCTACACAACGCTCTGGCTTTTTATTTAATTTCTCTAAACGCACACCCAGGAACCTACTAATAGTTTGTGTTTTTAACAGCGCTCTCCTTGAGAAGCGCTGCCGACTCATGAGTGTACTTAAGAGCCTATAGCCAAGATGCGTTCGCTAACTAGCGTTTCGATTGGTTAAAAACAAACGAATAGAAACGCTATTTAGCGAACTCATCTTTTCTTAAAAGCAAGGAGTATTAACAAAGTGAAGTTTTTTTGTTTAATACTCAACCTCCGAGGTAAAAAGAGGTATTATAAGTTTAAAGTGTGTATCTGTGTGTCTGTGTATATGCGTATCGTGTTTCTGTGTGTATGTCATTGTTGCTGTCAAACGAATGGAGTGATTCAACTGCATCTTTTAAAGAAAGCTATTTTAATCGGGATGGTTTGGAGTTTATTAAACAGTGATATTTCCTGATATGCAGAGGAGTGTTTGAGCACGATTGGTGAATATCAAACGCATCCATGGCAACGTAGCATAGATAGACTCTGGTGGAATGCACCCCAAGAGATGTCAGCTCTAAAATTAGGTCGTCATGATATCGGGCGGCCATTAAAAGACCACGACTTCTCGCGTTTATATCTTAGCTAGATGGCCTGGTGTGCATTATTTACTGAAAAATACTAGCATAGTGGCATTCCATCGTAGTCCGGCATCGTAGGTTGGCAACGCATTTGAGGTCTTAGAATTTGAGAATTCAAATGTCTATGGGTCTCAGATTCCACTTACCATCAGGTGGCCTGAGTGCTCGTGTGCCTTCTCCTTAACAAAAAAAACATATTTTGATTTCTAATTTTAACTATTCATCCCCAGCTAACGAGTTCTCTGGCGACTCTATTGGCTCTGCTCCACGACGCCGGCGCAGGTACATCTGAGTCACCAGCGCCCCGTCTGGCAGAGCTGCCCTCTGTCGAAGATGACCCTGAAGAAGACATGACACCCGATGAAGTATAGAATAACCCACCTGTATATGGCGCAGTCGGTAGGATAATTGGGGTACAAAGAAAGATGGCGGGATGAGCTCGTCGCGTGATAGTAGGGATAGGTGGGAGCACGCTTTAAACACAAACGAATTGAGAAACAGAGAGACAAGACCTTAGCCGAGCAGAGAAAAACAAAATAAAAGTAAAAAAAAATTGTTTGTAGTTTTTAGGGCGTATCCAAAGGGTGACATCGGGACTCTGTTATTATGCCGTATTTGTTTCTGTTCTTTTTTAAATTCTCTTCTTTGTAAGATTGTCTGGAAGAGATCGCTACTTAGCGATAAGACTGCCTATTGACTCGTTTTGTTAAATTTCATTTGTATTTTACATTGCATGCTGCTATTGTATGTGGTGTTCAACAAAGAATATTTGTATTGTATTTATTGTATGCCTACGCTATCCGAACGTTTTTCCTGTCATCTGATGGGGTTCTAATTTAGGATGGATGACTGCAATATTATTGTACTTACCATAAAACGGAGCTGTTCCGATGATCGGGCTTGAAGATGAAGGCCATGGCAACTCATGTTCTCAAAAGTCAATTTTCTGGTTCATTTTGGCTGTAGTTTTGCTTACCGGAAGTTCCATGACCATACAATATTATGGTGACTACGGGCATAGCTAGGCACCGTTATTCAAATAGTTAACTTTGTTAATCGCTAATCCATTACACTAATCCGGTTCACTGCCACGAAGACACCAAATTACCACTTTGTCTTTTACTTTACTGTTTTAACTTTTTGTGTGTCTTGTTGAGTTTAGTAAATAAATGTATATTTCTTCTTCATTCTTTCTTTTCTTCATTACTAAAAAAGTTAACTACGTTAAAGCGTTACATTTCGGAAGATTTAATGCACGTTAACGTTAATCGTTAATCCTTAACACGTGATAAACAATGCATGTATATCACTAGATATACTTATAAAAACTAATGTTTTGGATTCCGGAAGTTAACAGGTTAGGAACAAAAAAAACGTGTATAATTACATAAACATAACATCACGCCTTTATTCCCAGAGTGGGGTAGGCAGAGCTACAGAAACAACAACAACTCCAAAAAGAATTGTTTATAATTCTGCAACTACATTTTGCACAAATAGCCTAAGAAGTTTACTAGTGTATTAGTGACTGGTTGCAAGCCCATCGCCTAACAGTACTACTATAAGCCCTTATTCCCTTAGTCGCCTCTTACGACATCCACGGGAAGACATGGAGTGGCACTATTCTAACCCGGCAGGTCAGTGTGTCAGCAGCTTTACTTAGTGCGTTTATAGCCTACATCTTTCCATTTAAAATGGGCCCATTAACCATCATGGCTCGTAATTTACTAAAGTTGCAACATCCCATAATATTTATACAATTAAAGTATGAAAGCGCTTTTGGCGCTCACTCTTTCCGAGGTACGTTGTAAAAATAGCATTTTTTATAAATCAGTTTTTTTAATTGGTCCGTTTTTAACTTTCTTTTTTTTTCTTGTTATTTTAGAAAACCTAAGGGCCAAACAGTGTCACAAACACGAATACAAAATAATGTCAGTAAGCGGGTGACAAAATACAAATCTTTCCCGAACTTTAACTACAGACAGAAAGACAGACAACGAACATGACGAAATTAGGCCGTCCTTCCGTCCTCCAACCTATTAATCAAGTAATGTGTGCATATATTAAAAAATAATTTCTTATTTTTCTCAATCATCCAAAGGTTAGCTGGAAGAGATCCCTTAAAGGGTTAAGTTCGCCTTTGTACGTTCCTTTTCTGCGAATATTGTATTTGAATTTCTGTTTTTAGTACAATAAAGTGTTTACATACGTACATACATATTATATTTATTTATTTATTTAAGGTTTGTATGTACCAGGGCTGGTAATTTTTCATCGCACGGTACCTAAGATGAAAGAAAATAATGGATTCGATATTAAAATTAAAACTTTACTCATATTGACGACACGTTGGCCTAGTTGGGAGTGACCCTGCCTCCGAAGCCAGCGGTCCTGGGTTCAAATCCCGGTAAGGGCAGATATTTGCGTGATGAGCGCGAATATTTTGTTCCTGAGTCTTGGATGTTTTCTATGTATTTAAGTATTCATTTCTCTATATAAGTAGTGTTTAAGTAGTATATGTTTATCGTTGTCTAGTACCCATAGTACAAGCCTGGAGCTTAGTCTGGGACTAGGTCAATTTGTGTGAGATTGTCCCCTGTTTTTTATTTTTATTTTTTTATTATTTACACTCATAATCATTAGTTCATATAACACTAAAAGATTACATTATAAATAATAATAAAAACAAAAAACGATGCTAATATCGCGTAGCTCTCAAAAATAATCCATACAAATTTAGCTCCGGGCGATAACGTTCCTCACCCCCTAAATCTAATCCGATTTCCACGATTTAATGTGTTGTAGATATTATAAAAACTAAGTCTGTACGTTCCCGCTTTTTTTTTCCTTCTTTAAAATATTTTCTTGAACAGAAAGACGTACCGACTATCTAATAATCGGAGAACGTTTAGGGGGAGAAAAAAACGTTATCGCATCTTGTACAGTTTTTTTTTGCTTCACAGTGCTCTTAAGAGAAATAGTTAAGAGGCATCTCAGACAAAACCCCTGTAGCTTGTTCAACCATATTACTAACAGGTGAATCTGAATCTGGATTGAATCTGCTACGCTTATTTAACAGGGGAAGTTTGAATCTGCATTGAACACGCTTATTTAACAGGGGAAGTTTGAATCTGCATTGAACACACTTATTTAACAGGGAAAGTTTGAATCTGCATTGAACACGCTTATTTAACAGGGGAAGTTTGAATCTACATTGAACACGCTTATTTAACAGGGGAAGTTTGAATCTGCATTGAACATTATTTAAAATATTGGTTTAAGAGTATTGAGGAAGTATATAAATATATGGGTCACTAGTAGAGTGACTAGATCGAAACATTACCACATCGCAAAATGACCACATCGCTTGTAGCCAACATCTCAAAATGACTGAGTCGTAAAATGACCACATCGCTTGTAGCCTACTTCTCAAAACGTCCGAGTCGCAAAATGACCACATCGCTTGTAGCCCACATCTCAAAATGACTGAGCCACAAAATGACCACTTTGCTTTTTTCATTTTATGCCTGTCTTAGCAAAGTCGACGCAGCCCCGCATGGCGGGGCTGCTATTCTTGGGAAATTTGCCCTTCGGGCATTTGAAGTTACCTAACGAACCTAACCTACCTAGTAACGCAAACGAAGTGGTCATTTTGCGACTCAGACATTTTGAGAAGTAGTCTACAAGCGATGTGGTCATTTTGCGACTCGGACGTTTTGAGAAGTAGGCTACAAGCGATGTGGTCATTTTACGACTCAGACATTTTGAGATGTGGGCTACAAGCGATGGGGTCATTTTGCGAGTCGGTAATTTTGCGACCGAGTCATTCTACTAGTGACCTAAATATATGACTATTTTTCGTGGCGTGGTCGGTACTTTTTTTGGAAAACGCCCCAATAACGGCGTTTTGGAACCCTACACTGAGCATGGTGAATGAAAACGTGACCTTGTTCTAGGGGTACCTGCTACGGATAGGTTCAGGGACTCTATTTTACTAGGTAAAGTCATATTCCTTTTGACATATCGCCGAGTGGCGCCCTCATTACTTACTATAATTGTGTTTTCTTTTAAACTAAAGTATTTTCTTGCAATCGAATAGTGGTTATTTGTTACATTAATACACAATTTATAGAGTAACTATATAACAATTGACCTATGAATCAGTTGACTACTATACAAAGGTGAAAAGTAATTGAACTATATCATAATTCATAATACAGGGTGTCCGGTGGCAGATTTCTATTTTCAAAGTCCTTTTTCAAATAAAAAAAAAAAACATGGTTTTTGACATTTGGCGGGAATACACTGTTCAATATTGCGGATTTTATTTAAATCATGTCTCAATGGTCAGAACGCCACCGTTCTTATGCAGTTGAAGCGTTTTTTAAAGCTAAAGATTCGTTTGTTCTTGCACGCCGACAATTTTGTTCACATTACAATATTCGTCGTGTAAGTGACGGGCCGAGTGTTAATTTGATTCGGTCATGGGTGCAAAGGTTCCGAGAAACTTCTTCAGCACAAAATATGCCGAGATCAGGCCCCAGCCGGCTAACACGGACGCCGGAAAACATATTGAGAGTGCAGCGGAGTTTGCAAGAAAATCCACGACTTTCAGTGCGGAAGAGAGCTGCCGGTTTAGGACTCCCAAAGTCCTCAGTTCATGAAATACTGAAAAAAGATTTGAAGTTTCATCCCTACAGGATTCAACTGGTCCAAGAAATTAATGAAAATGATTTCACCAAACGCAAAGTTTTTTGTGACACAATGTTGCACAGATTTCGTACTCTAAGTTGCATTTTTTGGAGTGACGAGGCCCATTTTCACATGAGTGGTCATGTCAATAAGCAAAATTGTCGCTACTGGGCCCCGCGATCGTCTAATCCACGGTTGAAACACCAAAGACCTTTGCATTGTCCAAGAGTTACTGTTTGGTGTGCCTTATCCATGAATGGAATTATTGGGCCTTATTTTTTTGAAAATGCAAGGGGCCAAGCTATAAATGTGAATAGTGAAAACTATAGACAAATGATAGTGGATTACTTTTTACCTAATTTGCTTGCACATCCGTCCTATTCATCACACACCTGGTTTCAGCAGGATGGTGCTACACCACACACGGCCACAGTGTCGATGAACGTGCTTCGCGAACATTTCCCTCGAAAATTGATAAGCCGCTTTGGAGACATCCCGTGGCCCTCGAGATCGCCCGATTTGACCCCTATGGATTTTTTTCTATGGGGGTATCTCAAAAGCAGAGTTTATAATAACAACCCACGGTCTATAGGTGATTTAAAAAAAAATATCGCTAGTGAAATCAGCAAAATTCCGCAGAATATGCTGCAGCGAGTGGTACAAAACGCGAGGCTCCGTTTTGAAGAATGTGCACGTGTATGGGGACGACATTTAGATGACATAATTTTTAAGTAATGAAATCCGCATTTGTGATCTTCATTATGAGATATAAATAAAGTTTCTAGCTTAAACCGTTATTTTTTTATTTCAAGTTAAAAACATAAATCTGCCACCGGACTCCCTGTATATCTACTCGCGCACAACTCTATATTTTTATGCCCGCGCCGAAGTTCTATAGCCTTATGTGCCAGGAGAGTTAGCGGCAGGCATAAGCAAACCCCTTAATAATAAGTAATTCCACCGGTTACCGAGCGGTTTACGCGCTTCATAGTAAAAACTCATATAGTATATTAGTGGGACTACGGTACCTATTAACTGTATAAATGGATGCACGACAAAAGCTTTGCCGATTTTCAGTTTATTATCGTTTGCGTGACTGCCCCAATAACAACAACTTCAACAGCTGAAGAAACTACTGCAGTAAAAAATATTAATACAGAAAAAACGATTACTGCACCAACTACGATTACTGCAGAAACTTCATTTGCTGCTAGAACTATTGAAAAATCCACAGAAACTACAACTAAGACAGCATTTACAATTTTTGCTCTAAATACTAAAGGAACTAAAAACACCACCAGAACAATGAATACTGCAAAAACCACTACTTTACCAGCGACTGTTGCAGCATATACAGTTATTAAAAAACATAGAAAAGTCATTACTAAAGCAAAAACAAATACTCAAGCCACTACTAAAATAATTAAAACTCAAAAAGCAATTGCTTCAATAATTAAAATCATAAAAGCAACTACTAAAAACACTACCAAAGTGACTACTAAAACAAAACAAACAGCTAAACTACTGAAAGAACCATTACATCAATTAACTGCTGCGTTTAAAAGAACAAGAAAAAAAACGACTGAATTACTCACTGCAACAAAAAAAAGTGCTAAAGAAACGCGAACCACTAAAACAATTACGGGTACAAAAGTAAGTACTAAAGCAACAACAAAAGGAGCTATAAATCAATTGCAGCAAGTAGCAACTGCAAAAAATCAAACTATAAAAGTAGTTTCTGCGGTAAACAAAGCTACTAATGTAACAAGTATATCATTTCGTGTTGAGAAAAAAACTATAGAAGCAACAAGACCAGTAAATAATTATACTAAAGTTACGAATTACACTTATAAAACCACAACAACCACTACCAAAGGCAAAACAAATACAAAAGCATCTACCACAGCAAAACGTATACCTAAGAAGTTTCCTAAAAAAGTTACATATTTAAAGAAAATCATGCAGAAAAAGACTACTGGAGCAAAAAAAGCAACTAAAGCAACGATTTTTGAAAATAAACCTTATATGGCAACACCTAAAGCAAATGGTAGAATAACAAAACTAACTACTAAATCAGCTAAAATTGTAAAGAATCAGTCGCCAAAAGTAACCACTGCAGCAATCAAAACGAATGAAGCAATAACTAACGCAATGAGTTCAGCTAAGAAAACATATCTTAAAAAACCTAAAATGAATTCAGCATTAATTAAAACTATTAACGGAACTATTGTAGTCTGCAATAATACGACTAAAGCGGCAAATAAAACGACTCAAGCAGTAACTGCAGGATCTACAACTTCTAGAGCAGCGACTGAAGCAAAAATAATAAATGAAGCAATAAGTAAATCAGAAAACATTATAAATACATTTTCTCAGAAGCTAACCAATGCAGTAACAACTACTGCAGCGAAGAAAATTTCGTTTGATAAAATTAAAACTAATATACTAAATAAAACAACACAAGCAACTATTTTAGCCACTAAAAGTATGATAATAGTTTTTACTGCAGCAAAGCCAACTACAAAAGCTGCAACCACTACAGCCAATAAAACTCCAAGAGTGAAAATTACAGGTTTAAAAAACATTGAATTCGCAAATAAACCAAATAAATCTACAAATGAAGCATCAAAAAATATAAAACGAACGATTGCACCAAAAACATTGACTAAAATTTCAACTAAAGACATTAAAAATAACATAAAACTATTGCAGCAAGTAACCAAGTATGCGTATAAAATAATAGAAGCTACTAATGCAAATAATCCAATTATTAACGCAACTTCTGCTGAATTAAATTTCACTAAAGCAACACCTAAATATAATACTTTTTATATAGAAACTACAACAACAAAAAAAGTTACTAAGAAACCTACTAAAACAGCTAACATTCTTAAAAAACTAATGCTTACATTACCCATTGCAGCAAAGAAATCGAATAAAGCACCAATTAACATAACTTCTGCCGAACATCATACTAATAAAGCTACTATAACAGAAAGCAAAACTACTAAGGTGCCTACTAAAGCAAATAAAGCGATTACGAAAACTACTATTACTAAAGCGACTACTAAAGCAAATCAAACTGCAAAAGCGACAGTTAAAGAAATAAGGACTACTAAAGTAAATAAAAAAGTTAAACAAACCTCAAACCCGACTACTGCAGCAACTAAACTGAATAGGACTACGAGGAAAACCGCACCAAAACGGACTACCAAAGCAACTACTCAAGAAATTACTAAAGCAACTTACAAGGGAAATAAAAGTACAAAAGTGACAGCTAAAATGAATACATCAGAAAATAAAATAAATAAAGCAATTTCAAAAACAAATGCCATTATTGCGAAGTTGTATATTGAAAAAAGTAGTATAAAGAAAGCAAATAAAATGACAAAACCAAACCTAACTACTGAAGCAAAAATAACTACTAATGAAACTACTAAAACAATGAATATTCTTAAAAAAACATTGTTAACACTATCCATTGCAACAAATAAATCTACTAAAGTAGCAATGAAACCAAATAAAAAGACTACTCAAGCAGCAAACATTCTAAACAAACCAATTCATAAAGAAACTACTACCATTATAGTGAAAAAATTAACAAAAACAACTACTGCATCAAATTATATACTAAAAGCAACTAATGTGGCAAACAAAATTACCCAAGCTGATAAGACTCCTAGATCATATCAAAGTGCTAAAGACACTAAGAAAATAAAAACTAAAAGAGAAAACATAACTAAAAATACCACCACTAAAGCAACCGGGACTACGACGTCTACTAAAGTGAATTTCAAAGCGACTACCACAGCGAAAGCAAAACAAAAAAAGCGTACTAAATCAAACCAAACTGCTTATTCTATAAGGATACTTAATGCAACTAAATTAATGAAAAAACCAATTAAGTATTTAATTAAAAAAGTAAATAAAGCTACGATGATAATAGCTACTGAAGCCAATAAAGCGACGAAACCACATAAAACTAACGAAGTAAAAAAAACAACACAAGAAAAAACAGCTGTTAAAAGAAGTAAACGTACAAAAGCAAATAAAGTAACTAAACCAATTAAAACTATTGAAGCAAAAATATCGACTAAAGCCGTTAACATTGTTAAAAAACAATTACTTACATTACCCATTGATGTAAATAAATCTACTAAAGCACTAACGAATACAATTTCAGCAGCATATATAACTACTAATGCTGCTAGAACAGAAAACCAAACAAATAAAGTGTCTATTGAAATAACTAAAAACAGTAAAGTTGCTACTGTATCAAAAAAACTAACGATGACAACTAAAGAGGTAAACATTGTACAGAAACCAACGCAGAAAGAAGCTACTACAGCGAAAGAGACAACAACAACATTTCCTATAGCAGCAAACACTCTAAAGAAACTGTTGCAGAAAGTACCAGCTAACACGAAAAAAATAACAATAGCATCAGATAATATAATTAAAGCTACTTCCGCTACAAAACATGCTACTCAAACTAAAAAGACCACTAAAGCAAAACAATCCGCTACAAAAGGTACTAAAAAGGACAATAAACCGTCAAAAACGAATACCACAATGAAAAAACCAGAAAGTAAAACAAATTCAAAAACAAAAGCGACCACTAAAACTCCAGCAAAAAAAACCAATAAAACAAATAAAGGGGGTAAAACGTTAACCCCTCCAGCACAAACCATCCATAAGACAAATAAAAGAGGGAAAATGGTAAAAAAATCTGAAAAAAAAAACAAACCTTCAGCAAAACAACCCAAAAACCCAAAAGATAAACAGAAAAATCCAGCAAAAAAAGCTAGTAATCCAAAAACGAAAATTCCAGCAAAAAAAAACAGTAAATCAAAACCAAAACCGAAATCTTCAGCAAAAACACCCAGTAAAACAGGAAATAAAAAGAAATATCCAGAAAAAAAACCCAGTAAACAAAAACGGAAACCAAAATCTTCAGGAAAAAAACCCAGTAAAACAAAACCGAAACCAAAATCTCCAGGAAAAAAACCCAGGAAAACAGGAAATCAAACAAAAAAACCGGCAAAACGACCAAATAAAAAAAAAGGTAAATCGAAAACTCCAGCAAAAAAACCCAATAAACCAAAAGATAAAACGAAATCTCCAAAGAAAAAACCCAAGAAATCAAAAAATAAACCAAAAAACCTAGTCAACCAAAAAAAAACCAGAGTTCTCCAGCGAATAAACCAAATGAACCAAAAAAACCCGGTAAACCAAAGGGCAAAACAAAATCTCCCAAGCAAAACCCCAAGAAACCAAAAAATAAACCGAAAAAACCCAGTAAACAAAAAGAAAAAAAGAAATCTTCCAAGAAAACACCCAATAAAACAAAAAATAAACCGAAAAAGGCTGTGAAAAAACCCACTCAACCTAAAAAAAAACCGAAATCTCCAGTAAAAAAACCGGAAAAAAATACAAAAAAACCCAGTAATTCAGCAAATAAACCAAAAATTTCACCGAAAAAAAATTATACCCCAAATAATGGAGGTGAAATGACTAAACCTAAAATACCAGAGCAAAATGATAAAGAAAAATCCCAAAAAAATGATGGGACAACGATAATGTCTGAAGGAATATTAAACTCCGAAACAAATAAAACTTCATCTACTGACCCAGAAAATACAACCATTACAGGAGATTTACCGAATACAGACACCACTGTGGCTTCAGAACCATTAAATTCTAATGAAGTTTTAACAACTGAACCATCAACTAGACTAGAACTGACAACCGTTGCAGCAGCTTTACCAACCGAAGGAACAGCTAACGCTTCAGAACCTTTAACTCCTAAGAAATTTTTAACATCTAAACCATCAACTGGTCTAGAATCTACAACCGTAGCAGAAAGTTTACCGAGTGATGAAACAATTATCACTTCAGGACTTTTAACTTCTAAAAAAAGTTTAACACCGGTACCAACAACTAGTCCAGAACCTACAACCGTTGCAGAAGCTTTGCCAACTGAAGTAACAGCTGATGTTTCAAAATCTTTGACTTCCGAAAACGCTTTAACATCTGAACCATCAACTGATCTAGAACCTCCATTAACTGCAGAAGGTTTACCAACCGAAGATAAACTTATCACTTCAAAATCTTTAGGTTCCAAAGAAGCTTTTATATTGGAGCCAACAACTGGTAAAATACCTACAACCATTTCAGAAAGTTTAGTAACTGAAGAAACAGCTATTGTTTCTGAATCTTCAACTTCCAAACAAGGTTTAACATTAGAATCAACATCTGGTCTGGAATTTACATTGGCTGCAGAAGGCGTAATAACTGAAGAACTTTCAACTTCAAAACAATCTTTAACATCTGAATCATCTACTGGTCAGGAACCTACAAGCGTTGCAGCAGGTAAAGTAACTCAAGATACAGCTATCGCTTCAGTACATTCAACTTCCGGAAAAGCTTTAACATTGGAGCCATCAACTGGTACAGATCCCACCACCGTTGCCGAAGGAATAGTGAATGAAGACACAGCTATCACATCAAAGCTAATAACTGATACAGAACCTACAACCGTTTCAGAAGGTTTAATAACTGAAGAAACGGCTATCGCTTCAGAATCTTTAACTTCCGAACAAGCTTTGACATCTAAACGATCAACTAGTCAAAAACCTACAACCGTTGCAGAAGGTTTAGTAACTAGAGAAACAGCTTTCGCTTCAGAATCTTTAACTTCCGAACTAGCTTTAATATCGAAACCAATAACTGGTATAGAGCCCACAATCGTAACAGAAGGTTTAGTAAGTGAAGAAACAACTATCGTTTCCGCACCTTCAACTTCCGAACAAGCTTTAATATCGGAGCCAATAATTGGTACAGAAACTGTAACCTTTGCTGAAGGTTTAGTTACTGAAGATACAGCTATCGCTTTAGAATCTTTAACTTCCGAACTAGCTTTAACCTTGGAGCCAATAACTGTTACAGAACCCATAACCATTGCAGAAGTTTTAGTAAGTGAAGAAACAACTATTGCTTCAGAATCTTTAACTTCCGTACAAACTTTAACACTGGAGCCAACAGCTGGTATAGAGCCCACAAACGATGCAGAAGGTTTAGTAACTGAAGAAACCGCTATCGCTTCAGAATCTTCAACCTCCAAAGAACCTTTAACATCGGAACCAACGACTGGTCCAGAAACTGTAACCGTTGCAGGCTTGGTAACTGAAGATACAGCAATCGCTTCAGTACCTTCAACTTCCAACCAAGCTTTAACATTGGAGCCAACGACTGGTACAGAGCTCACAACCGTTGCAGAAAGTTTGTTAACTGAAGAAACAGCTATCGCTACAGAATATTTAACTTCTAAAAAACCTTTAACATCGGAACCAACAACTGGTCCAGAAACTGTAACCGTTGCAGAAGGGTTAGTTACTGAAGATACAGCTATCGCTACAGAATCTTTAACTTCCGAACAAGCTTTAACATCGGAGCCAACAACTGGTGCAGAACCCACAATCGTTACAGAAGGTTTAATAAGTGAAGAAACAGCTATCGCATCAGAATCATTAACTTCCGAACAAGCTTCCACATTTAAACCAATTACTAGTCCAGTATCTACAACCGTTGTAGAAGGTTTAGTAAGTGAAGATACAGCTATCGCTTCAATACCTTGGAGTTCTGAACAAGCTTTAACATCGGAGCCAACAACTGGGACAAAACCCACAACCGTTTCAAAAGGTTTAATAACTGAAGAAACAGCTAATGCTTCAGAATATTTAACTTTCAAAGAACCTATAACATCAGAACTAGCAATTGGTCCAGAAACTGTAACCTTTGCGGAAGGTTTAGTTACTGAAGATACAGCTATCACTTTAGAATCTTTAACTTCCGAACTAGTTTTAACATTAAAGCCAATAACTGTTACAGAACCCATAATCATTGCAGAAGTTTTAGTTAGTGAAGAAACAACAATCGCTTCAAAATCTTTAACTACCAAAAAATCTTTATCACTGGTGCCAACAGCTGGTACAGAACCCACAACCATCGCAGACGGTTTAGTAACTGAGGAAAGTGCTATTGCTTCAGAATCCTTAACTTCCAAAGAACCTTTAACATCGGAACCAAAAACTGGTCCAGAAACTGTAACCAATGCAGGTTTGGTAACTGAAGATACAGCTATCGCTTCAGTGCCTTCAACTTCCAACCAAGCCTTAACATTGGAGCCAACAACTGGTACAGAACCCACAACCGTTGCAGAAAGTTTAGTATCTGAAGAAACAGCTATCGCTTCAAAATCTTTAACTTCTGAAGAACCTTTAATATCGGACCCAACAACTGGTCCAGAAACGACAACCGTTGCAGAAGAATTAAAATCTGAAGACACAGGCATCGCTTTAGAATCTTTAACTCCCGAACAAGCTTTAACATTTATACCAGTAACTAGTCCAGAACCTACAACCGTTGCAGAAGGTTTAGTAACTGAAAATACAGCTGTCACTTCAGAATCTCTAACTTACAAATATTTTTTAACATTGGAACCAACAAATGGTAAAGACCCTACAACCCTTGCAGCAGATTTAGTAACTGAAGATACAGCTATTGCTTCTGAATATTCAACTTCCAAAGAACCTTTAACATTGGAATCATTAACTGGTCCAGAAACTGTAACCGTACCAGAAGGTTTCGTTACTGAAGATACAGCTATCGCTTCAGAATCTTTAACTTCCGAACAAGCTTTATCATTGGAGCCAATTATTTTTACAGAACCCAAAACCGTTACAGAAGGTTTAGTAAGTCTAGAAACAGCTACTGCTTCAGTATCTTTAACTGCCAAACAAGCTTCAACATTTGAACCAGAAACTAGTCCAGAACCCACAACCGTTGCGGGCGGTTTAGTAACTGAAGATACAGCTATCGCCTCAGTACTTTCAAGTTCTGAACAAGCTTTAACATCGGAGCCAACAACGGGTACAGAACCCACAACCGTTGTAGTAAGTTTAGTAACTGAAGATACAGCTATCGCTTCAGTACTTTCAAGTTCTAAAGAACCTTTAATATTGGACCCAACAACTGGTCCAGAAACGATAACCGTTGCAGAAGGATTAGTATCTGAAGAGACAGCTATCGCTTTAGAATCTTTAACTCCCGAACCTGTTTTAACATTTGAACCAATAAGTAGTCCAGAACCTAAAAGCGATGCAGAAGGTTTAGAAACTGAGGAAACCACTATCCCTTCAGAATCTTCAACTTCCAAAGAACCTTTAACATCGGAACCAACAACTGGTCCAGAAACTGTAACCATTAGAGGTTTGGTAACTGAAGATGCTATCAATTCAGTACCTTCGCCTTCCAACCAAGCCTTAACATTGGAGCCAACAACTGGTACAGAACCCACAACCATTGCAGAAAATTTAATAACTGAAGAAACAGCTATCGCTACAGAATATTTAACTTCTAAAAAACCTTTATCACTGGTGCCAACTGCTGGTATAGAACCCACAACCATCGCAGACGGTTTAGTAACTGAGGAAACCGCTATCGCTTCAGAATCTTCAACTTCCAAAGAACCTTTAACATCGGAACCAACAACTGGTCCAGAAACTGTAACCGTTGCAGATTTGGTAACTGAAGATACAGCTATCGCTTTAGTGCCATCAACTTCCAACCAAGCCTTAATATTGGAGCCAACGACTGGTACAGAACCCACAACCGTAGCAGAAAATTTGTTAACTAAAGAAACAGCTATCGCTACAGAATATTTCACTTCTAAAAAACCTTTAACATCGGAACCAACAACTGGTCCAGAAACTGTGACCGTTGCAGAAGGGTTAGTTACTGAAGATACAGCTATCGCTTCAGAATTTTTAACTTCCGAACAAGCTTTAACATCGGAGCCAACAACTGGTGCAGAACCCACAATCGTTACAGAAGGTTTAATAAGTGAAGAAACAGCTATCGCTTCAGAATCATTAACTCCCGAACAAGCTTTAACATTTGAACCAATAAGTAGTCCAGAACCTACAATCGTTGCAGAAGGTTTAGTAACTGAGGAAACCGCTATCGCACCAGAATCTTCAACTTCCAAAGAACCTTTAACGTCGGAACCAACAACTGGTCCAGAAACTGTAACCGTTGCAGGTTTGGTAAATGAAGATACAGCTATCAATTCAGTGCCTTCAACTTCCAACCAAGCCTTCACATTGGAGCCAACAACTGGTACAGAACCCAAAAACGTTGCAGAAAAATGGTCAACTGAAGAAACAGCTATCACTACAGAATATTTAACTTCCAAAAAACCTTTAACATCGGAGCCAACAACTGGTCCAGAAACTGTAACCGTTGCAGAAGGTTTAGTTACTGAAGATACAGCTATTGCTTCAGAATCATTTACTTCTGAACAAGCTTTAACATCGGAGCTAACAACTGGTCTAGAACCCACAATCGTTACAGAAGGTTTAATAAGTGAAGAAACAGCTATCGCTTCAGAATCTTTTACTTCCGAACAAGCTTCAAAATTTGAACCAATTACTAGTCCAGAATCCACAACCGTTGCAGAAGGTTTAATAACTGAAGATACAGCTATCATCTCAGAATCTTTAACTTCCGAACAAGCTTTAACATTGGAGCCAACAACTGGTACAGAAACTATTACCGTTGCAGAAGGGTTAGTTACTGAAGATACAGCTATCGCTTCAGTACCTTGGAGTTTTGAACAAGCTTTAACATTAGAGCCAACAACCGGGACAGAACTCACAACCGTTGCAGAAGGTTTAGTAACTAAAGATACAGCTATTGCTTCAGTACTTTTAAGTTCTGAACAAGCTTTAACATCGAAGCCAACAACTGGTACAGAACCCACAACTGATGCAGAGGGTTTAGTAACTGAATATACAGTTATAGCTTCAGTACCTTCAACTTCCGAACAATCTTTCGTGCCAACAACTGGTACACAACCCACCACCGTTGCAGAAGGTTTAGTAACTGAAGATACAGCTATCGCTTCAGTACTTTCAAGTTCTGAACAAGCTTTAACACCGGATTCAACAACTGGTACAGAAACTGTAACCGCCGCAGAAGGTTTAGTAACTAAAGATAAAGCTATCGCTTCAGAATCCTTTACTTTTGAACAAGCTTTATCATCGGAGACAATATCTGGCAAAGAACCCACGAACATTGCAGAAACTTTAGTAACTCAAGAAACAGCTATCGATTTAGAATCTTTAATTTCCGATCAAGCTTCAACTTTTGAACCATTAAGTAGTCCACAACCCAAAACCGTTGCAGAAGGTTTTGTAACTAAAGATACAGCTATCGCTTCAGAATCTTTTATTTCCGAACAAGCTTTAACATCGGAGCCAACAAGTGGTAGAGAACCCTCAGCCATTGCTGAAGATTTAGTAACTGAAAAAACAGCTATCCCTTCAGTACCTTCAAGTTCAGAACAAGCTTTAACATCGAAGCCAACAAATGGTACAGAACCCACAACTGCTGCTGAAGGTTTAGTAATTGAAGAAACAGCTATCGCTTCAGAATCTTTATCTTCAAAAGAAACTTTAACATCGGAACCATTAACTGGTCCAGAAACGATAACAGTTGCAGAAGAATTAACTGAAGATACTATCGCTTCAGAATTTTTAACTTCCGAACAAGCTTTAACATCGAAGCCAACAACTGGTACAGAACCCACACCCGTTGCAGAGGGTTCTATAAGTAAAACAACCGCTAATGCTTCAGAATCTTTAACTTCCGAACAAGCTTTATCATCTAAACCATTAACTAGTCAAGAACCTACAAACGTTGCAGAAGGTTTAGTAACTGGAGAAACAGCTATCGCTACAGAACATTCATCTTCCAAAGAACCTTTAACATCGGAACCAACAAAAGGTACAAAAACTGTAACCGTTGCAGAAGGTTTAGTAACTGAAGAAGCAGCTATCGCTTCACCTTCAACTTCCAAAGAACCTTTAACACCGGAGCCAACTACTGGTCCAGTAACTTTAACCGTTGCAGAAGGTTTACCAACTAAAGAAACAGCTATCGCTTTAGAACCTTTAACTTCCGGACCAACATCAACATCTGAACCATCAACTGGTGTAGAACCTACATTAAATATTGATGTTTTACCAACTGAAGCTATAACTTTAACTAACCCCGCAACTCAATTTACTAAGGAATCTTTTTCTGCTCCAAGTACAATTACTAAAGAAACTACAACAACCGCACCAACTTTATTATTTATTATTATAATGACAGTTCCAATGAAAATGACTACATTTACTACACCTTCAAAATTGACAACAACTCCTTCAGAAATTATGACTGCCGCAAAAATAACAACAACGACACCAACTTCTACTTCTTTAGTAACTTTAACATCAGCAATAACAACAACTACTCTAGAACTTACAAGTAATACTATTCTAGATTCACATTATACGTTTTTGAAGTTGTCGTCCACGCGTCAGTGCTCGCGTCCATGGCGCTGTAACTGCCGCAACTGTTCTCATCGGGCTTCCCCCTCTCCTAGCTGTTCGCGCGGACCGCGGCGTCGTTTCGCCGGGCGCAGAAAGAGAGAAAGATAGGAACATTTTCTTTAACACCAAGTACCACTTAACAAAAAATATGTAGATATAGTCACAATCAAAAAATAACAAGTAGGTACGTAGACACAGTAAAAAGTACAAATAAAAGGATAAGAAGAGTGGCTCCTGACATCAGACATTATTGAAAAATCCTCAATACTCGGAACTTCCACCGCGAAAGAAGCTTTGATAAAGTGCGAAATTAACTGTGACGCAGAATTTTTACCGATTGAATAGGTGTTATTATATTATTATTCATATAAGGGGCCATTGTATAAAAAACCAATCGATGGAGCCTGGATCCTTAAACTGGCTAAAAAGAGAGCGAGACGGCATAAAAACACAAACGCGGCACGTCAAACATCTGTCGTAACGTGTTCATTGCGTGGATAAATGTGGATAACATCTGTCACATTCCGACCAGTATGTAAGTGCGAAAGTGACGGATGCTTTATCTATTATGCTCTTGTAGTAATTTTAAGAATTGGTCAGTTATTAAGTGGATTGTGAAGCAAAATATAAAAGAAAAAAAAACAAGCGGCAAGTACAGACGGTTACCTATCATAATGTTTCGATTATCGAAATTCGTTACTCCGAATATTATTAGCCCGAAAACGTTTCCCTTTTTTCCACTTCGCGTAATTATTGTTTGCCCGAAATTACGTTTCCCATATTATTATGTCCCCTATTTTTATTTCGTCGCAATTTCATTTCGCTTATGATTCGAATCGCCACTTATTGAAATCCCGAAGTTTCATTTGCCAACTAATTTATTTGGCGTAAAGTTTTACTTCCGAAATATTACTTTTCGGCTGTGTCAAAACATCGAATCGCAGTTTGTTTCCGCGGGGCCGCAGTTCTAACCTAACCTAGCTCACTTTTCTAGCGCCAGTTTGTCTCCGCGGGGTCGCAGTTCTAACCTAACCTAACCCACTTTTCTAGCGCCAGTTTGTTTCCGCGGGATCGCAGTTCTAACCTAACCTAACCCACTTTTCTAGTGCCAGTTTGTTTCCGCGGGGTCGCAGTTCTAACCTAACCTAACCCACTTTTCTAGCGCCAGTTTGTTTCCGCAGGGTCGCAGTTCTAACCTAACCTAACCTACTTTTCGTGCCAGTTTTTTTCCGCGGAGTCGCAGTTGTAACCTACTTAACCCACTATTCTAGCACGAGAGTCGCAAAAACCAAATCATAACACAAAAAAGCGACAAGCAACAAATTTCCAAATGCCGGGAATAATTAATAAAATCTGTTGCAATTTTTTTTATGGCATTCGGTGTAATGATATTAGGGGAAATGAAATTTAGGTGTAACGTAGCATCGGAATTATGAAAAGTGGGGTAACAAATCAGTTGTCAAACAATAAAGTTGGCAAACGTTCTTCGGGCTATTGAGTTTCGGGAAAACGTTAATTCGGGGAAACAAACCAGCGGCGTTTCGTAAGTATGGTAAACAAAGCAGATGGATTTTAAAAATTCGGGGAACTGTTTTCGGACAAGTGAAAATCGGACAAGTCAGTTTCGGAAGATCGATAGGTTACCGTACAGACGTAGTTTTTCATAAAATCTACAACATCGTCAAAAACCGTAGAAATCGGTTTAGATTTAGGGGGTGAGAAAAGTTATCGCCCGGAGATAATTTTTTATGGATTCTTTTTGACATCTATGCGATTCAAGCATCGCTTCACATTCCTATTAAGAAGCCAGAGTGGGGTAGGCAGAGCAACAGAAATACCAACAACTCTATTAGTGACAGGTTGCAAGCCCATCGCCTAACAGTACTACAAGCCCTTATTCTAACCCGGGATCCTCACGGGGGAACTATAGCAGTATTTGGAACAATACTGCTAGTATTGTATAGTAGTTTTGGCTGAATACAACTTAGACAACAGCGGCACTACAAGTACTACAGTAGTTGTATTTGCTGCAGTAGTTGTCGTTACTGCAGTAGTTGTGACAACTACTGCGGCAACTACAACCGCTTCAGCGAATACAAATATTGCAGAGACTACTATTCCACGTTCCTAGTCCCAATTTTTTGAGCAACATGCAGTAAAGGATGTTGCTGTGCATCTTGATGTGTTGTAAAGCATATAAGGATGTAATGTTAAAAGTATAAAATATTAATAAAAACTTATGACTGATTTTTTTATCCATATAATTTAAGTGTATATAGATAAGCCCAACCTCCAAACATGCTCCTAAGTTATCCCTAACTTTAGGAGCAGAAAGACGAAGCTCATTTTATTGGTTTAATATATTATGCACTATGACTTTCCCGTTGGGTTGCTTGCGACGAGCATGAAATATCCTGTGGTTTTTATTAATTGAGAAGTGGGACTACATAACAGCATATTATGATCACGAAAAAATTATACATTACAATAAAATAAAATATTAAAATACAACAAAAAACGATCGATAATAGATCAGTCAAACTAAAGACGGCTTATGGTTTAAAATGTTGTGGGATGCGACTTCCGTTTGACTGACCTATTGACATTTGAAAAGAAGTTATTTTCTGAGTTTTTGACGGCGGTTGTTTGTTTTTTAAATCATTTTAATTTAGAAGAAACGCCAAGTAACGTCAATCGTCATGCCGAGTGCCGGTCATCCGCAAGTGGACAGCGAATTTGGTCATGAGGCGTCGGACTAATCGGCTGAGATCGCCCGAAAAGGGCTCGCCTAAGTAATAGGAGATACGAATTTTCTTACACGACGTTCAACTGACAGGCCATTATCTACCGATGAAAATTGAACTGTGTTGTCCTTTTTAACTTGCCATCCACCCGTGTTGTCTGTCGCCTTTATCGCGGTGGATAAAGCATCCATCACTCGCACTTGCAAACTGGGCTGGGATTCTACACGGTAATAACGATATCGTCTTTGATGCGTTTCCATATTGTCAACGTTTTGATAACTGGGCCTCTATTCTGCTGCGTAATAACGATATCGTGTTTGACGTGTTTTAGAATCGTTTATGCCACTGTCGCCATTATTGTAAATGACATAAGAGTTATCAAAACGTTGACAATACGGAAACACGTCAAATACGATATCGTTATTACCGTGTAGAATCCCAGCCCTGATGTCGTTTACAATAATGGCGACTGTGACATAAACGATTCTAAAACACGTCAAACGCAATATCGTTATAAGGCAGTAGAGTATATAGGCCCAGGGCCTCTATTCAGATGCGTTAAAACGATATCGTGTTTGACACGTTTAAAATCGTTTATGTTACAGTCGCCATTATTGTAAATGACATAAGAGTTATCAAAGCGTTGACAGTACGGAAACAGGTCAAAAACGATATCGTTATAACGCAGTTGAATAGAGGCCCAGGTCAGAATATGACAGATCCATATAGATAAACACGATCAAACTAAGCCCGCAGACGAACGATAGCACGCCCTGTTTCTGAGCTGCTTTTGGTGTGTAGACGTCCTTAGCGATACCGTCAATTAAAAATGAATACCCATCGGTACACAGAGTCCAGCCCAGCGCCGTCGCAGCGAACATGTTAATCATCACAAAAGTCTAGTACCTAATACTAAACCGCGAACCGAATGAAATGAAAATGTATTAATGGGACGGAGCACATACGTCGTTTTTAGATAAATTAAAATATTTATTACAGTACTATGACGTTCTTATACTACGGTTTTTTTTTTCTGAAAGGCACTTAATGTAAAAATAACAAAACTTAATGTATAAATATTTAAATACTATACGTTTTTTTTTTCACACAGCCCATGAAGTAGAATTGAAATATTAAGTGAATGTTTATGGTAAGTAAATTGTGTAATGTAGTATCTGCACTTAAAACATGAAGACATCGTTGATTGGCGGATGAAGATAGTAATACATTAATTACGTCATTGATTATAAGTAAGTACTGCTCTGGTAACGGTACTTTTGAATTCCATGCTCATTGTGGCAGGATAATATGTATTCTGTTACTGTAGTCTCTACTCTACCCAAATACATACAAAAGTTGTTAGTTTCAAACAAGTACATACATAAATCACGCCTGTTTCCCAGAAGGGTAGGCATAGACCACTTCTTTCCACCTGCTACGATCCTGACAAAGCTCTTTCGCTTCTTCCACATTCATACATCGAGTCATGCATGCACGTCGGTTTCGGGTACTTTTAACAAACAAGTATCGTAATAATTATTGAAAATTTATTATTATCACTAAAAACGTTTCATTATTAAATTCTTTTCGTATTGACCGTTAAGTTTCACGGCCAAGTCTTACTATATTATAGACCTGGAATTACAATAGATTGGTTGATCGCCGATCTCATTAATATATCATTGAAATTGTCACCGTTTGCTACTATACTGTTGGCGAGGTAGTCATCTAAGGTATCGATTTGTTTCTCTACATTTTTACCAGTTTCTCGTATCAGTTCTTCTTTTTTTTCAAACAAATCTTCATATTCCAGGAGCATGGGAGCCATTACAATAACATTAGTTTTTTCGTCTCTTGATTTAATTTTTGTTGGTACAGATTTAGGGGAAGCAGGAGTAGGTTTATCAGCAGGAACAGCTGGGTGAGCTGGGACAGCTGGGCCAGCTGATGGTAACACGAAACCAATAATCTGTAAAAAGCAAAGCTTATCACCACGTATCTATTTTTAACCCTTGACCGGAAAAGAACCAAGTTTTTATAATCTTAGCGAATTCTTCAAGGAAATCTAATGTCTTCAAATACCTATGTAACAACCACAAATAATTATGTAGTCTCCAGTAATTTTAATTGTTAAATGTCTTTATGAATTTAGCAATAGGTAAATGGAATTGAATTGTATTTATTTTGAATTTTAATGTAGAGGACAATAAAGCTCAAATTCTAAGCACGACATATTAGTATGGTGCCAAACGGGACCGCTAGTTTATAATAGGTTAAATTAATTATCCCACAAGCATTATCATTGTGTGCAGACGTCCTCTCGCTTTTTTGCTGAGCCCTTACAGGGCGTCAATGTATACCTTTGTATTGATTACATCTGTTGTTTTGTATAATGTGAAATGTAGAAAAAAAATTGACTTACCCTCTTACTTATGAACATGGATTAACCGTGGGGTAGCTTATTTCATGCTTTGTCCTTATCTGTAATTGTGACATTTGCATCTGACAGAAAGTGACAAAGCATGGCATAAGCTACCCCACGGTTATTCCACGTTTTTGAGTATGCCCCCCCCCAGACTTTAAACTTATAAAATAAAATTAACGTGCGTATCTGTTGCATTTGTGTGTCTATGTCTATCTGTACCATGCAAAAAAAAAACCTAACTTAGTAGTAATTAATAATTTTCGATTAATCTCCAATTTCGTAATAATAGAACCCCAAGGCACCTTATTTTCTTCCGTTAAATCAGAATGAAGCGATTGCAAGCAAAGAAAAAACCGCTTAAATGAAAATTGAGTGACATTTAAATTACGTTGTTTCAATCGTAATTGATAGATTAATTATAGGGTGCTACAAGAATGATCCTACTAATATTATAAACGCGAAGGTTTGTAAGTATGGATGGATGTTTGTTACTCTTTCACGTAAAAACTTCTGAGTGGATTTTGATGAAATTTGGAATGCAAACAGCTTTTAGCTTGGATTAACACATACCGGCTACCTATCATATCGCTATTCCTTCGATTTATACGCGTACAAAGTTTCGGGCGGAAGCTAGTTTAAAATAAAATAAACTTGCCTCGGAAAGGGTGAGCGCTAAAAGTATTTTTTTCATGAATCCTTTCATACTAACATTGTATTGCAAACACATTGTTTTTTTACGAGTTAGATTCAATATAATTGGATGTTGCACCCAACGTCGATATATTTTTCACTTCTAAAGCTATAAAGTGATTTTTTTATGCTACGTGAAAACGGACTTAAACTGCTTTTTATGACCTTGTGCATAAAAGTGTTTATGTCTTGTTAGATTTCTAGATCCAATCTTTATTGAAGGGCTAATTTTTCAATCCATTAGTTGTTAAACCAACAATAAATATGACCAATAATAATACTCGCTGTTAATTTATGCAAATAATCTGCTTAGAGATTATTATCGTTAGTTGGTTAATTTTAATTACAGACTAGCTGCTGCCCGCGACTCCAAACATAGCCACTCAGTGATAATATAGCTTTCTACCGGTAAAAGAAATTTCAGTTCCATACATTACGCATTGTGAAGGATAATGCAAAGCGCATCGTTCGAAAAGGAGGAATTTCCACCAACGAATGGAATCCCTCGGTGAGTCTGGGTCCGATGGTAGAAAAGAGACGGCGGTCGTGGAGGTCTTTTGCCCACCCCGAAGAACATGTCTGTAGAAAACCACAAGCAACTTTTCGGCGGCGAGCTCGGCTGTGAACGCCAATGCGTCTCTTAGCTCTGCATTCCACCGAGCGAAATGTGGCTAAGTGGTATTTAGCTAAATCATCCCAAAGGTTTTTTTTCGGGAAGGCACACGAGCACTCAGGCTACCTGATGGTAAGTGGAATCTGAGACCCATAGACATTTGAATTCTCAAGACTATAATCCTAAGATCTCAAATGCGTTGCCAACCCTGAGGATTAAGATGGAATGCCTCTATGCTAGTATTTTCACCCGTTGTCTTATCTCCACACCGGAACACAACAATGCGAATGCTGCTTGGCGGGTGGTTAATGGATAAGATGGTGGTAGCAATCCGGACCCTGCACAGGTGACACATGTAAATGAATAAATGTATCGTTAAAAGAGTTTTATTTTACACGCCTAGTGTTCATGTGGCGATGATCCAAAGCATTTTACTTAGTACCAGGGTTTCCTGCTTCAGTGTCGTTAGTGTCCTGGTAGTCCTCCAGGTCATTATTATCTATTTCTCGTTTGCCTTCTTTATTTTCGTATATATCTTCATATCCCAGCACAATGGGGGGTAGAACCACCAGCTGCGCTGTTAGGGGTATTGGGGTGGTGACGTTGTCGTCTGGTGACACATAATTGATGAACTGTAAAGAAGCATTTTTATTGGTTACGCATGTGTTTATAGGGTTCCGTAGTCAACAAGGAATCCTTATAGTTTCACCATATGCGTTTGTCCTCGGTTTACCTTACACTTGGTACTCGTATCTACTACAAAACAGTGATTTGGCATAGTTATCTACACATTTAAATGGCGCCGATTTAGTTGTAAAATTAAAAACTTAAAAACATTTATAAAATTTGGGTCCTCCCACAGATGAAAGCGCATATAACGAATTTAAAAGGAAAACTATCACGACTAAGTAGACATCATTGATTCTTGAGATACAGGCGATTAAAGTGTATTTACCTATTAAAATCATCTAAGGGCACCAAATGACTTTGAAAAAATAGAAAATTACTTATTACATGTTGTATTTTATGTTTGTAGTACTTAACGGCTTCGGAAGCCTATACTAAGCATGGTCCTACATATTCTTGCCCGGTTTTTAGGGTTCCTAAACTACTACTAAACCCTTATAGTTTCGCCATGTCCGTCCGCCCGTCCGTCCGCAGCCCAGCGCAGAGACTCTTAGTACTAGAAAGCTGCAATTTGGCATGAATATGCATATTAGTCACGCCAACAAAGAGGTACACAAAAAGGAAAAAAAATACATATAGTTTTTTAGGGTAACTCCCCTACACGTAATGTGGGGATGATTTTTTTTTTCTCGTCTACCCTAGAGTGTCTAAAAATCTTAAACGAAAGAGTACATAATGAATTTTAAAGGAAACCTATCACGACTAAGTAGACATCATTGGTTCTTGAGATACAGGCGATTTAAGTGTTTATACCTACTAAAATCATCTAAGACGGCACCAATTGACTAAAAAAGAGAAAATACTCGTTGATTTTTATGTTTGTAGTACTTAACGGCTTCGGAACCCTACACTGAGCATGGTCCGTAATATTAAATAAACTTGCCTCAAAAAGAGCGAGCACCAAGATCCATATTGTCACGAATCGTCTCATACTGATGTTGGTTTTACGAGTTAGGTTCAGAATAATTGGATGTTGTACCGTAAAATTAAGTTACATTAATCATCTTAAAATTCACATGCGTATTTCTCCACCAATTTATTTGTCAACGAGTCTAAAAAAAGCAAGTATCAAAACCTGACTGTAAGTTTTGATTACGTCAGCTATATGATTGTTAATTACGGGATACCTTCGATTCGTCAAAAAGTTTTTGCCAAACTGATTCATTTCCCACACATATAATTTGACCAAACTGTTTTTTTTTTCCGTAACTGTAAATATTTCAGGATTAAGGGCCATGACCGATGGTCTGCATCGAAACTGCCAGCCAGTTGCAAAATTGCAGTTTGAATAATATTGCACGTTTGGCGTAACTGCATAGAAACTGCAAACCGACCGATAGTGCAGCTACCCTAATGCCGTAACCGTAACAACCGCCGCCGACTGCAAGCGGACTGCACTGTATGGGTGAATATTTTGTTTCAATTAAACTTTGACATCAATTAGGTCCTTAACTATGTACAATATTTTTGCAATTCCGGGTGAATTGCAAAAATATTGTAGTTTACAGCAACATATTATGATCACTAAAAAGTATCAAAAAAAGGATCAAAAAACAAAAAACCGCCTTCAAAAGCGCAACAAATAACTTCTTTTAAAATGGTAGGTTAGTCCAACTGCAGTCGGCGTCCCACAATATTCTGAACCAAAAGCCGACTTCAGTTGGACTGACCTGAGTGCTATTACTCTTTCGAGAGTTTTAATGCATTAGAAGGCGTACTTCACAAGTCCATAGGCTGCTCAAAAATGCATTTACTCACCGCAAGGGATTGTAATAGTAGCAGAAGTAAACTCAGACGCTAGGAGTTGAAAAACAAGTTTATCAATATATCATTGTCATTTGCTACCTTCGCCACTTTTCATTCCACATCCATCATGTCCTTTAATTATTTTCTCTTCTTTTGGCTACCAAGAGAACTGCCGAAGTGTTTGGGTTCCAAATCAGAGTTAGAAGAAAATTATAAAATACTCTACGCACTCTCTTTGGGGGTTCCTCTCATCCCCTTGATTTGACAGTGGCTTATAGCATGACAAGGATAGTTCATTCCCTCATCTTCAAGCTCTTTAACAAAGTGCTAGAAGAGGGACTTAAAGTCTGGAGTCATATCCCATAGATCTGGCGAGCACAATCCAGCTCCGGAGTGTCGACACTCCAATGGCAATGGCGTTGAAGGCCATCTTTGACTTCTTCGCCAATCGACCTTGTCTGCAAATGATTCAGTCTTGCTTGGTCCTCTGGATTTAAATCCCACTTATCATCAGGCGGGCTTTTCCTTTTCACAAAAAATATCCTTGTTATGACCTGCCTGTTGAATGCATTTGTTGAACTACAACTAACACTAATGTTATAGAAAAATCTTTTATGTTTTTTTCTTCGTCTGCTAGTAATCTGTCCTTAACAATGTTCTCCTGTTTTTTCTTATGCCTTTAAAATTGATTCTGACTTCGGCATTGATAAATAGTATGCAGTTTACTTTTTGGCATATCTCTAATATTTTTGTAAAATGCTCCTTTAGTGCATTTGGTCATGATACTTTATGTCGATTAACTGTCTTTTTCGAAATAGTTAGATCCTTGTAATCTATGAAAAAAGGAGGAGGTTCAAAATTCATCGGAATGATTTTTCTTTGGTGTCCCCTTGTTTTACAGAAACTCATTTCATAGAATGTATCACTTCGCAGAATTTTAATTTCATAGTAAGCTAATTTCTGCTGAAATTCTAATGTTTTCAGATTATCTTAAGCACGATTTACGTAGGTTAGGTTAGGTAAGACCGGAGACCACAAAAAAAAAAACCTGCACGGGAAATGTTTGTCGATGAAAATGTTTATTTTTTCTGGATTGACCTTTATTTGCAAATTAATTGTGGGATGACACATTTTTGCGAAACAGCATGCAGCTGTAAGAATCGTTTTTTTTATTAGGAATTATAATAATCACACAAAACCAACATTTTTCAATTATTTTTATTGAAATTATCACCTTCATCATACCAGCGCTGAAGGGTGTCAACGTTTTACGTACAACACAATTACAAACCGACACTGAGCACAGTACAAATAAAGTTGGGAATCGAATGGCAGCCGGCCCGGTTAAAATATACTCGCCTGAAGGCACTTGCGGTCAGTTATTTTGGCGTTATTAATAGGCAAGTCAACTTTAAAACCATTATACATATATAAAATATGAATAAAACTATATAATAACAAGTAATCAAGTAGAGTAAGTAAGTAAAACAGAGTATTAACAGTACTCGGCTGTATGTCGCTGCCACACTCTCTGGCATCTTCCAGTAAGTTTGTTATGCCAGAGAGTGTGAAAGCTAGTAGACAGCCAAGTACGAGTAGTAAGTATACAGGGCTGGGATTCTACACGGTAATAACGATACCGTCTTTGACGTGGTTCCGTATTGTCAAAGTTTTGATAACTCTTATGTCATTTACAATAACGGCGACCGAGTCATAAACGATTCTAAAATACGTTATAACGCAGTAGAATAGAGGCCCTGGAGGGGTTTACAATAAAGACTGGCTATTGCAAGCGATACAAACGAATGCGATACTTCGTGAAGGTATCTTTACGAAGTTCCAGTAAATATTCAATCCATGGTTTGTTATTGAAAAATAATTTATTTATATTCCAGGTTATACTAAATTTAATCGTTGATAAGATTTTGAGATATAGTTAAAAATGGAATTCGGAACCAATAGTTTAAAAAATAACTTACAATACTGTGATTAAAAAATGTATATCTTATATCCGATCGCGTACTTGTAAATTTATAAATGAAGTTAACTTTAACGCAAAGAGTGACGCTTATTGCATTTTTAATTCTTAAACACGGGCCGGCTAAGGCGACAAATTATTGCTCTATAGTTAACACAGTCATTTTTTTATATAAATTAGTACAAAATGTACTTTTTGTTCCTAATGGCGGTTCGGACTGGCCGTCGAATAAGTTTTTACATAATGTAATGATACTTTAATAGCCATTCTGGTTTCTAGGCGGCCAGTGCCCACTGCTGTTACAAATGTTGTTCATTAAAACAGAGATGGCGCTATACTTCAAAGTGATTGTTTCCTCAAAACATTGCCAGGGATTCAAAAAGGGAATTAACGTATTTTGATATGACAACAAGTTGCACACGAATAAATTTATGCAAACGCTATCAAGTTGAAGATGGCGCCACTTGTTTGTAACATGTTATGATTGGTCTACTGAACAGTAATTACGAAAATTTATCTCTTATTCGGAAGGGACATAATGAACGCATCGTTTTGACAGTAATTTACCCTAATATTTCGATCTAATAAAATACTCGACAGTTTTATTCCCATTTAATGATAGGTCCTTCAGTCTTTTACAGGTTTTTGGATTATGTGTTACTTTTGAAAGTAAATCAAAAAGATTGTTTTATATTTACTTTGAATGTAGTAATCGTTAATGTTCCAGCAGTTTTTCTTTCATTGGTAAATATAAATTGGAGAATAAAGCTATCGTGTATTTTATAGATATATAGCCAGTCGAATCCAATTTGTTTTGTCAATATACTTATCACCAGTACTCTAACATTTTTAATTAATACTCATTATTTACAATAATTACAAAACAAATAAGACTGTCATGTGTAGACACTTCTCTATATTTTCATTTGACACATTTTAGGGCTGGCAAAATATATAATTTTCTGTAAATATTAGCGTCGATTTTATTACAGTTTCATTAATTCTGTGTATCCCTCGCCACAAAAAGTACAAAAGACCTCTTCCTTACGCGCTATTTCTTCTAAAATTTGAACACTATCCGAATGTCTATTATTTAAACATTAAACATCTATCTTTATAAATGCACTTCTTGTTAATTTATCTACGCTAAATAGAGTGAAAGTTACTGCAATAATCAAAATACCCAAGAGTTTTAGAGTAACCGCCAAAGTTTTCCAAATAATCTTGACCGATTTTGTCTATGGGTCTTATTTAGTCTTTCATCACTACAAAAGTACATAAAATAAAATGAGAGCGTATGTTTTAAATTTGGAAAAAAAATCGGCCGGTAACAGACAGGTTAAAAACAAAGTTTTAAAAAGCAAAAGACCACAGAGAAAATATTGCTAGAAGACCCTCACGGAAAGGAAAATGGCAATGGTTATCTCCCACTTTTTCTTATTTTAATATTTCTTTGGTGATTGTGTCATATTTAATGATTGATTCCATACTACCGGACGCTACACGATGGCGCACTATGCTATACTCCTAGATCTGTGCAAACATCCTAATATAATGATATTCTGTTCAGAGTAATCTCATTTTTTACACCATTTACAGATCAAAAAATAATTCAATGTTCGCACAAACCGAAAAAGCTCTAGGTACCGAACTAATCTTATCTATATTTACATTTAAGGCTATTTACATTAAATGGAATCATTGAGATCATTAAAATATACTTACAAATGTAAAATGACATGAGGTCCATTTACTAGGCGTTAAATAAAAAATAATACTTCACTTTAGACTGGTTTGGTACTCGGTGTAACCATGTTTGAGGTATCGTCGTTTGCTTTACGGCAAATAAAATACTGTTTTGTCTATGGCAGACAAAACACACGCTGTATTGCACGAATTTAACAAAAAAAAAAACAACAAACCAATTGCACTTTTAAAAACAAACAGTTACAACAGCGTTTAAATACTGGCTGGTAAGACTTTTAAAAACAAAAGGGGCGAACAAAGTTGTCACACAAACTGCCCTTTAAAAAGTAATTACCAACAAATCTCAAATACACACGAGCGAAGAAATAAGGCCAGTTTGTATTTTGCACTTGTTTCATTGCTCGTGGTGGGCGAATTTATCGAGATCTGATTTCGGAAATGGAACTGCCCTCTTCCCAAAATCCCGAATTATTTTTTCCGAATATTCATTCTCCCGAAAGATCATGCTGGGGTTTTTTTTAAATTCATAATTTAATTGCTATAGTTCAGGTAAGGTTGAAACCATCAGCAATGTCCAAAAATAATGTGTTCAATAAAAAAATACGTTCGGCGTTATGAAAGTTCGGGATTCAGATCAATTCGGCAGTAATATTCTTCGGAGTTATGTACCGTGTTAAATTCGTAGTCGGTTCAGCCGAACCTCTCCTTGACAAGGAACATTAGCTTCTTTTTCCCTTTGTATTTGAGTTTAATTTCTTGTAACAGCGCCGCGAACTGGTGGGGCCCATCGTGCGCAAGCGCGAATGTGTCCCTTGCTTTACCTGTAAATAAATGTGTATTATTTAAAATGCAAAAAACCAGTAAGATATGGAATGAAACATATGCATGATGGGACAGAAAGAGCAGTTTTATGAATGTATGACCGAGAGAATTAATGAGGAAAGAGTACAAAAGTCCAGTGTGAGAGAGATATAATAAGGTTTTATGTATGCGGAATAAGACTTCCGAAATATAACAATATTATGCTGAATTCTATGTTTTGATTTATAACATCTCTTTGTCACTGTACTGAAACGATAAACAACGTAAAATTCAAATGACCTACACGTAAATCATCTAATTGCCGCCGTTAAAAAAAGAGGTATAAAAGTTTTTCGTTTATTTAAACTGAATTAAGCTGCGCATTTGCGCATACAGCTTATTTTGGGCTTTTTACTATTGAAAAATTATTACACATTTTTAAGTTTAGTGATTTTTTTGTCAGTTTTAAAGTTCAATGTCAAGAATTCTAAACTCGGGGGTTTTGTAAAGTACAGCTAAGATCCTGCTAATACATTTAAACTCCATCTTCAGATCAATTTTTAAACACCATAATATTGAGTCGTCATTGGGATTACATAAAATAAATTTGAGCGCAATTTTATGCACATTGACGTGGCCCCAAATTAAGCTCTATTTCTTGTACTATGGGCACTCACATTTAAGACGGAACACATATTCGCTCATCACACCAATATTTGCCGTTATCAGGAACCGAACCTGGGACCGCTAGCTTCGGAGGCAGGGTAACCGCGTAAGCTAACGCGTCGTCAATGTAGTAAGATTGACCTTCGGGGTGTTCGGCTAAAAGTTACCAAGGAAGTCGACGAAGTCGGCGTAGTGCCTCGGCGAGATGTGCGCGAGGCGCGCGTGCGTGGTGGAGGCGTAGGCGCGCAGCGCGGCCTCCAGCAGCGGCCGCAGCGGCGTCGGCGGCCGCGGCGGCGGCGGCCGCGCGCGCGAGCAGCCCGCCGCCGCCACGCAGCAGCGGCGCAGCACGTCCGACTGGGGGACATACATATTGTGGGTGTCTGTCATTTCATCGAATGCCAAGGTGCTGACACCATGTTTTCAGAACACCCCTTTTCAACGCTATGTCAAATACAAAACCAGAGCGAATGTCAACTTTGCCTCATAGATACTCAGGTCTATTTTGCGCTGTCAACCGTGACAAAAATATCCGTCAATGGCGTTGAAAAGGTTAAACATCTACCCTAACCTAACCAACGTAATCAATCTTTGTTTTGAACTCATGTCTACTCGTTGCCACTTTTTGCTTTCTTATTTTCTTCAATCACCCAAAGGTTAAGTGGAAGAGATCCCTCAAAGGGATTAGTTCGCCTTTGTACGTTCCTATTCTGTGAATGTTGTATTTGAATTTCTGTTTTTAGTACAATAAAGTGTTTACATACATTCATGTTTAAGATACCCTAAAAACATCATCATTTTTCAGCAGACGTTCGATGAAATGATGAGTTACAGATATAGTTATACATTGAGCGACCAGGGGTAAAAGAAAGATATAATGACGTCACAATGTACATTTATAGCACACAAATTGACCGACTTGCATTTAGCGCACAATATTGCTTACAGTTTGAAGTGTGCCTATAATCCGACTATGAAAAAATGCCCGGTCGGTGATAGAGACCAAACATGGAAATCTATTATTTTTCCACTCCTTCCTCTGTCAAAGCGTGTCAGGCCATTACGAGGACATTAGGCTGCCGCACATGTGCGGTTTTCGGGCACGGAATTTAAAATAAATAGAACTTCTCACAGGATTCCGAATGAAAAATCTAACCAGTAAACAATGCGTATGCAAACCCTTACACAACGAAATGAATACCAGCTGGCATGAGTGATACCAAATAAAATACTAACCAGCACGGGAGCGCACTGCACGTTCTTGACCAGCAGTGGCAGCATGGCCTGCAGCTCAGCGCGACCCAGCGAGTGCGCCAGCGCAACCGCCCAGTGAATATCGGCGATCGCGGGGTGGCTGTCCTGTTGACGACAATTAAGTTTAATCATTTTCATTTAACATAAAAAATAAGTTTCCATCGAAAATCTGAGTTTGAGAAGCTATTTTGGTACAGCCATCTGTCAAAATTCGACGAGAGTACGTTAATTATTTTATTATTTATTTTCAAATTTAAGTACTCTAAAAGTTAAGTACTCGTATAGATAAGATCCTGTTGCCATCTTCCAACTCCATCATCAGATCAGGCAAGAACAAACCTGTCCTGCAGTTGACGTGTTTTGTCTGTCATGATACAGATGAACAGACATCGTGAGAGCCCTACACCAATTAACATAGTGACAAGGATAAGTTCAAGGCTTATACCAGCCGTCCGACGCGTTTAGCGTCCGGTAGTAATGTTACGAGCGGGTTAGGTTAGGTAGGTAGGTAGATTAAAAAACGGGACGCCGAGCCAAGGACGTCACTATTGTAAATGGGTTCAATCGAGTTCAAGGCCAAGGCCATCGCTATTGTAATACAAGGTCGCAATGAGTAGAACCTTCCAGTAACGAACTGTCAAGAACCGCCTCGGCAGATCAAAGTTCATTCGAAAAGGCATTCTGGAACATTCGGGAATTGGGAGTATAAAAGACGAAGCGCGCGCGTCGTTATTAATTCTTTGCCTGGAGAGCGAACAGTGCGTATTGTACGATAATTGTATGTGACGATTAAGTGAGTGCGTTATTAGTCTTCTTTTAATAATCGGTGTATTCATGCAATTCTATCAGTTACCTACCCCATGTACGTAACAATAATAAAGACCCTGGCTGAAGTATGTACCGTATCTGAAATACAGGGTCCTGTAACAACTGCTTCTATCAGCTCTGACGGTCCTCCTTCCGCTAGACTAACCTGGTTATAGTGTAGATGCAGATTCCTCATAGCCAGCGTTGCGAGCCTCATGGCCCTGGCCGGCTGTCCGCGCTGCTCCATGTATCTGGCCACAGCAAACAGCTGGCTGGAGGCCAGCGCCCCTCGGGCGGCGGCGCCCCCCACGGCAGCGCACGCGGCTTCGAAGGCGCCGGCGGAGCCTTCGCACACGGACAGGGCGCTTAAGGCACAGCCTGGCGGGTCCTGAGGATTAGACGGTTGAGGGTTGATGGTTAAGAGTTATGCTTTGTGGAAGAAGGGTATAAATCTTAGAATTAGGACACGCCAAATAGCTTAATATTTTGAAAATCTTTTAAAAGTGCACCGCTATCTCTCCATTCGCGATCTTCTTTTATTTTATTTCATTTATCAGTTTAGTTTGCACCGCCTTCTAATTTATCTTAGTGTCTCATTTAACTTTTCTTTGTATGGTCGTCTAGAAGAGATCTCTATTTAGCGATAAGATCGCCTGTTGTATTTACTTTCCGTGCATTGTATGCAGAATTCAATAATATTTGTATACTATTGTATGTATGTATGTATGTATTGTACTATATCGTATTTTATTTTATTTTATTTTATTTATTTATTTATTTGGTTTGCCAACAGATATAACACCATTTACTTAATTTAACAATTACAGTGTAAAGAAGAGTGACAGGGTGTTTACCCAATTATAGGCAAACTCAGCTTGCGTTTAACAATCGCTTTTGTGCCAGAGTGGCTCAATAACACAGATAATGACTTAAATTAAAGCAGCAGTCTTATTCGGCTCAAAAAGGAACTCTAAAACCACAAGTAACCGTGCATAACATAACACGATTAACATTAAATTAGGTAGTACTTACGAGTAACTTACATTATTATTATTACTATTATCTTTTTTACAATTAAGGGCTTAAACTGCTTAGACATTTAACTATTTCTAATAAATATTGAATATTCTTATATATATTTCTTTTCCCTTATCTATACATCAATTTAATATCCGTTTGTTTGAACAGTTTATTGAAAAGTCTTAGTGAATATGAAAACCTAAAATCATTAATAAAATATAACATCACCAACTACTTCCTATAAATATGTAACAATCTTTTAAACTTATTTTGAGACATGGAAATCAAGTCAATATTCGTCTGTCTGAACAGTTTATTGTGTTCACCGCATATTCTATTCAAAATACTGTGAGAACCGAGATTTGTTCTGGATGATTTCAAAGAAAAGGGTCTATAGTTTGAGACGCGGGAGTTTAATCTGGGTACCGTAAATCCAATTGCTCCCAGTAGCTGGGGGCAATCAATAGTGCCATTTAAAATTTTCTGAAGTAACAACTGGTCAGATATCCATCGACGATTTTCTAGGGGAGTGATTTTATAATAATTAAGTCTGTTTTTATATGAGGGTAACAAAGCCTTCTTTTGTTGGTGTACCGAAAGTAGATGCAAAAAGCGCCTCTGAATCCTTTCAATTCTGTCCACGTGGCACTTATATTGCGGACTCCAGAAATTAGAGCAATATTCAAGCTGGCTGCGGACTAAGGCAAAATAAGAAGTTTTTAAAGCAGCAATATTTTTAAACTGTTTACAGTTTCGCCAAATAAAACCCAATAGCCTATATGCGTTTTTAACAATGTTGTCAATATGGGCAGTAAAAGAAAGCTGGCTGTCCAAGATAATGCCAAGATCTCGGATACTAGAAACTTCTTCAAGCACAATGTTATTAATATTGTATGAGGTAATAATAGGGTGCCGTTTCTTGGTAAACTTAATATGCTTGCATTTGCTTGTATTTAATGGCAGCTTATTGCACTCAGACCATCTAAATATCCTGTCCAAATCTTCCTGAAGTTGATGAGAGTCAGAAGGTGAGTTGATGCATTTAGATATTTATCGTATTGCTAGTTGCCAAGAAAAACGATTGTTCTGAGTATAGTCTGCTGTTGATATGGACTTACCTTAGCAGCGCACTGTAGTGCTAACGTCCGCGCGCAGGCGCTGAGCTTCTCTTGCTGCTCGAAGCTAAGCCCAAGCCTCAGCGCCGTTGCATGTGACATGGCGGCTGCCGCCACCGGGCCTGTCGCTTCTGTCGGTGTGAACAGCTCGTACCTACGTAGTCAATTACATATTTTAGTTTATAATATACACCAGATTTGATCGGTGTATATTTCATTAAGGTGTCCCCCGACTAAAAACTGTTCTAATGAGTTTTTAGGCAGTCTGGCTCAAATGATTCAAGATAAAAGTATAGCCTAAGAACATAATTTATATGTTAGTACTTATAATTGACATTAATGTATAAGTCTCCAGTCATAAACATTTCAATTTTTTTAAACAAAGTCACTTCTAGTATGAACTTTTTAAATGACACAAATTAGGAAGCAAATGGTGATAACAATATTAAACATTTATTGTGCATCAGTCGAATTGAAAAGTACTAATATAATGTTTAAGAACTCTGCATAAATACCCGTCTATCGACTATCTGCATGCAACGAGTCCTCCAGGCCAGACGTAAGCCCGATGATTTTGGGAAGCTCATGGTTGTAGGACAGTTGGAGGGAAAAAGGAGCCGTGGTAGATCACCTACTCGATGGACCGACGCAGTGAAAGAGGTCTGCCAAACCAATTTGCAGAGGTCTATGCTGAAGATAGAGCTGTTTGGAGAGCCTTGATGAACCGAGCAACTACTGATTGCTGTCACGACCCTCAGTCATGAGGCAACGAGCAGGAAGAGAATATAATGTTTGAGCTGGACGTACCAGTTCTGCATGATGGAGAGCAGCGCGTCGAGCCCCAGCTCCGTGGCGCACGTGACCAGCCAGCGCACCATCTCGCGCCGCCGCCAGTTCACCGAGGACAGTGTCATGCGCAGCACCTGGGGAGGACCATTACTCACTGATGATGAACACTAGCCTTTTGGACGTCGTATGCCAACACCGCGCCGATACAAAATAAATGGAGCGCACTGAGCGCTCGGCGTCCCCGGCACGAAAATCCGATGACGTGATTTGCCGGTTTTGGCATTCAAAAGACTAGACTACTTAGCGTATTCAACTGAGCTGTGAGATGCTCGGTTCAAAATACTTTAAAGAAAACAGTAGCTGATATCTCCTTGAACTTTTCGGGGACTTTGGCTATAATTTAATTTATTTTTCATATGAAATTTCATTTGTTATATTATAAAGTTACTTTTATTTAAATACTAACCCCCATTTCAGAACTCTTTTTTAACAGAAACAAAAGTGGGCAAGCAAGGTAAACAACTATACGGGAGAGGTAATGCCTATGGATGTCTATGTTTTTATTAATAATAATAATATCAGGGGCTAATCTAACACAAATTGACCTAGTCCCAAACTAAGCTCTAGGCTTGTACTATGGGTTCTAGACATTGATAAACATACTTATATAGAGAAATAAATACTTAAATACATAGAAAACATCCAAGACTTAGGAACAAATATTCGCGCTCATCACAGAAATATTTGTTCTTATCGGGATTTGAACCCAGGAGCGCTGGCTTCGGAGGCAGGGTCACTCCCAACTAGGCCAACGTGTCGGTAATAAACTGTGCTTGTATCCCATAATTTCACGTTGATAGCTTCTGTAGTTGCTGACAGACAGACATCGAAGTCCCACCATAAGGGTCTCCGCTTCAGTGATGTAGCCTACCTGTAAGCCCAGCTCAAACGCGGCATGCAGCAAGTCCCGGTGGTGGTGGGGTGCGTCGGGCGGCGCGGCGTGGCGCAGCGCGTCCTGCGCGAGCCGGAACAGCTGCGCGGCCGAGCGCACGTGTCTCTGTGCCGCGCCCAGCGCCGCGCGCAGCCGCCCTGGCGTGCCGCGCGCGGCTCCTGACAACACACGACCAATTTTGTATCGGGGTGAAAAATGGTGGCCCCGGAGGGGCAGACCTGCACAACTAGCCAAATCTTTTTAGGGTTTCAAACTAGGAAGCCTTATAGTTTCGCCATGTCCGTCCGTCCACAGCCTAGCGGAGAGACTCTTAGTACTAGAAAGCTAGAGTTTGGTATGAATGTACATATTAGTCACGCCAGCAACGTGGTACAATAAAATGTACTGTTTTTTTAGGGTACCTTCCCTACACCTAACGTGGGGATGTTTTTTTTTTTCTCGTCTTTCCTTAGTGTGGGGTGTCGTTAGATAGGTCTTTCAAAAATATTGTGGGTTATGGAAGAAATTGTTCGATCAAGGGATCCGTTTATGAAATATTAAGCTTTAAAGCGCTAACTTTTATTAGAGTCAAGTGTCCTACAGCCAATAACTACAAATACTAAAAATAAAAAAAAACTTAAATAAAAGCGCATACAACGAATTTAAAAGGAAAACTATCACGACTAAGTACACATCATTGTTTCTTGAGACACAGGCGAGCGCCACCTGATATCAATTACAGGGTTATGACTTCACACGGCAACCTACTTAGTGGACTTACAAAAGAGTGCTAGCGAGGGCAGACTGCTATTACCGGTGTGCTAAAGTCTTTTTTTATGTTAAGGAGAAGGCACACGAGCGCTCAGGCCACCTGATGGTAAGTGGAATCTGAGATCCATAGACATTTGAATTCTCAAGACTATTGACGTTGCCAACCCTGAGGACTAAGGTGGAATGCCTCTATGCTAGTAATTTCACCGGTTGTCTTATCCCCACTCCGGAACACAACAATGCGAATGCTGCTTGGCGGGTGGTTAATGGATAAGACGGTGGCACAGGGTCCTACCCCCACCAAAGTGTGAGTGGGCTCACCCAACAGAGCGCTGGCCAGCGCCGCCTGCTGTTGCTCGGCGTGCTGCAGCGTGTGCCACGCGCCCGCGCCGCCGCTGCCCGCCGCGCCGCCCGCCGCGCCGTCCAGCGCGTACGCTTCTTCTACCATAGGCAACCTGTGCGGGGATGGACCGTTACCAATAAATATACCAAGACAATAGTAAAAGACACGGGCATGCGAGTGGATTTCAATTAGGACCCAACAGGTCACTCAGGCTAGACAAGTTGCATTGGACATTCGTTAGCGATTATGTTTTGATAGACAAATGTATGGAATTGACGTAAGCCACCAATATAGTCACGTGGTACTATCTCGGTGGCTTATATCAATTCCATATATCATCGTCTTACTTACTCAAACTCGTATATGCATTTTTTTGTTGTTGGTAATTTAGTATTCATTTATTAATACTAAGAGGCAATAAGTTTACTATAAGGCAATAAGTAGGTCTCGTTTTCTTAACTTAGGGCTTCTAAAGGCTCTAAAGGCGGTGCACCCGTCATGGGGCTTGAGGAGATTACTCCTCGTTCCACTTTTTGACTTTAGGTACATTTACGCAATTTAGTGGTAGGACACATCTTTGTTGGAATACAACGTTATGAGGACGTTTACAATTGTATGCTAAAAAATAAGCTATTCGTATGCGGTGGCATTTCAAAATCCGTAAAGCGTTTTAGCTTATAGGGATAAAATTCATACCTACTTGCTTCACACTATAAAAGCTTACCTCATAGCCCGTAACCCCACTCGGTACGCCAGCTCTGCGTCAGCCGGCAGTAGCGTCAGGAACAGGAACCGCGCGAAGGTGTGCGCGGGCGCCGAGCGCGGGTGCACCCTGGCCCCGAGGCAGGAGGACGGGCCGCCCTCCAGCAGGGCCGTGGCCACCCGCGCCCCCACCGCCGCCGCGGCTTCCCCCTCTACTCGTTGCAGTTGGCCTATTAAGCGTTCCTCCTAAAAAGAGTCGTGTAAGGTGGTTGTAAAAATATGTATTCGTGAAAGATAAGTCAAACAAATAGGTGACTCGAGAATATTATGGGTTGAAAATTGCACTATGTAAGTATTTTTCAACGACTTGCTGCTAGTAATTAGAGCCAGATTCATATTGTTTTTGTTTAAGTAAAGGTTTTTCGAAAATACTCACAAAAACAATGCCGTAATACCAAAGAAGGCATCTAACTGCAATCAAAATTAAATCTAGTCGACGCATTGTATACTTTATTTGTATCCGCATACAATTTAAAATGGTTATACGATTACTATGCAGTTAGCCGCCTTCTTTGTTATTACGGCAGAACAGTGGCTTGAATTTACTAAAATGTAACTGGAGAAACACTGACCGCTAAATTACCTATGATTGCATGATTAAATGTTTAAGAAAGCGTCGAATACCATCCGACCAATCAACCTAATAACTGTTCATGGCAATCCTTATTGTTATTGTTCAGTCTTTGAAAAAAAATAAAGAAAAGAAGGAATAGAAGCGCTAGACTGTAAACTTATCCTACTTGCAAAAGTATATACTCCCAGCATATAATACTGCTTATGGGAAAAGGACGTGGAAGTATCTACTCCCGTTAATATTAAATAGTATAAACCCCTCGTAAGTATGATAAAATTCGTAACAATCCTCAAAAATGTAAGATCATTCTTAAGCAAATGTATTTGCAGGTTGGCCACAAAAGTGGCGAGTAAACTATTTTTTTACTTTTTTAAATAAGTTTGATAAAATAAGTACTGAGCGATGGCAGCTACAAATAAACCGCACACGGTTTCCGTTCGCTGTTTTTTTAGACATATATCTTTGTAAAAAAAAAATTGATGAAGTAATATACAAACAAAAAACCAACCTGTTTGCAGTATCGCTCCTGAGCATAGAGTCCGCTGGGCAGCATCCTCTGTAGTCCAAGGCCGAGCAGTGCTGCTTCTAAAGCCAACCCCAAATAGGTCTCCTCTGGGTTCTTACTGCCTGCCACCGGCACGTGCTGGTATCTGGGAAAAATCCAGAGCTGAGAAAAAGCGAAAGAACTCTCCACGGTTAAGGGAACTGCGGCATAAAAGGAGGATAAGATAAGGATATTGTTAAACAAAAATATATGAAAATGCTGATTAATCGTCCAGCAGGCAACTTTTACACTTTAACTTACACGTGACTGTACCGCAACCGCAATTTCGTAGCTGAATTGTAGTCCAACTAGTCCATCTAAAACTTCTGCTTACCTCGGTGGAAGACTAGTGTTAGGTTCCTCGTCCAAATAGGTGTGCAGTCGGGGCGACGCACGCTGGTCGTCCGGCGCCAGGCAAGCGTCAGCGAGGCACTCGTACACGCACCAGATGGCTTCCAGCGTCCAACCGGTCCAGCATCTGCTGTCTGTGGAGTTCAAGGCTGTTAGGAGTCTGTGGGATTATGATATGATATGGTTGAAGTCTGAGACCATTTCAAGGAACAGCGTAGTTGAAATTTTATGATGCCGCCAATGGTGTGGGGCATTGATTAAAGTACCTAGTACCTACTTGTGTTTCTTTGCTGTAATCGTCGCAGTCCGGTTATATCGTTGCTTCTAATCACTTCATGCATTTTATTTATCAATTAATTATTTATGTAGTTCATTAAGTTCAGCTTGGCCGATGCATACGTGGGAGCTCGTGACACGCACGCGCCAGAGATGTAAAACACTTTGTTTATTAAGGTTCACCAACAGTGGATACAATGGTTTGATTGCTAAGCATTACATCAGAATTGGTTTAAATATATTGTTCAACCATATATGGGTGAGCGTGGCATGCTTTAACAGTAGTTTTATATTACAATTATTTGCCTAACATTAGCTTTAAAACAGAAAAGTAAATCAAAAGGATCAAAGGATACTCATACAGACCTAACTAAGATAAGGAACAATATTTTTTAACCATGTTTTTTTAACACTTTCGCGATGTTTAGGCTTATATAAAATGCATAGGGTTAGCATCAGCGAATTTCGAAAACTTACAATATTAATGGATTTAGCATAAGCGGTCAGTTTTCGTAAAGCGCTAAAGTTAACACATGTATCTTGTGTATGTTTCGTAGGGGATGATCAATCATTTCATTTCGTAACCAACGTTTCACAAATGATTTATTTCACAAACATATCATTTGACGTCTCGCGTTTTTTTCCGAGACTAAATAATTCTGGATTTATTTCAGGACCATCGTGTAGAACCCTATAGGTTAGGTTAGTTTTATAAAAATCCTGAAATATTTGTAGTTACAGACAAAAAGCGGGTTGGCAAATGAATAGGTTGCGAAACGGTGCGTTTGTCAAAGATTTGTCGGCGAAAAGGCAGAGAACCGTTTTTTTTACAGTTTGTTTTTACACTTTCGCGATGTTTAGGCATAGATAAAATGCATAGCGTTAGCTTCAGCCAATTTCGAAAACTGACAATATTAATGGAATTAGTATAAGCGGGCAACATTTGGTCAGTTTTCGTAAATCGCTGAAGTTAACACATGTATCTTGTATGTGTCGTGGCTACTCACCTCTGCCTATGCACCGGTGCGAGTGGGAGAGCGCGCAGGTGGGCGCGCCGGGCACGCAGGCGCCGGGGTCCATGTGCGCGCAGACCTGCGACAGCTTGACGCGCTCGCCGCACGAGCCGGCGCAGGCGTCGGGCCCGGGGCACGCCGGCGTGGCGCCGCCGGACGACGACGCTTCCCCGGCGCCCACTTCTTGCCACCGCTGTTCTGCTACCTCCTGTTATTATTGCGGGACCAAAAACAAATCTGTTATAGAACACGTCATATGGGTCATACACAGATTTAGGTGACCGTCTTTCCTGTGGACATACCGAAAGTTAACGGTTTTAAGGCCTAATTTTCTGGCTAAGCCCATTCCCGCAAAAACGCCGTCAGGACTGCTTTAGACCTATCATATAAAAACGTAACTTATATGCACACAAGCTTTTAACTATTGACCACAGGAGAGACAACTTTTATTTTTAAGAGTGTATATGACCCATATAACAGATTGTCTATTTAGTAAAAAAGGAATATGCCTACGCATCCTAAACCTCTAAGAAGGTCTACATGCCCTACACGAAGTTCTCTCTGGAAAAGTCATAATTGGTCAACGAAACTTTTATAATAAGCCAGCAATGTGATATTATTTTATACAGTTTCATTTATCTTTACCGCGTATATCTGTTTGTTTGTGGCTGTTGGCTTCAAATCAATGTAACATACACGTATTGAGACCCCGTGACCATGCAGAATTACGATATTTTAACCTTCGATCTTTAAATCCTAACCCCCTCACTTATGAACGTGGAATAAGCTTGGAATAGTTTATGCCATGCTTTGTCCTTATCTGTAATTGTGACATTTGCATCTGACAGAAAGTGACAAAGCATGGCATAAACTATTCCAAGCTTATTTCACGTTCATAAGTAAGGGGGTAAAGCTGTAGATGGTACCTACTGCTTAGCTTAATGACATTGATACTCGTACTAGATGATTTATAAAAGGCTTTAAAAGCAGTTTTTCACTTTCTTTATTGATGACTAGCGACCCACCCTCGCTTCGCTCTGTGTTAAAGTATTATACATATAAACCTTTCTCTTGAATCACTCTATCTATTAAAAACAACCGCATCAAAATCCGTTGCGTAGTTTTAAAGATCTAAGCATACATAAGGACAGACAGCGGGAAGCGACTTTGTTTTATACTATGTAGTGATTAAGAATATTTAAATATATCAACTTTGTATTTTTTAAGGTGCCTACTTGCCTAGTCACACCTAGACGCAACATTATGCGAGTGTCACTTCTTTTATTGCCTATTTCTCATAATCTTTGAGTACTGTCAAATCGTAGTTGCTCCCGCGATAGAGATGCATAAAGTGAAACGTTACCGAGTTCTATTTACAGGATTATCACGTTTGGAGCCAAGATCTCTTCAATTTGATTGAGAAAAGTCGTTTATTTCTTAAAATTGCCTATGAGCTTTGATAGTCAATTTTCAAAAAATCCTTTCTTAATCCCAGCTAATTTTAAGTCCCTAGGTTTAGCGGATCAGCATTTAGTCAATCAGATCCAGAAGAGTTCTATCGTCAAAGTAATCTAGACATAGAGACATTTAGTGCCGTGTTCACCAACAATTAAACGGACGATTAGCAGTTTAACGGGTGTCAGATGTATTGATTAACAGCTGATTAAGACTTAACCGTCCGATTAATTGTTGGTGAACACGGCCCTTAGTGTCACAGAGTTGGGTGATTTTAACTAACCGAGTCAATGCACCAAGTTAAATATATATATTTTGTACGCGGCAATTAAGTAACGCCGGGTTTAAATGTTATCTCTAAGTGCAATTCAGTTTTTTGGAAACATTCAATAGCGGTTGCTGTATAAAATGATGTACATGCAAAGGTCTATTAAATAACTCAGCTAAACTCTGTTCTGCGGGCCTTGGACCATTTTGTATGACGTATTAACTGCCCTTCTAAGTCAATATGCACTATCTCGGATAAAGCTGACGTAGCAATATCAACCAAAATCTAAAATTAAAATCAAAATGTTTATTCAGTAAATAGGCCCCCATGGGGCTCTTTTACACGTCGGTAATATGAAGTGAATTTACTAGCGCTTCAGATAAGACCATCATTGCGGAGAAGAAGCGTCAAGAAACTCCTTATTACTAATCAAAAGAAAATAAAATGACCTTTGGTTATTGAATTTGAGATACTGCTTATTGGCTTATAGTTCTTGCACTGTAGCTTGGAGCCTGTGACAGCCATATTTCGTAATTGGTAACCTATCGCAACCTCGAAAAGTTTTTGACCGAATTTCATTTGACCGAAAACATTTCGTTTTTTATCGTTTCTCCGATGGCACGATTCGTCATTTTTTTATTTCACCATTTGACTTTAAGTAAATGGTTCGTTAGTCCAAGCAACTTTTCTCCTTGTAGTCACGTACCCTATGTATTGTTACGTATTTTATTTCAAAGCCCATTTTTCATTACACCAATGCTACAACTAGCCTGTGGATCGTTTTGTATTTTGTTTCTTAACCTATTTTTCACTTCATCAATGTTACATATAGATTTTGCTACGATACGTCAAATATTCATTTCGGCCAAAAAATCTTGCTTGTAATTAGTTTCAACTATCTACAAAATGCAACGAGCAAGACGAGTCAGGGCAGAACCGACTCAGATAGGTTAGGTTAGAAGGCCAAGGCGGGAGCTTTGCTCCCGCCTTGGCTTTCGAGGTTATTTTTTTTCTGCCCCGAAAAACTTGCTTAAGTATAATTTATCCAGACAATGCAAAGATCGAGCCGTAATATTGGGCAAAGGATACTAAGGTAAAATCAGAAATAGGAAAAAGACAAATAGACAAAGCATTACATTGGACAACTGTTGATACGCCGAAACCAGTAATGAGGTATAGATAATTTGTCAAATCGTTAAAAAACCAAAACAAGTAATGAATAAATAAAACTATTCGAAATGATCATTCGGCCAAACGTAAAAAAACCCAAACCATAATTGACGAAAAGTATTTGTCGAACCAAAATTCGGTCAAACATTTTTCGAAGTTGTGATAGGTAACCTTCGTAATTTCAATCACTTACTGTACTCACAAGCGAGGTATTTAAAAATAGTCGATTATTTATTTAAATTCCTGGGCGACGTCGCGGTTTATACCAAAATGGCCCATTTCGCAAGAACTGTGTAGGAGGCTAGCGTAGTCCTTTGCAATGTTTTTATCTGTGTCCTCTTGGACTAAAGTTTATTAAACTAGGTCAAACACCGAAGACAAAATGGCAATAACTTAACAAGATGTTTTGAACTACTTGTATGTTTTTTGGATATTGTAAGACACACAACACACATTGCAAGATAGCTCAATCTCGCAAGGCCCGCTGGAGAAATGTCGTTAATTGAAATTGGAACTTAGATATTTGTCATACGCAGTTCAAAATAAATTTGAGAGAAGGACTTTTAATAGGCCTTAATTTGGAATGTTATTATACCTGTCGATGCCTCATGGCTCGGGCTGCGCTGACGGCCAGCCTAAGTGCAGCGGGCGCGCGTCCGTGCGCCCTGAGAGCTTCTATCCGGGCACCCACCACTGGTAGGTGCTCTGTAAACAGAATAATAAGTACATGAACTATTGAGTTATCTCGCAAAGACCATCTAAATACAGTGTGATATGATCTGAAATATCCTTCGTTCTCTAATACTCTAATACATACATACATAGCATCACGCTTTCATTCCCAGAGTGAAGTAGGCAGAGCTACAGATATATCAACAACTCTAAGAAGACTTCTTGGTAATTCTGTAACCATATTTTGCACAATCTGACCAAGATATCTACCAATGTAGTGACAGGTTGCAATCCTATCACCTTATAGTACTACAAGCCCTTATTCCCATAATCACCTCTTACTATATCCACAGGAAGACATGGAGTGGCACTATTCTAACCCGGCAACCACATCCATTATACACTATTATGAGAGTTTAGCAGACGTGAAACTGATCTAGGTGGGACTAAGGTAGGACATGATGATTTAACACCTCGGTCGCAAACCTTCTCGCTTAGTCTGAAGAAATCAGGTAGCTTAAACTTGGGGACTTGTGGACTACCTACATCTTAGTCTAAGACACCGGTAAAATCACTAGTATCCATCTTAATCCTCACTGTTTTGGTAGCCTGTATGTTGGTTTGCCTTGATTCCATAAAACACTTACCGTGCCACAGAGGCTGTCCAAGCTCGTTGAACTTGGGGTAGGGCTGCTTCGTGTGGGAGCTCCCCGATTTTCCCGGCTTCTCGCAGTCCGCGTACTCATCGCTGCCAAGGATGTTCTTCAGGTGCTCGTTTTCCCAGGATATGTCCACGGCGTCCAGCGCCCTGGGCAATAGGAACAATTTTAAATAAAGACCGTTTGAATTCTTGGACGAAGACAACGTCTCATTTGCTTGGTTAATGTTTTTTTCGTTTAAATATCCGGGAATAAACGGATGATTACATTAAGGCCCAATGTATGCATATACTAGATAAGAATATCTGTCAGTTATCTTATTTTCTCAGTCATATGAGTGGGATAAATAACAATCAGAAGATGGAAAAATCAGCCCTAAAAGATCATAAATAGGAATGACGACATCAGTACTCACTTGTGGAAAACAGTTCGTGGTGTCAGAGACGGGGCGGGTCTCTGGTTGTTTAGTCTTAAACGTTTGCTAGCTCTCCTGTATTCCCGTTCATAACTGAAAATAAAAGTATCATTACTGCGATGTTTGATTGAATAGTCATTAATACACCCAGGCGTCAAGAATTCTTTAGCAACTGACTCAAATGAATCATAGTCGATTTTTGTTCGCTTGTTTGTATTATTGGCGATAGGCATAAAACACGTAGCCACAGTCTTCGCAACATTTGTAGCAGTAAAAAAGCATGTTCTTTTGATATTGAGACGTTATTTTCTGCAAAAATCTGAATAAATAACGTAATGAAAATTTTGGCACCTATATTTATAATACCTACTTATTAGGCCTAGGTTCTTCGTCTGAACTCTCTGAATGGGAATGCATTTCTCTTCTTTGTCGTTCTCTATGTCTTTCTCTGAAAAATAAATCAACAGACCATCAAGATTACAGTATTACATCCAAATGAAAGCAAGAAGTAAAAATGACTATCAATGCATACCTGTCTCTCTCTTCACGTTCCCGTAACCTTTCTCTATCCCGCTCTTCCCTATCACGATGCCGCTCTCTGTCCCTGTCTCTGTGGTCTCTATCACGGTCCCTCTCGCTTCTTTCCCTTTCTCTCGCGTACTGAAACAATAATACCTTGAGTTAATTACAGTTGTTTTACATGTTAGGAAAAAATAAAAAGTATCTTAGAAGATCTACTCGTAATAAAGTATATTAATTTTAATTATACAGTGTTCAATTATTGCTTGATCGAAAAGTGTTGAAGAAGTGTTGGCAGGCCATCCACAAGGTGGACCGACTACCTGGTAAGGATCGCGGGAAGCCGATGGATGGGAGTAGCAGAAAACCTGATGGTAAGTGGAATTTGAGACCCATACACATTTGAATTCTCAAGACTAGTCTAGATTCCTAAGACCTCAAATGCGTTACCAACCCTGAGGACTAAGATGGAATGCCTCTATGCTAGTAATTTCACCGGTTGTCTTATCTCCACACCGGAACACAACAATGCGAACACTTTGCTAATAAAATGAAATAATTGTACGCATAAAATATCCAGTTCCTATTTGCAGAACAATGGTTCCTATTTGAACAACAATCTTTATCGTACTTAGAACCTTTGGTCAATGAGGCAGGTTGTGAATCTAGTCTATTAACAGACACTATTAATAGTATCAGTTTCGTGATTAGTGTCTATTAATAGACTAGTAAACACACACATGTGCTAAAGAAATCAGAGACTACAAATCAACTCACCAAAGGAAACGATCTGTAATCCGGATCTTCCGTGGGACATACTTCCACCGCCGACCACTTTTCCAACAGATGCCTCCACTGTATCCTATGGTGCTTATTGCTTCCTGGGTCCAGGACTATGCTGACCCACAGAGCTCCGAGTTGCTCCCAGAGCTGCCGACACTTTTCCGTCATGGGTGTGTTCTGGTTCCTCCAGAGTAGGAGTCGAGGGTCTGAGAGGAACTGTTCAGTCATCAGCATCAGCATGCGAGGGCCGTTGGAGTCTTGTGCGCGGAGCATTTCTCGGACCTGGAAAGATTTAAATCATATAATCACATCAGCGTAGTACAGTCAAGTTCAAAAGTATGTATACACTTTAGTACCTTGTCACTTTAATCGCTTGGATAATTTCATATGGCAGTTTAAACATGACGTTAAATAGACAAGGTACTAAAGTGTATACATACTTTTGAACTCGACTGTACGTAGCGTTTCCACAATCATGCGGCTTTTATTTTAAAATGATATTTGATAGATACAATTCCAACGTGGACTTGTAATGAAGTAGCGAAGAAAAATTAACGATACCCACCGACAAATGTGATCTTTAAGTACTGGATGTTTACCACGAACCACTACATTAGAAACTTTTTCAAAGGAGGGCCTCTGTACTGACGTGTAGCCGCATTTTGCATTGGGTTGTAAATTCCATGCAAATGTGATCTTTACGTATTTTACTGACGATTCAATTTCCTCAAGCACATTGTAAGGATTTTTGGTGGAAATCGCACATAAAGAATGTAAGCAAGTAAGACTCCCACAGAAAGCCAGTGAGATCCCTATATAAACTGCCAATGGAGTTCGTAAAATGACGGTGGTTTTCAAAACCGATAAATTAGTAGTGAAAGTAAACGACCATTAAAGAGGATAGACCGATACGGCAATTCTTATCTGTCTACCTACCCAAAAACTTCAGTTATCACGAGATCATGACGGTTGTAACATCGCCGAAATATAAGTCGCAAATTATTCCAAACCACGGTAAGGACCGGTCTTAGAATATTATCTGACCGCGAGGCAATGTAGTTATTAAAATGTAATGGCCCATAACTCCACAAAGTATTACCAAGAAACAATGTCGGAAAACGACCAAGGATATGACATTAGAATCATACTTAATTCTCTTCGTGACAGAGCACATGATTAGAATTCTAATAATTATTCATTCTTATCAAGATGCTGCACGAGCCACTTAAATGACTTAACTACTTGAAGTAAATTCTTTGCGGTTAATTATTTATTTTATCACAGGGAAAGTTAGATAAAATAGCTTTTCATTTAGTCACTGTAAAGTAACATTCAGCGCCACTAGGAATTACATAGAATTCTAAGTCCAGTAAGTAACATTTGTTGCTATCAATTCGATACGGTCCATTTTACATGCAAATTGCTCCCGCACTGTGTTAATGACGAGTCTCTTTGGTAAAATTTAGTTTGAACAAGTTTCCAAATAATTTAATTTATGAAGTAATTACCTTGGAAAATAGTGAATTGAGTTGCTTATTTGCATTGTAGTAAGTTCCTTGTAGTAAATACGCCCTGACTTGCTCGCACACCTGAAATAAAAGAAAAAACTGTAAATAATCCGGTTCGAACGACCGATTATGTCAATTGGTTATTACCCGCAACTATAATTATCGCTATTTTATCGGAAACTATCCGATTTTTCCGAGTGTACTAAATTTTACATCGCTCAGTTCAGACGCTCTGTTTTCTAAATTCCATAACGTTTTTTATCACAAATATAGTTAGCTATAATGTTGAAAGTCATAATATAATAAAGTATAATTTGTAGGTCCGATTTTCGCGAGTCATATTTGTCGAAACTTAGAAAAAATCTATACTTACGTAACTTTTAATATCGTAATATCACGTTTCATATTGTTAAGAGGTCTATAAAGCAAAAAACGTTGTCCGATTTTTACGATTTTTGGAAAATATTTAATGGAAATAAACGAATAAAAAAAACAAAAACGGAGAAGTACAAACCTAGTTTTTCGTGAGACCTAGGAAATATTTTAAAATCGTGGAAATCGGATTAGATTTTGGGGGGTTAGGTTAGGTTAGGTTAGCCGGTTAACGTTATCGCCCGGAGCAAAATTTGTATGGATTACTTTTGACAGCTACGCGATTTAAGCATCGCTTCACAAACATCATAATGGTAATAACATTACTCGTCATAGCAATTATATGTATAGGCTAAGCATCTTAGTCTGTTTGTGCAAAAAGTGGTAACAGAATTATCAACAGTAATTCTGTAGCTCTGCCTAGCTCACTCTCACAGGGAATGAAGGCGTGATGTTATATATCTAATATATAAAATTCTCGTGTCACGGTGTACGTTATTGAACTCCTCTGAAACGGCTGGACCGATTTTAATAAAATTTTGTGTGTATATCGGGTAGGTCTGAGAATCGGCCAACATCTATTTTTCATACCCCTAAGTGCAAAAAAAAATATTGCAGCGGGCGAAGCCGCTGGCGGGTCGCTAGTGTATATATATATTTCTGTAGGTAAGAATAAAAAAAATCCTAACATCGAAGGTTAAATTCAATACAAAAAAATATGGGTTACCAAGGAATCCCTTCGCATTTATAAACGATTGGTATACTCTAAAAACCTTAATACCACTACCCCAGATCTAATAAACATTTTCCAAAAGGTTTGAACCCACTTGCTGTTCATCCAAATGCCAGGCGTGGTGCGCATCAGGCGGAGGCCCAGCTGTGGGGTCCGGGGCGCCACATATCCGGTTGATCGCTGACCGGGCTTGCAACACCTCGTCAGCTAACCGCTGGGCAGTCGGCAGCACTTCGGTGTGGTGTTCGGCTATGAGGTACTGGACGAACTTCTGGAGCTGTTGTCTGTCCATTTGGAGGAGGGTTTCTGAAAGAGGGTAAAGAAAATATTAGCATTTAGAGAGCCTTTAACTCGTAGTCTTTTGTGATTTAGAATATCTCTTGTCACAAGCGTTTATAGCTCTACATGATGGTGAGTATGCTTAGTGCAAATCTGAACAAGTTTCTGTAATATTTAGAATTCACGTGTAAACCCAATTATGGCACTTAACATAGATCACCAAGTTTGGACACGTTACTTTGGTCACGATAAGCCAAGCAAAAAAGTACAGTTGACATCAAGCTTGTCTTACTACAAACAGTCTCGTCGTGGGATCTGAGCACAGCATCGAGGTGTTTAGTCCGTTGGATAATTCAGGAGATACTGATTAATATACCGAGTGGCAATAGCATGATGACTGACCTGATATGGGCACTCGCAACCGGACGGAGTCGGCATTTCTGATGCGGTACAGTGCCAGCGCCACCACGTGCTGGCACCAGAAGATGTCGCGCGCTTCGCAGCTGCACGTTACGCCGGTGATTTTGCATCTGGAAACACCACGAGACACATAAACATCACAGGACCCATGAGAAATATCACGGTGCACGTAAGAAATATCACAAACCATAACGAACACCACACAGTACACATAGGAAATACTACAAGACAATGTGATTCAAAATAAACCTATACCTATTATGTGTCCACATAAGGATGAATACAGGCCCTATAGTAATGTGCAGGCATGCACAGGGTTTGTAAAAGAAAATTTATATGTGAACTAAGATAATGTTTCATTGTATTATACGAATGAATTGAAAAAGAGCGTCCATAATATCGTAATTTAATGTTATATCATCACAAAAAATAGCTGTTACTCTTGAAAATACTAATTGAAACCCCAATTTCTTATAGTGTACTAGGTAGAAAAGAGGTCCAATTTATTTGAGCTCTAACAAAAATACAACTTTAACATTGAATTCTATGTAACTAGTCCACTCCCCAAAGAACGTAATTAACTCTAGACTTCATCGCGCATATGAATAATCCGTCCCTTTAAAACAAGTTAGCGTCGAAAAAGACAGAAGCTAGTTAAAATACCTACAATCAGTGCCAGACCCTCTGTTTTTTTGTACAAAATGGGCTCCGCATTGAAGGTGACTGTGTTGTTTGTTACAAATGCACGGCTTGGTCGATGTGTCACGCCGCGTGACCAATAAATCAAATTGTTGCACGGAATATTGATCAATAAAGACCAAATACCAGGAACGTTAAACACAATATGTAAAATTGTCCCAAGTAGCTCACGGTTTCTTTGTTACATTTTCTGTAAAAAATGCAACCGCCGCTAGCCACTGTCCTTTGGATTTGTACAACTCTGCACTTAAGGAACCAATTGTAAAAAAAGTCACTTAAACAATGTTCCCAGTGTTAAGTACTCATTTTTTTATGTTAAGGAGAAGGCACACGAGCACTCATACTTCATTAAGTGTTACACTCCTTTGACATTGCTGCCGTAATACCAAAGAAGGCGGCTAACTGCATAGTAATAGTACAACCATTTTAAATTGAATGTGGTTACCAATAGAGTATAGAATGCTTCGCTCGACTACCTTGCAGTTAGCCGCTTTCTTTGTATTACAGCAGATTGGTAAGACAAAAGAGATGACCATATTTCCATCAAACCGACTACCGAAATTAGAGCATCCATCTAAAACATTCTAAAATTAGCAAAAATCCTATTCAATTTCCGTGTCCTCCATAAACTATGGACAAAGAAATCTCAGACATAATAGCGGTAACAAAGTTTTTGATTCCACAAAAGGCATTATGATGGTACATTGCCCTTGGTAAAAAAGCTTTTTTGTAAGCAACAAAGCCGGCGTGTTTGTGACCCCTTTATTTCTTGTTCTTTGTCTTTCGCTTAGTGTTAAAAGTTTTTTTGGAGTAATAGAGATATTAACGCGGAATCTTTTTCTAATTGAGTATACGCGTTTATGGTCCTTCCTTTTTTCTAATAGGCGTACTTTAGACATTATTATCTAGAAGATAATAGCCCCTGGAAACAAACGATGACAAGGTTATTCCAAATTTCGATAATGCTATCCTGAATTCCTGAATGTTTATAACCTTTCATTTTGGCTTTGCCGTAGTCGGTTTAAATAAAAAAAATAATTTACGCTTCTATTAAAGCTGCATTACACATTCGTACGTGATCGGCGATCGTAAGGGATGTGGTCATACCTTAGACAGAGAACAGTATACGTGTTCGTCGCAGTTGGATGGAAAAGAAAATTGTGGCAATAGAGAATCGTCTACAATATGGATTTCAGTAATATAATTCACTAGAGTTTAAAAATTGACTTTTTGAAGGATAATCTATTTTCGAAATTACCAAAAGTGTCAAATTCATTTTAACTCTTACAACGCTCCTGTGGAGTGAAAATTTTCCATAGCTTTACCTTTTTTTATGTTATCAATGACGATTAAATCGTTCCTTAATGACGACTTTTTATACACAAGTTTTAAAAAGGAATGAGTTAATCGTGTCTAAAATGTCTATACGGCGGAAATATTTAAAGTTTAGTCAGTATTCCAAATCTAAAGTGCCAATCTGTCAAAGATGTGACGCATAACGTTATTATACCGCAATTGAAAATATCGTTATTATTCTTATTTATTTATTTAATCTTCTTTTGCACAGTACGAATAAATGTTAATACTACAAACGGCGGATTTAATTCCTGAAGACATTCCATTTTCTACCAGCCAACCACATGGTTAACAGAGAATAACCGTTGCAATTAGAGAACTTATCAGTGTTGAAACGTAGTTAGATATGAGTACCTACCCACCTAGTTAATATGGAAAATATACAATACAGAAATAATATATATTTATATCCATGCAGTCAGCAGCAGAAGTAGCTACGCAACCGAAGAGCTCAAAATGATCTGCACTGGACTATATTGTCAAGAGAATACGTCGTGTTTAGATAATTTTGAGCATGTTATTCTACTTAGCTACTTCTGATGCTGTACATCGATATAATGTTTATATCATTATGGTGAATACCGCAATAGGACCGGGATTCAGATTAATTATAAGATTGTCAGAAAATAGCGCTATTTGAAGGTCTGCTTACCTGTCAAAGGAGACTGTAACCCTGTATTGCCGCTCGGGCTCCGAACATGGCGGCACGGCCGCTGGCGCCCGTACTACTCCGCTGAGGTGGAAGCCTGCAACAAGGAGACGCTTTTTTAAGGAACTGCTCATATAACTAGCTGATCATGGCATCATCATAGTTATAGCCAACTGCCAAAGGTTTCCCCCTGGCATTTCCAAACCATGCTAAGACAAATAGCGATATCTCAGACCAAACTCTTGTAGCAAGTGCAACCTAATTACGAACGGGAGAGGATTGAATTTGCTCTGGCTATTGTATTTGAGATACCAATACCAGGCAGTAGCCTATTGGCTTATGAGAGCAGAATATGCATTAGCGCTGGTAAGAATGGCCTCCCGAGTCTCCAGGTTTGTCGCTTGAGGACATAATACTAAACATAAAAGGCACTCTATAGTTCATATGTCATGGTTGCTTTTACGATATTACTAAAATAGGTATTTGGTCTTACGAGGATAGTTTTTGGGTATTATCAGCCCTATGGAACCCTGACCCACCATAGAACTGTGTCACGGTGACGTTATGAATGTTATGATTCAAGTCATAAGAAGTGTCAAACAAATCGTTTTTATAATGTCACTGTGACGCCGTTGCCGCCGGGGTGAGCCGTCGTTTAACCTTTTCAACGCCGTTGACGGATATGTCCGTCATGGTTGACAGCGCAAAATAGACCCGAGTATCTATGAGGCAAAGTTGACATTCACTCTGGTTTTGTTTTTGACATAGCGTTGAAAAGGTTAAAACACTATGAAATTGGCAAATCAGCTAAAGTCAACTCCTTTTTATTTGTTTTCCTTCTAGCTTAGCGACTCTGTCTACGAAGTAAACGATCTCGATCCGGGTTTCAATTCTCGGTAAGCTAACACTTCTGTGGTGAGGTGGTATTGGTTCCTGTGCCTTTAATGGTTTTCTATGTATGTATTTATTTATGAATAGGTACCTATGTGTATCATCAGACCCGTAAAACAAGCATTTTGTTTTTCGTACGAGTATTGTCACCTTTTGCCCGTATAAATTCGGCCGGTTGGTGTGTGTTTAAATTTAAACAAGACTCTCATACATAATAATTCTGTCTCAAGACATCAGTTAATTTTGAGGATACTTTACTGGGTTGCGATTAATTATTTCAACCTTTTGAGATCAATAAACCAGAGCCGGGCAGGATTCAAAACAACTATAAGCCTAAGCAACTCTCTCTTGACAATCCCTTCGCAGTTGGTCACGTATTTTTGCCCGAACTCCATCAAAAGCATTTACTCCATGACTGTGTCAATGGAGTACATAAGTAACCGAGTTTTAGCAGTTCGTGCAGAAAACAGGGCAATAGTTACAACAGCGAGGGCGATAGATTTCGCCATGGCGAAACGTCTCGGTTCACTGCTAATTCTCACTTCGGATATGGAGCATTATCGATTCGAAATTGCAAGATATTAAGGAAGGGGCGAGACGAAATGCATAGCGCTAAGGTTATTCGAAAACTGATTGAATATGTATGGAATTGACATAAGCCTTCTATAGAATAAATATCACGAGACAATCTCACATAAATTGACCTAGTCCCAAATTAAGCTCTAGGCTTGTACCTACCACCTTAAATACATAGAAAACATACTAGACTTAGAAGCAAACATTTTTACGTATTTCTTCATAATCCAGGATTCAGGATAAGATCTTAGGTAAGTAGGTCATTTATCCAAATCCGTTCCTTCCAAAGACGAAGATGCATACTTAAATCTAAACAGTGACATTGAATTAATGAATATAAATAAACATTCATACTATAAAGTACCTTTTAAAGAACTTAGAAAAGAAGCTTTCAGTTTTAACCGTTACTTCAAATTCAAGCATTGCCAGCATAGAAAAACGTGCTCACTGTGTGTAAGTTGCAATGTTTCCAGTTAACCGCGATAAATGTGTAAGTAAACTTAAAGAAAAGTTTAAAAATACCGAAAGCCTATTTCCACTAATTTTAATGGCTCCAAAACCGTCGATATTTTGTAAATAACCGAGCGGAGTTGTTCCGTTTGAAAATATTTGCACTTAATTTAACGATGTGTGACCGAAACTATGAAACGGTATCCTGTTGCTACTTCTGATAATTGGTTTCAATACTTAAAGCACCTTTAAGGGACGAAAAATACAATGTGAAAGAGGCCATATTGCTTTGGTGCGTGAATATTGAAAGTGACTGGTGGGTTATTTAGGTACCTTATATTTCTAAAAATCTGATTATTCCGTCGGAGACAGCAATGCATGCTTATTTAAAATTCACATAAAAGTAAACTCGCAATTAGAACACCGCAATTTCAAAGTTAAATAACTCTTTTCATTTTTAAAATTGCAATGGTTTTTTTCTCAGGCCATTCTCGCTCTAAATGCCCCAGTGATTTCTTTTTTCAACGCACTTTACACTCGGCCAGTTGCAATGGCGAATTAACGCGCCAAAAAACAAAAACAAGCGCCCGTTTCCGAACGAGAATCGATTACCCCGCGATTATGGGCACGTTCAGAAATCGAAGCGGACCGTACGCGGAGGCAATCTACTGCGATTCGTCAGGGCTCGAAATGCGAGCTGACGCAACGGCTTTTTAGGGTTCTGTTGGAGAAATAGAGTTAAAAAAGTAATTTTGGTGAAGATAAAAGGCGGAAAAAATCTGTTTAGAAGGGACAGCAGATCATGAATTTGATGGATTGATCAGGGTTCTTTTAAGTAAGTATATGTTGACGATGTGCGGGTATATTGATGATGCTTCTTTTTTTGAGGTTAAAGTAGTTAAAGTAGTGGCAAAATAGGAAGTTATTAATGACTGCCGTCGTAATAGTTGTATTTTTCTTGATTGTGCTGTGTTATCCAACTGTCATGTTTGATTTCTAGTGTCCTCCTTACAAATCAACATCGTGACGTGGAATATTATGGTATTATTAAAAGCACCGTGTACATGTTTAAGTCAGCCTTAAAAACGTCCACATGCATAGAACCTACAATGGATCGACAAACTACTGAAAACGAAGCTCAAAGTTATCTCCAGCTCTTTCTCATGATCTTGCTACTAATCACGAGTGAAAGGGACAGGGCATCCTGGATAGGGAGACGGAACGGTTTTTGTGCAGACTCTCAGATCCTCTTCAGGGAGGTCTTTACGTCATGTTATCACAGGACTTTATATGACAATTGGAAACCAAAAGAGTTAGAGGTATGGTAAAATCAGAACATCACCGAGAGGCAACGTAGCGTTAAGAATTATACTGCCATTAAATTAAAAATGGCATTTTAAGAGTTCGAAGTCTATTTATTTCATTACACTGCCTTTTGGCTTTGGAGGATAGTATAATTGAACCTTCATCAAAACGCGCATAAAAAACGAACAAAGATGAACTACAGTCCAATGGGCTTTTTATCACGATCAAATTACTTTCTCTCCCAAAAAACACCGGCAAAAACTTAAGTAAGTACTTACTACACGAAGCAATGGGTACCTACCATAAAAAGTCTTCGTCTTGGAAATAAATCAATTAAATATCCAATGGAACTGCACCGAACCGAATATTGGCATCAAACGGTAAAATCGCAAATAATTCATCGTTAAAAAAGGGTTTCGAGCGACAAAAGAAATTATTTCTTAACGGTGAACAAATAGGGTTTAATTTATTGTGAGGATTTCAGGTTTAGGGGCTTGGAAACTGGCACTCAAGAAAAGAGGTTAGAAAAAATCAAAGATGGCGTAGTTTGTACAGCTGCTTCGCGCGCTTTTTGCGATTTTGTCATTGGATATGTTGTTATGAAATACACAGCACGTATAATGTAAAAGTTATCGCGTGTAATCTTACATTTGCTCGAAATAATGTTAGTATTTAGTAGGGTTTAGTTCATCGAAGGTTTTCCTGATAGATACTTAACTTATTAATGTATTGTGACATTAACTCAAACAATGCATAAAAATGTTAATTGAATTTTTGAAGCTTGACCATTTTTCTAATGTCATTGATAAAATTAAAACATAAGACGGGAATTGCTGACGTCATACTTAGCAATACTTTTATTTCCTTCTTTTGACATTTATTTGTGTGTTAAATATTTATATTGGTTTTCAAAAGTTCGTATGGTAATTCAACGGCAATTGAAACGCGTACCAACGACAGCTTTTACGTGAATCCTAACATTATCTTTGAATTTAGCAGTCATGATCGCAGAGTAAAATGGTTTAAGCCCACTGTCTTCTACTAACCGAAGGAGGTCGAATTACCATAGCATATTTTCCCTAACTCTACAATAAATCATTACTTTTCATATAATTCCCGTAGTCGGATAAAAACAAAAGAAGACAGACAAAGCCAAAGGGGCGTTCGTGCGAAAGAAAGGTTAAAACTTTTTTAATAACCATGATTGCGTTCGATATTATAAATTGGTTGAACACGAACTTTTCCGAAATGGCGGATGTGAAGACACGCGAACGCATTATAAGGCCGGCATCACCTAGGCCCTTGTGAAACATCAAATTTCAAGCCAGAGAATCAGATTTTTACACAAAATTTACTCCGTGTGGTTGCCGGGTTAGAATAGTGCCACTCCGTGTCTTCCCGTGGATGTCGTAAGAGGCGACTAAGAGAATAAGGGCAATGGGCTTGCAACCTGTCACTAATACACGTAAACATCTTGGCCTGATTGTGCAAAACGTGGTTACAGAATTATATTTTTGTTTAGAGTGGTTAGTATTTTTGTAACGCTACCTACCCCACTCAGGGAATGAAGGCTTGATGTTATGTATGTATATAATAATATGGACTTCGTTTGGAGGTATTGAATATCGTTGCTATGAAATAACGCAACAGCTCTAAGTATTTATTATTGGTGTTATGGCCATTTTAGTGCAATAAAGCCGCCAGAAGATTGTTTACATTCCCACCCCCGTTAGATTCATTTTTCATATCTGTATAATTAACGGTAGCCCTTGATTTTATAGAATTTCAATTCTTCGATTCTATAATTTCATCGAACGCTATTTTCTGCTGAAACCATGATGTTTTCAGAAAATTTTAGCTATTCATTACGTAGGTTAGGTTAAGTTACACTTGTAACTTTTAAAAAAAAGATAATACCACGAGAAATGCCTTTTGATGAAATGAAAATTCTGCGATATAATAAGTTCGTTAAAAGGTGTTTCGACAAAAGAAATAGGTACCCATAATCAACAAGACAATTCAATATAGCTACATGCCTCATTAACTAATAGGAAACCTTGATCTTCCATTCCTACAAGAGAATGCCACTCTTCTTTCATAAACTCTACCTAAATATTTATATCGTAGTGTGCCTGTTCATGTGACATGTGTATGATCACAGACAGAGCCACTAAACCCAGATTTTGATGCATTTTCAGCTGATCTCACTCAAATTGACCTAGTTCCAAATTAAGCACTAGGCTTGTACTACGTGTACTAAACGACGATAAACACACTTATATAAAGAAAGAATTAATTAAATACATATAAAACATCCAAGGCTCAGGAACAAACACTCGCGCTCATCTTGCCAACATTCGGCCATATCTACCGGGAATCGAACCCGGGGACGCTAATCGCATCTTTAGAAATATAGTGACCTAATCCACATATTTTGAATTTCGACTTAGGTCTCTATGGTACTAAATTTATGACTGAAAATCGAAAGTTGAAAATGTTTGAATTAGGTCACTATAATTCTAAAAGTGCGTAATAGCTTCGTAGGCTGAGTCACTACCCAACTAGGCTAAGAACGTCGTCAAAACTATGGTTTTGATCTTGATCTTCTTTCAATAATTGATGTTCTGCCAGTGTCAAGACTATCAAATAGATTATTACCATGCAACTGTTTATTACAATCGCAAAAGGTGTTTTAAGAAATCACCGTAATTATATAACGACAAGTTATTTAATTATAAAGGACCTTGGTCTGCCATTGACCGCAATAAAAAGGCCAGGTAGTGACGTCACTACCGCGTGCCGCCATGAGAAAGGGTTTACCCAGTACCGTTGCGTGTATTTTTGTTAACAATCACTAAAAACCTCAGAATTCACTCAGACACTATAACGGGTCAAATTGGTATAGAAATTCGAAAGCCGGCACTGAAAGAGTAAACAAGTCAGATGTGACAGCTGTCATCTCCTCGGTACAGATAGACATACATAACATCACGCCCTCATTCCCAAGTGGGGTAGGCAGAGCTACTGTACAGAAATACCAACAACTCTAAAAAGACTTGTTGATAATTCTGTAACTACAATTTTCACAAGTAAGCTAAGATTTTTACTAGTGTATTGCCGTCGCCTCTTACATCATCCACGCGAAGACATGGAGTGGCTCTATTCTAGCGCGGCAACTAGGGCTTGCAATTCGAATATTCGAATATTCGAATAATTCGAATATTCGGTTCTTTCTAATATTCGAATAATGCGGCGAATAGTATTCGAATATTCGAATATTTATGGTTATTTGGACAGACGGATGTAACATCGCCCGGCGATGGTCGGCTGTCTCTGTCTCACTCCCCGATCCCATTCACCCACCTCCCACCTACTCTGTACTCTTACATTATACTGTATAACAAAATTCACATATATCATTATTGTTTCGTGTTGATTACATTAATAATTTAACACAGTCATACATATATTTTACCATTTTAATTATTTTCTTTTAGTTATGTAGTTGATTCTGACTTTTTTTAATTGAAGTACATAATCTTTGTGCAATTGATACCAAATCGTTGCTGTTCGTACATTCAGTGGTTTTTAACACAATAATATTTAAATTCAAGTTTTTTTTTATTCATTCTATAAAGCCAAGGACGTATTATTTATTTAAGATGTTTATGTTGATTTTTTGAGCTTTCAGACTGGAAATAAATAAAAATGAGCATCCAAACCCGTTTTTCTTGAATTTTTAGGATTATTCGAATAGTATTCGAATTATTCGAATATGTCCAAATTAAAAGTCGAATATTCGAATATCTGAATCTATCGAATATTTGCAAGCCCTAGCGGCAACCACACGTGCTACCTCAAAATAAGGAATTGTATTAAACCTTCGGAAGGACGAAAGACGGCCGATTAAAAGAAGTCCAGCTTTTAATTTTAATATATCCGTTTACTGAATTACTCTACTCACTTGACATTGGCGAAATCACTGCAGGATACCGCAGTGGGCCGCTTTTAATAGAAAAAAAAGAAGATAAAGAAGATAATGTATACACTGGTAGTTAGTTGAAGTTTATGGAGTTGACAAAGCCAACACACGATTGCTAATAATGGGATCCCCTTGGATCGCATAATGTTTTTTAGACTAATATTTTTTCGCATAATTGTTTTCGTATAATTTGTATTGGCATAATTGTACTGTCGCATAATAATACTTTAGCTTACTCCTTTTTTAGCATATTAGGCTATTGGAATAATTTTAGTTGGACTAATTTATATTTGACTAATATACATTATGCATATTATTGTTTGGGCTATTAATTATTAGATACTTAAGGTTAAATCAGGTCACGTTAGGTACAGTAGGTTAGGTTAGGTTAGTATGATATCCATTTTGTAATGATGCCAATTAATTATTATGACTTTTTGCAATTATGCTATTTGACGTTAGTCTTGATGACAATTATGCTTACTGTATTTATGCTTTTTAATGTTATGCGTAAAGATGATTATGCACATCATTATTTCGGCTAAAAGCAATTACGCGTAACACTATTATTACAAATAATTTTATGCCATCCAATAGAGAACCGCTAATAATTATCTCATCCTTTGTGGAGTACACTTCGAACGTATAGGACCTTTTTTGTCACCTCACCCTTTCCAGAAAGCTGACGGTGGAGCAAAACTGCAGTGCCTTGAAATCCTTTGGCTCTAGCTAAAGAGCTAAGGAATTTCGCGCAATATAATAAATACCTATTATAAATGTCCCTACTCTACCTCTTTTCTACACGTTTTATACTCGTATGTTGTCTTTACACATAAACGACTAGCTTTTTTATAAAGCTAATACACCTGTACCGGCAACCAGCCTTAATTTAGTTCTCCTGACGATTTTCTTGCCCTGGGCCCCCCCGGAGCCACCACTTCTCATAATCTTAACCTTTTCATTTATTCGCCTAAAATAATTTCTCCTTGTTCTTCCTCTGCCTACGATGTTTTCTAGTGATCACTTAAGGCTGAAATCGCAGAATTTAATGAACCGTTTTCGGCCAAACGATTTAATGCAAAAAGATACGAGTACATTATGCCTAAAAAAAAATATGCCATCCAACAGTGAACCTGTTTTCTACGATGATTTTAAGGGACAGATTGTGTCAAAGATTTACTCCTGTATATTATTCATGGCATCGAGTTGGAAAACGAGCCCATAGGCCACCTGATGGTAAGGACCCATACACATTTGCATTCTCAAGACAACAATCCTAAGACCGTAAACGTCTTGTCAACCCTGAGGACTAAGATGGAATGTCCTATGCCTGTAATTTCACCGGTTGTCTTATCCCCACAGCGGAATAAAAATGCGAACACTGCTGCGTAATCTCAGCAGTATACGATGGTGATAGTGATTCGGACGGACCTTACAAAAGGTCCAACAACCACTAAAAAACTTTTTTCTGAATCTTAGTAGGTGACAATAGATTCCGAAATTGTCTGCTTTCGAAGGCGCCTCAACATTTCATTCTACCTATGCTGATTTTCATTATATAGCCTCAGTGGTTAGAAACAATGTCTTGGGAGTGAGAACGGAACCGCATACAATGTATAATAGAAATATAATAATGGCCTTTTAATACGTATTGTAGTTAATTCCCACTGTAAGGCAGCGATTAGACCAATCTTGGATAATTGAAAGGTTCCGTATTAATAAATATTTTTTTGAGAAACTTACTGGCCACATTAATCATTTTCAATTGTGATTCGTCATCATGTGTATTGGTAAGATGGAACGGAATGATAATAATTGAATAGCGGACCAAATTATAAAGTTTCGTTGAATTCATGAGTGTATCTTTTTACCTGTTCCGTGTCAAAGGACAAAGGGAACTGTAAAAATTTACTCCCTCACGGTTTAGGTAACCGTCATGCTCCAAAACATGTTTTTGATAGATCTTCTTCGTAATGAATGATGGTTTTGTCCGAAGCGCTATAGTTCACGGCCGATATGAAGTAAATCCTGACACCTGTCATTCCAGTACAAGTTATAACCTCAAACCCAAGAATAGGTTATAAATTGTACTGCGATGACAGGTGTCAAAATTGACTTCATATCGGCCTCGCACTATAGTCGATTCACTCCATATTAGCGACGTGTAAAAGAGCCCGGATGTGGCTAATTTACAATTGATACAAATATCATTTAATAAACTAAATTATGTAAAAAAAACCGCAGTAAAGTTTTTTTCCATCACATGACGTTGAATATTGAGATTGCCATTTCAAAAAGTGTTGTTTTGTTGGTCCTACTAATATGTTTTTTAATAATTATAAACAGCAAAGAGACAATAATAAATGTGTCATTTTTAGAATGTTATCACTATTAAACAGATTTTTAATAACGTAAATTCTGATTTTATTGGTTAGAAAGTTTTTGTGGCCAAACCAGCTGGATATGTGGAAACATGTTTTTGTTCGAAGTAATAAAGAGGGTACCCATACAAAAATCTTTTTAAAACTTATCTTTATTTTTGTTGTATCTTAAAAAAACGGGAAAATATACAAGGTTCAAATTTAATATGATTATAGTATTAACTATGAAAAAAGACCACAAATACTAAAAAAAATACAAATGTGAGTTGGGACCCAATTCTCGTGACTTCGAGATGATTTTTCGTGCGAGATATGTCAATAAAATGTATGCAGTTGATCTCCCATGAAAAATCTTGAAGATTGTTTGAAATATTAATCATCTATGGTTTGTGTTTGTTTGTCAGATATTAAAACAATTTTCTAGTGATAGAATTGAAAACAAATTGTATGGTGGACCGGACCACTCGCTTTTAAATTTTCTATCGCTCGTATTTAAAAAATACGGTTTTGCTATTTTTGCTTACTTTCGAGTGGAACTTTCGAGCGCACGAAAGTCAAAAATCGCCCCCCTGATCGATCATGGGATCCATGGAAAGTCAAGAAAGCCGTATTTTTAAAACATTTCATTATTCTTCCCTCACTTCGCAAAGTGAAAACCGATTGGCTTCAAACTACAATATAGTTTAGAAAAAAACCATGAACCATAATGAAAAAAAAATGTATCAGTTAGCAAAAGCCACTTTCAAATCTCATAGAAATTGGTTCAGCAGCGTTGTGTAATTTGAACTGGCGTCGAACAGATATTTAAACTGTTAGGTTTATTAGATTTATTATAATAAAATAAGACTGTTTTTACGATTGGTATCGGGTTCCGTATAAAATACATAGACTTTTGACGATTCGTTGGCCCAGTTCGTAGTGATTATCTACGAAGCTAGCGGTTCTGGGTTCGATTCCCGGTTATTCGTGCGATGAGCGTGATTATTTTTTACTTAGTCTTGGATACTTGTATTGTATATATTTCTCTATATAAGTAAGTTTATCATTGTCTAGTACCCATAGTACAAGCCTAGAGCTTAGTTTGGGACTAGGTCAATTTGTGTGACATTGTCCCCTGATATTTATTTGTATTTAAATGTAAATGCCAGTTATTTAGATTATTGTTTCTAAATGTTTTATAACATATTCACTACTGACACAATAAATACATGGACGCTTTAGGACCTTATCGTTTAAACTCATTATACAAGTGAACCTGCCTGCGGAGCTAGCAGCCCCTGGTTCGATTCCCGGTTAAAGTTAAATATATGTGTGATGATCTCAAGTATTGGTTCGTGAGTCATGGATATTTAACCTGCCACTAATACAATGGTCCACATCGTAGCCTGTTTGTGCAAAATGTGGTTACAGAATTATCAAGAACTCTTTTTAGAGTTGTTGATATTTCTGTAGCTCTGCCTACTGTGCCCACTCTGGGAACGAAGGAGTGATGTTAATATTATGTACGTGTATGCAAGCTGTAAGTAGTATGAATAAGAATAATTAATTATTGACTTTATCTATTTGGATACAGAGGGGTGATTCTCGATCGTCGTCGATCTCAAAGGCGAAGTTTTATCCGGCAAGTTTAAGAAGTCCCGTCGGAGCGTACAAAACTCATTTTAGCGCGTGCCTTTTCAATTAGGCCGCTTTCTTTATACGACACTGAACTCACTCACCTGCCTGCTGCCTAAAATGTGTTTTGTACGCTCCGACGGGACTTCTTAAACTTGCCAGATAAAACTTCACCTTTAAGATCGACGCAGCGCTGTGTTGAGAGAATCACTGTTTCCTTGAAAGGGAAATAACAAAATTGTAAGACCATGTCTAGTGGAATCTAATAACTAATTGCAATATGTACAGTCAAGGGAAAAAATATGTGTACACTTTAGTACCTTGCCGCTTTAATCGCTGTCACAATTTCATATGACAGCTTAAACATGACGTTAAATAGACAAGGTACTAAAGTGTATACATATTTTTGCCCTTGACTGTACGAGTAGTAGGTAGTTAATAACATTGCGTTTTCCGATATACGGACCCCCCCGTTATATTTTATCATACTTAATTACATATATACGAAAATAACTATTAAAGCAGACCGCAGTGAGAACTGGTTGGAACCAGTTATTTTTGGGTAAATGCCATAAATTCAAGTAATAACTGTGGAGCGCTATTCGCTTTTATTTACGACTGTACTTGTTTCACATTCAGACGGTTATAACTTTTCCGCGCGACTGTATTTTTTCAGCTTTTATTGTCTATGTTAATATTGTATTGTGTTCATTTACGTGTTTCCCTTTAAGAGTTTGGATAGAGTTGTACCGTAAAAGTGAATATAACTATAATTATAAAATACACAATCATTATAGAATTATGCAATAATCGAACGTTTTATTAAGTTCTGCGGTTTAAGAGGTTACTTATTAATTATACATAGTATACACACGTAACCTGTAGATAGCTTAAAACGTATCTTTTAAATAGGGCTTGACTCCTTTTTGTTTTTACCCGACTGCGCGATTACTACATACTTATTTAAATTCCGAACTCCTCTATTCTAAAAAAATGATATTACTCGTTTCAAATTGTAACTCGCTGTGGTTGACAATAGTATTGTTTTTTTTTAACATTAATGAAAATAACTAAAGGGCGTGAGAAGCTGCATGTAGAGATCTAGTTTATCACGAATACAAGTTAAATTTAAATCAAATTATTTTGCCCATAACCTGAATTGCTTTGACGCGGAAACAAGAGAAATACTCGCCTCGTGTAAAAACATTGAATTAGTGTGAAATCGTAATATTAATACAGCTGACCCGATTTTCGGGACGACATTTTGTTTTGCTCCACTTATGACCGTAAATTTCATATTGAAATATTTTGTTCCTTCCTCTGCTTTGAATTAATTTTAAGTACCTAATTAGAATATTTTTGTGACACAATTTAGGATTACGTAGGCTGAATGAGTTACTCGAAATACAACCTCTATCATCGGTAGAATTGAAATACAAATTCGAGCTAAAATAAGAGGGATTATATTGTTCAGGTCACGGGATAGCATATATGCCATGACTAAAGCCTGGACAAGGCATTTAAAAAAGACCCATTAAGTAACTGGACTCGGCAATTAGATAAGCTTCCAACGCGGCTGGCGCACACCCTGCACAGTGTACAGTTTTATTCTAAAATTAGATTGTAAATAAACACACCCAATAACCTTACACTAACGTCAATCAGAAATAACAATACACCGGTCGCAAACGGAACCGTGCTAAGAGACTAGTGTGCGTGAGGCGCCATGCGGCGACCGGTTTGTTTACATTAATCACCGCGCGCGTGTGCGTGCTAGTTCATTGTGTTCATACTTTACGTCACTTTGTTTACATCTGCGCACGTGTGCGATCGAAGTAGTGTGGGTTAAGTTCACGGTGTATTAGCCGCGCTAGTGTGCGAGGACGCGTCATGGTATGCGCGCGCGTGTGGGTGTGTTCGCGTGTCGTGACGTCACGTTTCGTCACACGGCCGTAGTGTGGGTGACGCCGTGCTGTGTGCTGTCAATGTTACATTTTTGTGACCTTAACCGGCGCAGCTCCTTGTCCTTAGATTACGTAATTATCGGTTTATTTGTAAATAATGCTAAGATAGTTTTTTTTTAGTACTAATTTCTTATCGCGATGTGTTTTCGACTTTCGTTTAGTTGAAATATAATAAGCATCTTTCTTAAAAAAAAACCGCCGGTTAAAACGCATGAAATAACTTTTTTTTTCAATGATAGGTAACAGATCAGTCACTGAAGTCGGTTAAAATACCAAAACCTTCTCCTAAGTGTAAATAAATAATAATTTTCTGATAACCGCATCAAATCGATTCAGCCATACCATACGCGAGATAATTGCGGACAAACATACATACATATTGGTTAAACTAAGAACATACTTTTGTTTGATGTCGGTTCAGTTGTAATTATTTACAATTTTTGGTCGCAATATGTGATAATTTGTTATTTTCACCATTATTTTCTTTAGAATTAGATACTTTGTATGATTATATCTATAGTTATTCATTTTGTTTCAACATTTTTTTATTATCTAATTTTATATTCTATTGTATGTTCAAATTACAATACTTATAGATAGAGATAAGGTCTAGTTCTAAACATATTTTATTTTATTGCCTTTATAAAATACATTTTGAACATATATCTGCACCTTTTTTAAAGCCAATTTTTTTTCATACTTATATTTTCGTCATACACGTGACGAAAACAATGTATCCAACTTGCTAGCTTTCACATCAAATGCAAGATTTATGCAAGTTGCATGTTATTTTAGGAGCGTAACAAGTGTTTGTGAACATCTGCGATCCCGGCTCCTGGGGGAAGCATTTGCGATACCAACTTAAATGTACACTTGTAAAATAAAAATATACCCCAAAACTGAACCTTGTATCGTTCAGCTATGGGTCCAGCCCGTTTACAATAAAAGCAGATCTGGATAAGCAACGCCAGATTATACTTGCTGTTGCTAAAATAAAATCAGTGCTATTTTGAACTTTGGGATTTAGAGATACAGATCAAGTTGATTTTTTGGAGGGCTCAAGCTAAGCTATTGTGCGTTGGATTCGAAACGCAATAAGAGAAATGTGCTGCAGATTGCGCTTTTGTGTGTGTGTGTTTTATTTATTATAGAGCCACCCCGGTTTTTGTGAAGCTCAAAAGTTTCATGTTCCTGCTTTCAAAATGATACCATCGGTGCAACTTGGCGTGAGTTACGAGGCCAGAATGTTATGTACAATGCGTTTTACAATTCATGTGTGCCTATTTACGAACATGAGTAAAGGTTTTATTTATTTAACTGGAGAGGACAGAAGTCTTTAATGTAAAAGATGCTTGGACAGTTTTAATTTAATTATTAAATCAGAGGGCGCCCGCGACTTGTAAGCGTCACCCTTTTCTTTCTGTTGGCGGCTGCTCTTTGAATAATCCCTCCAAATTTTAAGTCCTTAGGTCCAGCGGTTTAGGAGGCGCGTTGTCTATCATTCGGTCAGCCAGTCACGGATGTTTTATATGTATGCATAAGAAAAAGAACATAAATGAATATGAATATGTTAATAGCCATTTGATCTACTGATTCTGTTTTTGACTGACAGTCCAAAAGATAGCAAAAGTCTAATAAAATAAACGACGGCAGCCACTTTAGCTGTGTTTTATCACAATACTTTTTCATTTTTAGTTTATTATTGATTTTGATTGGGATATGCAATTTAAGATAAATAAAACTAAATAAGCAAATTAAAATCGAGATTTACGATTTATAGTTCGTGGAGCACAGCGGAATAAACTCTTTTTGATAGTTAATTCTATTAAAAAATAAAAAATAATTCATCACTTCTGATTTTACATTAAACCGAGCACCTTAAAAAAAATATGATTCTGTAGGCTTTTATCAAGCACAATCATCAACCAATTTGGGCTATTTACAGTTTTTTTTTTTCAATTATGTTTATCTTTTACCTACATTGTATTATAAACTGATACTTTCTTACAAAAGCCCTTACTACGACAGCTTCAAAGGCTACAAAGTAAATCCGATACGTAGGCGCCGCACCTGCCCCACAGGTGCCGGAAATCTATTAATGCACCCTTTGTTCTAAAAGCGTATATGTGACCGGCCTTAGCGGCTTCGCTGTTTGGCCTGTGCTTGCAGTTTATGGCACCGTGGTATTTTTTATTGGACATTTTTACTTTAATCTGTGACGTGTACGAGTATGAGACAGCAATACTGGTTAATAATATAAATGAAAAAAAAATGCGTTCAAAGGTTTTACGCAACATGTCATGTGTATGTTGCAGAATGTCGGTCGAAAGAGTCTGTTTGGATAAATCGTGATTTGGGTCTGCGTTATCAAAATTGTCTTAAAAGATATCGTTAGATATTTTTTTATTAACATAGACAAGGGCTTCAATTGTTTGCGTCCGAAGTTAAAATCTAAGTAATCCCGCCTTTGTGAGGATGTACAAAATTAACCTTGGTCCCAAAAAAGTTACGAAATCACGGTCGGATCTGTGGATCTGTATTCCAATTTTGAATTTTTGACGAGATAATTTTGGTGTTTGCCTTGTGGCGCTTTGTTTTGTTTTTAATATTTTCAAATTATGGTCATTGTATTAATTTATCAAAGCTCTTTAAAAATATTTATTATAACCTAAAGTTATTTAAACGCAAAATATTGGAATGTGTCTGATAATAACACTTATCCGTAATCCACAAGGGACAAAATGCTAGTAATCATGGTTTAAAAACAAAGAAACTGCAAAGAAAGTATACCCGCATGACAGCTGTCACCTCCAACATAACACAACTCGTTATTATGCGAGCAAAAACAAATGTAAATAGCCCACGCATTAGTCGCAGGGGAGGTAATAATAACAAATTTATGGAGTTTTTTAAGTTCAGGGAAACTATGCGGGCCAGGTGTCCAGGGTCTTTGGTCCGTTGGACCATTATAGCAGTTGGCAGATAAGGAAGTGCTAAGGATAATTATGTACATATTACGCCATAGGGGGTACTTACTATCTGGATATGTGTAATTGTCATCAATGGCAACATGAAAGTGCCATATGGGAGTTTTTTATTGACAGTAGGAACGTTAGTAATTTTCACTAAAAAAGGTATGCAGTTTCCATAAAAACTGCGACATGAACTAATTACGATTAAAACATATGAATACACACCGGTAGAAAGGTTAACCTCAAAATGGCGGAGTGAAACGAACCTGTATTCTTGATATTTAAACGCGACACGATTTAAAATGTCAAATCGATATTAAAAATCAACGCCACAGATCACTGTCAGCGTTTTACTTTTAAAATGTTACTTTATGTTTCATAAACATGTCGATTGAGGTCAATCAGGAGTTATACTAATTGTTTTCGTGATGTGGGTCTCGACCTCGGGCTGGATTTGTTTTCAAATTAAGTTTATTATTCACGAAATTATGTAATATAATAGTCAAGTACAAATTTTGATAGATAGATAAAACGTTTATTGGATTCTACAATCACACACATACAAATGTCATATGTGAAAAAGAAACAATAGCGGGAATGATTTCAATTTAGATACAATATTTAGTTCCTTTAGCTATCAGCATTAAATATTTCAACTACTAAACATCTCAGCTGCGTATAAACTGGTTTAATTAATAAAATGATTGAAAAAGACGAAATGTGTTCTGGGACAAGTGTTTGTTATTTAGATTAGCAATGCGTTTCAGTTTTTTACACGATGCGAGCGCATTTAACAACACAGTAACTCAAGTCTTCTTAAGAATTTGGTTTACCGTCACACACAACCTAGGGATACAATGAAAATGAGCGTTGAAGCACAAGTGCCGCAAGACGTGCCGCAACACAAATGCTTATGTTATGTTAAATTGGTTTGTTTAACTTAATTAAGTTGGTGAATAAAGGCTTGTTAGGCGATGGGCTTGCAACTTAAGGGATAAGTTTTTTTTTTTTTGGATTTTATGTCTAACTTTATATTATTTAAAAACATTAACTGTTCTTTTTAGTTTTTATTCATTATTTTACCCTAGCTTTAGGATCTAAAAACTAAAGTAAAGCCTCAGTCACATTGAGATCGAAGGCGGCGTGGTGCGGCGCGTCGCGTTCCCATAATCAAGCCGCAAACGCCCGCACGAGAGCGGAGGCGGCTCGTCCCGTACTAAAAACGCCTCCGCCACGCTTTGGGCACGCTTTTTATAATGGGAACGCGCCGCCTCCGCTCTCAGTGCGTTTGCGGCTTAATTCAAATTGTTTAATGAATGAGTCAAAAACTATGTCTTACAACAAGAGTCTACCTACGTTAAATATTTGATTTATCCACAGACAATATAATCTTATTTATGGTTTCATTTCAATATACATTGTATAATATATAAATATTATTCCAATAATGTTTAGTAACAAGTAGGTTTTTGTTATAGTAGTAAAGTAAACGTACGCTACGTTATATAAGAACGCGTGGGTTCATTGTATCCTACGTTCTTCCGTAAATAGCTCATTCACTACGAAAAATACACAAATATAAATATGGCTCTTTTGTTTTAACCTCAATACAGGTTAGGAAAGGTCAGTTAATTAAAAATGTCTTACAAAATATTGATGTCTGAAAGAACTGAATTTCGTAGAAATAAGACTCTTTCATCCACTTGTTACGTAAAATTAACTCTACAATACCTTGATCCCTTTTAATAGCTTCTTGTCTCGCCTTTCTCTATTTTTGAACCTAAATTTTATTTTTAAAGTTAATTATTTTATTTAAAGAGCATCTACGTAAAATACCGCTGATAAATAATTACGCCCATTTCTTTTTAAAACAACTGTACACAAAAGAAAATTGTATTCACCGATACGCCAATTGTATACTCGCACTGGCCAGCAATTATCCTTTACGTACCTGGAACAAAGCAAATAGAGCCGTGTGAAACAAACCGTGAAAATATAACAATTAGTTCGCAATGCCGCAGGTCATCAGCGTCGGCCAATCACAGCCGAGCATTTGCTTAATCCAATTTTGAAATTGGAACAATTTTAAATATTTGCGAATGTCGTATCAAAATGCCATTATTTCAATGAGTTTGCGAAATGTCTCGTTCTAGAATTATATTTGTACTTTGGAATAGATTTTGCCAGCATTTTTTATGTTAAAGAGAAGGCACATGTCATGAGCCTTCAGGCCATCTGATGGTAAGAACTATTCCATGTCCATCCCCGGGACTTAAACTGTCTCTATTCCATACCGAATTTCATCTAAATCGGTCAGACAGACGGACACATTTTCGCATTTATATCATTACTATGGATATACATTTCTAAAAACGCATAGATAAAATCTAGTAAAAAAATGGTCTCATCAACACCTGACACCCCTACTCAGCATATCAACTAACACTCTACCTAGAGTCCACTATTGTATGACAGATATTTGACCGCAAGATGTCCGGGATATAACGGCGTCTCAGGGTTCCCACACCGAGCAGGATGTGACATAAGACAGAACTTGTTTTACCGTCGTTGACCGTGAGGTGTAAGGTTTGATTCTTATCGTCAATCAATAGATCTACGAGTAATACGTTAGTCAATTAGTCTGTCTGTTAACAATTAAGATATTTTTTAAGAGCAGTTTGTTTCTGCTAAGATTTATTTTTCAAAAATCTTTTTGGAGAATTGATGTAAATAACAATACTTAGAATTTATGAGAGTAAATATAGTACAGTACAGTCCTGACTACCATGAGGATGTATGTATTTTTTTCCGACATCACAAATAGCAGCAAAGCTGGTAAAACAGCAGGTAAAAGGTGGTTTTAAACTATATAGTCCCAAAGTTATCCCTAGGCTAAATTGTCGATGCTGGCTATTGTTTCAATAAAGCGTACAATTTCAAGTACATTTATGATAATATCAGTAAATGTTCAATACGCACAACCGCAAAAACACGGGAATACCAACCAGAAACGAGGATATAACTAAAAGATATTAGCCAGTCCCTGTTATTTATAATTCCATGACTTTTAATACTTTTAAACGTCGCGGAAATATCTGGACTTTTGTAGTTTCAGGTAAAATAATTTATTGTGGCTATAACATATTCAATTGGAATTATGTAAAAACACATAAGTAACACCCTCGTGTGGTTGCCGGGTTAGAATAGTGCTACTCCACGTCTTCCCGTGGATGTCGTAAGAGGCGACTAAGGGAATAAAGGCTTGTAGTACTGTTAGGCGCTGGGCTTGCAACCTGTCACTAATGCACTAGTAAACTTCTTGGCCTGGTTGTGAAAAATGTGGTTAGAGAATAATGAACAAAACTTTTTGAAGTTGTTGGTATTTCTGTAGCTCTGCCTACCCCACTCTTGGGATGAAGGTGTGATGTTATGTATGTATGTACATCAGTAACAAATAAAAATTGCAGAAAGCGATGTGTGTGTGGTCGCTGATCATTACTTTAGGAGCTACGATGCCACTGACAGATACATAGATCCACACGTTAAACGTTTAACACTCCTCTGTTTGTTTTGGGGGTGATGTACCCAAATTTGTTTTCCGGTCGGTTAAAATAAATAAATTTAAGACAACCCTGCTAATCTTGCATGGGGTAGATAGAGATAGCAATCACTCTCATAAACATATCCAATTTATTGTTGGACTACAGTTTATAGTGTACTTAGAGAGAAAGAGAGGGAATATCTGCAAATAATCAATTGGCCACAAATAGTCCGTTTAAAAGGAATTTTAGAATACGTTTTAAAGATACTCTTATCCCTCGAAACAGTCGTAACGGTGATACCACAGACTGAATAATAGGTATCTACTACATCTATGGTTAATGTACAAGTCTATCTTCAACACTCCTGTTAAAGGAAAAGCTAAGAAAATATATCTATATACCTCTCTCGTTTCGGCCAACCTTTCTGCGCGTTACTTTTTACATCTCTGCCAACATTTCTGTTATTGCCGCCATTGCCGGAGATAAAAATGCTCCAGATATAAACCAAGATTAACATATCTCAGATTAAAAACCACCCCACCAATAACTGTGATAATTTAAAATAAACTGCTCGGATCGAATCGACCAGCTTGAACCCCCCGCAATCGCGGATTTTACTGTTGTGCTGCAACACCACCGTAACCAGGCCCCTGCGTTCATTATCAGTACTAAAAACGAAAGACCTCACAAAGTTGGTTAACAGCTTCAAACACCAACGTAGGTTGATCCGTGTTCATATTACATTGCGTAGAATCGAAAGCTCCAATTATTTTGGACGTTTCAATAGCTCAAACACCGATTTGAGTTGACCCGCGTCGCTATTACGCTGCATGTAATTTCTAGTTCAGGTTTCGTTGGTCACATCGACTCTGAAGCGATCGAGCCAGTGTAAGTCGACCCGCGTAGCTGTTAGAGAGCTTGGGGTGGCTGGGTCAGGTTATGATGGGGATGTTTTATAACATAACGCGGGTATTAAGGCGCGCCCCGCGTATAAACGTAATAGAATTTCAGTGTCTCCCCCTCTTTACTGCCGAACTAACGATGTTAGCGGCGCGCCTGCGCAGACCCATCAAGAACGTGGCTGTGCCATTATATGAGCAGCTTTTAAAGGGCGTATTTCAGGTTTGCACATAGATTTGAGACCTTATTGGTAATCAATAGGTTACAAATTAGGATTTAAAAAGAGTTAACTACAAGTATTTGAAAATTAACCTGAGAAATGCGAAATTTCCAGTATTTTAAGGGTGTTTTAAACAAAGCAACACGAAATTAAAATTTAGAAAACATAATTAATAATAAAGTTACCTCTTAATCTGTTGATTTAAACCACAAAAATTATAATATTTCCAAACTTAATTCCATTTTCAAACTAAAATTCAAAATGAGAACGTCCAACCATCGACGCGTCCAGCGATTGATCAGGGGTCGCCGACCCCGTTCCTAATTTGAATTTCGCGGGAGTTGGTAATTGGATAACAATGGCGCCCCTAGCATATTCAGGGCCCGCTGCACTATTTCTCATTTAGAATGGACTTCTTGTCGGGTTTTTGGCACTTTTATGTATTTGAGGGGATGATGCCCTAGAATTCGCAACTGTCATAGTTGATAGTCACGATTTGTGATACGGGGGAGAAGCTCTGTTCTTTAGGGTGAATCGTTTTGGTCACGTCAGGTTCTATTTGGGAGTCATATTCGGGGTAAGTGTTTATTTTTCATTATAACAACATAAAGTAAATATGTACTTACATAATGTAATATGTGGTATGTGATGATGGGGTTAAATATATGTATTCGGTTTTATTCCCTTTTTTAAAGGCACTTTAGCGTATACAACCACATTTTGACGAAGCAAAGATCGTCCATCAGTTAATATTTCAATCAAAGAATTACCAACCAAAATTTGTGCATGTCTTTGGCAATCAAATCTTGGAAACTTTGATCACATTCCTTCTTTTCTTCTTTTTAAAAATGTTAAAACCTCATTTGGTGGTTTCCACGCTTGAGTAGACGGCATTTTGCAATCTATCTCACTCTAGCTAAAGCTGTTAATTAAAACGAGCTACTTGTTACTATAACTTTTCGTAATATCACTGCGGGATACATCTGTGTTTGTGTGTGTTGACTACTATACTCAAAATTAAATAATGAATACCCAATGTAATTCCAACAGCAAAATTCCAGTCAAAGTACTTCCTAAGCCCTGACTTGACCAAACTAGATTGAATAGGCACTAAAAAAAGTCTGGCTCGTGCTTTGGCATAATGCTGCGTGGGCAGGCATAAGTGGCGTAACTTGTTAATCCGCGTTCGATTCCCGGCTAAAGCACGTACGGACGTTCCAGTGTTTGCTGAAGACTTAGGGGATTTTTTGATCACTATTTGACATGGTTTTACATAGAAGTGGAGTTTAAAAAGGGTGTTTTTTACATACATACATAACATCACGCCTTCATTCCCAGAGTGGGGTAGGCAGAGCTACAGAAACACCAAAAACTCTAAAACAGCTTGTTAATAATTCTGTAACCACATTTTGCACAATCAGGCCAAGAAGTTTACTAGTGTATTAGTGACAGGTTGCAAGCCCATCGCCTAACAGTACTACAAGCCCTTATTCCCTTAGTCGCCTCTTACGACATCCACAGGAAGACATGGAGTGGCACTATTCTAACCCGGCAACCACAAGGGTTTGTTTCACGGGGTGTGTTTTTAATAGTTTGCAAACTAAAATCAAGTACCGAGTAGTATTAAAAATAAATGACCACTAAGGCTAATCGATGTTGAGTGAAGGAATAAAGGATATTCTGTAATTGCAGTTGAGATGGTTTGAGATCTTGATAAACCAGGGTGAAGCTAAGAAAAGCAAAACCAAAACTCATCATCTCTGCTTCACGCTCAGCAGAAGCTTTAATAGAAAGTTGCAAAAAAAAACCAACAGCAATTGTTCAATATTCATCTCTTGAAAATTGTACCACGTAGGCGACAAAATTGGATAGTAAGCGGGTTTCCAGATATAAATCACAATAAAAATAATGTACAATTTCCAACCGAAATTCCTCAACTGCCCATTAATCACTACTAAAATTCCTAAGCTCTTGCCAAACCGACGCGAGCACACGTATCAATAAACTCCATGGTCGAAACATGGTTTTTGTAGTCGGTGTAAAAACGCCCCAGGCTTATACCTACCTGCATACCTGCATCCTGTATGGTGCGTTACTGTTGAATCTCGAAACTTGGGCCATTATTTGAAAATCGAAGTTCGAAGTTACGTTACCTCCATCTCTTTCTCTCGATTTATTCCCGAAAGGCGCGTGAAAGGGATGGTGCATCTGAAGTTTTAAGTTTAGCGCTTCGTCTAATCTTGGTTCTATATTCGACTTGACAGTAAGGCGGCAGCGGAATGATTTCGAAAAGTAGATGAATGAAATAGAGGCCCTGAATTAACTTCGGGTATAATCTAACTGTAATTATACCTTGACGTTATTAGCATAAAATAAACCTATACAAAAACTTGACGAAACATTAAACGCCGTGCTTAAATGTGAAGTCATAAAGAACGGTTGTCGACCTTATGTCTTGGACGAGGTTAAGTTTTTTTGCGGTTAGACTGCATGCAAGAGCAGATACAGCATTTCTTGTGAATATGTTTGCACGTGACAGATGATTTTTAAATTTATAACAAAAAAATTGTTTTAATAATCGATAGATATTGAACTACTGAATTCTATTCTAAATATTCAGTATCATTGATGTGTCTGGCGTATTCAAATCGCTTGTTATAAGTTAAATGAAAAGTTCCGCATTGGAAGGAGGCGTGGCAAAGGTGGTTTTAGTATTACCAGTATTACGTGAACGGATCTAAAGCAGAACTCTCAAATATCGGTATCATTCTAGAATCGCTACCATATTTGCTCTTGCTTTCTGTCCAACAATTGTAACACTGTTGTATAAATAAACTCGAACTTCGGAAAACACTGTAATAAAACGAGTTTCCGACCCTTAGTGCCACTTTACCCGTCTAATGACCATCCTAACTCCCACATGTCTACCCGTTTGTTTCAGACCTTGACACATTGACCTAAGGCCCATTTTCTTTTATTTATTTGACTGAGCAGAATGCTTTCTGTGCGTTCATTAGAAAGAAATTTAATAGCGTTATGTCGCTCTCGGGACTTTTAACCGCAAAATTGAGATTTTAATGCACTTAAACCGCTTCAAAGGCGTGTATTTTAAAATTAGGAATCATTATTTATAGTATACTCTCATAAAGTTTTCTTCCAGATGCTTCTGTATGCATCAGAAATAAAATATCTCAATTTTTTAAACATATGAAAAACACAGTCTATTAAATTTTTAATCAATGTTAATATACTGTTAGTGCATACATTTTGACAACTATTAATGCTCTAATAGTCTGTTAAGTGGTTAACATTGTGAAATTGGTACTACGAGGGCTTTATTTTAATTTGTTGTACTCCTATATCGTTATCGTGTTAAGATTTTATAGTATCTCTTACTGTCACAATCATCAAAGAAGAAACCAAAAGATGTATAAACTTTTTGCAGTCAGAATAAATTTATTTCTACATTAGACTTGAACACAGCCACACAGTTCAATTTACAATTCTCAACTAAAATTTATTACCTTTCTTTTTCTTCTACATGCTGTAGAGCTGGCTGGTTGTACCAGCCAGCATTTTCAAAAAATAAAACAAGCTTCTCTAAAATCAAATTAATTTTGTCTTTGGAACGCGCGAAAGTGTTAGGATTACGTTCGCAATCCTTTCGGCTGGTCACCCTCGCCGCGTAATCTAAAGAGTAAACAGGGGAGCGGTGTGGCTACATTAGTTTTGCTTTCGAGGTGAAGTTTTTAGATTATTATTTTGATACTTTTTGTCCACAGACGTTTCTAAATATGGAAATGGTATTTTAAAGTAAAATGTATTTTAATGCTTATGCGATCGAATGGTGCATTTATTCGGTATAAAAAATATCAGGGCCTTTATTCTACTGCGTTATTACGATATCGCGTTTAACGTGTTTTAGAATCGTTTATGTCGCTATATAATCGCCATTATTGTAAATGACATAAGAGTAATCAAAAAGTTGACAATACGGAAACACGTCAAAGACGATATCGTTTTTACCGTGTAGAATCCCAGCCCTGTACATAATATTAAAAGAATTGCTGTTGATCCTAGACCACTAAAGCATGGCTTGCACTGCATATTTACCTTGTTCAATACAGGTACTTAAATAAAATACCTGTATAGACCCATTCTATACCAAGTCCAGGTGGAAAAAAAAAAGAGTTTACTTTTGACAGTTATTTACTCGAAATATGTTTGAGATTTCACAAACTGAGCTAATATGGACTCACGTACGCGTTGTTTGTTTATTACATTTCTTTGGACTGACTCTTGTTTACCTTTGTGAAGCTTAAAAACAAAACTTCACATTATTATATCGCACGAACAAAATGTCAAAACGGCGAGACATTATGTCAACAAAATATCAGGGCCGCTATTCTACTGCGTGCAAACTTTGTTATTTTTGACGTGTTATCGTATTGTCAATGTTTTCATAGCTCTTATTTACTTGACAGTAATGGCGGCCGAGTTAAAAACAATACCATGGCATGTCAAAAGCAATATGGTTTTATCGTGTTGACTATTATAGCCTGGGTCTATTTATTTTTTTAAGCCATTTACTTTTATTTTGTCAAGAAAATTTAAGAACTTGAATAAATTTTGCTCAAGAGTATATACTAATTCTACTTCCCGTCTTTTACTTTGTTTTAGAAATAATCATAAAATGAAGGGTTTATATAGAAAATGTACGCGTTGTACCGATTATAGTCGCTCAATAAGGATATGCCTGCAACTGTTTGTGAATTTAATCGCCTGATATAGGCAATTAAATTCATTTCTTCTTATCGTTACAGCTCATGCCTAAGTAGAAATTAAAAATAAATACAGCTGCTGTAGAATAATCTTTAAGTGTTTACACAAACTATTGGTACCTACCTACTTACAACTGTGTATTACTGCGAAGAATTACAAAAAAACATCAATAACTACAACGAACAGGTAAAACCTCCATCAAAATCTATGGAACCAAGTCAAATTCAATCATCGGACGGCCGGTTATCATTATCACGTTTGAAAATAGAACGACGCACAACGCAGGCAAGCGAGTAATCGGCCAAAAGCTTTACACAGCCGACCGGCGTAGGCTGAGCTCTCGTTTTACACACACATTTCCCGGAATGGCGCATTTTATGAGGCGCGGCAGGGGGGCAAGGGGGCCGTTTATGCTGGCATTAGTTTAAAGGCCCCAAGGCAGCTCACATGTGCTTGGGACAGATAAGCGGCATCCCCACTCGAGAACTTGTTTAGACGAACGATAAGTTGTGTTGTCTGTGGGCCGCGGGGATGTGTCGTAAAAATTTGTAGCCTCCATTCCGTTCGGATTCAGTTCTCGTTTCAAATTTGGAATGTCGGTTGAAATTGTTTTTGTGGTGGCTAGTCTATCAATTATCATATAAATTGTTGAAGGCGCCAAGAAATATCTGCGCTTCTTTTTTTATAAAGAATTTCAGTTTGCTATCACAAACTTTACAATCCACCGCTATTGCATTTAAAATAACTATTAAACCATGGACTAAAAATCTTATTTTTAGTCTTGGCAACTTGTAAATGATATGACATAAACCACTGGATCAGGGCCGCCAACATTAGCGGTAGTTTACAGCGTAGCAAGACCGAGATCTTCCATTATGCCGGCTGAAACATTGGTTGGCTAACCACCAAAGTTTACCCGCTGGCCATGACTAACTGTACCTTAGTAGAACATCGTACATACGTTATAAGAACGTTACCGAGGTGCATTATATCTAAATAAAATTGGATTTTTAGGTGTGTTGTAGTAAAGTCCAGATTTACAATAATAAGTAAAAAAAACTAGAAATGTTGTAAAAACTTTTTCGCTATTACTTTCATTTACAGGTCGTACTTCATTCAAACTTAGAGTGAAGAATGCGGGTTTTGGATGCAGTGGAAAGGCGAACACAACAATTATCTAGAAATATATTCGATGTTCAGTCGACATTTGTATTCTTCCTATCCAAACCTACGGTGCCCAGACTTGGCCATTGACTAAAGTGTAGCCCAAAAGTCCAGACTCAAGATTGGCCAATGAAACGCAACAAACACTTCTTAGAACTAATACAGGATCAAAAACACGGAACTGCGCTCCGGTAGGCGGATGTGGGTGCCAAAACCACTAAGCTCAAGTGGGACTGGGCTGGATACATATGCCAAATACATACAAAACGGTGGGCCCAAGTTGTCACCGAACGAACCCCGCAAGATGCACCCGGAGCACACGCAGTCAAAAGAGGAGATGGTGGTGTCACTTGAACGCATTTCGAAGCTAGTGGCGGCAGCTTGCACTTAATAGGAACTAATGGCGGAAAAGAGGGGAGGCCTTTTCTCAGTGGCCCACTAATACTGGCTAAAACCTTGAAGTTCTAAGTTAGGTGCGTTGATTCCACCCCTTTCTCTCTTTGTAGTCATGAATAATCAATGAAAGGGACAGGGCATCCCAAGTTTCGAATTTAGTGCTTCGTGGTAATCATCCAGTTGCGATTGTCATCATGTATATGTTTGAACACACGCACACATGTACATACGCTAGGCCGAAGTGCTTCGGCTGTAGTTATACATATTAAAAACTAACGGCTCAAGCCATTACCAACTCCCTTTCGTAAAACAAACTCAACAACTTAGTAATACGGTTTAAAATTCACGTAACACCAGACCCCGTTCCATATTCAACTCCTAATTCAAGCAAAACGCTTGAAGACACAAGGGACTTCTAACCAAAGATCGATATCTGAGATGTGTGTTCACCAGTGCAAGCTGGTCCCTCCTGATATGAACAAATTCCCCTGTGGGTACTGAAGTTTCAAAACAGAGGGGGCGGTAAGGGGTCAAACTGTACTGGTAGCTGTAGTGGTAACAGCAGGGTGCGTTCCTTTTAGGATCGTGAGATCGTGACGAGGCTGTTAGATGGTAAATTATGATTTTTAATTAAAAAAGTAAGTTTTTTATTATGATTACAATAGATTGTTTTTTTTTTAGAATATTAACATAACTTGCCCGTTTTACTTTCATAACGTTACTAAAAAGTACATATGAGTTGAAATATCGCGACTTTCCAACGAATCTTTTATAGAAAACTAGCGACCCGCCCTCGCTTCGCTCCGGATTAAAGTATTATACATATAAACCTTCCTCTTGAATCACTCTATCTATTAAAAAAAACCGCATCAAAATCCGTTGCGTAGTTTTAAAGATTTAAGCATACAAAGGGACATAGGGACAGAGATAGCGACTTTGTTTCATACTATGTAGTGATTGCGATAGCCCTCTATCGCAATTTTATGCGGTATTTCTTAGATCAGTTTTAACTAACTGACTTAAAAAGTGATTTCAAGCTTAATTTTTAGTAATAATAATAAATCTGTTTTTATCAATACTTTAAAATCATCGATAAAAATCAATATCCCCTTCTCAGCCCTAGTCCTCAATCGCATCTGGTCAAGTGGCGCTCTCCAGCGGCGGAAGTAGAGCACTTAAGACCGGGGAGGTTCGATTATTTATGGATGTGTCTATGGTTCGAGCGAGATTCACTCTGAATATTGCAGAGCCTAGCCTGTGGTAGAGGAAACGGGGGCAAAAACAGGAATAGAACTTGCTTATTTCCTTAGTAGTAGATTTTTTTCGGGTGGCAACATCAAGAGATTGGGAATCGATGGATTTGCGTTTTTATGAATTGACAACGTGTCGTGGACTTTTAACTTAGGTAATATTTTTTACATGGGGGAACACGTAACTCTAGCGAAAATACACTTTTCAAGAACAATATTTCGTAAATCGTCGCCGCAAGTGTAAAAATCCATAATAATATGTACATAATGTTTTTTTTTTAAAGCTATCCAATCACACCGCGCTCAGTGTCATAACATAAGATTTTACTGTACAACTTTGTCGGCGTAACTTAAATGTATAACTATGCCAAATTTCAGCTTTTTAGTACCAAGAGTCTCTGAGATTACCCGAGGACAGATGGACAGACAGACAGACGGACGGACATAGCGAAACGACAACCAGCAACTCGTAAGAAAATCACTATACATCTCGCGTACAATTAAGTAATCTTGTTCATACTTTTCTTCCTGTGATGAACTAACAGGGCCTCTATTCTACTGCGTTATAACGATATCGCGTTTGATGTGTTTTTGAATCGTTTATGTCACAGTAGCCATTATTGTAAATGACATAAGAATTATCAAAACGTTGACAATACGGAAACGCGTCAAAGACGATATCGATATTACCATATAGAATCTCAAATCAGAAATGTTGTTTTATATCGGTTACAAGTGAAAAACTCTCAACTGTGTGAACTAAAGTAAACAAGAAAGGGAAACACGGTACAGTACTCTACACACTCCCACATCCTTAATGTCAAACCTTTAATAATTCAATCTGTAAGATCAGAACTAAATCCCCTCCCCCGGGACCCCCAGATTAATACCGGGCTTACGACGTGTCCCGGGATAGCGTATTTTGATCACGGAACTGTTTCTTGTCAGTTTTAGAAACGTTTTGATAGCACAATGACAATTGTTCTGACATAAAGTCTTGGCTTTGTTTTTGAGTCATGTACTCTTATGATTGTATTTCTCTTTTTATGGAAAAACCACACGAGCACATGAGTTGTCTGATAGTATAGTGGGTTCTGAGGCCCATCATCGGTTGCCAATTCTGAGGACCAAGATGGAATGCCTCTACAGCCTTAGTCATTCACCGGTCGTCTTATCCCTGTATGGAAGCACAACAATGCGAATACTAGGGGTATAAATACGAGTATCTTGGCTGAACACCCTGGTACAATTGACAAACCAGGGCCCTATTTTATAAAGCTATAAGTTAATTCCATTTCTAGCAAAAGGAGTTAAAAAGAGACTTCCGCTTGTAATTCTGCCCTGCTAAGCCAAATAGCAGTATGTCAAATAAGTCTCCTGTAGCAATCAAAACCTTATTACTAACAAGAGAAGATTGAATCTACTTTGGCAATTGAATCTGACATACTGTGTTTTAGCTTAGGAGGGCAGAATTTGTAGCCTTATAAAACCGGGCCCAGGGTCTTTAGCCTTGAAGAGTTCTGTTGTTCAAAACGGCAAGAGGACATTGTCATAGAAATTTAAAAAATTGGGTCCATTATGCATAGATATAAGAGCAACTTACAATTATTTTGTCTATGTTATTGTCGGTACCTAAATTCTCAGGGTGTGACAAAACCACCCTCGACGCTTACAAATCGCACCTCGCACTAGTAGCCATTTGTAACTGTTGCCAGCCCTACTGTTTTACGCACACATTAAAGTAAGATTACCTGTAACGCCTACCCAAAGGGAGTGTACGTTCTATGCCTAAATCAAGATCTCCTAACTTTAGGAACAGTGATCTAATAATCTGTATTGGCAGTAAAGGGCCAACAGAAAGCCAGGTTAAATTGAATTAGCTAAGTTTAGGCCCTTTGGATTTGAGATTAGGAGATTACCTTCGGATGCGGGTGGAACGTGTGGACTTAAGGCTCGATAGCGATGTGTTCGTTTAATTAAAGTTAGTTTGTATGGAGGAGGTAGCATGGAAACTATTTATTTTCGTAAATAATGTCAAAAACATTATTATTACGATCTTGTTTTTTTTTTACCTTTAGGCTTTAGTTCATTTTTGTAAACTACAACATCCGTGGATACCTATAGTATGTACAAGGTATTGAATTTTGATTTTCCGAATATTCCTATTCTCAAATTTTGAAATGTTCACTCAGTCTTACTTGAAAATGCTACGAGTACTTCATTCAAATACTTACGAGCAGAAAAGAGGAAATAATAAACTTGTCTAAAAATTTCAAACCTCAGAATCAAGCCTGACCCCCTTCCCCTTCAGACACGCGTGAGTGTCCATACAATGCTGGTATAATTCACCTATACAAAAAGGATCTCTTTGCATTTGAAAGCCCTGGCCGGGAGTCCTGATTCCAAGCCAAATAAATAGACGTGCGATTTCTAATGGCCCTGATACAGAGTTCTAGTTTTTTAATTAAAACTTTAAACCGGAATCCCTAAGGTCCATTTTTAAACGCGTGAATATTGGAGTTGTAGCCTTTGACGTGAGCTTTTGTAAATTATCGCCGTTCTAGCACGACCGAACGTCGTCAAGGCTCGCCACCTCCCTTTTTGTTTTTATGTGTTGGATAGGGACGAAAGACGAGAGGTAGGGTTTAAGTGCCCATGCTAGTCCACCCTAGTGATTTGGCCGTGACGTTTGTTGATATAATGCGTTTTGTTTGGGCTCCTCTTATTTTCGTTGAAACGTTGAATAAGGAAGAAAGAGAAGCAACTTTGGTTACAAATTAATTGATTAAAATGTAGTGTGGCGTTTTTGCCTACTGTCCTCTATGTAGAAGGCAGATAAATGAAGAATGAAGACTCGTTTAAAGCAATTTTACTGATTATAAAAAAAGTACTGTTGCCTCCTGAATTATATTTTTACTATATAATACTCAATCTTGAAGCCAATTGTATCGTAAAATCATGTATATTTGTATATAGTACTTTATTATCCAAAATATTTAAAATATGAACGCACCTCATTTTTTTACACAAAAACTAATTGTTAGGCTGTTTTGAACAATGGTGTGGGTGAGTGGTATCATTAGGGTACACGAGATTCCTACGGAAGTCAATTGTTAACTCGTTTCTTACGATTTACGTATTGTTAGTGGCTATTAAATTTATCAGATCAGCCAACAACTCCTAAAGTACTTAGCTTCAAAAATAAATCCTTCCGATTCTCAATTAAAACCTCGCAATACATATTTTGTTTAAAAATGGAACAACCTTTATGTACCTGAATGTTTTTTCAAAAATGTGAAGTTCTAATTCCAATTTCAAAAGCACGCGTAGCACGCTATTAAAATAAAAGCACATCACTCGATGATGAACGACATTTTACAAGAGTATCAAATTATCATGGATGTTTAAAAAAAATAAACCTGACTCTACCATAGAGCGGTCGATGGCTTTTGGCACCGGCCTTCGAACAGACTGCCAATGCTGGCCGGATTTGGCAGCAGGATGGGTCTCGGCACCTCGTGCCTGCCAGGGTTGTTATGACTAGTAACGCTTGTTAGGATTATGATAGGGTCAGCAAAGGTCCGAAGTTAAAAGGTCGTAAAAGAATGAAAGAAGAATATAAATGTATTTCATTATCATTATTCAATAGTTTAAAAACGGCCACTAACTCTAAACAAAACACAATGGGTCGTCAATCACTCAAAATATCAAAAGAAAATGGTTAAACAGGGGGTATGTCCATTGGCCCGAGTCAAATTTTACATTAGCGACCCGCCCTCGCTTCGCTCCGGGTTAAAGAATCACTCTATCTGTAAAAAAAAAGGATCAAAATCCGTTGCGTAGTTTTGATCTAAGCATACATAGGGTCAGATAGCGGCAAGCGACTTTGTTTTATACTATGTAGTGATTATTAACCGATGTAAACTAATTCACTTATTTAAAGAAGTTTTTTTTCGGAAAGATCCCCTAAGGCACTACTTGAAACTATCTTTGCTTCACATTAACTAAATTAGTGAAACCCCGAAGAACTCTAATTAACTACTACTCAAAAATATATTTATAAAAAAGCTTCGCGTGTCATTAGACCCCTGCGTTGCCATGCGAGATCGGGAAACCAACTTTAAGCGTGCAGTTTACATAAGTTTTAAAAACAAGCCATAAAGGATAGTTTGGTTCGACGCTGCTCTCTGTTTAAACTTGTCCTACCCCCCGGGAGAAAGCTTTTGTAGTTTTTTTTCGTTTTTTTGTTCGTCTCTTACCTGCGGTCTGTACAAAAACTTCGTATTAAATGCGCCCAGATGCACTTGCATTCTCGTGCTATTTGAAAAACGTCTTATGCAAGGAATGTTTGGGGCGTTTTTGTCATTTGTCGCAACACGGGGACGGTTGACGAGCGAAAAACGCTTAATGAAAAGTAGCAAGTTTTGGCTTAAAGGGCCCGAGCCATGAAACAATTATATTGAGTTAAAGTTTTGTTATTTTTAATTACCAAATCAAAAGTTTTATGGAGGTGATTGCAAAACAAATAGTCACAAAATAATCTCATACCATTTTCTTTTCTCTTAAGAAATAAAATGCAAAGTCGGATTCTGATCCACTAATGGCCAGTCAGACAAAATCGCACCTTACCATCGAGTATTAAAGATTATACTCTGTATTATTTGGTTCTCGAGACCAGTGGAACAGGTTTAGCTATTGTGTTGACGCCATTTTGCCTTTCATCCTTTTGTTTGGGCGCTAGGTCGGCCAATTTTGGAAAAACTGGTTCGATTGTGAGATTGTGACCCCTTGGTCTTACATGCATATTCAGATGAAGGTATTCAGTAATATTGGCTGAAATACCAGTTTGTATTAAGATCATTTTTAAAATTAATATTGGGTGTCAAGCTTGGCAAAAAAAGAGCAGCCGATTTTTAAACTGTTTTTGCTAACTTGGAAGGAGTTAGAAAATGTACTCTTGCTTTATAGGTAAGTACTATAAATAAAACGTGTTTGTATAAAAGTAGACATGATTATTTGGCAGAGATACGAGTATTAATTTGCCTGAAAAAGAAGCTTGGTACTTTGCTTTACGAACAAAATGCTTCTAATTCAAAATTGAACTAATAGGTACCTGTGAACAATGAGTGTTGCTAGTATCCACTTGATATACTTAGCAAGGTATACATTGTTAGTTTTACAAAGCAAAATGCATCATACATACTGCATAATAAGTCATTTTCAGGCCAACTTAGTAAAGCATGACTTTTTCATTAGTTATCTATTGTCTATCGTTACTAGATATCCTATCAAAAACATTTTTCGTTCAAATTCTTAGAAATATGTTTGCCTACAACATTTATCACATTCAGATTTGGTGACAATGACACCACCTCGAAAGTATACACTATCAAACCAAGAAAGAATTTTCAAAATCGGTCCACAATTGACGGAGTAATCGGTGACATACATAAAAAAAAATACATACAGTGGAACGTATAATCTCCTCCTTTTTAAGTCGGTTAAAAACGAATCTTTAACTATAATTATTGAGTTAGAACTTGTAGTGATCAGCTTTTAGTCAGGTATCTATTTACTCTAGCATTACTTCTACTATAGTAACATCAAGAACGAACTCGATTTTCTTGTTTTACCCCCAAATATAATCGTGGCAATTTATTCGATTATTGATACAAAGTTATTGGCCCAAATTACACTTGATTGTGCTACGAGTCGGTCGGACGTTATTTATGGCTGCTCGGAAAAATATAGGTTTTGTGCTTCAACCCCGTTAGAAAAAGGGGCTTATATTTCCAAAAAAATAAAGTATAGTTGACCTTATTCTCGACTAAACAAGGTTTAATCTTTCATCATTATTTAGCCCCGTATACGTCCTTTTGAGCTGTGTTGAGGCCTTTTGACGGCAGCATTGTTTTCGTTGATTACAGCTTTGGGATGGTGAAGGAAGAACACAGATCGTAAAGAAATGGTTACACATCAAAATATAAATCCAATGACTCGAGGAGTCCGTTTAATAAGAAATGAGAAAGCAGGGCACTGAATGTGTTAAACATTCACTACCAGAACTAGGGATTGCATGAAATTTTAACAAGTCATGCGTGTCATTGGCTCTGAATATTGCACTGTCCTGATAATATAAATAATGCAGTATTTAACCATGTCCTGTTTCTCTGATTATGTGGTGTGCGTCATTATTTTGTTATTCCCGCTGTGACCATTACAGGAAACCAAAGACAAACTATTTATAGCGAGCTAATTCACATTTTTTGACAGTAACATGTCGTTTTTACTTATCCATTTAACTTTTGATTTACGAGGGCTGTCTTTGCAAAGTTTTAATTGAACGATCACATTTCCGAATGGAATCTGACATGTGATGTATTTCGACTATTTCGTTCTGAAACCGACCTAAAATTAACTAGGTATTTTCAAAACACACATAAAATCGTATACTTACTAGAAGTACTTCAAGAAATACCATGGTATATACAGACAAACTATAAACTTTTTAAAGCAAATCTCAGCAAAACTTTAGTAGTTACAAATCGCAACGGTCGAACAAGATGGCGGCTGTAAAGCCGCCCATAAACTACATAGTATGCAACCATTAATACCACAATAACCTTATATCGTAAACCATGCTATTCACTGACGCCTCTTCCTACGAGATGGGCGCAATATTAACACATACTCGCATACGACTAGGATTGTAGTAAAATAAAAGGATGTTTATTAGTGTGCTAACTTATTATGTTTTAGTACCTATGCTTTAGCCATTTGTTTTGTTTAATTAAAACATGCATAACCAGAATATTGAGAATATCTCTAAAGCTATAATAAAAAACGTGGATCCTGTTGGAACCCTAGGCCTTAGGATGGATACTGAGTAGTGCCGATCCAGGCCCAAATCAAATGCTCCTTACGGCTGTATAGTATTTATTTATTGTAGCTATGCTAGAATTTGGATGCCGTGCGTTTAAATTAATTCAACTTATTTGAACACTTGCACGGCAAAATGTTGCCACTGGAAGGCCGCTTATTCAAATGCCCATCTCAAGGTAGGTTAAGATAAACATGAAACCATAGAAAACTGTCATTTTGACGTATCTTGAGACGGGCATTTCACCCGAGATCAGTTTATTAATACGGGCCTTAGACTTTTTTAGAAGTAGGTCGGTTCAGTAGTCGAATGCTATGAAGTCTAGCTCCAACTACTGGTTTAGTATGATCTGGGGCCGGTCCACAGGCCGGGGGCTAAATTTAGGGTACTCCTGCTCTAGAATGAAATGAATAAATTTATTCAATAATAAATTAGCCACGTCTAATAATAGAGTTAGGCAGGAAATGGCAGAAATACCGTTTTAAAGTTGCTATATCTACGCAACAAGCATAACAGCTACTTCTTACTTTTTACATTATAGGGGGTAGGTATCAACAATTCAATAGTTCTAAAGCAGATTCGATGTGGCCCATGACAAGATGCATCGTGAAACGTTATCGTTATCGAATAATGTATATGATTGACGTAAGGTAACGGATGAGCGCTTACGTCAATTCCAAACATTTAATCATTTTCGAATATGGTTTTGTTAGCGTTATTCATCTTATCTAGCCTCGCTGATCCGTTAGCTAACCCCCTTATTCATAAACTCTGTCTGACAAATTTAAATGTCACTATTAAATATAAGGACAAACCATGTGACGTGCGATCTGAATAAAAGAGATTCTAAATGACAGATTCCGTCATTTGCCTCAGCGGTCCTCCAGTTAAACAAGGCTGTGAACGCCAGAATCACAGGGTTCTTATCGTTATTGGGTCAACTATTGGACTAGTTGTCGTATCTGCCAGATACGGGAGATATACTCGATAAATGTTTGCGTAAACGAAGCCATAACCTATTGCTCAACTGGTTCACAGATATATATACCTATATCCAGTGTACTTTGAGTCTGAGGTTTATTATTTTCATCTGGTGCAAACTGGTTAACTGATGGGGATATCCGGAGTAGTTTTATTTAATAGCCTGATTTAGTGTCCCACTGCTGGGCAAAGGCTTCTCCTCGGATTTCCAACCCTGTCTGTCCATAGCAATCCCTGACCAGGCGCTTCAAAATGCATCTAAGTCTACGGCGCCGGTAACCGTCTGGAACTGTTATTCATCTATAGGTATAAATAAAAATAAATCGCCGATATGTTTGTACGCGCATAACTTCCGAACGACTGCACCAAATTGGATGATTATTTTTTTGTTGTATTCATTTTTGCCAGGACAAGGTATGACTGCAAGAAAAAAAAACGAAAAGCTTAACGAGAATGTCGAAAATTTGCAGCGGGACCGAAACCACTGGCAGGCCCCTAGTTTCTAATAAATTCATGATGAAAGCTAAAAAATAAATGAATATGGTTAAATAGTTCTAGCCTAGCGTTAGCAAACGTGTGTTGTCAACATTTACAAATAGACGACCACCGCAACTGGCATTGAATCACACACTAATAACGTCACGTGAACTCACGTGCATTCAGAGTTATTGTTGTATTCGCTTTTATGGCAAGGAGAAGGCACACGAGCACTCAGGCCACCTGATGATAAGTGGGACGTAGACCCATAGACATTTGAATTCTCAAGACTAAAATCTTGACTGCAATTCTAAGATTCCAAATGCGTTGCAACTCTGAGGACTAAGATGGAATGACTCTATGCTAGTAGTTTCATCGGTTGTCTTATCCCCAATGTCAACACTGCTGCTTAGTGGTAGGTTATAGGGTAAGATTGTGGTAGCGATCCTGTACAAGGTCCTACCAACAATAAATTTAATTAGTCAACCTTTAGGTTACCGTATCCAAGATACCAGTTCTGGGCACCTTGTTATTGTGGAAATTATTAACATTAATCATTATGTCTACAAATACAGTTCATGATGGCAAAATCGGTAGGGTGCCAACCATATGACTGATTTCTTCGTTCAATTCATCAAATAGTGTATTTGAGCTTCGAATCTTCAATTTCTTTTTATCTCTGGTAGCATATTTGCTTCGGAATAGAACCTCAGGGTCCGTAGAGGGAGACGAATTGTACATCGTATGTCATCTACACAGCTGCATTCATAGATGTAAAGGGGGCTAGCTTAGCACCCGGCTGCCGGTTTGAAAAGTAGGCTTGTTATAGTAAAGTTACTGAGGCCGTATTATATGAAAGAGATGGAGACATAGGAGTCATATATCGCTGTCCCTTTTACTGTTAGAATTTTTAACAGGTATTTTTTTAAGGCAAGGGCACGGCCGACAGCACCGGATGGTACCTGGGATCTGAGACCTATAGACATTTAGTCTCAAGACTACAATCCAAAGGCTGCAAATGCGTTGTTAACCCTGAAGACTAAGGTAGACGGTAGTAATTTCACCCAAACCTGAACACAATAATGCGTATACTGCTCCTAGGATTAAAGGATAAAATTGAGCTACTCGGACGAACGCTACACAAGATCCTACCACCGCTAAAACTACCGCTTTTGACAAGCGTACACGGCCTGTGGTGATAATAGACAACTGTCAATACAAACAACTCGACGAAATAGCTTCAAGCTTAGCTTTCTTACACCAAAACGTAATCTCCTTTTCATTGGTTAATTTGGGTAAAGGCACAACCTTCTGGGAAAAATATCAATAAAAACACGATTTTAAATGTGTGTAACCAATATCCATCAAAAACTTTTTATAATACAATGGCTGTTCTAAATTAGTCCATACGTCTCTGACATAAGATGTATCGGATTGTGTAGATGAAGTATCATTTGTTAATGTCAATTATAATGATAGACCAGTTTGAGAGGCATTGTGAGTTAAAAATGTCTAGTGACATGTCAATGCAACCTATTTGGAAGAAGAAGGTTTTGTAACTATGAGATCAATATTAGTTGGATGCGCGGTTAAAGATTTTGTAGTTAAAAATGTTTTGTGAAAAATTGTGCTTAAGTTAGAACGTGACAGAATTCTCTTCCTTTAATTTTGTCCAATATAAGCGAGGAGACCAAAAGTTTTTAATACCGACCGATGGTTATTTTGGCTCTAGGTCTAGATTCTTGCGCCAAATCTGGTGAGTGCGGTCAGATATCGGAAGAAAACATAAAATGTTGTTTCCAATAAACGTTTTTACGATGAGGAAAATATTGTTAGTCTACAACAAATCTGAAAAAAGGTGTTTAACGTTGAGTAGCGAAAAACCGGCAGCAAGATAATAATGGTCTGTAAAAAACGCAGAAGCCAATTGATGATTTGTTAGTCAAAAAAACATAAACATGTCAAACCAACATAAAGAAAATACAACATTAACATCTATTTAGCGCCAAATGTGAACGTTAGGATAATAATGTCCTAATGTATACAAATCCTTACGTTAAATTACTAATAATTAGTCTTATTCTCGGACTTCCTTTTTACTTTTTAACGTGCGTAAAGACCATATGCGCACACGCAGCTAACTTGCTTAATTCCGCTGATTGGGGCCAATTGTTGACTGCACCTCTCACCCCCACTTAATGGAATTATTCTAAGAACGCGGCAGCAAAGTGTGGCTTGAGTCAGGTCTTTAAACTGACATAACAATAAATCATAAGGTCCCTACGGTAAATTAAACCATACGCCACCAAATCCACAAGAAACAATATCGATGTCAAAACCGAGGCTCGAACCCAGGAACTCTACCAAATCGGAGATAAATCAAGAATGTATGTAAATTACAGTAGCTACACATCCAAAATAGTAAATAACTGTTAAAGTAAACAGCTTTCTAAATCGCACCCCACTTCAAAGAAAAGTAGCAGCCATACAAAAGTCTGATTTCAACGCGTAATGTTCATACACTTGGCTTCCACGACCTTTTTACTACAGCTTCACTTAATTTCCTACGTAATATCTACTTTGTCCATCTTCACCCTTGTGATTGGAAAAGGGAGAAACTTTTTCCATGACAGTTTTCCCAGTCATCGTGTCGATTTATGACGTGATAAGGAAGCTACAGAAATTCCCCAAAATCTGACTTTGGCTTCTGCGTCACTGAGTTTACCAATATTCTTAATTTGCGTTTACAGATACGGCTATAGAATTTCACTTCAATTCCACTGTTAAACATGTCACATTTTTATACTGTTATAAGAAATGGATACTTGAGTGTTTAAGTTCCAACTCCACATTCGTAATCCTGCAGAGGCCAAATATTCGTATCCTACAAATTTAGTTGTGTTTTCGAAATTTGCTCTTTGTTAGACTTGTTTTAGGAATTTCTTCTGTTAATCTTATATTAGTAGGAAATACTCTGGGATCAAATGCTTTCCTTGAAGTATCGTTTTCTTCTGATTTGATATTCTCGAAAGCTATCTATTTACAAATAGAAGTATTGTCAGCACCATTTGTTTTCTGTTGTTGAATCATGACTCCAGTGTAAGGTGTGACACGATTATTGTATTATATTGACTTTATTATACATAGAACATTGTCGGTTTATGTTTGTCTTTGAAATTTTGTCTGTTTCACTTCAAGAATTTTTTTTTTTTTGTTAAGAATGACGTATAAAACCTTATTTTTATATACAGCTAATGCCTTTATTTTCTGTTTCTCTTAGAGGTAGGACTTTGTGCAGGGCTCGTCCGGATCGCTACCACCACTAAGCAGCACTGTTCACATTGTTGTGTTCCGATGTGGGGATAAAACAACCGGTGAAATTACTAGCATACAGGCATTCCATCTTAGTCCTTAGTGTTGGCAACGCATTACGCAGAAGATTGTAGTCTTAAAATTCAAATGTCTATTGTGGGTCTCAAAACCTACTTATGAGTACCATCAGGTGGCCTATATGTTCGTATGCCTTCAATATGCCATAAAAAAAAACTTCCAATTCAATTAAACAAAAATGTACGGTTGGTTTAAATTATTAACAGTCATCAGCTTTCTTCGTGTTTCTAAGAAACAAGAAAGACATATATACTGACAGATGCGAGAGCAAATGATATAGCGATATATACTCAATAGCTATTAATAAAATAGTCGTTTTAGACCTAATATACTCACGTACTTCGTCTAATGAATTAATTTTTAGGTCGCCATTGCAAACTGTAGTACCTAAAGCCATTACATAAATTAAGCGTCATTACTGCATCAGCATATCACTGGTCATCGCTGAGTCTTCTGTTTCACATGTAGGTCACAGATTCGACGCCCAGCTGAGAACTTAGTCATTAACATGTTGCCTTTCCCATGGTGAGTCATTTTTATCACACATGACATTAAATGTGACCTCATTACTTTTATAAGTACCAGGATTAGACTATTTAACAGCAATTCTAGTGAGATAATATGTTTAATCACTTAAGCCTAGCGTCGGCTTACGATTGGGTAAGCATGCGACCAATAGACGACTTTTGCGATTGACATTAATTTTATACAAGACTTGTGAATATCTGCGTCAATTTAGTTCCGAATCTGCTTTACCAATACACTAAAATACCGCAACCATTAAATAATTTACTTATGCTTTTTTATAAACTTTGAAAACACCTTTTTGGATTTTTTGGATTTGTATGAAATGTTGTTCTTGTTCTATATAAACGTTGTACCTATTAAAAAAGTAATTTTGCCCTGGAAATAAGGAAATTTAACGAAAATTCTCATTGATTAACATGATAAGTACGGAAATTTGCAAAAATTGTATCGGAACTCCATTGAATTCGCAAACAAAGAAGCTTTAAGTCCTTTACAACCGAATCTCTTTTTATTTGCGTTCCCAGTAAAGACTGTCCTTTGAAAATTCTAACAGCCATCTATCTTAGCTCCGGCAAATCAAGCATTCACTGTTACTCTTCACAATCTCGTTTGCCGTCAAAGATTCACTGTGCTAATAACCATAAAAAACCACAATGCGAAATATTCTTTAACGCTCCTATAATAAAGTTCTACGAAACGCATGAGTTTGAACTCCTCAGTACAAGACCGTCTTTGTAACGCTACCAAAACACAAAGATCTACCGCGCCCCCCGGATTCCAAACAAAGCTGCATGTTCCAGGAGCATTGGTGAGGGACACATGAGGTCTTGATAAGTTGGTTTGTGGCTAAGGTCGGCGACAGAAACGCTCTTGTGCCGACACTACGAAACACTGTTATTGGACAGAGGAGCATTCAGTCTGTTTGTCTGTCTTTGTTGCTATGAATTGCGATTGTGCGTATTGACAGATGGTGGACGTGGGTGGATGAACAAACGGCGCGGTGATAATTTAACCTGAGTACTATGTTTAGTACCAGCGACACGCCAGGCGTGTTCAAGTTACAAACGCATTTTGTTTGGTGGCTCTGAACATGCTAAATTGTTGGCAGATGGTGTTGTGTTTGGTATTGAGTTTGATGCTTTAGGAGTTTGAATCTGTTAATGCTAGAATTTTAGGAAAATTCAACGTTATTAATGTTTGATTTTCTGCTTTTCTCATTGGCTGGACGTAGATACTGCAAGTATAAAGGTTAAAACTTGCTGTCGAATTCATTAATTAATGTTATCAATGTTAACATTGCCTAGGTACATAAATACCATTCATGCGTGATTGTGTATTATATTTCGTCTTTATCGCTACTTTGCTACTTGATACAAATGCATTCACAGAATTTCTTAGTTAAATCAGGCACGAAAATAGGTACCTAACTTCTTAGTTTGTCAGAGAAATCCAAATGAATACATTGAGCATGAGTGACATATTGGCGTGACAAGACAACATACAATTCCTAGTTAGAGGCAGTGAATGTAGTACTAGAAGTAAGGGAGCTCGTGTTTCCCCTTCCACACTTCTGTAACAATGTTGACGTAATAACTAACACGATTAATGTCTCAATTCAGACTTCCTGTAGCTAATTGTAGCGCGGAAGATTAGCAGTGACGCAGCTACTAATTGCTGAGCTGGTAATTAATACATCTGCTGGAGCAGGCATGAACAAAAGTATCTAGTATCAAGCTTAATGGTCGTGCAAACTTTTGTATGACTTCCGAACCAAATGTCCTGATCATTGGTAATGAAAAACTTGATTGTAGCACTGGGGTCTTTAGCTGAGTCCCCAAATATGTAAGCTCGTTTTATTGCTAATTAAGTCAAGAACAAAAAGGGTTACTTTAAAAATGTCGTGTCTTCAAAATTGTTGCTTCCATCTGGTTTCCATATGGTTTAGTGGTGGTAGGACCCTGTGCAGGGTCCGTCCGGATCGCTACCACCATCTTATCCATTAACCACCCGCCAATCAACAGTGTTCGCATTGTTGTGTTCCGGTGTGGGGATAAGACAACCGGTGAAATTACTAGCATAGAGGCATACCATCTTAGTCCTTAGGGTTGGCAACGCATTTGAGGTCTTAGGATTATAGTCTTGAGAATTCAAATGTCTATGGGTCTCAGATGCTACTTACCATCAGGTGGCCTGAGTGCTCATGTGCCTTCTCATTAACATAAAAAAAAAATGGATCCCATACCATCTGAGCACTCAATCAAAAGCATAAAAAAAATAAAACTATTTTGTATAAAATTTCTAGATTAAGCCTAAAGAAAGTTAGGGTTGTGTTTGATGGAGGAGGCAAAACAAAATTTCCTTGCGAGAAATTTTTCACACATTAATGTTTGTCATCTATAGGTATATCCACCCACACTTATGTTGACTTCACAATCTGCTGTCTGTTTGCAGGTAAACGACATGTGAATGAACTTGGACTCCTCCAAAGCATTAGTAAGTTATTACGATATGGGAAAGGCCACATAGATCTTCTAGTAATAGCAATGTTAAAAGTATTCATATGTAAAAACTACTTGAGAGATGAAATATATGTATGTAAACACTTTATTATTCAAAATACAGAAATTGAAAATACAACATTCACAGAATAGGAAAGTACAAAGGCGAACTTATCCCTTTGAGGGATCTCTTTCAGCTAACCTTTGGGTGATTGAGGAAAATAAGACCAAAAATAAAACAGGTTGCAAAAAAGAAGTAAAACTAACGATGCGCAGAAGCCAAATAAAAAATCTTCGAAAGTCGTTTAATACCTAACAAAATGTATTAAAAATAATAATTTGTAATCGTTGTCTACCCTATCAAAACCACATCCAATCTCCATTGAAGAGAACTTTAATACTGGCCTGGCGGCAAAGATAATTGTGGAGCAAGAAATAAATGGCCAAGCGACCTTTTTTTTGCTAGATTAAGGGCAGGTAGTCGTTTATAGCTTCCTTGACCCACAGTTTGGAAACCAATTCAGAAAAAGCAGTGGTCAAGGCACGCTTTTTACGAGACATTGAGATCAAAAGAATTCAAAGTACGCACGATTTCTATTTCAAAAGAGTAAATGGATAGTAAATCAATTTATCAAAGCACATTCGTTAAGAAATTACGTCCAATTTGAAACAACTATTTGCATTAATAAGACTACGCAGACTAAAATTGTGTCTCCTCATCTGCATAATATCAAAATTTTAACCATTGTTGTTTTTTTGAGAAGTGTAGTTGACCTCCTTTAGTAAGAAAACACGCATGAAAAGTTTTATAATTCGTGCCCTAAATTGCACGCTTCAAAATAACAGGAACATACTTTCAATTCTTTTAGAACCATAAAACACAAGAAAATAGTATGATATAACTTTGTTATTCTTGTGATGTTAATAGCTGTGTTGCTCGCTGGGCCAGTTTGACCTTTCCAAATTGAGAATGACAAGCAATCAATGAATAAAGAGTTATTGGAAATGAATGAGGCAATTTAGATCTGACTTGGACGTCACTGCCCATAAAATTAGACGGAAAAGGTCGATTCATCTAATAGGTACCTAAATGTAATAGGGTTTCTTGAACTAGTTTGCTTTTGCAATTGCTACAAGTCAAAAAGTTACTTTAGTACCTTATGCAAAACTAAAAACTCTCTTCAATGATGCATCAAAACATTATATCCAAACCATTATAAGAATGGAGAAGATATCAACATCACTTACAACTAAATTTCCCAGGAAACTGGTTATGAACTTGAAAGGATATCAGAGATCATCACGAGTGAATCACAGGCTATAAAGCCGCAAAGCCTTCCCAGAACCGCATCTATGGGCAGACGTGATGTGAACAACAATATTATATTAAGTTTTTTGGATGGAAGCCTAATCCAAAAAGGTGTGCTCGTCGAAAAATTTCAACCTGAATATGACATTTCGGAGGATCAAGGTTCTCTTAAGGTACCCATTAGTAGGACCTGTATGGATGACGTTGTTCTTGTACGCAAATGAGACTTACTCATTTACGGCTTATGGACAACTCATATTTTTTTACAATCCTATAAATAATGTATAAAACGAGGGTTATACTAAAAAGGGACTTTCACATACCGTTTCACTGTAATTAACTTCTTTTATAACAGGATATCGACGGGGCTCCAAATCTCAGTCCCAAATGATTTCACAAAGGCCCAGTATCGGTAATTCGATCGACTGCATCCCTATCAGATCTCGATTCGGAACCGGTTCGCCCGAACCGATATAAAGTTATTAACATTGAATTAAAATATTTACAAGATCCGTGCCGGGTGCATTCGTTTATTTTTGCATGACAATTAAATATGTATGCCTTGTACAACGTGGGGTTCGATTTATTCTTCAGTTAAACGTTCTTTTATTCATGTTTCTTGCAATTCTTGTTTCGGTAACCAGTCTCATTCTAATACAAAGCACTAAAATGTCTCGTGTGCATCAGAATGTCACGGCCTATAGGCTCTTTTAGAAGAAGCCAAAGAAAGATGGTCCTCTACATAAAAGGAGTATTAAAAACCAGTATTGAACCAATACCAATGCATATATTTCGTTTATTCGTTTCAACTTTTCAAAACATTTGCATAGCAGCTTCAAACACAGCTTCATTTATGTATTCAGAGCAATATTTATATTTGAAAGTCCTACAACATATATAACCCAATACCCTAGAGCGTAAATACATTATTTAATTCTTTGAAATCCTACACGTTTCTAGTAGTAGTAGGCGGGTTCGTGAGTCAGAAGATTTGGGTGTGGGAACTCGCTTGAATTATGATGAACTAGCGTTTATCTTGAATATACGCATTCGCTGCCACCAGCTGGCAATTCTGTACAATTTGAACACTCTAGGTGTGTCACTGGTGCTGAACGTGTAAAGTACATGATTCATATCAAAACCGCCATCTTGCTTGGTCCCACAGCCCTAAAGTTGGATGTCCGCCAGTGCCTAAAATCGGACTGCGGGCATGATTCAACAAACGTAGGTATTTGTGTGGTTTTTACAGCATAGTGCTATCTTCCAACAGGATGGCTACAGTCATCCAGCGGATGAGATGCGAGTTTAGGAACAAAGCAGGAAGTAGAAAGGAACTTTGCGTGCGAGATAGAATTAGGCCAGAATGTACCATGATATGCCTACCTACGTTTTAAAATTGTTGCGAGATTAGGTGACATTTGATGCCAGCATGAGCAGAACGGACGGATGTGCTTCCGTAATTTAAGACTTTTTGAAGAGAAGATGCGTAGATAAAATAACTACTTATATAAAGTCAGCGGTCTGGGGCTTCTTAAATGGGTGCGTAAACAAGCTAGCGGATGTGCAGATATTCAAGTTACATTCGAGTGTGCACAGAGCGAGACTGTGGCACGATGTCGGCATAAATGGACCTCTGCGTCACGGTCGTGGCTTACGGCCGAAATGACCAGTAATCGCCGCCCTGATGGCAGATAAGCGCACAAATGAATATGTAACGCCACAGCCAACCGGGCCGGCCCAATAAAAATAAAAACAGGCAATTAATTATTGTTTATTCGCGTCCGTTATTCACCGGCGACAGTAACAAACGAGGCCTGCATGGATGATGTAGCCCTGTACTGCAAACACTAAAGATTCCGGTTGCGTAATTTGTGTAACGGGACTTCCAGTTATGTTAATATCGGACGAATTTCACGATCCGATGTAGTTTCGAAAGTAGATTTTAATTAGGCCTAAGATAACGCTTGATTTTGGGCATGAATTATGGATCGCTCTCGGTATTTATAATTTGTATTAGCAAGGTATAAATATATTACTGGTGCGGTTTCCTCATGGTTTATGCACGGAAGGCATTATCGGTCGGGTACATCGACTATTCACCACGTATGTGATTGATGTGTTCTTGCGAATCGATTATACATGCTACTGTACGTCGGAGTCGAATGCGGACGTTGATAAAACCATTAGCTTTAGATTGAGTGGCATTAGTTCCAAGTTGATGCGTATCGGGCTTAAGTAGTGATGCGTGCGATCTAGGTTTAGGGGAGAGACTGCTGCCAGTGTCCTCGTCAGAAATATCCGCAGTTCTAATCTCCTGAAACTTTTACGAGCGGACGCATGAATAATTCCCGAGAGGAGGAGCTATCGATCGCACACGTCGAGGTTTTTATTTATACGGCGCGGGTGGGCGAGGCGCATATTAGTAAACAGGCGCAGGCGCGGCACTCACCGACTTGTAGCACGCTCTCCACGCAGCCGGCCTCGAGGAGCTTCAGCCCTCGGCAGAAGGCGATGTTGCGGTGGTCGTCGGGCGGCGCGCGCGCCAGAGACGAGTACATGCATATGTCGCGCTCATCTCGAGGGAACGACCAGTACACGACTCTCCGTTGCACTGGTTCGGGGATTCGCTCGTAGCGCTCTTCTATGCGCTGGAAGGGGATGTTAGAAGCAACTATTTTGGCTGTTATGTCGAGCAGCGTTGCCGGGGCGCGCGGCCTGCAGCAGGCGCGCGGCGCGCAAGCGGACATGGCGCTCGCTCGGCCGCTCGGCGCACACTGACGCGACCAGCGCCCCCCTCCCTCCGCGAACCCCGGGGACCCGCGGGGAATCGACACACTCAGATAAATTATTCATTTGGCAGGCATAATGTGCGATATATTATTAAAAGTTGGCATTTTTGTGTTGTTCAGCGCTTCGTATAAAATCGATAGGTTTGTGGTCATCGTTTATTTATCAGACTTGATTGCAGTAGTAGGTACTGATGGTAGTGAGTTGAATTGTTTCCTTTGTCAGGTTGCCTGCTGCTTATTAACATACTTGTTTTAACCTTCGAATAATAGTAGGTAATTCAGCAATTCAATAAAGGAAACACTTTGCATGGCTACTAAATATATTGCGTTCTTTATTAGTACATACCAAAATACTCAACCTTTTTCACTAGTACCATTACAAAGTTTTTGACGATACAATTTATCTTGCTGAATTAAACGTTTCCTTATCCGTTTATGCCCAGTCTCCTCGCATTACACAAACGAAGGGGAAAGCGGGCGGGGGCGCGGGGGCCTGCATTAACAGCTGACGGCGGCGGGGAGCGGGGAGCGGGACGGAGGGGGCGGTGACGACGTCAGGTGTCGGTGCCATGTTTGCCGCTCACCTCCCAAGAGGCGTAAGTGCCTTAGACTTTGTTGACTACTTGCGACATTTCAGATAGTGAGCGCTGTAGCTCAGCTGTGATTGCCGGCGGAAAGCGCTACAGCCGCTGGATGAGAGAGCGTTGACCTTTATTGTTTATTGTTTTTTTGAACACTTTGATATATTTATATTTAGATTTTTATGTAAAAAGTATTATGTTTGAGGAAAAGGAGACGGTATTGAACATAGTAACTTGAGTTTTTATCGTCCTTTATTGTTTTTTAGGGAAAACCGGATACCTATGAATTTAAGCAGAATATAAATTCATGCCCATTCGATAAATTTTCCACATTTTTTTATAAACAATTTTGATATAAGTAGCATAAAAATTTAATATAAATTAAGGCTACTTCACATAATTATAATAATTAAATATGCAGTATAATAATATTATAGAAACTTAACAAACGCTTACCAAAATTGAATTAACATAACAAGCGCTAACAGCGCTTACTTCTACAAACGACTATGTCTCGGACGAAGCGCGAGGAAATCCCGACCTCTGTATATATATACAGTACATACCATAATAAACATAATATTATGTATAGCAAATTATGTCAGCTGATCCATTGAGAGATTGTTACGTCATTTTTGTAACGACCATTGACATAGTAACTTAATTGTAAACAATGTGGAAGAGTGTTATTAGTGTGTGTGTATATAGATTGTGTGTGTATGTGTGAGTGCATCCTGTGTTGTTCTAAAGCCGTGGTCAAGGATCTGTGGGTAGGGCTTCTAGAACTACAGTTGACATTAGTTAAAGATAAAAGCTGAGGAAAATCAAACCATGGCCTGTTTGTACATCCGCGTTCTCCTTTTCTACTGTGGCAAAGGAAGGTAAATTTAGAATTGACACTAAGCTTCTAAACTAAAAAATAAATAGAGTAAAAAATAGTCAAATCACATAGGGTCTAGGTCCCAATGTGATTTGATTGATGACCCCAACAGACACTATGCACTGTAAGTAAAAATACGACATAATTATGTTAAGCTCGGCGAAGTAAAAATTAATAATAATAATAATAATAATATCATGGGACAATGTCACACAAATTGACCTAGTTCCAAACTAAGCTCAAGGCTTGTGCTATGGGTACTAGACAACGATAAACATACTTAGATAGAGAAATACATACCTAAATACATAGAAAACATCCAAGACTCAGGAACAAATACTCATGCTCATCACACAAATATTTGCCCTTACCGGGATTTGAACCCAGGACCTCCAGCTTCGAAGGCAGGGTCACTACCAACGAGGCTAGCGTGTCTTCCATTAAGGAAGCAAAGAGGATTAAATTGCGAACCTAAAAACAAAAACGCAGAAACCTAGTTTTTCATAATAACTACAACATATGAAAAATGTGAAAATCGGATTTGAGTTAGGCGCGAGAAACGTTATCGCCCGGAGCTAAATTTGTATGCTTTTTTTTACAGCTACGTGATTTAAGTGTCGCCTCACAATCCTCTTAAATCACTTCGGGAGATATAAGCCCAAGAAGAACACTCTTCCTTTCTCCGCGCAGGCACTTTTCCAACATTCTGTATCAGGAGGAGGAATATAGGCCATGAACCCCATGACTCAGGAAAAATTGAGATTAGACATAGCACAAGGACCACACCTTTTCTTTCTGTTACCAACGTCTTGTTTTAGAAGGCTACCCTGCTCTGCTTACACCAGAGGCTGGCTAGAAGGGATATTGGCCGTTATTCCTCCAAAGCCAGCCTCCTAATTAGAGCAGGGTAGCTAGGTGCCTTCTGAAACAAGACGTTGGTAATAAAAGAGAGTACAGCACAGTAGTGCTCATTGTGCTATGACTTTTCCTTTCTCAGTCTGTCCCTTACAGCCTTCGGTTTGCCCAGGTCTTAGCAACGTCATCGTTCCACCTTGCTGGAATGCTGCGTCTTCCAGTATGAGGAGGATGTAGTAGAGAGGACAATAGAGAGATCTCTCTCCAGGCGGGTGTTATGCCTGGGGACCGAAGTCCGTTTGGATGAAGTTGGAAGTGGTATATAAGTCAACCGACTGAAGAAACTTCGTTAGCGCGGTGTAGCGCACTGTCAGATTTAGTTGCGTTGTCTGACGCTGGTGGCGCTGGCGAGTTGTTTGTTACAAGTTGTCACTAGATGTCGCTAGGTCGCCACAAGGATAACGCTTCGATTTCTTCAGCCATCTGTTTCGCGAGCAATGTGGCCCGCTATTGTGTGTTAAACTTGAGTGTTAGCAATTTTAGGCTATGTCGGTGAATATGGCTCTCATGCAGTTCTGGATAGAAGATGCAAAGAAATTTCGAGCGTAGACCTCTCCATTGCCCTTTGAGTGACGTTGAGCTTTCTTATGAAGCCCATCGTTAGCGCCCGTCTCAGAACCATAAGTCATCAGTTCATACTGGTCGAAGACTTTTGACTTTGGACACTGCGGTGTATTGGACATGACCTGTCCATTGTTTTGTTTTACCCAGGGAAAATGTATTTACGCATACCACCCAGGTCCGGGGAACCTGGAATGGCAGGAATAGGTACCCTCTAAAAACCTAGTGATAAACTATCTGCGTCCTTTAGGGTTGAGACACAGAAATTCACGGGATCACGAACAAGTTCATTCGGCTGTGGCACGGCACCTCGACACAATGAATTCCGAAAATGATACGTTTGACTAAAAATATTTCGACCACACAGTAGGTAATCGGTTCTTATTTCTTGATGCTAACGTCTTGAGGTACCTATTTAGAAATCGAATTCAGCTTTTTAACTTTACTAGGCTTCCAGGGTAATTAATGTCTTCGAGTGGATCCGAGAATCGACGAAATTTAATGGCGAATGTTGTACAATACGTTGTTATTAAGGAGTGGGTTTGTATATAAAGCTATTAGCAAGCAATCATTGTAGGTTTTCTGTTAGGAAACGTTTTGCTGATTTGAACAGCTTGAGTGCGAACGTTAAAGTTTTTAAACCATTTTGCGTGCTTCTATGAGAGTATTTTTAAAACCACTTGCTCTTGATCTTGTCTGACCGGCGAGTTGAAATTGTCCTGTCAGAGCGTAAAAACAACATTTAAGGGCGTGTATTCTCAACTTACCAGCGTCACTCTTCGAGTAAGTCCGCTCGTATGACTTCGCTCACTCGGTCGACCCTTCGACAGAGCCGGTTAGCCTTATTCTCTTCTTTCAAGGCAAAGGGGTATCCAAATGCCTTTCCATACTTTTTTTGTTGTAATACATGATCTTTTTTGTACAAGTCTATTTTATTTTCACATTAATTAGCGTGTCAACTTGTTTTTTTGTAATTTTAACATACAATAAACATTTTAAACGTTATTTAAAAAATACATAAAGATCAAGTTGCTCTTATTTAAAAAAAAAAACGTATATATCGTAAAATATTGACCGTCAATGTAAATACGTTACAGTATCCCGTACGTATAAAACTAATTCTCAGAAACCGTTATTTCTGCTCATATATCCCGGAATTCATTCTAGAATTCTCGGAATCCGCTCTACAACATACCCATGACCTAGTTACCTTGAAGGGCCTTGAACGTCTACTAACACTTACTTACTATTATTATTAACGCGTAAAAGTGTTTGATTTTAAACTGATTTGGAGGATATTTGGTGCCATGGTACTTTTGGTAGGTATATGTATTATGCTGGATTACGGGGTAGTATAAGCCCGGTGTGGGGGTCAGTCTACACTGTAATTGGTATGTTTTATTTTTGAAAAAAAACAATTGTATTTGTTGTATTTGATCATCTTACAAAATACCGCTTATCGGCAAAATTTAAAATTGCCGAGATAATGTTTTAATCGAAAATAATCGTTTCATTCGTAAATATCAAATCGCATATTTTTTTGCTTTTTCGGATTCCGACACATATAATTAATAATTCTAGTAAAGAATTGACATAATTTATTTTTTATTACATCTTTCTTACAAATTATACCTTTACTATATTTATGGACGATGTTCAATATGAGTGCACTTTGAACATTTGTTTGATTAGTGTCATGACACTATTTTCACATGTGGAATGTGGGGCACTTGTATGGGTTTTCCCCATTACATTTTCCTCCAAACTCCATGTAACCTAAACTAGGAGAAGATGAATCCATCACAAATGGCAGTTTCCTCATGTGACTATTAACTTGGTTACCAATCATTATAACTTCCATTCTTAGTAGGTATACCATTAAAAAAATAACAAAGCAAGTAAGGTCAGGTGGGGCAAGAGCACCAGCGGGGCAAGTGCGTTAAACCAAAAATATCTCATGACGGCTCACGTGCTCTGTGCAACCACAGTTGCAAATTAGCCCGGCCCTTATTTACTTATAAAAAAATTGCACGACCACTCAAGTAGCTAAAGTTATATGGTTTGTCGGACTTGCCCTGTTGGTGCACTTGCCCCGTTGGTGCGCTTGCCCCGTTGGTGCGCTTGCCCCGTTGGTGCGCTTGCCCCGTTGGTGCGCTTGCCCCGTTGGTGCGCTTGCCCCGTTGGTGCGCTTGCCCCGTTGGTGCGCTTGCCCCGTTGGTGCGCTTGCCCCGTTGGTGCGCTTGCCCCGTTGGTGCGCTTGCCCCGTTGGTGCGCTTGCCCCACTTGACCTTACGTATGTTACTCAGAATAAGGAACTTTGAAGAAGCTTGGAGAAGCGTATACGCAACAGTGGGCGTTCAAAGAAATTGCTGCAGAAGAAGAGTTATCATAATTGTTACTGTAACTGTTGATTATGGAGTTCAATTAGTTGGTGTTTTTCAGTGGAGACCTTGGAATGGCAACCCCAATGTAGGACTCAGAGTAGGTTGAGCAATGATCTTGCAAGGTGACTGGAAAAATGATGCCTGAAAATGGCCGCGGGTCAAGCTTGGTCGCGTACAACGTCTACCTATGTCGATCAGTGGACTAGAATAAGCTGATGATGTTAATGCTGATGATGTACTGTTAAACTCCGAACTACAGTAAAATCGGTTATGCCGTAAAACCTAACATTTCCTGAATGTTTCAGTAATACCCAATCTTAGGTTTTACCTCGAAGACATGGTACATTTATACAATTTGTCATGCTTAAATATATCCAAGCTGTATACTAGACTTAATAAACCAAGAGTGTATCATCAAGTACTATAATTGCATAATTATTATATAGTGGGACGGTTAAGGTCGACAGGGCACTGGTTATGCCCGAAGGGCAAACCGCTCAAATGTAGGAGCTCCGCCCAACTAATGTTGGTAAGATCTAAAGTCAGAAAAAAGTAAATAAACTTACACAGTATAATAACAGACACTTATAGATTGCAAATTCCACGTAATTAGAAAACATTTTGTTTTAAATTTACATATTACAAGCTAGAAAACGAGAGAACACCCTACAAAACAACCTTATGATAAATGGGTCGCAAATGAAAGGGGGTGACATGGGGGGATTCATTCATTCGTTTGAGGGAGGGGGTGGCTTTCACTGCCTCACCTTTTCACTACCTTCTATTTATGTAATAGTTTCTATACCAGGTAATTAAGGTCGTACTTCAATGAAAAATTTATTTAGGTAAATAATTTGATAATATAATTTGGGTATAAGTGTATTATGATGTACCTATGTCGAAAAAGGAAAACTTATCTAATGAAATATAAATGTCGTGTGGTTTTGTATTAATTATGTATTTATATAACTTCCATTAATCTGCAACACTGCTGTTTGCATTTCAACAATTAAAATCTAACTAAAACAATAACTCAGCACAATCTACCTTACACTAGTCCCGCAAAACCGTCACATGAAATCAGTTTTAATAAAAACCGTTCTCACCCCACCCAACCAATAAGCATCCGCGAATCGATACGTTCCGAATTTAAACTGTCGGTGCCCGCCATTTTTGCCTGATCTAATGAACTATTAAAGTGCAATTTGCCTGCGCGATGGCGGCTAGATGTCGCTACGCGCACGTATTGATCGCGGCCAAGTAAAGTTGTGCCAAGTCACGGAATGTATTGCTGGCCGTTGCCGAAAAATGTGGGGGGCCAGACGGCGTTCCAAATTTGAAGGTGCATTTGTTTTTATTGTGAGACACGTGTCGGTTATTTTTTCCGTTGTTATTTTTTTAATATTTTGAAGCTTGGGCTTTGTTTTGTATTGAGTGAGTGGCGTTTGATATTGTATTAGAAATATGTAATATAAACACGAACTTTATAGTACATTTTTAGGGTTTCGTAGTCAAACTAGGTACCCTGATAGTTTCGCCATGTCGGTCCGTCCGTCCGTCCGCAGCCTAGCTCAGAGACTCTTAGTACTAGAAAGCTGTAATTTGGCATGAATACATATACTTACATATTAGCTACGCCCACAAAGTGCTAAAGTTAGAGTCAAGTGTGTCCCCACCCCTACAGCCAAAACTACTAATACTAAAAATCTGAAAAAACTTTAAAGCGCATACCTATCTATAACGAAATTAAAGGGAAAACTATCACGACTAAGTAGACATCATTAGTACATGAGATACAGCCGATTAAAATGTTTATACCTACTAAAATTATTGACTTTAAATAGAATTTGCCACCACAGACCATATAGAGCCAAATTAAGCTTCTAACTCTACACGCCCTTCTCTACAAGCCCTAACTTCACAAACTCTTCTCTCTCTCTCTCTCTATTTAGAAAAAATATTGTGGCTTGGCCGTCTCTGTCCCCGCTGTCTATGTAAGAATGAGACTGAGACATTTTATTTTGTTGATAAAATAACATAATTTAACACGTCATCACCAGGGCATATCTCATGGACCGTGATAGCTAGACAGTTGAAATTATCACATATGATTTATTTATTTAATTTGTAATGCACAAAAGAATACACTTAGTATACAAAAGGCGAACTTAATGCCGTAAGACATTCTCTACCAGTTGACCTGATGATGTATTTCTGTTGCCGCTATATCTGTAAATACTCAAAATAGAAAATAATAAATATTTAAGTGGGGCTGCCATACACTTGGGCACTTGAAATATTGTCAGAATATTTAATTGTATATTCACTTTAAAAATAAATAATTAAAATAAAATAAATATTTAAAGGGGGCTTATTTACCGTTTTTTTTCTCGATATATTTATAATAGCAACAGCTTGAAATATTCACAGAATATTTTAGATGTACTTTGTCTTCAAAATAAATAATTAAATAAAAAGAAAGTAAATTAAGGAGGGCTCTTGCTTATCCTCGTACAGTTTCCTCGTTCATGGTCGGGTTAACTGGAAGAGATCCCTTAAAGTGATAAGTTCGTCATTGTACATGTTAATCTTAAGTTTATGTACGAAATTTCTTGTCATTGTTATTTTTTTCTTTGTGCAATAAAACACACACACAAACACACATACAAACACACATACAAACGTGTTTTATTGCCAATAAAAAAAAATGGTATAGTATAGTGTCTAATGTTGTATAGATAATGTGATAATACTGATAATTGACGACACGTTGGCCTAGTTGAGAGTGACCCTGCCTCCGAAGCCAGCTTTCCTGGGTTCCAATCCCGGTAGTGGCAGACTTTTGTGTCATGAGCGCGAATATTTGTTCCCTAGTCTTGGATGTTTTCTATTTATTTAAGTATGTATTTCTCTATATAACTATATTTGTCGTTATATAGAACTCATAGTACAAGCCTAGAGCTTAGTTTGGGACTAGGTCAATTTGTGTGAGATTGGCCACTGGTATTTATTTTATTATTTATTATTTAATGGTACGGAACCCTTTGTGCGAGAGTCCGACTCGCACTTGGCCGGTTTTTTATGCATCACCTGAAGTGTGGTGATCATCGCTAGTGACCGGTAACAGCATTAGTAAATGGCATATCCATGGCATAGAGGGACCTTATAATATAAATTTATAAGGTTTAACTTCTTCATAGCGTCTCGATGGCGTATGACATGGAATCTGACCAATATTTTGCCACGCGAACGGCGCATTACTATGGTATTATAGCTAAGGGCCTAGTTAAAAAGAATACAAGTCTCCCGAGGTTTAGGAGAAAAACGGTATAAATCTAGTATACTCTGTACATGACAGACTTTCTTATTAAGAGCTAAGTCGGCTTCTAACTGTTTTAATAGAGCCACAGAAGGTCATGCCGCTTGTATATATCCTAGGGTCTCAGCGTCAACGTATTTCGATCTTCACTTTAATCCATAATTGAAAAGTCCAAGGGATCAAAAACGATTCACTCGTGAACCCAACATCAAGTTACACAGTTTCATCAAGAATAACACAAATCTCAAGCTAAATTTCCTGTAAGTATCATACTGCCTTTCTTTGTTCAATGACGATATCTCCACTGTAACAGTTGAAGTAGAAACGTCCCTCATACTTGAACATATGGTTGCTTTTGCAATGGGGTTATATAATTCATGTGATCTTTTTGAGGAGGGTTTGGCTCCCACAGTCCCTTCCCGGAGGAGATTATAGATCACCTCTATTATCGCACCCCTTCCGAATCTACAATCATCATTAGCCATGGACGCGGCGTGGACGGACCGCGTTTGGAGCGGCCGAATCTAAGGAATACGGCTAATTAACGAGAACTGAAGTTACTTAAAAAAAATATTATAGGATTATACTTAGAAAACATTCGCCAAAGAACCGCCTTTATTAAAGTAAAGAGTTCGGCCAAATATTCGTATTCGGCAAAGTCCGTATTCGGCTCATCTCTACGTTGTAACAAACTCTTTACTACTTAGCGTGTTTTTTTTTTAATTTTTTAATTAACTGAAACTAAAAACCGGGCAAAATTCTAGCAAAAATGACTCCTTTCGAATGCTATATTTCCTAAACGGTCCCCCAATTCTGAAAATTGATAATAATAACATGTATATAACATGATTTTTTAAGAGCTGTCTAATGACAAGACCAAATTTTTGTTAAAGATTTTTTTTTGTACTTTGTCGGTCTAATGTAAATGTATAACTATGCAGTTTTTACAGCAGTATTAAGAGTCTTTGAGTTGGGGACTGACAGGGGGACAGATGGACAGACGGACAGTCGAACATGGCGAAACCATAACCGCATCCGCATATCCGCATAGCTGCATCTGCTGAATCAGCAGAAACTTCAGGGCAATACCTAATTGTTTCAGTTGGACAATGTTTGGAACTTGATAGTAATTAGACTTATAAATAGATTTTATTTTACTGTAAGTGAAGGTTGTGGTTTTATTTTAAATTAATGTTTTGAATTATAGTGTAAGTGACTTTTAAAGTGCGTCCCCTGCCGCACCCATGGTCTCCGGCAGAATATCAGCGCTGCAGCAGCAATGCTGCAGCAAATGCTGAGCCGGCGCCCTTTCACGGAGATACCGTGGTATTAAATTATTTTTTAAGATGTTGCACAATTTTATCTCGCTTTTTATAGTTTTGTGTGTGTTTATTTTAGACTTTTTGTGATTTTGTTATATTTTCATGTCCACGGCATACTTATTAAGGTGAATAAAGCTTTTTTCTATTCAATTCTATTCTATTCTATAACGGTTCCTTGTTGACTTCGGTACCCTAAAAATTATAAGGCTCCATTACCTACATCTCCCAAATGGGATTCTAGATTTCCAGCTATGGCCATTCATATATTAACATTCATGACCTAAGTTAAACCCTTTCACATAGCATAAACCTTTTCACCAATAGGCCACATTATGTAGGCGCAAGACTTCCTTAAGTGGGTCTCACCCAATTAACCTTTATTGGAGACACTTTGCATATGCCGTAACGAAAATTTACAACGTATCACATTCAACGCCCGAATCTCAAATTTCCATAAAATGTAGACACGATAATAGGTCTTTGGCACACTGTAGTATAGCAAAATCGCTTTGGCCTCACGTTTGTAAACGTGTGTGTACGTATGACCAAGGAATTTGACTGTTTAGCATTTTGGTACAATACGTAAATTAACCGTGTTATACATTTGCCGACGTGACACGACTAATGGCACGTTCAAAATGTATAACCTGGCTAATTTACGTATGACAGTCGCAACTGATATCCCATACCCCACAACACACACAGACATTTTCATTCCTTTAATGCTTTGGCTAAAAGGTAAAACTTTGACAGTCATGACATTTTGACCAGAATAGTAGTAACTAAGAGCCGATCGGATATTGTAGAAGGATTTAGGTGGATAATGAAAGGGCACCTGCCCCCTAGCTATTCACAATTTTACAATGATAGGTGACAGGTGACAATTCGCAATACATTGCAAATTCAACAAGCTTTCACATCAGTGGCAATCATATCAGCTGCGCCATTAAACTGAAATGTCACCTGTCACCTTTCATTGTCAGGATGGTGAAATAGGGGGCAGGTTGTTATAGGTACAGACTACAGGTACATAAGATAAGATAAAATATATTTTTCATATTGAATACCCTTTTAATAATAATACTTAATAGGTACGTAATGATGATCGGGAATTAGAGAAAGAGAAACCAATTAAATACTCATTATAACCTGACAAAAATTGACGCTCGAGTTATAAATTATTACTCGGGCGTCAATTTTCCAAAAATTAATTGGGACAATTACCCAAAGGCAATCACTTTATTTTAATTGAGTTCGTACAGTATGTAAATTATAATATTTATCATACATGTCGAACTGAAAAAACACGCTATACATTTTAAACGTAGTGTGCACATAACTTTGGTACTGCTAGCGCCATCTAGTGTGTTATTAGAGAAAACCAACCAACTAGTTCAACCTTTGTTCACCATCATTATCTAAACTGGCCAGCTATGTTGTAGTGTTGAGATATATCGCTAGATGTCGCTGTTATTAGTCTCCTAATAAATGTCGTAAGTTGTGAATTCTTAGATAAATCGTTGTCTACCGACCGTAATCAGAATCTATTGAAAAATTAAATGTTACTTCAGAGGACTGCAAAGCAAAAAAAACATACAAAATGCGATGACGTTTTTCTCTTCTTAAACGTTGTCCGATTTTAACGAGTTTTGAATATGTTGTAGGTATAATGAAAAACTAGGTCTGTACGTTTTCCTTTCCAAGAAAATATTTATTAGGAAGAAAAAATATAAAAAAAAAACTAATGCGGAAACGTACAGGCTTAGATTTTCATAATATGTACAACATATTAAAAAGAGGGGGAGATTCGAAGAGGTCACTCGTCGAATCCGACTCGGCTGGGCAGCGTTCGGGAAGCTTCGCAGCATCTTTTCGTCCAAATTACCGCAGTGTTTGAAGTCAAAAGTCTTTGACCAGTGTGTGTTGCCAGTGATGACTTACGGATCTGAGACGTGGGCGCTAACAATGGGCCTTATAAGGAAGCTCAAAGTCACTCAGAGGGCTATGGAGAGAGCTATGCTCGGGGTTTCTCTGCGTGATAGAATCAGAAATGATGATATCCGCAGTAGAACTAAGGTTACCGACATAGCCCGAAGAATAGCTAAACTTAAGTGGCAGTGGGCGGGGCACATTGCTCGCAGGACTGATGACCGATGGAGTCAGAAGGTTCTTGAGTGGCGTCCACGGACCGGGAGACGAGCTGTAGGTAGGCCTCCAACAAGATGGAGCGACGACCTTGTAAAAATCGCGGGAACGCGGTGGATGCGAAAAGCACAGGACCGGTCTGAATGGAGAGCCTTGGGGGAGGCCTATGTCCAGCAGTGGACGTCTTTCGGCTGATATGATGATGATGATTAAAAAAAAATGGAAATCCGATTAGATTTACGGGGTGAGGAATGTTATTGCCGGAAGCTACATTTGTATGGATTATTTTTGACAGCTATGCGATTTTAGCATCGTTTCACAATCCTCTTAACATAATTTATTTACGTTAGGTTAGTATAGATACTTTATACATTAGAAACAATGTGTTAGGATTGAGGTGCAAAAAAACAAATAAATGTATGAGTTACTGTTACAAATTATTCTTACATGACAAAGTATAAAATTAATATATTACATCAATCTAAACAATTCGGATCATGATTTGATTCCTGTGCTCAGAGATCGTGTGATCTCACTGGATAAGTCAGCTGGTTTCCGCGGTCCCATGAATACAGCTCCTGAGAAAAAAAAGTGATTACAACATACTGATTTATAAACATCATCTCGAAATGTTGGATAAAAATAGAAAAGAGTATCTTACATACATAACACCACGCCTTCATTCCCGGAGAGGGGTAGGCAGAGCTACAGAAATACCACCAACTCTAAAAAGACTTGTTTATAATTCTGTACCCACAATTTGCGCAATCAAGCCAGTAACTTTACTAGTGCATTAGTGACAGGTTGCAAGCCCATCGACTAACAGTACTGACAAGTACTTTAGAAGTCCCGGGTTCAAATCCCGGTAAGGTCAGATAATTTGTGTGATGAGCACAAGTATTTGTTCCTGAGTCTTGGATGTTTTCTATATATTTAAGTATATATTTCTCTATATAAGTAAGTTTATCGTCGTCTAGTACCCATAGTACAAGCCTAGAGCTTAGTTTGGGCCTAGGTCAATATCTTTAAGATTGTCCCCCGATTATCTCCCGATTTTGAGTAAAGGAATTCAAGAATAGCGTAAGGTGTAACTTGAAGCCGTTTCCAATTCATGGTACCACGCGGACCTCCTCGTTGTTGAGGAGGTACAGGAGCTACGCCCCCAAGCGACGCGACTCGCCAGATAAAAAAAAACACTGCACACTGTTTGGCCCAGGTGTGGCACAATACGTAATAATAGAGTACATATACTCGTACAACAACGGGTAACCACAATAATTTTAAAAATGCCTTTAGGGTACAAAACATTAACTCAAAAACAAAATAGCATCTGACGCCTGCTACTCTTTTGATGCCTTTTGCGTTTTTTTTTTTTATGGAGTAGGCACACGAGCACTCAGGCCACCTGATGGTAAGTGGAATCTGAGACCCATAGACATTTGAATTGTCAAGACTATAATCCTAAGACCTCAAATGCACAGGGTCCTACCACCACTACGTTTCTAGGGTTCCGTACCCAAACGGTAAAACGGGCCCTATTACTAAGACTCCGTTGTCCGTCTGTCTGTATCTCATGAACCGTATAGTTAGACGATTTAAAATTTTCACAGATGTATTTCTGTTGCCGCTATTAGGTACATCAAATACTAAAAATCAGAATCAATTAAATATTTAAAAGGGGTCCCATGCAACAAACACGTTTTTTTTGCTCGTTTTTGTTCGATATTGATAACGGCAACAGGTAGACGCTTAAAATATTCACGAAATATTTAGTATTATTTAAAAATAAATAGGCATGTTTTTTGCCGTTTTTTATAGATAGGTGTACGGAACCCTTCGTGCGCGAGTCCGACTCGCACTTGGCCGATTTTTTTGTAGGATCGTAATCGTCGTGAAGCCATGCTAAATTAAACAATTGTAAATTAATGTAGAACTGTTGTTTGCCCAAATAAACATTCAAACACTAAAACATAAATTATTGAACTGGGGCGGGTATAGACCATTCGCTTAGATAGTATTGTAATAAAATACAAATTTAATTCGATGTAAACTGCAAAATCCACTTGCGGGAACACCGCTCGCATTCTTTGTTTACGCGGCGGCATCCTTTAACAAAAGTTGGCACGTGCCAAGGCGACGACACTATCTAAGCGAACGAGGTACCACGTTCTATACATTTTTGCCCATTGTCCTTTAAGCGCTTATACTATCAGTACGGAGCCCGTGTGGTTGCCGGGTTAGAATAGTGCCACTCCATGTCTTCCCGTGGATGTCGTAAGAGGCGACTAAGGGAATAAGGGCTTGTAGTATTGTTAGGCGATGGGCTTGCAACTTGTCACTAATACACTAGTAAACTTCTTGGCCTGATTGTGCAAAATGTGATAACAGAATTATCAACAAGGCTGTTTAAAGTTGTTGGTATTTCTGTAGCTCTGCCTACCCCACTCTGGGAATGAAGGCGTGATGTTATGTATGTATGTACTATCAGTACTATCACTATGCAGTTAGCCGCCTTCTTTGGTATTACGGTAGAATTGTGCAAGTTACCTTATGCATGTGATCGTAGCCAAGCTGTGTGGTCTTGCGGAAGGGGTTGGTGAACTGGAGAGCCACCTCCACCGGCTTGTTCAGGTACAGGTCTATGGCCACGCTGACCTTGCTCTCCCGCTCCGTGGCTGAATCCAGGGCATATAGCACCCCGCATACTATGAACATCTCGCCCACCTGTGGGATGTCATGGTCAGAGCCCGGAAACTTCGTAGCAATTTTTATGTGTCATAGGGACTTCTCGTTTATCGACTTCCGATATACATAATTTTATCGATATATTATAGAACACAACACAACATATATTGATTGATTTATCTTTCATTGGAAGATTAAAAGTAAAGGTAAATAACAAGCGGTCTTATCGCCAAAGATTAATCTCTTTTTGAATGGCTGAAAATGTTAAATAGAGATTTGCAATGAAAAGTTAATAGTTAACAATTCAACATTCATTGAATCTGTTCAGTTTAGTGTTTTAACATTTATCAATTCCATGTTCAAAGTCAGTTTTAGTGCTAACACGTGTTTCATCATTAGTTTATCTTGTCTCGAAGAGATCGCGCATTCGCGATAAGACTGCATGTTGTTTACTTATACTCGTAATCATATTTAAAAAAATGTATTCTGTATTTATCGATACACACATGTATATCGGAAGTCGATAAACGAGAAGTCCCTATGACAGCTTAAAAGTGCTACGAAAATTCCGGGCTCTGGTGGTGGAAGAACCTTGTGCAAACCGTCCTGATTGCTACCACCATCTTATCCTGTGACTAGCCAGCAGCAGCGCCATGTTGGTGCTGCTACCGCGGTTGGTAGTAGAGAGCGTGCTAACGAATGTTAAAGAAGACACCATGATCATGTCTGATAAAGATGGCACAATCTAGAACTGCCTGTCTAGCGTTAGTGTACTGTAGTTAAGTTGTAAGTTATATTACTTGAATGAGTAGAATAGAGGTCAGGCTTTATGGTTAATGGACATTTTAAATTGGTGGTAGTGGTGGTAGGACCCTGAGCAGGGTCCGTCCGGATCGCTACCACCATCTTATCCATTAACCAACAGTGCAAGCAACAGTGTTTGCATTGTTGTGTTCCGGTGTGGGGATAAGGCAACCGGTAAAATTACTAGCATAGAGGCATTCCACCTTAGTCCTCAGGGTTAGCAACGCATTTGAGATCTTAGGATTATAGTCTTAAGAATTTTTAAGTGTATGGGTCTCAGATTCCACTTACCATCTGGTGGGTAAAATTGCTCCGCATAGCATAGCATCCAGGTGGCACGGCGTTATACTCGTTAATGATCTTAAATCGAGTGTATTTTAGAAACTAACGCTTGTACCCCGAATGGTTTTGAGTTGTAAGTTTTCAATTAATTTAAAAAAAGGTAACTCACTTGTCTATGGCTCAGTGAAATGTTCCAGATGTAATCTATGTTTAGATCGTCCTTGTTGGGGTCAAAACTTAACTGTAAACAATAAATATATCAGTATTGGAGCAAGCTATGAATTAATAAGAAAAGCTATATCGAATCAAACACACAAACCTTAGCAACGGCAGTGTTGTTAGAATTCTCAATAGAGTAAATTGCCCAAAGGCCGTTATCATCAGCACTAAAGTCCACCTGAAAAAATGTATACTTATCGTTGAGTTACATACTTTTCAATTAAGGTTGTTTGTGTATCACACAAAAAAAAGACCATCTCTGTGAATTTTACTCAAAAATATTAAACCTCAATTTAACCCATCAAATGTCAAATTAACAAGTTCTCAAAATTAAAAAACACCATTCTGTAATATTTTGTATGTAAAGTACGAAGGTCCTTCCGCTGTTAAAGACATGCCTGAAGTTTTAGTTTCATCATGAACTTGAAGTAAAGTAGAACTAGAAGTTTATCTTGAACATACAATTTTACCTTGACCTTGTAATTTTTGACGTTTACCTGATTATGTTGAGCGCTGTACAGCCGCCCTGCCGCATGCGGCAGCTTCGCCGGCTTTATACGGCTCTGAGTCAGGTCGTAGCGCATGATTTCACCTGGCTCACCGGTGTGGTAGAAGAAAGAGCCACTGTACACCACATGACCATTACCCTACGAATCATCGTTATCATTACAAAAAATACCGGGCAGGAGCATGTCGGACCATGCTCAGTGTAGGGTTCTGAAGCCGTTAATTACTATAAACATAAAAATCAACGAGTAATAACTAATTTTCTATTTAAACTCAATTGGTGCAGTTTTAGATAATTTTAGTATCTCGAGAACCAATGACGTCTCCTTAGTCGTGATAGATTTTTCATTTTATTGTACCACTTTGTTGGCGTGACTTATAAGCATAGGTATTCATGCCAAATTAAAGCTTTCTAGTACTAAGAGTCTCTGCGCTAGGCTGCGAACGGATGGACGGACGGACATGGCGAAACTATAAGGGTTCGTTGTTTGACTACGGAACCCTAAAAAGTCCCATTTGAAATGTAACACGCAAGAAGTTATATCATGACTTTCATGACCATAGGTCTATGATGGTCGTGTGGATAAACGTGAACAAAACATCTGTCACATTTTGACCAGTATGTATGTGCAAGATAGTCCTCTTGATAGTATTTGGGTACCAAAGCGCTTGGTAAAACTTAATTTACAATACTCATAGGGTCCAAAATTAACCATTCTCTGATTATTCTCTCTGGTTAACTGGGGACATCATTATTAATTTAATGCACTAACTAGTACTTAGCAGATTTGACACACTTCAAACTATTGAGTGGATAGTGAAAACGCATGATGTTCTTACAAAGAACGGCTGCTGCAGCTTATGGTACTCATCCACTTGGTTTGCCTTGAAGCTGGCCTTGCTCCTGTACTCCTGGAGTCGCCCTCCATCGTGCTCTTCCGTCGTCCAGAGTTTCTCTTTCTGAAACGTCAGTTCGAGATCATAATTTAGGCTTCTTTCTTTCTGTGTTCTCTCTTCTATTATTTACACTAATCACGTATTTCAGTAATACTTTCTACGCAAGATTTCGTCAAACCATAACGCTAAATAAATACTGTTTTGAAATCTCCTTAATACTAGTGAAATTTGCTTAAGGCCCTTTTCCCATAATCTAAGTCTTTTTAGATTTGTTGGTATTTCTGTAGCTCTGCCTACCCCACTCTGGGAATTAAGGCGTGATGTTATGTATGTATGTATGTAAGTCTGAAGTAACATTTGTCCTGTCTCTTTCCTCCGATGTTAAAAGAGAGCTTCGTTTTTTTTTTTGGTGAAACTTACCTGAGATTCTGATGAATTAGAGTCTCTCATCCAAGCTCCAAACAACTCGTCTTTAAAACGGTGGTAAACCGGTTTACCAATGGCATAGAGCTGGCAGTCTGAAAATAAAGAGAAAATTGATAATTCTTTGAGAATACAATGATTACAGCAAAAACGTCAGCAGTGAGATAAACTAGTAGCCGACCGGCTTTTAGTTTATCTCACTGCTGACATGCGTCACACAAGAAGAATGGTAGAAAACAATGAATAGTTTATAAAATAATTCTACGGCAAGGTTCTTCAAGGACAGCTCACATTACCTAGAACGGGTTCTCTATCGTTTGACCGAATTTCATATGCAATAATTTCATTCGCCCGAATTTAATATGACTTAATTTTTTATGCCATACGAACCATGATCAATCACATGATTCGTTTGTCGTAAAGCATTTTTTATGAAACCGTGAACTATTTAGAATTGTAATAAAACAAACCTAACCTAACCTATTGGGCTCTATACGATGGCATGTAAAAATTGCCTGTTAGGTTTACGATTAAAAATAAATTATATCTTTATGGCAAATGAATTTATGGTATGTGATATTAGGGAAAATGAAGGTTATAGCCAGTGACCATTATGGCAAATGAAATTATGAAAAATGAAGAGATACGCCTTGAACGATGATAAAGTTGTAGGACTCTACAGCTTTCCAAGAAGTCAAGACAACATGAAACAGGTTGAATATACTCCTAGGGAGCTAACAAAATAAAAATTGAATTTAAAGATTTGAACATGGAATGGCAGGCGTGGACAGTGTTTTCGGTGCTGCCAACCTCCAGTAGTGGAGAGAAATTGGAGGAAAAATTACAAACACGTGACTTACTGCTATTCCTTATAGGTTTATGTCCAGGGGTGGACTCCATGGAGGTTATCAGTAGTTTAGCTCGGTCACACCTCGGGCAAGTCGGGCAGGTCTCGACTTGGCATATTTCCTCGTAGGACTTCAGCATGGGCGGAGGGTCACCGAACTCCATCGCCTGTTCCACTGGTGGTGCCATGTTGGGGCCAAGGTCTGAGTAGCAGTAAAGGGATCACTTTATACCTACTCGTGTACCAGGGATAGCTGCGGCTTGTTACATTCAATGTGGTATAGAATGTTGAATGAAAGTATTACTTTGTAGAATTAAAAAAAAAATCTTCCTTCAGCAGATCCACAAGGTTCAATGTTAGCCAATTTATGTTGAAATTTTTGCGAGTTGAACTGTCAACTGCCTAATATTAAGAGGCCCTGTAAGGCATACGTAACTTGTACCAATTGAAAAAAAAAATGGTTTTTGGATAGTTATATTGAATAGCAGATAGAATACTACTTACACCTCAACTGTATATTTCCTGAAACCGTCTGGTTATTAAGTTCGTTCTTGGCTACGCAACTGTACTGCTTCAAATCATGTTCTCTCACTCCCGGTATCTCGAGGCGCATGATTCTTCTCCAAGGGTCTTTGGTGGTTACCACCTCGGTCCGGTATCGAGGACCTTCTAGGGTGATGCCCTCGCTTTCCCAGGCTAGAACCGGTTCAGGCCATGCTTGGACCTGTATCAAGGAATGTAACAAACAATTTATCCAAGGCCTCTATTCTTTTGCGTTATAACGATATCGCATTTGACGTGTTTTAGAATCGTTTATGTCGCAGTCGCCATTATTGTTAATGACATAAGAGTTATCAAAACGTTGACAATACGGAAACACGTCAAAGACGATATCGTTATTACCGTGTAGAATCCCAGCACAGGATTTAAAAAAAGTTAAAGAAAGCGTTTTAATTACCTCACACTGGATCTTTGCAGTTTTGTTGTATACGTAGGCGATGTTGTTCTGGATTCGAATGAATGGGCTGACTGAAAAATGAGAACAAAATCAATTATAAAAATTGTGTTACAAGTTGAGCGAATATATTTTTACTAGAGTCAGTTACGTTTTAGGGATATAATAAGACCCCATTAAGAGTCTTGATGGATGTGCCAATGTAAGAGTTGGATAGTAAATAACGCTATAAACGTTTCTTTATATTCGGTAAATTTTGCACGAGTTCGCAGGGATCTCGGTTGTAAATTGAGGGTTACCACGAACCACTAAACTCGAAGCTTCGGTTGCCTAGTCCTTGTCACTATCCACTCGGGACTAAACCGAGAGAAAGGGATGGTATTAACGTAACTTCTAAATTCGAAATTTTAAGTAGGGCCTCAGGATAAAAGGCAAGATGACGATCAGTACCTTAGTTGGCCTAAGGCCGCGTTTCTACATCTCACTCGTCATTGGAGACGTCGACGAGTAAAAGAGAGAAAATAGTGAACCAGTACTCACAGGATGGTGGAAAAAAGCATCTCCTCTTACTCGTACTCTTCATTCGCGACTAAATTAGGAGGAGGATGTGTTACTTTGTTTTTCGATCTTTGAAGTAGTGCTCCAGTACTTACAGTGCACCTCGACGTCAGTAGTCTGGTTGGCGGCCGGCAGCATGCCGTTGTTGGCGAGGCACACGTAGCGGCCGGTGTGCCAGCGGGACACGTTGGGGATGTTCAGCAGGTTGCCACTCACAGAAGCGTCACGCCAAGATCCCTGAAGAGATCAAGTCTTTATACCGGAATACTTCAAGCATTGAGTGACATGGGGAAAGTTTGCGCATGTAAACTTACATCCGCAAACAAAAGTGGAGAAAGGACGCAGTGCGACGGAATATCTATAGATACTAATTGCGTACTTGTTCGATACGATACCCCGCCGTCACGCCCCGCACCCCACCACGTAAGAGCTCTTACGGCCGTATTAATGAACTCTATTTGGCTGAGACGCCCGTTACAAGACATGAATATGATAAAGTAAACGTAAAGCCGTAGAAAACTGTAACTTCTTGAGCCAGAGATTACAGTTGAGATGTTTTTCCTTCTCCGTAAGAGCATCGAGTAGTGTTCTTAAGTTAGAAAAACTGATTGATACATCATGACCGCGGGGGTTTGAACTTGGTACCTTACGATCACGAGTCGACCCACTAGGCCACAAACGCTCTGATTCAAGGTATTACTCAAGATGTTTGCCGGCATCTGTAACTGAGCTTTGTGAGGTAAGGATGATATTGGAACTTGTTTCTCGACCCGGAGGGTGTTCTGTTCCAATACTATGGTGTATTTGGCTAATATGTTATCGTTCTGTTATTTGAAGTGACTTAACATTAACTGCAAGTAAAATGTCACCTGTATAATAGCTGAGCCATCAGCCTTTCTCCACTCCACGCTGGGTTCTGGCTTGCCGGTGGGGTTACAGCTGATGCGAAGGGTTTCGGTTTCCCTGACGATCACTCGGGTGTGATCCTCTGAAATTATAGCAAGTAACACGTTAATTAAACTACAGTACCAACTGTATGTAGCAAAACAGAGTATTGTTTACTAGCACATTCAACCTCGGGACTGCAAAGCCTACTTAGCGTAAGCAGCCTAAAGCTTATAGATTGAGACTGAAATGAAGTTTTTTTTTCTTTCTCTTTAGTTTTTTACTTTATTCTATTTGCATAATTCGTTATTAAAGCGTCTATAGAACTGAACATTCTGTAAAAATTTCAAGGGTTATGGTTCACAAAATACAGTCCGCTAAATAACAGACGAACGGACAGCGGAGGCTTAGTAACATGGTCGCGCCCAACCCTTTGGTTACGAATGCTAAAAAGCTATAAGATTGAGGTATTTGAGGTATTGTGTAAGAATTCCCCTGTAAATTAATTATTCGCTATTTGACCTATGTAAGTTTTTGAAATAAGACCTGTCTTTCGGCTATCCGACCACCTGTTTGCAAAAAATATTCAACACACTCACGCGCAAACGTAGGCGGTACCAGCAGCTCTGGCTCCCTCGTGTAGTTGTACATTGAGAGCCCCGGCCTCCCCGCTGCGCCGTCGCGGCCGTCGTTCCCCCGCATTCCTTTCAGGCCTTGCGGGCCACGGTCACCCTTGAAGCCTTTTGGACCAGGGGGACCAGTGGCGCCAGCTTTCCCTTTAATAAAACAACAGTGTTTGACGACACGCTAGCCTAGTTAGGAGTGACCCTGCCTTCGAAGCTAGGGGTCCTGAGTTCAAATCCCGGTAAGGGCAGATATTTGTGTGATGCGCACGAGTATTTGTTCCTGAGTTTTGGATGTTTTCTATGTATTTAAGTATATATTTCTCTATATAAGTGACTACTTATATAGAGAAATATATACTTAAATACATATGGTTGTCAGGTCCCACTTAATATCAGGTGTTCTACATGTTTTAAAAAACAATCTTACCGTCTCTCCCATCCTTTCCGTTCTTCCCTGGGTTCCCATCGCTTCCAGGTGTTCCATCTCGTCCGTCTCGACCCGGTGCCCCGTCGGCCCCGTTCCGGCCGGACATCCCGTCCAGTCCCGGCTCCCCGGGCACGCCGTCTCGACCGTCAAGACCCGCACTTCCCGGGATACCTCGCTCTCCTGAAAGCATTTGTTGTGTCTGCACTGGATGTGATTGGACTGCGGGACGAGCTGCTTTCCCTCGGTGAGGCGAGACGAGACGGAGCAAGACGGGAATGTTAAACCCGCCACATTACCGCACGCAAACTCGTGATTCATGTCAATAGAAGACATACATCAATAGCCGTCGTGAAAATGGGTTCCGTTGCATAGTAAATACGGTCAAATAAAACAATTTAACCCTCGGCAATTCAGACCTTTACATCGAAATTTCGCTATACATTTTAATTCACTTCAATCAAATCATCGCCTTGCGTCGCCGGTGGAATACTTTACGAAACCGTGAATGCTCGACGATTGATTTTGCGAATGATGTATATATACAAAACTTTTTAGTGTATAAAACGAAAAACAAAATGAATACAGTGATTAAGATAAAAACAGAAAGTAGAAAGGCGAACTTATCACTTTTAGGGACCCCTTCCAGCTAACTTTTGAGAGATGGTCATGATGTTTTGAAGCGTGATCATTAAGAGCAACTTACTATTTAAAAATCAACGTATTCTAAGAATAATTTAACGAGTACCTTCTAGGAAATTTTACTTTAAGACAGTCACTGAATGATATCTTGTAAGGGCCTTGCCTTTACACTTGACTGCAGGTTGTATTTAGTTGATGGAGGGCAGAGAGAGATAGTTAAAGTTTAAATAGTTATAAAAGGTAAAAATAACATGTACTTACAGATAGTTAAAAGAGTTGGTAATTCTTTCTATTGGTGCCTAACGCCTGGTAGTTGATAGCACTCAGGTCTTCATAATTGAAACTTATTACTAATACTTAGTTGCCGAGTGCCCTAAAGTAGGTCGCGAGTAAGCATAAAGAAATGTACGGTGATGAGACCGTACACATCTTATAAAATGGGGATCCTGTAATTTCATAACCAACATTTCACAAATGATTCATTTAACAAACATATTATGTCACAACCCGCATTTTCATTTTATTTCCGAAACTGAAAATAATTCTGGATTTATTGCAGGACCATCGTGTAGAACCCTATAGGTTAGGTTAGGTTAGTGTTATAAAAGTCCAGAAATATTTGTAGTTACGGAAAAAAGCGTGTTGGCTAATGAACAGGTTGCGAAACGATGCATTTGTCAAAGATTTGTCGGCGAAAAGGCAGAGAACCTATAAAATGCCCCGTTACTAAGCATATATGATACTTGCCTTTAGGTCCATGAGGTCCGACCGGTCCCCTGTGTCCTGGCTGGCCTGCAGTGCCTGGAGCGCCCGCGTCCCCTCTGTCCCCCTTGGGCCCAGGTGATCCTACCGGTCCTTTTGGACCCTGCACCCCTGGCGGGCAGTAATCTTGCGTGGCTTTACAGAAGCCTTGGACAACGTTGTACTGCAAATATACAAGGCTTTAAGACTTTGTAACGTTAATTCCAACGCAACAACATTGAATACCATGTATTTTTTACTAGTAAATCTTTGGATTATCGTTATTACCTCAGGAGCTTTTAAATTTTCCGGGATATAAAAAGCCTGTTTTAATCCAGGGTATAGCTACCTCCATTCAAAATTTCATCCAAATCCATCCAGTAACAGTAACACACACACACACAAATTCTTTCGCATCTATAATTATTATGTATAAAAAAATTGGACCATGCAACATCAAGTCAAATGGTTGGCTGCCTAGTGATGGCAATTATTATCATAATCACATTTATAGTATTGTTACTTGTGGCTAATTAAAATAAATCAATGGGATTTAATATCGTAGGCTCGTAAGATTCGATACCTATTTTAATAACATTGTAATAGCAAACTTATCGAATTAACTATAGAGTACCTTTTATTCTTGATAGCGCTAGTAGATCCACTTCACATTACTGACGTGTAAAAAGTCTTGTGGTGAATTTACAAGCGAAACGAAGCGGAAGTATCGCCAAATCCGTTTTTTTATGTTAAGGAGAAGCCACACGAGCACTCAGGCCACCTGATGGTAAGTGGAATCTGAGACCCATAGACATTTGAATTCTCAAGAACTAAAATGCGTTGCAAACCCTGAGGACTAAGATGGAATGCCTCTATGCTAGTATGCTAGTATTTCCGTTGCTTTATTCCAAAGGACTTGTCTACAGTTTAGTTTAATCTGACTTACTGGAACCCTGGAATAACTGGTCAGCCAGACCCACGTGTCTCCCCCAGGGGCTGGTCCTTTGGCGCCCGTCCTCCTCATCTCCGCAGCATCCTTCTCCTCCAACTCCCCTCGCATCTTCGGATTGAAGAACTCCACGTGTGGTGCTACCGTGTTGTCCTCCTGACTTGGAGGTGGTTTCTGGAAATTATGTAAGTTAAGTGAGTTAAAATAATAGGCTGAAAAGTAGTACAAATAGTAATACATAAAATCCTATCTTTTTTAGGGTTCCGTAGTCAAACTAGGAACCCTTATAGTTTCGCCATGTCCGTCCGTCCGTCCGTCCGTCCGTCAGTCTAGCGCAGAGGTTCTTAGTACTAGAAAGCTGTAATTTGGCATGAATATGCATATTAGTCACGCCAACAAAGTGGTACAATAAAATGTAAAAATAAAATTTAGTTTGGGTACCTCCCCTACTCATTTCATGCGGATGTATTTTTTTCTCGTCTACCCTATAGTGTAAGGTGTCGTTGGATAGGTCTTTCAAAAATATTACGGGTTTTATGAAAACAGTTTTTCGATTAAGTAATCCGTTTACGAAATATTAAGCCGTATAGCGCTAATATTTGTTAGACTCGAGTGTCCCCACCCGAAAAAAAACTTAAATGAAAGAACAAATAACAAATTTTAAAGGAAAACTATCACGACTAAGTAGACATCATTGGTTGAGATACAGGCGATTAAAGTGTTTATACCTACTAAAATCATCTAAGGCACCAATTGACTTTAAATAGAAAATTAGTTAGTACTTGTCGATTTTGATGTTTGTAGTATATAACGGCTTCGGAACCCTACAGTGAGCATGGTCCGACATGCTCTTGCCCGGTTTTTTTAAATCTTGAAGTACCTAGTCTAAGCGATAAAACATTTTTTGGCCAAAAAGTAAATTTAACGCCTTTATTATCTTACTAGCTTCTGCCCGCGACGTCGTACACATACATTTCCATTATCGTTATTCCCTCAGGAATGTTAAAATTTTTCAGAATGAAGAATATCCTATGTGACAAACCAGGGTATAAGCTATCTTCATTCCAAATTTCATCCAAATCTGTCCAGCAAACACAAACACATTTTTTTTCGGTTATGATATTAGTAGGATTAATAGTAGTGATTGTAACATTGAAGAGAAAATGGTAGAAAGTAGTAATATTAAGGGCATCGTAATATTCGTAATCAGATTTATCTTTTTACACATCACTTTTGCGGGTAAATACCCAAAAAACCCTGTATCACACTCGACTCTTCCGCCCACTTAACAAACTTTATTTAGAAAACTACCATTAAAATACCTATTCTCCACTTCGCCTCGTTATAGAATATAGTTTAATAATATTGAGAATAAAGTTTAATAAATTTAAATGCAATCAGCTCAGAAAATGAAATATTGAGAAATAAATTATACAAGCAGTCTAAAATTCGCGCCTATGCCAAAAAAGTGCATAACAATATAAATTATAACAAGAATATAACTGCAATTACATGGTTTGTATCTAATTATAATTATTGCATTCTAGGTACTGACTGATTGCGACTATATTATCTGTCTGTGTAACGACTTTTATGCAGGTACCTATTTGATTTATGCAATATATAAATTTAGATTTTTAATTTTATTTAGATTTTTTGAATAGAGATAATAAAGAGTATTGAAAAGTAACCAAATATAAAATAAAATACATACTCTTACCAGCATGGCTTCCCTCTTCATCCTGTGCATACGAGCACCCAAGAGATACGCCTCAATTTTCCTCTCCACTCCATCTTCTAGAGCACTCATCAACGCCTCCTGATCTAGCTCAGTTCTTCCAACATTGTACGTGTTCACAACTAGAGACGAAACGGCACAAACACAAGCGAATATCGAAAGTCTTCTACAGCATGGTTCAGCGTTTTTCAATTTCGGAGGAGGCATTGCTACATCTTTTTACCAATCGTTAAACACTGTCAAAATCCCGCGAGTTCTCGATTTTATCCAATTGAAAAATGCGTCTATCACCACGCGTAATTTTTCGAACGACCTTGTTGGATTTTGGCCGTTGAAGTAGTACGCTCGGCGGCATAGGACGAAGTTATCTGAATGTAATCCGGCGCGATGTGTGCCTTCCGGCGTTGCACAGCGGTTGATAACACAATTGGCCGTTATTAAAGCTGATTCAATCAGGCAATCGACAGGAGTGTGGCTACATCGAAGGGACTGGAAAAGATTGCTGGTACTAAACGCGTATATTGACAAAACTAACGCACCTGCAATAAAACATCACTGTATAAAGTAAGAGATGATGATATTCTAACTATGTAACACGTAACACGTGTGTGTGCTACTTCTCTGTAATGGTTTTGTATTGTATTGAAGAATTAATTAAATAAATAAATAAATCACAGGACAACGTCACACAAATTAAACTAGTCCCAAACTAAGCTCTAGGCTTGTACTATGGGTACTAGACAACGATAAATTAACTTACATAGAGAAATATATAGTTAAATACATAGAAAACATCCAAGACTCGGGAACAATACTCGTGCTCATCACATAAATATTTGTCCTTACCAGGATTTGAACCCAGGACCCCTAGCTTCGAAGGCAGAGTCACTACCAACTAGGCTAGCGTGTCGTCCATTAATTAATAGGTAAAGTTTGAAATTATTTATCACAGGCTCCCAGTAGGCGCTGGAGGGACTCAGGAACGCGGTATTGAGTCCAGAAGCGACGGGATAGTCGTAAGTTCACGGTTTGGGCCTTAGGCGATCATAGATAGACAGGCGGACAGACAGAAAGACGTCAGATATTAAAAATAAATTCTCGCTGCGTAAAGTTATTAATCGAACCAAAATAAACCAATATTTTAACATTCGATATATAAATATTTTATTATACAAGCAAAGAGGGCAGTGGACTAGTGAAGGTTGACAACCACTATTATAAAATACCTATATGTAGTTTTATCTTCGTATAGCCATAATGTATAAACGTCGTTATTCTAGGTTTTCATGGAAATAATTTAAAAACACACGGTCAACAGAAGTAAAAAAAAAACTTAAGTAGTCCTAATGTATTTTCAATAATAACTCTAATTTTTATACCGGGTGTTGCCTGTAACAGGAGCAATAAATTGAGGGATTGTTTCCACACCACAAACGTAACAACATTTATTCTACAACTTTTGAAAATAATTGATTGTGAACTAAATATTAATGAATTTAGATTTTCTAAGCAAGCAATGTATTGCGAAAACTACGAAGTTGCTAGGCTGACAGTAGATGTCAACTAGACTATTGGATGGAGTACATTGAAAAAACCATTTAATTTGTTCGAAAATATCCCAAATAATAAATTACATATTTTTTAAGGTTGTAGAACAAATATTGTTACCTTTATAGAGTAGAAGCGATCCCTCAATTTATTGCTCCTATTACAGGCAACACCCGGTATAAACAATTTCTTGGTGACGATTGCAATTTACATGATAGTTACATCAGGACGGACAATTATAAGGATGAATAGCCCTTTTCTAAGAATGGCGTCCCGCTATGAATTTCTGTCCTCAGTACAAAATAATGCTGTTCATTCAATTTCCTGCAATTAAGATTACTCCCAAAAAATCTAAGCTTTTTTGAAAACTCATTTTAAGACATGAAGTTTTAGTCACTTCCAAAAAATATACTTTCTTGCTATATTTCTAGATGTCTTGTTGATCATAAGTTAAGTCCATGAATAAATTACCTATTACGACGATTACCCTGAACATTAACTCAAAACATTTCAGCAACTTCCTCAAATTGCTATCATAAAGTGGACATTTAAACTACTCTCATAATGTTCAGAAGCCAGCGTTCCAGGAATTGAAAGGAACAGAGTTATAGCAGTCGTATAGCTCCGTCCCTTATGCTGCTTAAAACTCGGCAGATTCATAATACGGCTTGGGATAAACAAGCTCTATCTTAACTCATTCAGTACCTAACTTAGTGATACTTACATAAAATAGACGCCATATTGAGTTCTCGGCACATGCTCCAAAGCTCCTAGTAAACAGCGCCTTTGAAATTCCCTCAAAAGGAACAGCGCATGCGTATAGAAGTATGTCAGGGTCGTGTCGCGATGCCCAAGGTCAGCACTGTTACTACAGCAACTCAGGCTCTATACTTGTCACTCGGTATCCCCCAGTTCACCAACTCGCACGTATAGACTTTAAGCTTTAAACTAAACACAGTGTTTTTCTTTCCAAAATGGATTTGGTGCCACCGTTTACCGTTCAAGGTAAGTTTTTCGATCAATACGTTGTTGAGCTTTGTTTTTCTAAAGATTTTTACATGTCATAGAACATTGTTTATTTGTGGTTGATAGAACAATGGAGTGGAGTGGTTTGTTGCCTGTCTTTATGTAATCTTGTGTTGTTGTTTTGAGGTTAGAATCTGGTTCAGTCGCCATTTTTATCTTTGTTGGAAATCTTCATCATTCTGAAACTAGTTCTGTCGGGAACGATGCCAAAAGCACGTATAATGTATTTTTCTTTTTAAGGCTAAAAGTTAACTAAGTACACATTAATATTTTATGTCGTGTTCGGTCTCGTTGCTTAGCAACGACTAATTAACCCAAGTGGATTATACATTAATTAACATTTAATACTTTTGTAAAAATCCTAATTTTTGATTTTTATTTATATAGTTGTTGAAAAACCTATATTTAACATTTCTTTATTCATCTTTGTTGTGATTTTCAACTGTCTTCATAGCAGAAGGTTATCAAGTCATAATGTTGATACTATATTGTTATATTAATGATGTTGCTGATTGTTCAGTAAAGCTAAAACTTAATCATAGTCTAGTAACCGTACAATGCGCTGGTTTGAATGCAGGTCAATCAATGTTATCTACACCTTTAGAGGCTTCTTCGTTCTAATTTAGTAATTAGAACCTTTAGACATGCTGGTTTGAATCTATTCTGTATTATGTGCTATATTATTCTTCTAAGTACCAGGGCGACCGTGTTATACACGGGTGTATGTAGAAGACACTATTAAATAACAATTTGATAGTGTCGTCTATATATGTCAAATACCTTGAACTAGATTTTTCGGTGGATCCCGAATCTTCCGGAACACGAGACGACTGATTGTTTTTTGACAAAAAAAACCCACTATTTCGCAATTTTCATTAAAATTATAAGAGCCGTTTCGAGAACGTGATTACGAATATATAGGTATAAAAGTTGCTTGTTTATTAATATAGGATATGAAGAAATTGGAGAGTAAAGCTACTTAAAATTGCAAATAATTTTGACGTTTTTCTTTTTCTAATGTTATTAACATAACATTAAGCGGAAATACGGCCCTTTTTTAACTATATCTTAATTTTAGTATCTTATACGTCGCCGTCTTGAGGACTAAGATGAAATGACATTGCTAGGTAATCATTTCACCGGTTGTCTTACCCCTACACTGGAACGCAATAATGCGAATACTGTTGCGTGGTGGCTGGTTAATATCTAAGATGGTGGGATCACTTAATCTTGTCACAATTAACTTTTTCAGCATGCAGCGTCCAGCCTCTAGAGGACTATGACGGCCCGCGAGCTCCCTTGCTCCGCCAAGTGTCACTGGACGAAGAGCGGCGAGACGACTGCCAAGGGCACTGGCGAGGCTGCCAACTCCTGGGCGAGGAGGAACAGAAGGGCATCAGGCTGTTCCGAGCGCTTCTGCTGCAGCATCTGAGGATGGAGGAGCTCAGGCCGCCGCCGTGCATTGTGGCGAGTGCTAGACCTGACCCTCGGTAAGATTCCATGTTTTAAACTGGTTAGTTGCGTGTCGAGCAGCAATTATGACTTTTGTTGATGGAACCAGTAATGGACAAGGACCAATGATGGACCTTGATTCTTACTTTACAGAAGATAATGGGGTATTCATTTGTTTTGCAACAATCAATTTATGTCCGTATGATCTTTGAATTAAGAGTTAAGTCTCCATTATTGGTGCATGCCAGCTTATAGTGTCCAACGCTGGTGCTGCCTACATAAATGCAACAAAAGGTCCTATTATGGACAGTCTCATACATGTAAGCTTTCGAGATTGATGTAATTAGGGTTAAAATCACTACATAGTATAAAACAAAGTCGCTTTTTCTGTCACTATATCCCTATGTATGCTTAACCCCTCGTATGCTTAAGACACGGATCCGTGCTCAAAATTTGGATATCTTTTTGTATTTTTTAAGCTTTATTTTATGGACTATATCGTAATCAGAAGAGACTAGAACTTGGTATTTTTTTCACCTCCCGCATACGAGGGGTTAAATCGTCACACCCATGCCAAAGTCGCAAATCTGCACTTCGATTTAAAATAAGAATAGCAGATTCGCTGTTTTACCAAATGGCGTTTCCGTCATTTTCTTTTAAAGTCAAATTACAGATTTGCGAATTTAGCATGGGTGTGACGAAATCTTCAAAACTACGCAACGGATTTTGATGCGGTTTTTTTTTATAGATAGAGTGATTGAAGAGAAAGGTTTATATGTATAATACTTTAATCCGGAGCAAAGCGAGGGCGGGTCGCTAGTTAGATTATATATTGAAATTATTCAGTGCAACACTATTAGAATGAAATAATATATTCGGTATTGCCAAGTTAATTAAAAAAAAAACATCATCATCATGTCCATAATACTTTATTAAATTTTCGTCTCCCACAAAATATTCAACCGAATGAAAGAAGGTCAAACAACAGACAAACAGAAATATTTATTTCCTAGGTTAGGAAACATTTATCTACATATCTAATACTATCCGGTCTAAATTAGGGAATGCGGGTCTATACATTGTTTTGACTATAAACTTAAAGGGGGCTGACTCAGAAGGCTTACTATTCTATGATTTGTTTTTATTGTAAATATGTACTTAACACGAATGACAACGTATAATCCTTACTGAATAAAGAATTATGAATCATACATAACTCTTCAGAGGCTGGTGGATGTACTGGCGCGACTGGCGAGCCTTGGAGCGCGCCTTCCGCCGGTTCAGGAGTACCAAGGCGAGGAGCAGGCTGACGGAGAAAGCTGAAGACATACCACTGCTGTGTCTCGATGAGGTGGCGTTTGAGGATATCATGCAGGAACTTTGCCAGGTATAGCTCAGCTCGGTTAGGCTAGGTTTAAGAAAAAGTGCTTACAAAACTTCCTCTGTGTAAGCATCACAACGTTTACTTGCGTTTGTCTCAAATATGATGTAATCACCTGGATAATATTTTTAATAATTAAAAAAGTATCTTTGAAGACCACTTCACTTCTTACATCTTTTAATAACACACTTATGTCTTCTAACAGTCGGATTGTGATTGAAATTTGGCATACTTATGTAATTTGATGACAATATCGGACTGATATGACGATAAAGATGAAACGTGGCCTTAGGATTTTTTTTATATTATCGCCTTCATTGAAAAAAAACCTCATTATCCTTGTTAGTTTTCATTAATTTGCTTAAAATAAAAGCCTTTGTCACTCCTACAGCTAATACAAATCTAACGATACCTCACCCTTCAAAACAAGTCACGTCGTGTAGGCTACAGGAGGTCACAATGAAACGGTTATACAAACATACTCACATACATACATGCGCGTGAAAACCATTACCCTCATTCTGGGTTAGTCGGATAAACATGGTCTCGTTTGACTCTTCTCTTGATCACACACATTTTCATAATAACCTTACAATTGTTTCCAGAGACCTATCGATTAATCTTAAGCTGTATCTGTTCCCCAGGCATGCGCCCACACTGAGCAGCGGGCGCTGCTGGTGCTCGCGTTCCTCTGCGAGGTCTGCGCGCGCGCCGTGAGGGTCGGCGGCTGGTGCCGAGCCACCGACTGGGCTGCGACCCACGTGGCTCAGTATGCCACGCCGTGGGCTATCAGGCATGGAGGCTGGGTAAGTGATTTACAAGTATTTATACTGACTGGGCTTTCGATTAAGAATAACCTCTAGTTGTTGTGTGAAATTGGGATTTTGTCTCAAGTTTTTCCGATTCGATGACGTTACTGTTCCATAGGTACCACCGTTCCAGGACTAACGGGAGGTACCCAAATTGAAGTCCAGATATTAAATAAACTTAGAGGACGAGCAGATTTGTTTTTTTTTTATAAGCGTGTGTCTAGGTAGACTTTCATCACCTCCTTATCGTACTTACTAGAATGATAGCTTGTAGAAATGATTCGAGTACATTACTGAATTTTATTAAGGAACAATCTTTATTAGTGCGTGCATAGACTTCTAAATTTTCCCAGGGAAACCAAGCAGAATGTTTACGGCAATCCTAGTGCCTGTATGTCTTCAGCGTACAAACAGTCAACAAACTAATTTTGTTTTCAGAGCAACGTAGTGGAAAAAGCAGGTGGCAGCTACCGGCGTGATGAGACCACATTTCTCACCGGTGCTATGGTTGCAGCACTACTGGCGTTCATACTGTTCTGTCGCACGCGCCTGCGCCATGCGGTCCTCTAAGCACTCCCACCACAAACTGTGGATTACGTACCCCGCAATGGCGGTTATCTCACCAATCAGAATGGACGTGTCGTTCCATTGGTGGATTTGAAAAGGAGTAACGAATTGTAACGGTCTTTTTGCGTGGCCAGTTTATCGGATAGCATGATTACGATATTTACGATAGAAAAAGTACATTCCAATAACGAATTGACAGTCACTGGACTTATTATAATTACTTACCTACTTTCTAGGTATGCTTAGTGCATTTTTATCCGCCATTTAAGGTTCAAAAGAACCAGAGATCGAACAAAACGGTTCGAGGTCTTAACAATTTCAGAATTTATATGATCTCACTTTAAAAAGCACCATTTACATTAAATGTTGATTTATTGATTAGATGCCTGCTGCATCTACAGGATGTTTAAATTGTAATAATTACGCCAGTTGAAGTTGAATCGATTTCATTTTAATATTTAGGTACTTAACGTAGTCATAGTTGAAATTGTGGGCTATAGAAATTTGATGTGTGTTATTCAAGATCTGGACACTGCCTAATCAAAATCAGTAATGCAATGAAATTAAAGCCTACATTTTACATGTATGGATTGAATGAGAAATGATGGACTTATTGGACGTTGTGAGGGGGTTATTTTCGAATGACTGAGACAACATGGTACGTTTACTGACGTAGATGTTTTGTACGTGGTAGATTAGTAAGATCTTAACGCCAAAGATGTTAATGACCATGATTTTAGGACCTAAGTTACTTAGATTATAGAAATTTAGACCTAAATATTATTCCTATCTTGCTTAAGAGTGTTAATATATTTTTTAATTAATTTAAATAAAATTAGGGTAAACTTATTTCACAAAATAAGCATTTTGTCACCTCACCATTTAATATTTAGGCTACTTATGTCTGTTTTCTACTCCTCCTCTTACACTCCTTACGAATAGTTATCATTGCTAGACGAATTTAAAACGAAAAAGGTCTTATAATATAGAGTTCTTTGTTATAAGAGCTTAATTATCTTTCTTATACGTCTTTGGTAGGTATCATACAAAAATTAAAACACACATACATACATACATACATAGCATCACGCCTTCATTCCCAGAGTGGGGTGGGCAGAGCTACAGAAATAACTCTAAAAATACTAGTTGATAATTCTGTAACCACATTTTGCACAATCAGGCCAAGAAGTTTACTAGTGTATTAGTGACAGGTTGCAAGCCCATTGCCTAAAAACACTATAAGCCCTTATTCCCTTAGTCGCCTCTTACGACATCCATGGGAAGACATGGAGTGGCACTATTCTAACCCGGCAACCAAACATTTATAATCTAAGTACCTACGTTTCATGCTGCATGTAAATTGAATATTATTCCACCTTCAGTCAGATGCAGTTTTGGTTCTTGTGGCATCTAGAAAGGTCAATATACAGATAAAAAGTTTAAACAAAATCCCTGTTCACAAATATTATAGATCTTATTATTGCCTACGAGGTATTTATTGTCTACTTTAGATACATAACGACTCGGTTTATGTGATAGATTGAATGAGCCTGCACAAGCCGGAAAATACCGATGTGTAAAAACATGCCACATGGGTCTTTTTTGGTGCGTCCCTCAATGAATAGAGTATAGGTATTGAAAGTTGGAGATGCAGCTATCTAAAGACTTTTATGAAACTCAATTATTGATTTATTGCTGTAAATTCTTCTTTTTACTTCAATTTTAAATCGCAAAGAATTTGCATTTGGTATTTGTCTTACGAAGCGATGTATATTGATGTTATTTATTATTAATAATTATGTGACGTAATAAAGCTAGTATGGTAATTTGTGAAGTTTAATTTAAATCCCCCTCTTTAATATTAATTGCTATTCGGTCAAGGTTAAAAAACTAAAACCGGGCAAGAACATGTCGGATCATGCTCAGTGTAGGGTTTTAAATCAAGAAGTAATATCTAATTTTCTATTTAAAGTGATTTGGTGCTGTCTTAGATGATTTTAGTAGGTATAAACACTTTAATTGCCTGTATCTCAACAACCAATGACGTCTACTTAGTATTTATAGTCCTTGTAATTTTTGGCTGTAGGGACGACGACGACACTTAACTCTAATAAAAATAAATGGATCCCTTGATCGAAAAATTGTTTTCAAAAACCCACAATATTTTAAAATACCTATAAACGAGAAAAAAAACTCCACGTTACGTGTAGCGGAGGTACCCAAAAAAATACATTCTTTAACATTTTATTGCACCACTTTGTTGGCGTGACTAATATGTATATTCATGCCAAATGACAGCTTTCTAGTACTAAGAGTCTCTGCGATAGGCTGCGGACGGAATGACGGACGGACAGACATGGCGAAACTATAAGGGTTCCTAGTTTGACTACAGAACCCTAAAAAGGGTAGAAAAAGGAAGATTTTCTGTTATTATAATTGAACCATATATGACACTAAACTGATTGCTATTTTATTTTAACAAAAAAAAATGTTCAATAGACTCCGAAGAAGGTTAATTACCAATTATGTAAGTGAGGCTTTACTTTGATATCGATTTTTGAGGGTCATCATTTGACGCATTCACTGCCGGCAACGCATATAAGCGATCTCCTGAATATTACCCCGTGCCTAAAACATTTACGTGCGATCTTACAGTACAGAAGCTCAGTAGTATATTATTTTTTATTAAAGATAGATAGATCTGGCGACAGTTCGATAAACAAACAATGCGGCGGTAGTGACACTGCCTTTGAATTCTGGGTTCAAATCCCGGTAATGGCAGATATTTGTGTGAAGGGCACGAGTATTTGTTCCCGAGTTTTTGATGTTTTCTATGTATTTAAGTATATATTTCTCTATATAAATATGTTTAACGTTGTGTAGTACCCATAGCACAAGCCTAGAACTTAGTTTGGGACGAGGTCAAATTGTATGACAATGTCCTGTGATATTTATTTTATTAGTGATATGGTGAGTGAATGCCTTTATTAAAAAGCTTCGTTCTTGTCGGTAGAGTAATTGTCAATTTTCTCTATTCTCGGTATTTTATGCTCGTGTTTATCGGTGTGGATAAATGTGGAAAAAACGACCGTCACTCTCTGACCAGTATGTAAGTGCGAGAGTGACGAATGCTTTATCCACCGTGATAAAGACGACCATAATACAGGCCCTGATCAACTCATATATCGATATGGTTTATCATAGAATGATAAATTTACCTACTAATGTTATCCGTGTGATACACAGGGTGTAAAATAAAAGGTACGTTTTTTCACTCACTATTTTATTATTTTTATTGTAATTTTTCATAATACCGTCGACAAACGACGCGCGTACGCCCATGCTCTTAGAGACGACAAAAATATACGAAAACGTCAATAATTCAATGTACTAATTATAAAAAAAAACCTATTTAATTATACTGTTGACGTTGATAAACTAGTGAGTTTAGACTATTATCATCAAAATTACAAGTAATATTCATAGTTCAGGCACAAATATTGTGACAGAGCTATAAAATATTACTCATTTTTTATGCCATGGCTATCACATTTGTAATCATTAACAATCATTAAAAGCTTTGACAAGAGCAACAATAATTACAAATTACAATCATTTTAGCAAAAAGACATACAGGGTGTTTTAAAACTACCGGTAAATGTTACGTGCTTGGGCTATAAATGACACATCTTTTAAAACATTTCAAACAAATTCAACGTCATTAATCACTTTAAAAATAAAGTGTTACAGTTGCTGTTCATTTTGTAAACTTTATAGAGCATGCAGGTTCCATATACAGGTAGTTCTCTGCACCACTGCAAACTACAAATTAATGAGCTCAAAGCTACTAAAAATGTATAATAATACTGCTCCATCAACATCACAATAATAAAGTGCCTATATGAATGAAAATAACCAACCAGTCGCCTGATCCCAACCACATATCGACTTTATATCGGTTCGGTTGCAAACGTCTCAGTTCGCAGAAAAACACGACTTTTATTTTAATGAAAATAAGTTCTTAATACTTAAGAAAAATATTAATTATAAGAGGGGACTTTTACCCTGCACTATAAATATGCTAAATTGGCCGATTATCTATTGTTATGTTAAAGAAAATGTATAATGTATTTTATTTATGGCAGTATTTTTTTTGTGTATCTGTTTACCGTTACCAATATAAAGTCGACATGATCCCCTTTCCCGGGGCTAGAGCAGATCTTTTTGTCGTTACAACACGATGGTAAACTAGACTTACCTACATTATTGAAATAATAACATTTTTTAGTTTTGAAGTAGATACTTAATTTGTATAATTTTATATCACTATTAACAATCTACGCTGAGTTCTTGAATTCGAGAAACCTTTATCGTTTTTAATTTAACATGAAGCATCTGTCAGATTTGTAGACATGAACGTATACGAAAATTAAAATGTTTGATGCTTGACTAATAAAACATTCCTTCAAATGAGTTTCTATTCGATTTCCACATTTGCGTTACAAATAAGTCGACTGTATATTAATAATGCTGTGAAATAAAAAAAAAAACAGTTGTTTTATTAAATAAACGACTTTTTATATGATGTCATTACAGTATTTTCGCCATACGTTCAGGAAGTGCGTTTATAACGACAAGCATCTTTGAAAAGTGGTAATTCATTGGACACCGGCACCGTTCCTACGACTACTCAGTCAATGTGGCGATCTCTGGGAACGATTTTTTCTTAACAGTGGACGTCTTCGACTGACTTCATGATGACAATAATAATGGACATGAACAATGGCAGTGAAGCTTTCAGGTCTTTCGAATTCAAGCGTCACCAGCTAATAAATAAACCGATACACTCCACTGTTCCTGACAGCTATCTTAAAGCTGAAATAACGCTACACATATCCGATACATGGTGTTCACATCAGCGCCGAAAACAGTGCAGTGTAAATATATTCGGAACTCTATCATAATTTTATATAAAAATCATCACTCTAGTAACAATCTCTACTTGGATATCATATTTAAATCTTCGTTAATTATAATTTTTAAGTATAATGATAGCTTTTAAGCTTATCTTATGCTACCAAGAATTGTTACGACGTGGCAGCGCCGGAATAATTTCAACTCTTACAGTTAATAAAAGATTTTTTTAACAAATTTTTGAAAGTTTCATGATTTCTAGCTCGGCTGGTGCTTTCGGGTATTGAACGAATGCAAGTTTAATGTAACTAGGTGGAATGGCTGCCGACTTGCTTGATATGGTTCTTCTTTACCACGCGGAGACGTAAATCTGGGCATGTCTTTCGTAAAAAATGCAAACTATGGTCTGTTATAAGTACAATTACTTACTATTAAACAAATAGCATCAAAACTGGTATACTTACTCTTCCCTGACGGATAGTGAAAAATATTTTAGACTTCTACTTTTGGAATACGTTACCAACTTAAACATGAGATGGTCACGTTGGTTACAAGATAGTATGTCAGTAGGCATGCAGACTTGTGCTAAACGCGACCGAATAAAGTTTGTATGTCTCCGACTAGACGGAATTACGACTAAAGCCGTTTTATTGAAGCTGGGCAAGGGGTGTTGAATTAGCCCTTATAAGCGAGAAATTATTTTTCTTCATCCAAATAACGTACTTTTACTTAACCTTTTTATGAAGTAATCGATTGCTACGATATAACCGCTTTACCAGATATACCAGATTGACGTCACCGCAAAACAGTGCCAAGTATCAAAATCATTCAATTCTCCTAACCAAGCAACATTACCCTATAAACAATTATGGAAGGATGAATAGGTAATTTACAAAGTTCTACTTACGTTACAAGAAATAGATAGAAATCTAGTGTAAAATAGTATATTAGCATAGAATGTGTTAGCTTAAGGCTCACGTAGACGTACACATTTTGGTACTTTGTGCTTACACAGTATAACTACATGTAAAAGGATATATTTTTAATGCTACGAGCATCTAACTCGAAATTGTATATCACCGAATTATAAATGATCAATACTAGTTGATAAATTAAAAATGGCGCGTTACATGGAAATATTACGCTTGTGTAATATCAGTAAATCAGCGCATGACATGACATTTCATGTCTCATTTTAGTGCAGTACAAAATGCTTTATATCGCCATTTTTAATTAAACAACCTGTATAATTATATAGAAAAGATCCTTTGAACCTTAATTTATCGTAAAGAGAAGCCACTTCGAGAGCTAACAGTTTCGTCTCAAGAGATGTGTAGGAGCAATTTAATCGCATCTTTTTGCATTTCGGTCTGCCTTTTAGACGGTCTTAAAAAATATGTTATCCGTTCTTGCTAACATGCAACTATTTTGATTTAAAATTTATTATTAAACATTACTTTTTAACAACATACTTTTCGTTGGTCTAGCAGCTGATCAGGTTTCGATTCAACTATGTTTTGAAACACGCCGTAGATATACGTACGATCGGCCTTATAAATCTGCACACTATAGTGCTTTGTCTCTTTAACGTTACGATTGAATTGCTGCAATGAGCTATCAAATGCGTTAATGCGACAAGGAACAAAAGTATGAAGCTCTATTTAAGGCCGCCTGTACATCTTACATAAATACAATTCGTACGGCCGTTGCCAATATTCAATCGAAATACGAGTTGTTTTGACTTACTGAAGGAAGAAAAATCTATCTATCTCTGATTATGACGTCTCAGTAAGATTATGGATATAAGTTATGTTATCTTTAGTTACTTCCTAATATTTGAGGATAGTAGATTGAATAACGACTTAGGAAATATTTTTTAAGGCCATCTATCGGGAATCGGAAGGACCATTATGAAACTGTCTGCACCGAGGCAGCATTACTAAGCGTACTACAGAAGTCTGATCAAATTGAAGCTTACAGTATGTACAGTGGTGAGGTTGAACCGAGTCTAAACTCTTAACGAATAAATATAATGGAAAATGGTTAAAACTCACGATAGATGCCAGAAACTTGCGCAACCCGACCACTGCGCAACAGCGATGTAGGAAGAGAGGACTATAGAGAGATCTCTCTCCAGGCGGGTGATATGCATGGGGACCGAAGTCCATTTGGATGAAGTTGGAAGTATTCGTAAACAGACTGAAGAAACTTCTTTAGCGATAGCGCTAACGTAGCACACTGTCAGATTTAGTTGCGCTGTCTTAGGCTGGTGGCGCTGTCGAGTTTGTTGTTATAAGTTGTCACTAGCTGTCGCTAGGTCACGCGCCTTGTTATGGCTGATTGAAGGCGAACAAGAACATTTATTTCCTCATTTACTTGGACCCATAGACATTTGCAGTCTTAAGACTACAATCTTAAACCTGCAATCCCCTAGACTGTAAATGAATTGCCAACCCTGACAGAATGCCTCTATGCTTGTAACACACTGCAAGACAACTCCAACAGTGCTAATTGACAGTAGGTTAAAGGATAAGATGGTGGTAGCGATCAGCCGCCTTACCAAAGTTACAATGACACGTGACGGATGATAATTCGGTATACATTGCAAAGTTAACACCCTAATACATCACTAGGTTTCATATAAGCTGTGCCATGTACACTGAAATGTCACCGGTCACCTGTCATTGTCAGGATGGTGAAATAGGGGGCTGGACGGACCCTGCACTCATTCCTTGATAAAGATTTTTAATTTCTTAATGAGTCCAAATCACGTCCGGTCGTTCCAGTTTATAATTGTGAGTTTTAACCGTATTTCCATTTTATTTAGCCATGTCTCACTCTAAACGTCTTTACAATTACGTCATAAGCAGGCCCTTATCACAGATTATGACCGATTCGATCATCCAGTACCTATCGATATGTCACTTTTGCAAAAAACAATCTTATATATTCCATTTTCGCAACCTTTTCCGTTGACGTACATCAACGAAATTTTTATGAATGTGAAAGCGGATTACGAATTATTTTTCTCTGAGTACTTGTGCGCATTCAAATTTATAAGAATTTCAATAGTTCCGCGGTCTTCCAGTGGCTATTTTGTTACCATTTGAGCGTTACCCAATGGTCTGAGTATTTAAAGCTTAACAATACAAATATTTAACTACCTATTCTATTCTATTTATTGCTATATCAAATAGGCGGGTTATCAATATAAAAACAGGGATTTCAACAATTGAACTTACAAAACATTACTTTCTATATTCATTGTTAAGATTAACGAAGCGAATAGTTTTAAGAAGCAACGAATAGTTTTAGTAAAAGGGCAACTATCGGCGTCTTGCTCTAAGATGACAAGTAGGAGTAGCCCAGCAATAGTTGCCGGCCACCAATTGATCGTTTACCAGCCCCTTAAAAGACGGCTTAAGCCGTATCAGCCCAACAATACCGAGAAATGGTCTTAAAGTCAAGCTTACCACGCGAAAGGCAACCATTCTACCTGTATAAGCATGATTTTCTTAGAACACCTTTTATAAATTTTCCAGTTGCTAATTGGTTCTTGATTAACTTTGATAAAAATTTGTTGAGCTGTTCCACAACTAGCTGCGCTGAAATGGTCGTAACTACTTCAGGGGTTTCAATCTATTAATTCACATCACACTAAGAGGCTTACAGTACGCAGTTTGCAGTTAGTAAGCCGAAGATTTGCCATAGTCAGTTTTTTAAATACTCAGAGGTTCACCAATTTAGGCTCGTGTTAGGGTTTAATCACTGATGTTTTCGGTCTATTTTTAACTTTTATGTTTCCTTATTCACTTAACATCACGTACGCGAACTATTGAAAGACACGAGTTCTTTTTTTTCGGTCACGATGAAAAAATCAAGATCATTTGTTTTTTTTCTAAACCCTATCCAATTGGAACCTCATGTCATTAATGATCAACCTGTATTTTATTAGTCTTCTCATACTGACAGGTACCTAAAAGTGAACTTACACGGGCAATTCCTTGAGCAAACATTGCCCGGACGTCTCATTCTGTTACACAAAATAAGAGTATGACAGCTATTGATGCCAGCTATAAATTGCCGTTAAAAGTTGTCCGTGTGCACCTTAACTGTGAGTCTAGTACAAGTTAGACGAGCAACATTATTTCGTTAATGTGTGGCCACCCACCACGGGTATCTTGCTCTAACATATGAAGAAAGAGTGAGACAGCAAATGGAGGCCGCAGACTGCCGTGAAAAATGTTGATCGGTTAAGAGCCCCGTAACGTAAACTCGTCCTATAAGACCGCGTCTCGGTAAAAATGTTTCAAGTGAGCTTCATCGAGGTCTAAAACATCGGCCATGATGTCTTCGATGTATCGTCGACCAATAAACTCCTGTGCCACTTTTTTAACTCTATTTATTTGACGTTAAGGTCCAAAAGTAGAAAAAGACTTTCTTGGTCGACACTTGGTAGTGGACTTTAATTGTGGAGCCACTCCAGAACCCTTGTCAAAATGTGAGCATAATTCACGAGAAAGAGTTAAAACGTTAAAATTACCCATTTGGTTCCTGCGATAGGGTTCCATGTATACTGTACTCAATGTATGGCTCGAACAATAAAGTCAGTGACCGTTGACCAACCAAAAGACACCAGGAGATAGACCGTCTTCCAAACCCTTACCATAGCTAATATTCAATGTTAACTTTAAGAATTGCTCCATTTACGAATCCATAAGTATTTATGAAGAGAGAAAAACAAATGCATAAGGATAGTGTAAAAATCTAACTACCGTAAGAAGAGCGGGACCAATGCGTCCTGCAGCTATTATACAACCATATTGCTATTAGGTGAAATTTACGAAAGTCAACACTGTATCGGTACATACGAAGCTAACATTGTGAGCTCCTACGAACTCTTAGGCACATTTTATGGAATGCTTTTATCATTATAGTCACATTTGCCCCGCTCCAGACTACTAGTGTATATACACCCCCACTCTAGTGCACTAACACCCCCCCAAAGTAACGTGGACTGGGTCCGGGACCCAACGGAATCACACCCAAACTAATATTTACAAAACATACAATTAATAGTCGACACATCGTACTATCAAATACCGATACGAAATTAGCAATAACGCTAATGGCTTATTAAAAGCTTTAACTTCTTAATGAACGACTAACATTTATATAAATACCTACAGTCTCTATGTAGTCTACACCCGTTACAATTTTGATACAAAATACTAGCATTGCACGTCTTTACTACTCTCCGCTAGCGCCATCAACGCTAGCGCCATCTTTGCTAGCACCACCTTCGCTAGAATGTAAAGTCGACATCAATTGAAATGGGCAAAGATGTAAGCAAAACCAAACGTACCATTTACTATTATTACTTTATAATCAAGCACTTTTAAAGGTTAATGAATGTCTTCTTAATGGTTTTACTTTCATATTAAGTTTAAAACTAAGGAAGTAATAATTATGTCACTCGATGAAAATTCGAGGTTAAGTGTCAAACTACTAATTTATTAACATCCTTGCCCATTTCAATTGACGCAGACTATCTCACTCTTGCATTTCTGTCACAGCTTTGTGTAAAAAAGACAAATATTGCTAGCGAAGATGGCGCAGCTTACTATACCAGAAGCTATCTCTTATTATTGCATTCGAATAGGAATTCCATACATTATCCTAAAATATATTTCACGTATTGCAAAGAATGAACGTTGGACATTTTATTTGGTGCTCGTATTTCTCTCTTTTATAATAAAAACTAAGCGTAACAAATCTAAGCAGCTAAAGCAATTACAAATAAAGTGAGTTTGAGCAATTTAACAATTATTTCGTTTGTGCTTCATGCATGAGGAATCGATATGAACAACTAAAGTTGACAGAATTCAACAGATCTAGATCTAGTCACAGCAAACGACTACAGTCCTCTATTGTTTGTTGGACCGACTTGCAATGTTTCGGACAAACTTTCACTCATTTCACAGTTCCAACCCTTAAGCGCTGTAAGTTACTTCGATATTTCAACATACTACCTCTGACAATTTAAACTATTATGCATTTTCAACATTATTAAAACTTGCTTCGATACATTATCTCTGAACATTTTGTACTGCCGGAGTAACTTACGTGCGAAGTAAGTTCTTTCTAGATTCTTCTGGGTTGATCTGGCATATTCTAGAACGTTCTTACTCGCTAGGGCAATGGAGGTAGCCGTACTCGAGGCTGAGGCTGACGGCCACGAACACGAAGTAAAGCAGAAACATCGTGAAGCCAAGTCCTCTGTTCATTTTCCACCTGAAAACATTATGATATTGCATTAAATATTTATGCCGGATTATAAGCTGATTACCTGTGAATGCGTTTTACTATTACTAGTGATAACATAGTTAGTTATGCATGGCATAGAGTAACTCATCACTTCATCGAATGTACCATTTCATAGAATTTATTTTCATCGAACGCTATTTTCTGCTGAAACCATCATATTTTCAGGGTATATTAAACAATAGTAATTATGTAGGTAAAGTTAGGTTAGATGTTTAAGGGCCATATTCATAAACTGATCTCGACTGTAATGCTCGCCTCAAGACGTGTGATGTGTGATGACAATGTTTTATGGCTTGACATTTACTTTAATATGTATATCTTGTGGCAAGACAAATTTATTAATGAAAATAGCGTTTGATGAAGTGAAATTCGATGAAAATAATACATTCGATGAAAGATGTTTCAATGCACCCATGACGTAGTTATGCAGTTCAGTTTAGGGTGAGAGAAAAGGCAAAGCCGTGTAACTGCTGTAGCTATGTCTCTTACACTCGACCAAAACTGAATTGTTTAGACATGTCACCCCCAGCTAAATGTTAGATGCGCTTCTTGGGTCACGTAATCAAAAGGTGCTAACTGGACTGTACTACTAAACCACCACCGTTTGTCTGTCTTCTCATAAACCGAAATAATATAAATTGAATTAAATAAAAAAATAATTGGAAATACAAGAATGGTGCAAAACCTTCCTTGGTGGTATGAGACTCGCACTTGGCCGGTTTTTTTGGACTAACGATTCGGCGTCGATTAAGGCAATGGCACAGGGCGATACATTTTTCATCTGCCGTGCCATGAATGAAAAAAAAACACTCAATCTCGCAGGATTTTACTACTTCTCTCTTCTTTAGGTGCCAATTCTTACCGGAGGTTGACGATCATCATGCCATCATGCTCATTCTATCCCACTCTTAGATTTTTGAGCCAAGAAATACAGATTGATTGATTGTACTACAGCTAACTGTTATATATCTTACCTAAAACAGGCAATGCTGAGGATAACAAAGAGCAGCATAGCAAAGAGTAGCACAATGCTGCAGACCATGCCCTTGGAGTTGACTTCCACCGGCTGCCCGTAGATCAGGCCGTACAGCAGCCAAGGCAGGGGCAGCCTGAAATGAAGACCAGCATTCTTAAGAAGGAGTCAGACTATAGGGCTCCTTCGGATCGAACTGCGTGGAAAACCTATAGAACTTGTTACGCTAAATGTGGACAGTGTAAATCCTGCGCTCGGGATGGATCACATCGCGGTAGTACGTCGTAATATAACAAATACCGTTCAAATAACCGATACAGGCGTTGCTGACACGGACATGGAACCATGTTACGATGGAATGCTATTAATGTGACCCTTAAAAAATAAAAAAGTACATACATACATACATAAACTCACGCCTTTATTCCCAGAGTGGGGTAGGCACAGCTACAGAATTGCCAACAACTCTAAAGACCTTGTTGATAATTCTGTAACCACATTTTGCACAATCAGGCTAAGATGTTCACAGTATTTCAAATAAATATCAGGGGACAATCTCATACAAATTGACCTAGTCCCGAACTTAGCTCAAGGCTTGTACTATGGGTACTAGACAACGAAACTTATATAGAGAAATACATAGAAAAAATCCAAGACTCAGGAACAAATATTCGCGCTCATCACACAAATATCTGCCCTTACCGGGATTGAACCCAGGACCGCTGGCTTCGGAGACAGGGTCACTCCCAACTAGGCCACCGTGTCGTCCTTTAAGAAACGGGTAGGTATAATTAGTCATCTTCTACTTATGCGTTTATAGCCTGAGATTATAACCGTGAAGATTGAATTTGTGGCAGTGACCTGGGACCCTAGACAAGATGCAAACGCTACTCTAATGTTTTTCTTTTCTATCACTCCAAATGTATCGAATGACATTCTAGTGCGTTACGATAAACCACGTGGTCAACCGTTATCCCATACATTTTGAGCGATAGAAAAGAAAAACGTTAGGACTGTTTGAATCTTGGCTACGGCCAAAGATGCTTTGCGACAACGTTATTGTTATCGAAAATTTATAGTAGCATCGAGTGCTTATGTTAATGCCATACGTTTTGCCAGTTTTCGAAATTTGTTTACGTTAGCGATATGCAGCTTGTCTAGCCTCGCTGGTTTTCGTTTTGTCCGGTAGAACAAAGGCACAATGTGCAATATGACTAATGGGGAAATTGTGCCCTTGTCCTACCGAAGATGCAATTTATTTATGCGTTTTATTTATCATATTTCACCTCTGTCACTAAGTTATATCAGTAGTTTCCACGTTCGAGTATCTTGGTATGTTCAGGCGTATATAGCAGTTATATATAATACAGCTGTAGGTATTATATATAATACAGTATGTTTGGAGAGCGCTCCGTGAGTCACCGACGGTCCTGGCTGAAAACCAGCGCTGCAGGTGTCTGACTCCTCAGCATAATGCTGAGCCAGTATCCGATTCACTACCGCGAGGACACTCTCCGTGCTGTCATTGTTTTCTTTTATTTATACCTATTTTTGTGTCTTCTGTGTAGTGAATAAATGTCTTTCTTTCTTCTTTTCTCTTCTTACCTGCTTTCGCTAGTTACTTGACAGAAAACGATTTCTGAATAAGACCTTATGATCCGTCGGCAAACTATATACTATACCTGCTGGCGGTTTTGCGATCAATATGTGATTTGTTTGTTTTGTTATATACTGCCGTAATATTGGTCCAGTCCCTTGGGTTTATATTTGGCACTGTTTGTCCCTTTATGATTGTGTTGTACTTGTTTCAAGCGATTATCTTTTCTTTCTTTGATATGCTCGTCCCTGGTTCTGAGTTGGCCATTAATTCAATGCACTCTAAATTATTCCAAGAGAAAGAATTGAAAATAAGTATATTTGCCGAAGAAGCAAAGCAAGCAACTTCAGAGGGAATACTTTATATGCGTTAGATTTAACTGTAGTGGACGAAGCATACGGTTCGTAAAAAGGGTGGTAGGTTTGTACCACATGTGTGATGACACAACGCCAAAGAATTCTGGATAGAAAACTGTCAACTTGAAGAAACCACGTGCAACGTATATGACGGCCCTGAATAAGAGGTCCTTATGTGTAGATTTGTAGTGTTTTAGGAGCCATAGACCACAGTTATAGTATAAATTAAGTCCCAAGACTTTACGAACAGACATCGGGATATTGGGAGCAAAATTGAGTGATATCGATAAAATCACTTATCGATGCTTTTGCTCTATGCTAGTGATGGCTCTCAGCTTCGTTTGTAATTGTGTATTATTTTCAGACAATTGTGTAGATCCTATTTATATAACGCGACCATAGAACTACGTACACAATATGTCAAGCAACTAAAAGCTAAAATAATTAAGTTTATTCAGTAAGTAAGCCGCACCCGCTTGTACACTACCATAACTATTTAGTAGATAAAACCAGGCAAAAGCATGTCGGACCAAGCTCAGTGTAGGGTTCCGAAGGCGTTAAGTATTACAAACATAAAAACCAACAAGTAACATAATAACTAATTTTCTATTTAAAGTCATTTGGTGCCGTCGTAGATGATTTTAGTAGCTATAAACACTTTTATCGCCTGTATTTCAAGAATCAATGATGTCTACTTGGTCGTGATAGTTTTCCTTATAAGTTCATTATATGAGCTTTCATTTCAGTTTTTTTGATTTTTAGTATTTGTAGTTTTAACTGTAGGGGGGGGGAGGGCACGCTAGTCTGCGGACGGACGGACATGGCGAAACTATAAGGGTTCCTAGTTTGACTAAGGAACCCTAAAAACATCCCAATTAACCTAAATTTCTTTAAAAAAAAAACACGTAAGGGGTTAAAAGTGACGACTTATTGTATTTGACAACGCGATAAAATGTTGAATATATTTGCAAGTGAAACTAGGCTTTCGTGTAAGAATGTGCTAATTTCGTTTAACTACCAAATTTGACGTGCAAGCGACGTATGAACGCAAATATTCAAATTCAATTGCGGCCTTTTAAAATTATAGTCGCGTATATAAAAAGAAATAGTAGCTCAACCCGAGCACGACCATTTCTCTATTACTATTCGAAAAAGATGCAAATGCTGCTTTCTATCGAGTCGAAACGTTTGGAGTTGACATTAACGGTCGAGCGATCTGTCATCCATCATCATACGTCAATCCTTTACATTCTATCGATTTTCGAAAATCGCTAACTTGGCGTCATGCACGAAACCCTAAAACAAACTCACGATTTCATACATTATTTTACGTTACTTCACCTTTACTACTCGATGACGGTAAGAAGTTGAAAGTACAACTAGAAACTAGCGGGTTCGATTCCCGGTATAGGTAAAGATGAGTGTCATGAACGCGAGTATTTTGTTTCTGAGCCTTGGATGTTTTCTATGTATTAAAGTATTTATTTATCTACTAGAGGACGCCTGCGATTTCGACGCGTAGAATTAGTTTCCCGCTTCTCGCTATTTTAACACCTTGGGGGATGAATTACCAAAAATCCTTTCTTAGTGCACCCGCTCATAAGGAACCTACGTGCCAAATTTAGAATCTCTAGAGCCAGCGGTTTGGGCTGTGCGTTGATATTGTCAGTCAGTCAGTTTCATCTTTTATATATTTAGATATGAGTATGTTTAATTGTCTAGTACCCATTTGTCCCCTGACATTTATTTATTTCATTAAAATTTTAGTTCTTAGGGACGTTTATACCTTTTTTCAATGGTGATACTTTAACTTTACTCACTCTAAAGAAAGTAAAAGTTATTGCTTGGGGTAAATATACTCAAACATACTGAATTACATTTGGTGTTAGTCGTAAAAGCTAGTATTTATATTGGTTAAAATACCTAGTCGTATTCACTACATCGTATTCGTACTTTATCTTGCATTTGTTGAAAGCATGTTAAAAGTCACGAAACAGTTTGATATCTGGCATAATTCGGGCACCGTCCTTGGCCCAAATATTGGGTCTAACGTGAAGAAACATCGGAAGGGATGGGGGCACTTTGTCGTAGGTTTCGGTTGAAAAGAATGTCGTAAGCTGCTGCCCTTTAGCAGTTTAGGAGGTTTCATAGCTATACTAAATGGAAATTAGGTGGCAGTACGCATTAGGGAAAATGAAGCTGAAATATTGTTCAAAATGTCCATGTGTATTTTGTTTATTAAACCAGCTAATCTTAGCGTGTTCTGCAGAGCATTTAGGAGCTCAGTGAAGCAATACTTAAATCGTGTAGCTGTCAAAAATAATCTATACAAATTTAGCTTCGGGCGATAACGTTTCTCATCCCCTAAATCTAATCCGATTTCCAAGGTTTTTTTAGTATGTTGTAAATATTATGAACAAGTAGGTCTGTACGTTTCCGCTTTTGATTTTGAATATTGTTTTCTTTCCAAAAATGTTTCTTGGAAAGGAAAACGTACAGACCTGTCTTTTCATAATATCTATAACATATTCAAAAATCGTAAAAATCGTATGACGTTTAAGGGGAGAAAAACGTTATCACATTTTGTATGGATTTTTTTGCTTCACAGTCCTCTTAAGCCAAAGTCAAATTCAAAGGCTCTTTAAAAAAAAAGTTGTTTCAAAAAGTTTCGTCGCTAAAGAAGTTTGAGAGCCGCTGTATTAGACATTTAAGGCCAGGCCTGCTTTTCCACTCGGTTAAACGATATTGCCTTTGACGTGTTAAGGTATTGTTTCTAATTCGCCAGCCATTACTGTCAAGACTTTGACATCTTCGTCCAGGAGAAGGCACACGAGAAGGCACACCTACCCCATATTTCACCATCCTGACAATGACAGGTGACATGTGACATTTCAGTGTACATGGCGCATTTTATATGAAACCCTGTGACGTACCAGCTTGTCAACTTTGCAATGTTTACCGATTTGTCACCTGTAAGGTGTCATTGTCAAGATGGTGAAATAGGAGGCTGATGGTTAGTGGGATCTGAGGCCCATAAGACATCAAATGCGTTGCCAACCCTGAGGACTTAGAGGCACAAGGTCCTCCGTATCTTTGACATTAGTGTTAATTAAAAACTAAACTGATTAATTTGGATAGCCCGATAAATAAAAAATAAAAACAACAGATATTTCTACTAACGCTCCATTTCAATTCCATAAACATTCACAATAAAAACACTGCGAATGGGTGGCTTAGGTGAAAAGCTTTCTAGCAGCTTTGTCTGTCAACGCTAAGTAATAGAGCTTTTATCCTGGTCGAACTTTTTTGGCTTCATTCCACATTTTTGTTAGGTACAGGCCAAGAGACCACTGCTAGTAGCCGGACCCGATCGAGTACGAACAGAAAAGAGGGGTTTTTATGAGCTAGCTTTGCAGTTTATTTTACGGTGAGCGTAAAGGACAGAACTACGGCAGTTATATAGCTCTGTCCTTTTCTCTGAGCGTAAACAGAACTGCATTGTCATGTCATAATAACCCCCCAGTACCCTTTGAGGTTTCCGTACTCAACAAGGAACCCTTATTTTATACGAGTACATTGAACAAGCAATATTGGTATATATTTGTAATCACGTTCTCCAAAACGGCTTCAATGATTTTGATGAAAATTCATGAATAGGGGTTTTTCGGGTCAAAAAATAGGTCTGCCAAGTGGTCATCTTCAGGAAAATTCGGGTCCAACCGAAAAATCGGGTTTCGAGGTATTTGACATACATAGATGGTACTATTAAATAGAGAACAATAATGAAGATCAGGGGGTTATCATGAGCTAGCTTCGCAATTCATTTTACGGTCAGCGTAAAGGACAGAGCTATGGCGGTTATATAGCTCTGTCCTTTTCTCTGAGCGTAAACAGAACTGCAAAGCTAGCTCATGATAACCCCCCAGAATTGAGTGTCATTGATACGATTTAGGAGAAAATGTAAAAAAAAACATATAAAACGCAATACACTACGTTTTGACACGTTTATTAAGATTTTACGTGTAATTAAAACTCGTTACAATATTAAAACTTCTTTTAATGTTTAGATTGTTGTTTTCGGCATCCTCATTTTGTTTACGTAATCTTTTAATTTAACGAAACATCCAATAGGCTTGAACATAGTAATTTACGAAATAAATGCAAATTTATTTCTCTTAGCTGTGATGTCGTTCCTGTTGTCGATTTTGTATAGTGTTTTTGCAGGGGTCTGAACTATGACTTTTTAAGCTTCACATCTTATGAAAGAATTACACGACAATCATTTTGCGTATACAGTTAGTCCTCCCTTTCATAGCACTTTCTAGAGAGCGTAAGAAAAACATATACGCATGTTCCCTATTGTGATTGAATAGTGTGGTGTACATACACCAGAGTAGAGCTCGGTGGCCCAGGTACACAAATATAGAAATACAAATCAGAAACTTCTGTTAGCAGTAGGACAGGGTGTAGGAATTAAATAAATATTACGTAAAATTGGAAATCTAAAGACAAACTTCTTTTTCAATAGTACGCAGACCAACTCACTCGCACGCAACCAACACGGTTAAAGTTATTTTAGAACTTGAGTTATAATAACGTACTGTTTCAGTTAAATACTGATAGTTGATTTAATTTTAGGGTTTCCGTACATAATTGGGTAAAAACGGAACCCTATTACGAAGACTCCGCTGTCTGTCCGTCTGTCAGTCCGTCTGTCATCAGACAGTATCTCATAAAATAGCTAGACAGTTGAAATTTTCACAGATGATGGTATTGTTGCCGCCATAACAACAAATACTAAACAACCGTGTTTTTTTCCGTTTTTTGCTCGATATAACAGTTCAACGCTTAAAATAGTCTCAGAATATTTAGTTGTACTATTCACTTTAAGAATAAATAACTAATATAAAATAAAACAAATATTTTAGAGCGGCTCCCATACAACAAACATTTCAACCGGGGCGTGTAACAGAGGGTATCCTAGCTTAGTCCCCAGAGACGCTGTTTGGCCTTGTAATTTTTTATGTAATAAATGTTTTTTAAATGTTTATAGTTTATTAATTTAATTTTAATTTATAAGTCGACAAAATATATAGGATTAACGTAAGCTGATGACAGATCGCGTCTAACGCTTATGTCAACTCCATACACGTCAAGGTTGGTGGTCTAGGTTCCGTTTTTTTAAATGAAAAACGAAAACATTATTATGTTCACTTTTATCTGTGTTATTAGGGGTTTTTTGCTATGTTATTAGAACAGTAGGTATGTAATGCTTTGACGACACGGTAGCCTAGTTGGTAGTAACCCTGCCTTCGAAGGTAGGGGTTTTATTTATTTAGCCTAAGACCTCAAATGCTTTGCCAACCCTGAGGTCTAAGATGGAATGCCTCTATGCTAGTAATTTCACCGGTTGTCTTATCCCCACACCGGAACACAACAATGCGAACACTGTTGCTTGGCGGGTGGTTAATGGATAAGATGGTGATAGCGATCCGGACGGACCCTGCACAGGGTGCATTGGGATGTAATCCCAAATTGAAGTCAATGTATTATGGTACGTAATTAATTACACTCTTACTGACCGTTAATTAATCAATTATCAGTGTTTTTGACAACTTTTGTGTTGTAATTTGAGTGTTATAGAACTCCACACATCTACGTGCGAGCAACGCGCAAAATATATATAAATTAAAGTCATTAAATTGCAAAACAGGCGAATTTATCCGTTTGTTAAATAACAAAAATACTAGGAACTCACTCGCACGCAACCAACACGGTTAAAGTTATTTTAGAACTTGAGTTATAATAACGTACTGTTTCAGTTAAATACTGATAGTTGATTTAATTTTAGGGTTTCCGTACATAATTGGGTAAAAACGGAACCCTATTACGAAGACTCCGCTGTCTGTCCGTCTGTCAGTCCGTCTGTCATCAGACAGTATCTCATAAAATAGCTAGACAGTTGAAATTTTCACAGATGATGGTATTGTTGCCGCCATAACAACAAATACTAAACAACCGTGTTTTTTTCCGTTTTTTGCTCGATATAACAGTTCAACGCTTAAAATAGTCTCAGAATATTTAGTTGTACTATTCACTTTAAGAATAAATAACTAATATAAAATAAAACAAATATTTTAGAGCGGCTCCCATACAACAAACATTTCAACCGGGGCGTGTAACAGAGGGTATCCTAGCTTAGTCCCCAGAGACGCTGTTTGGCCTTGTAATTTTTTATGTAATAAATGTTTTTTAAATGTTTATAGTTTATTAATTTAATTTTAATTTATAAGTCGACAAAATATATAGGATTAACGTAAGCTGATGACAGATCGCGTCTAACGCTTATGTCAACTCCATACACGTCAAGGTTGGTGGTCTAGGTTCCGTTTTTTTAAATGAAAAACGAAAACATTATTATGTTCACTTTTATCTGTGTTATTAGGGGTTTTTTGCTATGTTATTAGAACAGTAGGTATGTAATGCTTTGACGACACGGTAGCCTAGTTGGTAGTAACCCTGCCTTCGAAGGTAGGGGTTTAAAATCCCGGTTAGGGCAGATATTTGTGTGATGAGCGCGAATATTTGTTCCTGAGTCTTGGATGTTTTTTATGTATTTAAGTATGTATTTATCTGTATAAGTATGTTTATCGTTGTCTAGTACGTCCATAGTACAAGCCTAGAGCTTAGTTTGGGACTAGGTCAATTTGTGTGACATTGTTCCATGATATTTATTTATTTATTTTCCGTAAGGGTGTTCAAATTTTTGAATTCCGTCGCGAGCACTTTATTTATGATACGTTTTGATTGATTGCATGAAGCTATTCTTTTTCCAATTATTGTCAAACTAGTCGCCCCAAATATACCCTATATTGGCAAAAATACGCGATAACCGTAATAGACTTACAGCATTAACGTAAAATGGATTCCGTCACGGAATAACACGTAAAAGTTTATTGTTACGCAATATCTTAAGAATAATAAAGGTTGACATGAATAGAGCCCAGTGATTATACTACGAAAAAATACGTATCGAAAAAAGTCGAAGAGAGAAGAAAAAGCAAACGGTAGGTAGGAGGAACTGCATTAAGAGTTTTTTTTATTTATTTAGCCTAAGACCTCAAATGCTTTGCCAACCCTGAGGTCTAAGATGGAATGCCTCTATGCTAGTAATTTCACCGGTTGTCTTATCCCCACACCGGAACACAACAATGCGAACACTGTTGCTTGGCGGGTGGTTAATGGATAAATGGTGATAGCGATCCGGACGGACCCTGCACAGGGTGCATTGGGATGTAATCCCAAATTGAAGTCAATGTATTATGGTACGTAATTAATTACACTCTTACTGACCGTTAATTAATCAATTATCAGTGTTTTTGACAACTTTTGTGTTGTAATTTGAGTGTTATAGAACTCCACACATCTACGTGCGAGCAACGCGCAAAATATATATAAATTAAAGTCATTAAATTGCAAAACAGGCGAATTTATCCGTTTGTTAAATAACAAAAATACTAGGATATTTGTGAATCTGCAACATGTCTGGGGTTTTATTCTAGTCGGTAAAACCATATTGCTTTAACGTTACGATAGTTCTTATTTGATTGACAGTAATGGCAGCTGAGTTAAAATCAATACTATAACATGTCAACAACAATGTGGCTTTACTGAATAGAACAGAGCCCATGTCCTATAAATAGTACAGTGCGATTTCCCTTAAAAGGCCTTACTTCTCTCTTATTCTTTCTCAAGCTCTTATGCCAGTCGACCTACTTTACCCGAATTCAAAAGACTTTTAAGATCCTCACTTTAATTCATATACTAAATTCTAACTACATCCATTAATTGCCAGTATTTACATCAAGCGGCATTAATTTCCAAGAAGCAAGTGGCATGCCGCATGCGGCACAGAGCTCCCGACACAATCCACTCAGAAATTCAAAACCGCACCAAAACGTAAACACCCTGTGAAGAAAACTTCAATACTCTCGAAAACTGTCAAAGACGCCGCTGCAAAATCAAACTTGCCACTACTACTTAGAGTTGAGATTTACACAAAAACTTGTAACAAAGGCTTGGGTGTTGTTGGATTTGTAACTTTATCAGGAGGGGTTACGGATGTTTGTATGAGTTGGCACATGCTGGCTGTGATCTAGTTTAGTCCACGATGCATGAGGATGCAATACTGTCGCGTTTGAAAAATGTTTACAAATGAAAATGAAATGTTATTCATTGATAAGGGCATTGCTTGAGGATGGCTGGACAGATTCGTTTTTTTAATGTTCGTATAAGTCCCAATTAGGCTTTAAGAGAATTAATTGAAAAGTGGCCTGAAATAAATAATTGGACAAAACAAAGTCTGTCTGAAATAAAGATTGTCGGTGGAAATATAACCAGTTTTAAAATAATTCACTTTTAGCTATGGCGTCGTCGTGTGTAGAGATAATTAATTCCTTAGAAAGGCTTACAAGTATGAATTACGCATATTTGGCACCATCTTAAAGGAAATAATTCAAATGGGTGTCAAGATATGCGTTAAATACACATGAATTAAAATTTAAAAAAAAAGAAGTAAAATACCACTACATCAAGTAAAATTTGACATGTATGTCTATTCTCTTTTGTTCCACCTTGAATTGTAATGTGATACGCAATAAATTATTGAATTGAATTGAAATCACAATACACAAATACACACACTTTGACGTCTCGGTGGCCTAGTTGGGAGTGACCCTGCCTCCGAAGCCAGCGGTCCTGGGTTCAAATCCCGGTAAAGGCAGATATTTATGTGATGAGCGCGAATATTTGTTCCTGAGTCTTGGATGTTGTCTATCTATTTAAGTATGTATTTCTCTATACAAGTATGTTTATCGTTGTCTAGTACCCGTAGTACAAGCCTAAAGCTTAGTTTGGGACTAGGTTAATTTGTTTGAGATTGTCCCCTGATATATATTTAATAATTACATGTTTAAAACAATGTTTAACTGCGTAAATCCTTTATTTACAACAAATAAAGCTAAACCCCTCATTATTATTTTAATACCGTCATTATAGGAATATCTAAAGCACTTCCAGTAATAAAAGGGATTTGCCTCCGCCGTTATTCGAGAGTATTAGCTCAGTCAAATATCCTAATGGATGGGGCGTCGACTTGAACGGTTCTAAAGCCTTTGACATTCAGCTGTGAACGAAGTTCCTGTCTTTGAGAAAGAGGATGATACTGAAGACGGATTCACAAGATAAAGTATACTCGTATTTACTGTTCCACCTTGTATTTCGTTATGTGGATCTGTCCGTCTGTAGGTCACAATAATTTCACAAGACCATGTTGTTGATATTTGACAGATACTCGTAGAGAAAAAATTGTTAGGGCTCCATACATTATCAGGGGACAATATGTTAGGGGGAATCTCACAAATTGAACAAGTTCCAAACTAAGTTCTAGGCGTGCACTATAGATACTAGACAACAATAATAAACACTGATACAGAGAAATAATTACTTAAATAAGTACGTAGAAAACATAATAATAATAATTTTAAATCTATTAGAGCGTCCCAAAACCTTCTCCTGTCAGTTCCTTTTTCTTCCTCTAAATTTTACACAAATTCTTTTACCATCTAGGCAATAAAGTCTGTTGCCATTTTTAAAAGCAAGCTAAAGGATCATTTTCTATCACTTCCGTAGTTTTTATATTATTTTCTTTACTTTTTTCTTTGTTCTATCTCATGCTTCGTCTGTTGTCATTGTTTGGCTGTTTTGGAGGATGTATGTATGTATATATTATATAAATGTATAATTATATGTATTTAGTATGTATTTATTTAATTATTAACTTAATGTATTTATATTTATTCTATTCTGTAGCTCTGCCTACCCCACTCTGGGAATGAAGGCGTGATGTTATGTATGTATTTATTCTATTTATAAATAGTTCTAATTTCAAAATTGAAATAATTTAATTGTTTCTTGTAGTTATTTAGTTTGAGTTCTAAACGAATTAGTTTACACCGCCTGCCATGAATTTGTGTCCTCAGTTATTTCTCTTACAAGGTTGTCTGGAAGAGACCGCTATTTAGCGGTAAGACCGCCTGTTGTATACCTATGAAATGAATTTACTGTTCGTGCTCTGTTTTAATTTTTGGTGTTCAATAAAGAGTACTTGTATTGTATTGTATTGTATTGTAAAACATCTAACATGTACTCGCGCTCATCACACAAATAAATATTGGATACCGCACCGCTTTTTTCGTAGGCATATTATAACATGATAAAAAAAAACGTGTTGCACCCAAGTATTTTTTAAATTACTAGCATATTAACCTAAATACCTACTTTTTTCAACAAAAATGATTTTACCTATATAGTTTAACTAATTTAGAAATATCAATAACCAGTACATTCTGCTATTTTCATAAAATTTCAAGTATTTTGCTCTCTTATTAGAGGGTCCCTTTACCAGACCAAAAGTACGTTTAATACAAGTTACATTGTATTTAGCACGGAACCATAAATTGTTGTATGCTCGGCTCGCACTTTCATGGTTTTGTAATAAATAAGTACTATTGATTAATTAATTGACTCATGTAAATACCCTATTGCCTACCTTACTCGAGGTATCAACGCCTCATACGTCACAAATACACGAATAATACCTTAACAAGTTCCCCAGGCCCTAACATTGTTTATGATTCATTTCAGTTTTCATGATCCACATTTATCAAAGGGAATTCCACTTTATTTCTTACGCAGCAACGTCCGTTTCAGAAGCCGCGAGGAGCCGAAGATTTATGACGCGATTTGTTTAAATGTAGGTCGCCCGGGCTCCGGAGGTTGAGTTCGGTTTTTGAAATATCGAAGTTTTTGCTGTTTCTGGATCATACGTTTATTTCATATTAGTGATGGAGGTTTAGGTTTTTGTGCAATCACCCTGTAACGTTATTTACTGTGCAACATATTGTTTGTTTTAATGACTTCTGGGCTGGGATTCTACACGGTATAAACGATATCGTATTTGACTTGTTTCCGTATTGTCAACGTTTTGATAACTCTTATGTCATTTACAATAATGGCGACTGTGACATAAACGACACCAAAACACGTTAAACGCGATATCGTTATAACGCAGTAGAATAGAGGCCCTGGAAGTAAATTTATAATTTTTAATTTTTTACTATAATGGCAAAAGAAAGCGTCGCAGGCAATCTGGCGAAGTTAAATGTAATTTTAACCCCCGACAAAGAAAGAGGGGCGTGGTGTTGTAAGTTTGACGACACGTTGGCCTAGTTGGGAGTGACCCTGCCTCCGAAGCCAGCGGTCCTGGGTTCAAATCCCGGTAAGGGCAGATATATGCGTGATGAGCGCGAATATTTGTTCCTGAGTCTTGGATGTTTTCTATGTATTTTATATAAGTATGTTTATCGTTGTCTAGTACCCATAGTACAAGCCTAGAGCTTAGTTTGGGACTAGGTCAATTTGTGTGAGATTATCCCCTGATATTTATTTATTTAACCCGTGTATAAACTGTGTAACTTTGTACGAGTATGTGTGTGTAGAGAAGTTTTCAAAATAGTTATACGTACCTAGTTAAAGACTAAATTAAGAAACGGGAACTTGTACATGAATCACCAAAATTAACTAAGTTAATGTAGGTACGACAAATTTTCGGGCCTCACAATCTCACATGTAATAGTTACAGTTTCTTAATTTTAGTCTTTAACTAGGTACAATATTTTGAAAATTAGCCGTTGTCCGAGAAGCTTTCCGCATAGAAGCTATTAATAACGATTTCCTCCAGAACTGTACAGATTTCCCAGATTTTCCCAGAAATTACCTATTCAATGTCTTTTACGGGGTTCATGCTATCATCATCATCATCATCATCATCAGCCTATGTTAGTCCACTGCTGGACGTAGGCCTCTCCCATCACATGCTATGCTATGTCCACGCCAAATTTCTTTACAAAATCGTTTCAACGGCTTAATTTTCGCATTTATAGTGTTAGTAAGTAAGTAAGTAAGTGTAAGAACCTAGTAGTAATTGTAGTTTCACATTACAAAATCAACGTATAACTTGGCAGTATTGCGTTCGACCTAAGTTAAAAATCCATGAAAAAAAACTGTGGCGGATAAGAGGTTTTTGTCTCGTTTTAAATTAGTTGTTTTCTTTGTAAAACTTGTTGTGTTACGGAATTTAGTTAAAATGTCGTCAAGTGAAGAGAGATAATGTTCACACAAACTCACCAATAGATGCAAAAGAACTTATTGAGCAGACATTGCAGCCTAAATCCAAGAAAAAGTTTATTAACATTATCTTTGCTTTATTTCCTCGTAATCGACGTGAAAAGCACACTGTATAACTCGGTCTTTAAACCCATTTTATCCTCTACAAATATCCACCTACCATAGGTATACTAGATACCATAAGTCTCGGATAAAATGGTTTGTTGTATGCCCTTGTTGTACAATATACTATTACTACACCGTAGTCGAGTATCTAATAATTCTCCAAATGCCTTGCCCATTTGCTGCAGCAACACGTAACTGTAACAATTTGCGACCAATCAGAGCGCAGTAACGTTATCTGCGCGCCGCAGCGCTGGCATTTGGCCAATCGGACGCGGGCACAGATAATAGATGACAATTGACCCCGCAATTGAATATGGAATGTTAATGTTGGGAGTGCAATGCTGGGTATTAAATATAAGAGACAACTTTTTGATTATTGTTTATATAAATGAGTAAATTCGGTAAGCCACCATTTAAGAGGACCGTGAAGCAAATAAAAATCATACACAATGCGGTAGTGTTTTTATGTCTTGTCAGATTTTGAAGACTTTTGAATTTGTTGAAATGAAATATATTTATTCAACAAAAACATGAAACAAATAACTCATGGCTTTGGGTCCTGAGCTAGGATTCCCTGTGTTACAGGACCCAGTGAGGCGACAACATTAGCTTAATACGTGCCTTCGTACAGAGAACAAAATCTAAAGACTAAAATCTAAGAATGCAATTTTAAATTTAGGTTTGAAATAAAGTAAAGTATATATTGGCATGGGTGACAGTCATGGAGTACATCGAATAATAGGGTAACAGTCTTAATATTGGAGACAGTCTTAATATTGAAGTCAAGGTTAAACATGTAGGGTTGGAGTTGTTTATTTCACCACCACAGTCCACAGTGTTGTAGATGTTATGAAAAACTAGGTCTGAACGTTTTCCTTGACAAGAAAATATTTATTGGAAAGAAACAAATTAAAAAGAGCAAAACGGAAACGTACAAGCCTAGTTTTTCATGAGTAGTACTCATGTACTCAGTAAATATAAAAAAAATGTGGAAGTCGGATTAATTTAGGGGGTGAGAAACGTTATCGCCCGGAGCTTTTGTATGGATGCTTTTTTACAGCTACGCGATTTAAGCATCGCTTCACAATCCTCTTAATACGGCAAACTAAATCTAAACTAATATTATAAAGAGGAAATTATACGATTTTTTTGTTTGCTTGTAATGTATGGACTCAAACCCTATTAAATGTTGTTGAAAGAAAAACTCCATTATATTACCGAGTGACATACGCTATGTTAATATATCAAAGCCAAGGTTCTAAGGCCCGTATTAATAAACTGATCTCGGTTTAAATGTCCGTCTCAAGATACGTCAAAAATGACAGTTTTCTATGGTTTGACGTTTACTTTGACGTATCTTGAGATGGGCATTCAAACCGAGACGAGTTTATTAATACGGCCATAAGTATATTCACCTGTTTTTTCAACCCTACATTAAAAGAGCGGTGTTTTACGCGTGCATCTATGTATTTGTGTATAAGTGTCTCTGTGTATTTGTGTGTCTGTGTATATTTGTGTCTGTGTACTGGGTACAAGACTTCAGTTTTGTAACTATTATAGTTTCTAAGAAAACGTGGACGTGACATACAAACAGACGGACCTACTTAATTGAGTACCTACGGAATCATTTCCGATATAATGTTTTTTTTAATTCTTGTGATACCAATTCAAATTCTTGTGTTACATACATACATACATAACATCACGCCTTCATTCCCAGAGTGGGGTAGGCAGAGCTACAGAAATACCAACAACTCTAAAGGCTTACTGATATTTCTGTAACCACATTTTGCACTAACAGGCTAAGAGGTTTCTTGTGTTATAGGTACATAATCAAGGAATTGTTGATAAAACATTATTTGATGACCATAAAGCTCACTTTTATTGCTTTCACTTTTAATGCATGCTTGTTATAAACGATAATGTATAATGTAATGCAACCTGGCCTCCTTTTCTAATATTTAATATTATATGAAGCAATTTAACTTGATTTTAAATTTATAAATTGTGATTTGTGGAGTTATGGGTCAATACCTGAAATAAACGCTATCTGACCTAAAATAGCTCTATCTAAAGATGGCATTTAAGAGCAAAGGTAAGTGAACTTTATTTCAATGCTAGTAGATTCAAATTCCCGCTTACAAAAGTCTTCCTGTTTTTAATATGTTGGGCGTCACGTGGTTAAAGCCGGGTACTCACTAGCGAGCTGTAGCTGTAACCGTAGCAGTTACAGTAACGCGCTTCTAATAGAATACAGGCTCGCGAGCCACGTACACATCACAATTTTACGTGCAACAGTAACCGTTACAGCTCGCTAGTGAATACCCGGATTAATAGAGAAGTTAAATTTGTTCCTCGCATATTGTACTTTAACGTAATACCAAAATACACGTATCAAAAAGCAACTTGCAAATATTATCGGTTGCACGGAATTAGAAAAGATACCACAGAGACTGCGCAATGGTAACTTCCCAAGCTAAAACGTCTCATATTCATCCTTACACCCACAAGACTTAACCTTACGCTGGTACGAATAAGGTTTCTTATGCTTTAGATATTTCATGAACGGATATGCTTTTTATTTGTTAAACGGGGGTAGTTTATTACTCGATAGCGTATGCCTTAATAAGAGGGTAAATTTCGGCAAAAGCCAGGTTATTTGCGGTAAGGAATAGCGGACACTTTTATAGGCTTAGACACTAATTAGTTATTATGTAAACCTAAGAGATGTTTTTTATAGTTTTTCGTTGAGTGCATATGAAATTTATAATAACACTAGAGGTCGCCCGCGACTTTGTACGCATATAATTAGTTTTCTGCTAGTCCCCCTATTAACGCCTAAGATGAATTTCCAAAAATCCCTTCTTACAGCACCCCTATGATATCCAAGGATTATTCCCTGGAAATTTTAGGTCCCTAGGTCCAGCGATCTTGCTTCCCCATAGACTTTGGTCCCCCGTTTAACCTCCTTAGGGGATGGAATTCAAAATCCTTTCTTAGTGCAACTCTAGACCTCATAAGGAACTTACGTGTCGGAATCTCAAGACCCGGCCTGTGCGATATGTCAGTCAGTCGCTCCGCCAAATTTTTGTTTTAGGTTTTCTATATATTTAGATTTAGATACTATCAGAGTTGCCTTGCACCGCAATAGTTAAAAAAAACCGGGCAAGAGCATGTCGGACCATGCTCAGTGTAGGGTTCCGAAGCCGTTAAGTACTACAAACATAAAATCAACAAGTAATTACTTAATTTTCTATTTAAAGTCATTTGGTGCAGTCTTAGATGATTTTAGTAGGTATAAACACTTTAATCGCCTGTATCTCAAGAACCAATTATGTCTTCGACGTGATAGTTTTCCTTTTAAATTCGTTATATGCGCTTTCAGTCAAGATTTTTTTCAGACTTTTAGTATTTGTGGTTTTGCCTGTAGGGCTAAATATTTCCTAAACGAAGTTCTACTACTTTATTGTATATTCATGCCAAATTACAGCTATCTAGTACTAAGAGTCTCTGAGCTAGGCTGCGGTGGACGGTCGGTCGGACATAGTGAAACTATAAGGGAGGATCTCTTGACTACGGATCCCTAAAAATGACGTTAGGTACCATGGCGACCGAGCACTGCTCGGATGAAAATAGAGAAACTGAATCTTCCCAGATTTAAAACCTAGCAAGATCGATTTTTCGCTCCCATACACCCCTATACTGAAAATTTCATCGGGATTTAATAGTATAGGATAGCGTTAGATTAGGTTATGATACGACTGACATTGTATTTTAAAAGTCCTAGTAGTAAAACAGATTGTATTTTAAAAGTCCTAGTAATAAAACAGATTGTATTTTAAAAGTCCTAGTAATAAAACAGATTGTATTTTAAAAGTCCTTGTAATAAAACAGATTGTATTTTAAAAGTCCTTGTCCTTGTAAAAAAATACACTTAGGTGGTCTTTCTAAATAGGGTGTCCCAGAACTAGATGTAGAAATTAGATTAGAAATTTGTGCCTAAGTGATAGTTTGTTTAGGAGTAATTTTTTATTGATGTTGTAAATAACACTACTCGTTGTTTAGGGTGCTTTCTCATTTTGTAATATTTACGTGAAGTTTTGGGACACGCCGTACATTTGATTTAATAATGTTTATTTCAAAGCAATTTTCTGTAAAATTGGTGAATTTAAATAGACTCTCACCAAAAATACAGCTATTGCTGGTATCTTTAATTTCTTATATTTGAGCGGTTATAAAGCATATTAAAATTACACCTAAAAATCGTTTAAAAATTTAGCTAAACATTATTACACATTTACGCCCGTTTAGTGTTTGCACTTTGTTTTGTAATTATTATAGGCCCTACATTCTTTCTTTCTTTTATATTGCAGCAAATAATGACCGATATAATTTATCAAAGTCAAATAAAAGCCTGTAAGAAGAACCGTAAAACGGATGACAGCTGTAACGAAACAAACAAACAGGGTCATCACACCACAACACGTCATTTGTATAATGACTCGTACGTTGTCGCAATCTGCCAACCCTAATGTGACGTAATGCCGTTATTACACGACAAATTCTGAGTGGCATGTGTGACACATTTATTTTGAAATTAAATTGTTTCTATTTGTAACGGACAGATTGTGAAAGTGTGGTGAAGTGCAGGTTCGATTACGTTGACGGTTTCATATGAACAGATTATCAATTATCGAAACTTTATAATCATAGCTCGGACTAACCATCGCAAAATAATTACAACTCGGAAATGGAATAGGATGTAATAGAATCGTATTATGAAGAATATTCATAATTATATATACTTAACCGTTTAAATTAAGTTTTTTAGGGTATTTCCATCAACATTTTTCTTAATTCTGATGGTTTAGTTGGACATAAGCAACCATCGACATCTGATACTCCATTAACTGGAGCAGAATGTTTTTTCGAATTGTCACGTAATTATATTAAGCTCAAAATAGTCCTTAATCTACTTCTTGACCGTTTTTATTTCACCATACTTCAAATATTTAGAAATAACGACATATAGTTTTACTAACTGTCACAAATTGCTGCAGCAACGTCACGTGACAAAGCTATAGCGGAAATGTAATTAAACTAAGTCAAATTCTAAATGCGAAAATATCCTCTTTAGATAATAATAGTTAAACACATACGACAACTCTATTGCATCTTGTTCTATTTCCGTATTTTGTGTATGTTTATAATTTTTAATGTAAGCAATATACATGGGCTTTATAGCTGCACACTTTTGTACCGTGTCGCTTTAACACGTTTATCAGAGTAGTACAGCAATTCAAAAATGACGTTAATGTGACAAAGTACCTACTATAGTGTGCGGACAGCTTAAAATTTATCGAGAGCTTGCAGATTACGGTAACTTTCAAATTAGTATTGCTACCTACATGCATGAAAGTTAAGCTTTATTACAGATAATTTAAATATCAAATACATATCACAGGATAATGTCACACAAATTTACCTTGTCTACGGTACTAGACAACGATAAACTTATTTATATAGAGAAATATATACTTAAATATATAGAAAACATCCAAGACTCGGGAACCAATGCTCGTGCTCATCACACAGATATCTGCCCTTACTGGGATTTGAAGGCAGCGTCACTAATTAGGCTAGCGTGTCGTCAAAATTGTATTATTTGTCCGCGGGGTGTATGGGTCTTTCATTTTTATCATAAGTTCTAAACTAAAATAAATATTTTTATTTCGATTAGATTTACAAATACCATTACCCGACCTATATTTTTCCCTCGACTGACTCGTGGGCTCAGTGATTAATAGTGCAACCTGTCTATATTGTGACGAGGGTTGTGGGTCCGGATCCTCTCTCAGGGCAAACTTTGTGTATTAAAAGCATACAGTTAAGTCGAAAGTCTGTAGAAATCTCACTAAAATAGCACTTAATTTTATTACTGTTTTATTTTTTTTCGCTACAAAATTCCATACATCATTATTGGTAAGGAAAACAATGCATTTTTTTTTTTTTTTTTATGTTAATGAGAAAGCACACGATTCACGAGCACTCAGGCCACCTGAGGTAAGTGGAATCTGAGATCCATAGACATTTGAATTGTCAAGACTATAATCCTAAGGCCTCAAATGCGTTGCCATCTCTGAGGACTAAGATGGAATGCCCCTATGCTAGTAATATAGTATTTTTTGCATACATTAAACATAACAGTAGAGAGAAATCACGACATTGTCTCTCGTGCTAGAAAAAGCTGTGTTCCAGGACCGGGTTCCGTATCTAGAGCAATAGAATTATTACAGGGTTATACTCGTACAGAGAGATATTATAGATTTCCGTCTTTGGTAATCTTTTTTAATTTAAGTGTGTAATTAATTGTACATTTTTATTTTTTTATTTGGAGTAAATAATTTTATTTCATTTAAAAAAAAAATCGGTTGTTTTGCATTTGATCCCGAAGTTGATTAAATAAGTTTGTTTGTTCACCGTGAATTTTATTGTTGACACTATTATATTACTATTATTTCTTGAATGTTATGTATGTATTTCTCTATATGTTTAAGTAAATAGGTACCTATATCGTTGTCTAGTACCCATAGTAAAAGTGCGTATTTCTCTGTCCCTTGTTGTTGCTTATAACAGTTATAACGAATAAATGGATTCACTGAAAATCAGCGTCCAGGCACCTCATGCCTTGACACATGCTGAGTGGACTCCTTTTTGAGGCCACACTCAAAACTGTATTACCTACTTTTTTGTTCTAGCTTTAAGCAAGTTGTAATGTTGTTGTGTTGTGTCTCAAATAAATCATCATTAATTCATTCATTCATTCAATAAATGTTTTTATTTTTTTACCGACTTCAAAAAAATGAGGAGGTTATAGGTTCAATTGTATGTTTTTTTTTTATGTTTGTTGACCGATTACTCCGTCAATTGTTAACCGATTTTCATTTTTTTTTTGATTTGTTAGAGTATACTTCCAAGGTGGTCCCATTGTCATCAAATCTGAATCTGATGAGGGGATCAGTGAGGAATCGAGGGAACTCCTCAAATATTGTAGGCAAAGATATAGCGATTTTAGTAAGAAATCTAGCATTTGCATTCAAAAAGTATCATTTGGGGAAGTGGATCTGATGATGAAGACCACGGATAGCCATCGGAACTCTTCAACGGTACCTATTTCAAGGGTAGCGATCAGATATCTCGATTAAGATAGTGGAGCGACTACAACGAAGAATATTTACTTGTTGAAATATGACTATGACTTTCCAGTGGCGTTGCTTGCGGCGCGCTTGAAACTTAAAGTTTCATATCAACTAATAAATGGGAGTGCGGAATAGCGTATTATGACCACTAAAAAGTTTTAAATAAAATAAATGTTTGAAAAACAAAAAACCGCCTTCAATAACTCCAACTGAAGTCGGCTTTTTTGTGAAAATATTGTGGTCGCCGACTTCAGTTGGACTACTCGTAACCTATTAGGTCGTTGCCTACAATTTTAAAAGAAGTTATTTCTTGTGTTTATGAAGGTGATTTTTTTCTCTTATATTTACAAATGTTCAGGGTTAATAATGAACTATGCAAATAGTATATAGCTATTATCTAAGATCCTTGTAGCATTATAATATTGCAATAAATTACTGATTACTGAAAGTCCCCTGTGTGGTTGCCGGGTTAGATTAGTGCCACTGCATGTCTTCCCTTGAATGTCGTAAGGGAATAAGGGCTTGTTGTACTGTTAGGCGATGGGCTTGCAACCTTGTAAACTCGTCACTAATACTTTTGAATGTGCAAAATTTGGTTACAGAATTATAAGCAAGTATTTTTAGAGTTGTTGGTATTTCTGTAACTCTACCCTACTCTGGAAATGAAGTCACGCCTTTGTTATGTATGAAAGTATGTTTTTTAAAAGACAAATGCAACTTAAAAAGAAAACAAAACAGTCACATAGATTTTTTTTTGTGTCGCGTCTTATGTGCTCTTTTCTTATAGCAGAGTAAGAAAAAGTATTGACATACAACTCAATCAGTTATTTAGTTACAATTACGATTAATTTAATTACAATTACGTAGGCAGAAAAGTCCATTTTTATCGTTATCCAACACCCTTTAGCTAACAAATCAATGGTGCTCAAAGGTTAAATGAAAGTTCAAAGGTCACGGCGAGACAATGTAACTCGACTGCTAAGGTCAGATTGTGACCTTAAATATTTATTTCTAATGCTATTAAATTTTCTTTGGCATTTCTCAATATTGTAGGTAAGGAAATAAGGGCTTTTAGCATTGTTAGGCGATGGGCTTTCAAGCTGTCACTAATACACTAGTAAACTTCTTGGCCTGATTGAAATGTAGTTACAGAATTATTAAGTCTTCGTAGAGTTGTTGGTATTTCTGTAGCTTTGCCTACCCCACTCTGGGAATAATGGCGTGATGTTTTGTATGTATGTATGTAGATAAATGGTATGGTAAATGAAATTAATTTCTTTAATGCGTAGTCTCCGAATTTTTGAGTATAATACAGAGTGATGGAATGGACAATTACCAATTATGGACACTTGCTTCTTTTTTTACAGATGATAGAGGTTATTCATTTGTTTTGCAACAGTCAATTTACGAGCGTATGATCCTTGAATTAAGAGTTGAGTGTCCATTATTAGTGCCTGTCAGCTTTAACTGTTCAACACTTGTGCCATAACTCTATTGGGGCTTTTGTAATAAATGTGTGAAAGCCGGTAACTCATCACTTCATCGAATTTCACTTCATTGAATGTATCATTTCATCAAATTTCATTTCATCGAACGCTATTTTCTTCTGAAACCATAATGTTTTCAGGGTATAATAAACATTAATTACTTAGGTTAGGTTAGGTTAGATGTTAATGATACCCTGAAAACATTATGGTTTCAGCAGGTAATAGCGTTAGACGAAATGAAATTTGATGAAATGATACATTCGATGAATGGTGTTTCGATGAAATGATAGACACCCGTGAAAGCCTTCTGTCCTGACTCAAGACATCTGCCATAAAAACTTAAAGGTTACTTTTAAGGTAAATCATTTTATTTTTTTCATAACGGTACGCCCTATTCTACTTTGTGTTTTCCCCAATTTGTTAACATTATAACAGCTGTTATAATTTTGATACTAAAGCGGTGTCGTCATTAACAATAAGATTGCAATAGGTGTAAGAGTACAGAAACGCAGCATACTGCCTTTGATATGTTGACGTATTGTTTTGTGAATTCGTTATTGCATGCCAAAGGCAATGTTGTTTTACAGAAATGGTATCCTAGGTTTAGTGCATAATTTAAAAAAAAAACGATTCGATACACAAAATCGTTGAAGAAACCGCGAATACCGCGTAACAAATTCTATAGGTTGAAAAATGTGCCTTGCTAACTTACTTGTTACGGAGTATTTTGCAACTGGGCATTTCTCTTTTTTTTTGCCACTATGAGCGACATCACCAGATTTCGAAAAATGCAGTTTCGTAGAGAACATCAATCTATGCAATAATTAAATAATATTCTAATGTGTCCCAAAATATTTGTATGGAAAGTTCCTTTTGTGTTACCGATATTCATGCGTTTTTGGTAACACAAAAGGAACATTGCATACATTTTTTCTGGGACGTATTAGAATATTATTTATTTTTTGCATATTTTGATGATCTCTACCTACCTGAATTATTATTTCTGAAATCTGGCGATGTGACTCAATGTGGCAAAAAAAGAGAAATGCTCAACTTATCCTTATTAGTTAAGCAGTATTGCAGTTTCACCGACGATTTGCATCAACCGTGTCCGCTACGAATTACTACGTCGTAGCGCGTAGCAGGTCTACGAAACGAAAATAATACTTTCATAATTCGAAAATAAGAAACTGTATCATTTTACCGGCGTCATTGAAAATTAATTTCTTAAATTTATAAATCTAATCGTTAATACCGCTTCGAATCCAGTAGCTCCTTGGCTTCTGAACCCCAAAGTCCTATTGTCTCCACCGTGACCGGGACAAAATTGGGTTTTAATTTGAATTCAGATATCTGTGCTCAACGTAGGGCCTCTATTCTACTGCGTTATAACGATATCGCGTTTGACGCGTTTTAGAATCGTTTATGACTCGGTCGCCATTATTTTAAATGATATAAGAGTTATCAAAACGTTGACAATAAGTAAACTCTTCAAAAGCGATATCGTTTTAACCGTGTAGAAGCCCTGATCGATTGAACGTCTTTTCTATCTAACAACGGGGCTAGACAAGATTAAAAACTTTAACGCTAACTATAGCGATTACCGAATATTGTTAAAGTGTATTGATGTAGCAGCTCGCAATCTGAACACGTCGGCCGCTCATGTCAATAGCATCCCTATTGACATAAGTACTGGGTAAAAATTAGATTTAGTCCATCATTCACATTATAAAAAAAAGTTAACACTGTATTGTTTGCTTTATCAAATCAATCAAAATTTACAACGATAACGCGCATCAAAGTTCAAGAGTGGCAGCTCGTGACGTCACAACGTGGTAAAAAGTGTGCCACGGCATGACGTCACGCGGAACTTCAACGCACTAAATCCGTCATTTTTGATTAATTGACAAAAGAAACATACGTGATCAGTATTTTTTCATATCGAAGTTTCCAGGACACTAGTGTATTCCATACATTTTATCAGTAATGGATCTTGTCCGATAAGCTAAGTTCATCATAATCATTATTTCAGCCGTAAGACGTTCACTGCTGGATATAGGCCTCCCCCTAGGTTTGCCACAAAGACCATCCATTGGACCATCTTTATAAATACAAGATGCGGCAACAAATTATATGACTATGACTATGACTCTTGGTTTCCTCTAACATGACTAAACATTTTCTAGGCTGACTGTACTATCCTGCCTAACCGGCAGTTTTCTTAATCGGCAACGGAGCAAAGGCGCTCGCGACCTTGTCTAGTTTTGGCCGTTCGCCAGCACTTCGACCGCGTTGTTAAGATCTCGAGGTTATTTAAAAATGTGCATCGCTTTGGGCAACTTTCTTATCGGAGCAAAGTGAGTTTCTTGGAAATATTAAGTCACAATTGTAACTACAAACTTTTCTGTTCATTATTTTGTAAGTTGCTTTTTGCGAAGACTTTGCATTAAGATGCGTTAAGTATAAGTGAACATAGAAAAGGAGATTTTTTTTACTATATTGAACAAGAATGGGATTATTGATTTAAGCCAAATAAAAATGCCTGTCCGCTTTCACGTCGTTTAAACCCTATCTTTCCATAAAGATTAGAGGCATACATCTATATCATCATTAATTGCGAACGTCTAAGATCACGGCATTAACTCTGATAGCTATTTAGCAGTAAGATCGCTTGTTGTATGCCTTAATTATGGTGCTCAATCAGGAGTCAACAAATGTTTATTCTTATATTGCACGTACGGTTGATCTTATAAGTTAGTTTTTTGTCACTTCAGCATCACGTTTGAACGTCTGCACTAATCTGCCAATGGCGTTAAAGTACAAGGTGCAAGTGTGCATCTACTTATGAGCAGAGATCGGACAAATGGGCGTCATTACTCGCAATAATGAGGACATGACTCCAGTTTTAAGAGCTACCAGAAATACCAACAACTACAAAAAGAGTATTTTTTTTACAAGCAAGCCCATCGCCTAACAGTACTAGAAGCCTAACAGTACTAAACTCTTACAACATCCACGGGAAGACATGGAGTGGCACTATTCTAAACCGGCAATCACATTACATTAATTTATTTCTCACCTAAACTTTAATCTTTATCCTTTGCAGGATAGTAATAAATAAATAAATAATACAAAGACGTCAGGAGTCGCCATTGATATTATATAAGTCTTTGTATCATTTATTTATCAATTATTTTTAGGGTAAGTAATCAGTTAATGTAATTTTTTTTTAATAAAATCTATGGAGTCATGTCCACATTATTGCTAGTAATGACGCCCATTTGTCCGAGATAGATCTCTACTTATGAGGCATATAAATATACTGACAGATGTCAGAGAGCGATTGACAGCCGAGTAGGAACTATTAATACTGTGGTTTGACTGGGCCCGGGCTGGGATTCTACACGGTAATAACGATATCGTATTTGACGTGTTTCCGTATTGTCGACGTTTTGATAACTCTTATGTCATTTACAATAATGGCGACTGCGACATAAACGATTCTAAAACACGTCAAACGCGATATCGTTGTAACGCAGTAGAATAGAGGCCCTGTATTTCACACCATGTTGCCTTTGGCATGTTATCGTATTGTCAACGATAATTGACAGTAATAGCAGTCGAGATTAAAAAATAACTATAACACGTCAGAATACCGTTCGTTGGTACTTACCTAGTAAAATGTAAAAAAGAGGGCCAGCATTTTATTGTATGTATGTAGACCAATGTATTGAATAGAATAGAAAAAAAAATTAATACATTTGAAAACAAATGACACCTAAAATTTAAATAACACATTAAGTATTGCGTTGAAAATGGGTACTCAGCATGCCGTTGCAAGCCGCGGAGCAGGTTAACAGCAGGGACCCTGACTTAAAAACTGAAATTTGTTTCATACCTCCACACTGTGGTTTTTTTGCTGTTTTTTCATATTACCTCGAGTTGCTCAGTAACGTGTTACTCTTTGTTGTATAACTCAATTGTGGCATCTTCACTGGTCAATGTTATATCCAAGTTGTGTACGTAGTAAATTGTTATCGATCCATACTTCGCAGAATATCTTATTCGCAAAACATGACATTCACAAAACACGATATTTGCAAAACATGATATTTGCAAATAGTGGAATTAGGTTACAGAATGAAAGGTAGGTTTAGGTTATGTTAGTACTACAGCAGGCCCGGAGGGCCAAACCACCCAGAAACAGAAGTTCGTTGACAATGTCTAATTGATGTCTTGTTAATAATGATGTTTTGAGAAAATCATGTTTTGCGAATATGATGTTTTCCGAATTTCATTCGAAACTCACCCAACTGTGACATCAAATATGTTGCTACCGACGGAGCTGGACACTGCCATGTCTCCGAAGCCCTTTCTGGCCACGATGACTGACGTGATCAGGTCGGGCACCGAGGTCCCTGCCGCCAGCAGCGTCAGCCCCATCACCTCCGGCGGCACGTGCGCCGTCGCACCAGCCACGTTGGCCCACCACACCATGAGGTAAGAGAAGAATGCGATCCACACTATGGATCCTATAAACGTTAAGGGAAACTTGTTCTTTCCTGAAAAGAAGCGTTTAGGTTAGTCATTTACTTTTTTATGGCATAGGGAGCATAGCGGGGCATTAACTCGTTAATCCGTTAACTAACGAAACATTTGATGAAATGTAACTTTTAAACATGTTAACGGACTCGTATACTTCCGTTAAATTTTTCTAAGTCCGCTAACTGTTAATCCAATAGGTACCTACTATTTGCTAAAAAGAAAATAGTAGGTATTATACTCGAAAAACACGTTCGGCCTCTAGAACTTCAACATAGTAAAGTTCATCAAGGGGAATATCCACATGTGAACTTGCATTAAATCTCCCGAAATGTAACGCTGGAACGTTTAATGAAGTTACCGTTTTAGTAACGGACTAGCGATTAACGAAGTTAACTATTTGATTAACGGTGTCCAGCTATGATAGGGACAAGTAAATAAGCTATCGTTACGTTGCAAATACGATAAAATGTAAAAAGTAATATAGTTTTATTGATAAGAATAGAGGCTCAGACTGTAAAGGATGATTTCCACCAAACGGCATCGCATCGGATCGGAATGGATATTACAATATTTAAACGTTATTCATTTGTAAGGACATCTTCAAGCAGTTTTTTGTAAAGGGGTCTTAAATTTACGCTCGTGACCGTACGGTGTGATCGGCTCCATAATAAGTAGACAATAATAACTTTAATAAAATTGATCATTTCTCCGCATCCGTTCGTATCCTTTCGGTAGAAATCATCCTTAAGCGTAATCCTAAGACTGCAAATCTCATGACTGCAAATGCGTTGCCAACCCTGAGAACGATGGAATGCATTATTTAAACGCCCGAATCAACAGATAAAAAATAAATTGTTATTAGTTTGATGTCTTTGTCTCGCAGTATTTATTGATTCAATCATTATTACACAAATATTAAAAGTAACTTGTACAAAACGAGAACTTAATGCCTCAAGGTGTCGAGTGTGTCCATACTAAATTTGTGGAAGATTTTCTTTTTTGTAGTATTTCAAAATCGATATTGCCATCACGGATATACTTAATATGTCTTTAATAAGTGCGTCTATTTTTAAATTTTAATAAAAAAATGTATTTCTGAAAAGATTTATACTTTAAAATTAAGTTGACACACTAATTTAACCAAACAAAGACATCTGCAGTAAAACTGATGCACAAAATTAGTATGATAATACGTTGCTCTACCGTCGCCTTAAGGGGCTGGTACACGATTAACTTTTCGCGGCAATGTGTAACCAGCAACTATTACCGTCTTACTCTTACCGCGTATGCTAGACCAAGACGCCCATAGTTGCCGGCCACACATAGCCCGGAAAATGTTGCTCGTATAACCGACCCAATCCAGTCCTCCCCTGCTAAGACTAATCGTAGTATCTCATACAAAACTCCTGTAGCAAATGCAACCTTATTACCAACAACCTTATTGCTTTAGCAATTTAATTTGAGGTACTGCTTATCGGCTTATGAGGGCAGAGTACGTCTCACGGCCACAACATTGTGGCACCGAAAATAGATTCAAATATATTTTTTGATAGCTTCTATGTAATATTATCTTAGATTTTATCCTGATCTGAGACAGCTGATTCGGGTATTAAATAATAACAGCTCAACTTTTTAGGACGCGAAGGCTTTTAAGACCTATGGCACTAAACTGTACGTTAGGGTTCGAAAATATAAAGTTAGACCTACGACAGTGAAAGCTCTACCGTATCAGTTGAAAATATCTTGGACTAGCTGTTGCTCGCGACTCCATCTGCGTAGAACTCGTTTATCGCTGGGGAACTGTCCAATTTTCCGAAGGAAAAAGTATTTTATAATTCTTCCCCGGGACCTCAGTTATCTTCATACCAAATTTCATCAAAGTAGGTTAAGCAGTTTATCCGTGAAAGCGAAACAAACAGACTGACAGTCAGTTCCTTGCACATTTACAATATTAGTATGGATATTGCATATTTAAACAGAGTTTTGTCTAAGCTCATCAACTCGTAATTAAACAATCAAGTTGCTGACTCACTGGCACTCGCATCTGACAGTATAATTTGTCACTCGTGTTTCATAGAAAAACGAAGATAGCCGAGGGACATTATGAAAATAGAAGATCTGCACCGTCATGTACAAAACTTCAATAGTTTGTGGCGTAAAAAAAATAATGTGAGAGATAAGTTTATATTAAATTTTGCAATACGAGTTCATTTTTAATGTTCCATCAAATTGTGATTGAATTATTTTATTAAAGAAATCATCTCGATGCAAATACAGCTATCTACGTTTAAAAATCAGCTGGAGCTTTAAGTCCGCTAAGTCTCAAAGTAGATAGCTTGTGAATTATAGTGCAGGAAACGAGCTTAACTCGAGCTTTGCCTTAATAAGCTTTCAAGGAAATATGCTTCATGCTGGTCTATTAAAAATGCTTTGAATAAAAATTGCTTTTATTGCAGAAATAAAGTGGCTTAGTTTCAATAAAGAAAAGAAATATCGAGCGTCGCCTATTTGGTAAGACAAATAGCGACTACTTGATAAAGGAATTGTTAAATACATTACTTAAGATGGTTATGTGATCCTCAGACAATTATTTATCCATTCAAAAACTGTTCAACTTTCAGTTTTTAGGACAATTGTTTTCAGAGAACCAAATAGATTCTCTAAAATATTAATATGATACCAATCAGGGCATTCAGACCTATCCATACAAATATTATAAATGTGAAAGTAACTCTGTCTGTCTGTTTGATACGCTTTCACGTCTAAACCTAGATGAAATTTGGTATGGTTTTTAGCCTGGAGAATTAGACAGTTCCCTAGAGAAGAGTGAGACAAAAGCTAGTAAACAAATAAGTAAAAAAACGTTTCATGGTATAGTCGGCCATGCACACTTTGGTGCTTTGTCACTTTAACGTCATTTATGAACTGTTGCACTAATCCGTCAAAAGCGTTAGAAAGACAAGATACAAAATTGTGCAGCTTTTTTGACAGCCGACTGTACCTCCCACACATGTGAAGCAACGGTGAAATAGTGCGGGAGGGTGACAGCAAAGGACAGCGTATCTATAGTTAAGGACTAAAATTAACACAGAGTTACAAAAATACCAACGACTCTAAAAAGACTTCTTGATAATTCTGTAACCACATTTTGCACAGCGTGACAGGTTGCAAGCCCATCGCCTAACAGTACTACAAGGCTTTATTCCATTAGTCGCCTCTTACGACATCCATAGAAAGACATGGAGTGGCACTGTTCTAACCCGGCAACCACACGGGGGCTGAATCTGCTATGCTTATTTAGTTTCAAATACCGCCTATTGGGTTATGATAGCAGTAGGTATACAAGTATATGACTAATTTTCATGACGAAATGGAAAAAATTATCTTTATTAATTTTTGTCCTTAAGTATAGGTACTTTTATTGGAAAACGCCCTAGCACGTTCATCTAAACTAAATTGAATAAGGTTTCTGGTCAACTTACCGCCCGGGGTCCTAGTGTCCGGGAGGGAGAGCCACAAGGGGAAGACTATGGGTGCGACGAGGACGTACGTCAACCGCTTGCGGAACCCGGAGGGCCACGACATATCTAGCGGGGTCGTGTCATCCTCCAAGTCCCCTATCTATAAATAAAATATAAATATCACGGGACTATGTCACACCAATCGACCTAGTCCCAAACTAAGCTCTAGGCTTGTACTATGGGTACTAGACAACGATAAACTTACTTACATAGAGAAATATATGCTTAAATACATAGACAACATCCAAGACTCGGGAACAAATACTCGTGCTCATCACACAAATATCTGTATATTTGACCCGGGACCGCTAGCTTCGAGGGCAAGGTCACTACCAACTAGGCCAATATGTTGTCTAATCGAATCTAGTAACATCAACAAAAGTTTGCATTAGAATCGAATCCAAATTATTTATTTAGTGAAATATTTAATACTACAAACACGTAAACATTGTAACATTGTATTGTATAAGGAACATGGTTTTTGAAGGAGAACATATCGAAACTTTATTTGATGTGGTTGTCTTGCACCCTCATACATTTTTAACTATAAATAATTATTAATTTCCCTGCTCCAATATTATTCAACACATTAAATTATCATGGGTTAAGGTTCTCAAGGGTTAGCTGGAAGAGATCCCTTGAAGGAATGAATTCGCCTTTGTACTGTCTGTTTTAATCTTCACTGTGTTGATTTGTACAATAAAATATTTACATATATACATGTTTAAATGTTTAAATCGCATTACTGTCAAATTAATTTTATACAAAGGCCGTAGCAGGATAAGGGAAGAAAAATGCCCTTTAATATTATGAGTTGCTTTTTATTCCTGTAGTTACTTGCAGCTAACTATACAATTGTGCCAAGTTTGGTTGTAAAATTCTTAAGGGTTCCGAAGAAAAAAAAAACCAAATTAATTAAATACGGTTTTTTTCTAAAACGAATAAAGTTGAATAAACCATTTTTTTCTATTTTGTTAAGCTTAATCTAATACATGTTCTAAGCAAAACCCAACTCTTTATCTTTAATACTTACGCAAAAAACAGGTCAACATTTTGTTTTTTTTTTTTTATTTTTACTTCTGTAACAGATACCACTCTAATTGTTATTTCTACATAAGCCTTACTTAACGTTTTGTCACACATATTAATTTGATGGATAAAATCGGGAAGCAACTGTGTCAAAATTAAATAAATTATTGGGTTGGATTATATTACATTTTATTGGTTGGCTGTTCTGACACCGCCAAAGAACTAAGGGATAAAATACTCTTTATAAAAATTATATTATATATAACGTTTCTCACCCCTAAAAAAGTCCGATTTCCACGATTTCTTGATAATTATGCCTTAGATATTATATGTATATAACTAGCTATTTAAAAATCAGATTTTCTTTACTCCTTGTTTCCAAGAAATATTTCCTTGCAAAGAAAAACTACACCATATAAAAAAATCAGACTAAAGGGGAAATTTCAGCTTCACAATCCTCTGAACTCAAACATACACTATTTAATGATGACAAATGGACCCAATTGCAAATCAGTCAATTATTTTCAATTAATTGAATTATTGAAATCAACACTGTCATTCGAAAAACAAATTACCGCTTTTAACTAAATGTTGAAAATGTTTATCGAATAGTATTAAATGACCGGTCGGGCTCTAGCACTGAGGGTTTCGCTCTTACGTCTTATTTGCCTTCCGACCACCAGGAAGACAAATAAGACGAAATCCATTATAGATTCTAGTGAATACAAAAATATGTACTAGAATCTATAATGGATTTCGTAAGGCCGACCATACTACAAACAGAGAGATTTTTGTCCGTAGGAATTTGAATCTACCATCAAGGAAATAAAGTTCAGTTACTTTTGCTCATGAATGCCATTTTCACATTAAAATCAAATGAAAATGAACTTTATCATCACTTTGATAAAGTTAAAAGTAAATTGCCTTGATTAAGTACCTCCTATGGTGGCGAGGTGGATTTTTTGTAAATTTGTAATGGAGAGTAGACAAAAGCTTTAACTTTGATTTCTTTACTTTTGGATTGTCTAGATTATTCCCCTAGTTTTTTTTTTTTCAAACCACATCAGGTGTTGTTTTGACCACAAAACTTGCAACTTCAGATATCTTTAGGCCTTTCAGAGAAAAGTTGTCTTGAAAGACAGGCGGATGGACAGACAGAGTCATAAAAAAGTCATCTTATGAGGGTTCTGTTTTTATATCGGTACTAAACCCCGTCGCCCAGTCAACAAATGGCGAAAAAGGGAGTATAGAGTGCGTGAACAGGAACGTAAGCCATTTCTTCGTGTTTTAATGCCCCTCATTATGTATCAGTTACATAAAGTATTATAACCCTGGGCTGGGATTCTACACGGTAATAATAATAACGATATCGTCTTTGACGTGTTTCCGTATTGTCAACGTTTTGAACTCTTATGCCACTTACAATAATGGTCACTGTAACATAAACGATTCTAAAACACGTCAAACGCGATATCGTTATAACGCAGTAAAATAGAGGCCCTGGGTTCCTTTATTCAAAACGTCTCGTTAAAATTTGACACAATTTTTAAGGAGCAAACGTCAAATTTTAACTGGACGTCACATTTTAACGCGACGTTTTCAATATAGGAACCCAGGGCTAGTGGATGTTGATCTTGTCAACTGTCTGGTAGAGCTAAACGAATTCGTGGATAACATTTCACACATACCTCTTCTATAGCATCTAACTGTACATCAGCCAGCCCACCGTTGGGCAAATCCAGCGGCGTTTCCTTAGCGGAGGTGGCCGCGGCGGAATGCCGCGCCGCCGCCGCGCCCGCGCCGCCCGCGCTCGGGCGCGTGGCTTCTAGCAGCACCTTTAGCGAGGCAATCGCGTGCAACTGTGTCGCTTTCTCGTCCACCTTGCCTTTGGGAGGAAGAGAGAGAATGGTTAGATGCCATTACGCAATAATGTGTCGTTGAAATTGATGACCCGTTGGATTAGTTGGTAGTGACTGCCTATGAAACTAGTGGTCCCGGTAAGGGCAGATATTTGTGTGATGAGTGCGAATATTTGTTCCTGAGTCTTGGATGTTTTCATGTAAGCATGTTTGGCTAAGGACCAAATAGTTGGACCATGTCCGTTGTGTGCCGAAAAGTATTCTTACAAATATATGGCTAATTTTCGTCGAAAATTTAATTGAGTGAGTTAGCGTGGTCAACTTTTTGGACCTTACCCGTTTATCGCTGTATCCATAGTACAAGCAGAGCTTAGTTTGTTTGGGACTAGGTCAATTTGTATCAGATTGTCTCCCAAATAATATACATTTATTTTTCTTACCCGCCCAAATATTAACTAGAAGAGATCCTTTAAAGAGATACGTTCGCCATTGAACTACTTTTATTCCTATAATTCTAATATTTTTGTAATATAATTGTTTTGTACTGTTCAATTAAGTTTAAATAATTAAATAAATATATCAGGGCCTCTATGGGTTTCAACGTATTGCCTTTGATGTGTTTTCGAATTTCCAACGTTTTGATAGCTTTAATGTACTTGATAGTAATGGCGGCCGAGTTAAAAACAAAGACAATATAGTTTTTACTGTGTAGAATATCGGCCCAACTCCAAAGCACTAAGTATTTAAATGAACACATGAACATATTAATAGGCATAGGCTGCTCGTTCCACATAACTTGGATTAATACACGTCAACATCAAGTTGAATTCAACAATTCCGTTCACTAACAAAAACCTATTAAAAACTATAGAGTGTGTTCCATTTGAAATGGTAATATAAAACTTGTATACGCGCAACTTTTGTTTGAACAACTTCCAACGGTGGAGTTTGGACAGACGTCCATCCCAGCAGCTGGGGTATTCTCTAACAAATCCACAGGGCTACTAATTAGTCACCACGGGATTAATTACTATTGACTAAGCAAATTTAAAGTATTCAATTTACAAATTATGCACGTTTACTCGCTCGTTTTATCGAGGACAAATTTAAGCATGTACTTAACAATACAATACAATACAATACAAAACACTTTATTGTCCACCAAACAAAAACATTACACAGAATTTTCACAATTTAGAAGACCCAGGTAAACAACAGGCGGTCTTATCGCTGATTAGCGATCTCTTCCAGACAACCTTAGAAGGGATAAGGTGCAAGTTAAAACAATTTACACGGTAGGTGGTGCAGACCAATTTCGAACAATTACAAGGAACTATGCTAGCTATAAAATACAATATACCTATAAATACACGCTTACCAAACTAATAAATAGATAATCAAATATATATTAATACAAACTAATACATTATAATGACTTACATGAATAAATAGATAGTAATAAATAAATACATACACAAATGTCATGCATTTCTATTAAATCACTTATGTAATATTTTTTAACAGATCTTTACACCCCGTTGGGCAAATGTTCAATAACACTAAAGAGTTACCCATTAGAACACCGGTCATTTTCCAAGCCAGTGATGTAGAACGTGATAGCATACGACCTACGGCGACTTTAAATTTAATATAGGTACGTTTGTGCAACTGGGCTATTATTTTATAAGGCTAGTTTAGCCTAACGTGCTTAGAAACAAAAGGATAGATAGTTTTATTTCTTAAACTTCTTTACTTGAGCTATGATTCAACTTTTGATGAATACAACTCCTTAATCCTTGTAAATCATAAATGAAATAAAGGTAAGTAGTATTTTAGTAAACAGCAATTATTTGATATTTACGCTGTAAATAAAGCGCGCGTAAAGTATACCCATCTCACGTTCTTCGCAATGAAGCTCATAAAGCCATCCCTCTTTACTCTCAAGTGGGCGTGGCAACATAATATGTGGCCTCTTTCTTCTTTTATATTAATGGCGGTGCACCGCGATATTCTACAGTGATTTCGCCAATGTCAAGTGAGTTGAGTAAAACAGTAAAGATAATAAATCAAAAGTAAAAGCCGGTCATTTTTCAATCGGCCATCTTCCCTCCCCGAAGGTTACCGGAAGACCATATGTGGCCTCTTAGAGATTTATAACTTTATAATATATTAATTATTAAAATAAATTGCAATAAAAAGTATCAGTTCTCATTTTTCGCAATATGTTCGTTACAGCTAAAGATTCTTTGAATTTGTTTTGTTTTTTGCGACACGATCAGGGCTGGGATGCTACACTGTATTAACGATATCGACTTTGACGTGATTCCGTATTGTCAACGTTTTGATAACTCTTATGTCATTAACAATAATGGCGATTGTGACATAAACGATTCTAAAACACGTCAAATGCGATATCGTTATAACGCAGTAGAATAGAGGCCCAGGGCCTCTATTCAGTTGAATACGTCAAATACGATATCGTTATAACGCAACCTTTAAAACGATATCGTGTTTGACACGTTTTAGAATCGTTTATGTCACAGTCGCCATTATTATAAATGACATAAGGGTTATCAAAACGTTGCCAATACGGAAACAGGTCAAAAACGATACCGTTATTACCTTGTAGAATTCCAGCCCTGGTCAGACTCTAGAAATAATAGCCCCCGTCTGCTACGTTAGACTCCGCAGATCTACAAACTAGATTGTGAGTTCTGAATGCATATGAAAGCTTAATGCTTATCTCGTTTGGATACGATGCAACTGTTTCTCATTAACATACAATGCATTTCACTTTAGTACGGACGTGTTTATGTATACATACGTGTATTGAAATAAACCGGCCAAGTGCAAGTTGATCCTGACACGAAGGGTTCCGTATCATTCTTGTATGTCATATAGTATGTCGAGTTTCCTATGAATTGAGATGTGGGACTACATAACAGCATTATGATCACTAAAAGTATGAAATGAAATAAAGGCTAAAAAACAAAAAAATCTCCGTCAGAAACGCGAGGTTTTGCGGTAATTGAGGTGTCTTAAGATAATAATTAAGTACAATTTCATTCTAAATCTTAGAAGAATTACTCACAGGAATAACCTCTGCATACCCAATACCTATTTTAGACATGGCATTCTATTTGCAACCTTAACAATTTAGTTATAGGGTGCCTTTTGTATTTGGCATTATGTCCTCAAGCGAGAACCTGGAAACCTAATTTACCTCCTGCATGATTAGCACAAGTTGTTTTATGTCGCTTGTCACTCAGTGCGTCTTTACATTACAGACTAGAGAGAGATCGGGTGACAAACAAGTCGCGGACCACTTGTGCTAGCCCTCCTGAGCTTAAAATAATGACATTCGTTTATTTTCCTGACAAATTTTATCTTCGCTAGTCACGCAACAGTGTAAAACATAACCTCAAAATATTTTGCCTACTATCCCCTATTATTAGCTACACTAATAATGGGCATATTGTTCATTGAGCACGCGAATCGATCGTGGGTCAAGGCAGGGTTAACTTGCTTGGCCTATATTTAGCCGAAATGCCGCGGGAAAACCGCCAAGAGTTCTAAGGTGAAGTTTATTAAGGTATTAGTCGAATTTTGCACCGTGTGGTTTTTACTAAAGTATCAAAATGTGTTGTACCAAACACAATGCTAAAGTCTTGAGAGGTTTTAAGTGCGTTATTAATAAATTAATCATTCCGTCATGGGTAGATATAAATATTATTATTTTATTTATTTGCCCTTGTGTTTATTAGAAGTTTCGACAGGTTTTCCTGCTTAACTACGAATTTTTTTTTTCATTGTTAAAAAAAATACTGACTGTTGAGTTTCTTGCGGCGCCTTTTCTTAGCAGTGGACTCCTCTTGGGAACCGCTGGTAGAATTTCGACGTGCAAAATTGCCTATGCGGCCTATTTACTAAATAAACAAATTTTATCTATTATTTATAAAAACCGGGCAACAGCATATCAGACCGTGTTTGGTGTAGGGCTCCGAAGCCGTTGCTACAAACACAAAAAACCGTCTCAAAAAACCACAAACATAAACTAATTTTCCATTCAAAGTTCATTTCGTTCGTTTGGTCTTAAGTAGATGATTTTTATTAGGGATAAACAGTTTAGTCACCTGAGTCTAAGAAACCAATCAGTCTACTGTCGTTATAGCTTTTTCTTTAAAATTCGGTATATGCTTTTATTTCAAATATATCCAGATTTTTATTATTAGTAGTTTTGGGCTTTGGCGGTAATCTACACTTTGATACACTTTTTAACCGACTTCGAAAAATGGAGGAGGTTCTCAATTCATCGGGATGTTCTCTTTCCTATGTATGTTCCCCGATTACACAAAGACCGCTGGACCGATGTGAAAAAAAAACATTTTCTTCAATTGGGTATACTTTCCAGTTGGTCCCATTTCCAGCACGTCAAGATCTGATGATGGGATCTTGGAGAAATCAAAGAAATTCCTCAAATGTTATAGGAATAAATATACGTGGACGACATAACATTATTATTATGATCACCATAGGAATGAAATGAAATAAATGTTTTAAAAAACTAAAAACCGTCAAGAGAAAGCAAGAAATAATTTCTTTTAAAATGATAGGTCAACGGAAGTCGGCGTCCCACTATATTTTTAACCAAAAGCCGAATTCAGTTGGACTGACATATTAGGTACCTTAAGAAGTAATTTTGTTGACTACGGAACCCTAAAAATTAAATTTTATGGAATGCACCTCGAGCTTCAACGTTTTTCTTTATTAAGTAAATAATATCATTGAGAAGATATGTATGGCGAATAGAACAGACATTGACGTTGAATTTGGTATCTTCATAAGGTGAATTTTATACGTAACGTATTGTATGGAAACGTGAGTCTGTTTTAGGCTGACTTGATATAAATAGATTCAGGGGCTCTTTTCTACTCGGTAAACCCATATTGCTTCTGACTTGTTGTCGTATTTTAAACGTTGTGCTCGCTCTTACTTTTTGTTCATAAACTTATGAGTTAAGGGAGGGAACGGTAATTTTTTGTATGTTTTTGTCTATAAATCATAAAAGTCGTCACGGATAAATATAAAATTAATTGACGACATTTAGCCTAGTTTGGGAGTGATTCTGCCTCCGAAGCCAGCGGTCTTTGTTCAAATCCTGGTAAGGGCAGATATTTAGGTGATGAGCGCGAATATTTGTTCCTCAGTCTTTGATGTTTTCTATGTATTTAAATATTTATTTCTTTATATAAGTATGTTTGTATGTTTGTGTGTGGTTGCCGGGTTAGGATAGTTCCAGTCCATTTCTTCCCGTGGATGTAGTAAGAGGCGACTAAGGGAATAAGGGCTTGTAGTACTGTTAGGCGATGGGCTTGCAACTAATCACTAATACACTGGTTAACATATTAGCCTGATTGTGCAAAATGTGGTTACAGAATTATCAACAAGTTTTTTTAGAGTTGTTGGTATTTCTGTAGCTCTGCCTACCCCACTCTGGGAATGAAGGCGTGACATTGTGTATGTGTGTATAAGTGTGTTTATCGTTGTCTAGTACCAAGAGTACAAAAGGAAAAAAGGAGCTGGCTCAGCATAAAACGGCAGGGACCCGCAGCACCACTTTGAATGGGGTGTGTATTGTTTTTAATTGCAACAATTTTCGAATTTTCATTTTGCATAAAACTAATTGCATAATTTTCTTCTGCAGAAAAAACGAAATACATGTAAACAAATTGCATAATTTCAAAAGCATAGTGGTACTGATGAATCAGCGTAACAATCAGTGTGACGGTCACTTTGTATAGTATTTATTGCTCATTACGTTCTTATTTAGGGTTCCGTACCTCGAAAGGAAAAACGAAACCTTTATAGGATCACTTTGTTGTCCATCCGTCCGTCCGTCTATCTGTCTGTCCAGGCTCTTTTTCTCAGGAATGCGTGGAGGTATCAAGCTGGGTTTTATATTAAATACTCAAGTCTACTGTCCCTTAGAGCTGTGAAAAAAATCAAACTTCTAAGTCAACGCAATCAAAAGATACAGCCGTTTATGCCGCAAATTCTCAACTCAGAAACTTGAAATTTGATACGAAGTAACGTCTTATAGCACAGATAAAGGTAACATAATAAAAAAAAACCATTTTGCGATTGCAAACTTTTATGCAGTTGGTAAACTAATCACGAACCATGTCGATGTATAGAGACAAGAGTTTTTCAACGTCGAAGTCAAGTTCGTCCCTCAATACAATTTTAAACTCTTATAAGTTTGTACGGAACCATCGGTGCGAAGTCCGACTCGCACTAGACCGGCTTTTAAATAAAAACCAAGTTTATAGTATAGGCTCAGGTGGGGTAAATATAAGACACGGGTAAAAACTTAGTCTTATTTTTACCCGTGTCTTTTATTTACCCCACCTGACCCTAATAATCATGTTGCGTAGAATACAACTATTTTACCAAAAGCAGTTCGCTTTTGTTAGGATAGCAATTCTAACCTAACCTAACCTACTGTTTTGGTAGCAGTGCGCTTTTGTTAACTGTTCTGTTATAATGTTCACCTGATCATTAGTTCAAGGGCGTTTTCCAAAAAAAGCACCTATAGTTAATGATAATGACAAAATTGTACACACACACAAAAATACAAAACACTTTATTGTCCACTAAACAAAAACATTACACAGAATTTGCACAATTTAGAAGACCCAGGTAAACAACAGGCGATCTTATCGCTGATTAGCGATCTCTTCCAGACAACCTTAGAAGGGATAAGGTGTCAAGTAAGGTGTCTTAGAAGGGATATTTAAGGAATAAAATTAACAACAATAACTTTACCATTACGTCACGAAAATTAGTCATATATTTATATACCACCTTCCTAAGCCAGCAGGCGGTATTTCAAATTAAATAAGCATAGCAGGTTCAAACCTCTCCTGTTAGGAATATGGTTGAACTTGCTACAGGAGTTTTGTCTGAGAAGCCACTATTTCTCTTAAAGCAGTAATAGTTTATTTTCGTGACGTAATGGAAAAGTTACCGTTCTTAATTTAATTCCTTAAATATAAGTACATTTTTTGGAAAACGCCCTCAAACGTTTTTCTAACTTCTAATCAGGATACAAAATGTATGATATGCCAAAATTAAATAACATTATTCCTAAGAAACGTTATAAATAACTTTTTATGAACATTGAGTATTCTGTTATTTAATTATTATGACCCACCGAATTATGAATTTTGTTTTTATAGATTGTTTGTTATGAATTTTACGAGCTGTTAAGTAAAATTATGCTAAAAGTTGGTATAAAGAATGAACGGCACCCCTATAAATGCCCTAAACACCAAGATCTTTTCCACTAAAGAGCAATTACAATGGGTCATTTCACATAACACACAACATGAACCGTTTCCATTCAATTATGTTTGAGTGTTACCATCCACAACTCTTAATATATCCTTACAAAGGCCTCGCCAACATCTGCCCAGCAAAAACGCGGCCAGGGCAAAGTATTCTTATACTAAATTACCCGGCCAGAATAATCCGGCTAGGGGCTTAGGGGTGTCAATCACAGTTGACCCGGTCAGCGCCGTGCATCAAAATAAACAAGCTTCGGTAGTAAATTTAGATTCAAAATGGCCGAAATCTTGTTACGAAAATAAGTTGTATTTTCTGCCGTTATACCCAATAAGGCGGCTAACTGCAATGCAGTAGTCAAAGCATTCTATACTCTATTGATTACTGCGTTAGGTTTAAAATACCTTTACTATTACTATGGAGTCAGCCGCCTTCTTTGGTATCATGGCAGTCTATTAAAGCGTTATAAGTTTAATGTGTGTATCTGTGTTTGTATGTGTATCTATGTCTGTTTGTAGCATCAACGAAGCTCTCATAAATATACCTATTTAAACGGGTTCACCGAGGCTCGGACACGGTTTAAAAAATACCGGTTAATACCGGTTTATTTCGGTTTTGCTCCGAACTTTTCTAAGGAACGCACACGTTTTGAGTACTTTATTTTAACCTCAATTAACCACGGTATATTCCACGATCAGCGAGTCTAGAAACCAAAAGTTTTGTAATAAATAAAAACACTGAGCGGAGCTTGTTTATGGTGCGTGATGTGCGTCTGGATTAACCGGTTATTTAAGCTCGAAACTGGTTAATTCTAAAATGAACTTTCTTCCCAAAACCGGTTTTGCGTCAAGTACATAGTAATGGTTTGAAAATGTAACCGGTATCTAAGCCCTGGGGCTTACACTAGAATCACTGACGCTCGTTTCACACAACGTATTACTTCACCGAATTTTCATTTCATCGACATGCATTTCAACGTGCAGGATTTATAATTTTTTGGTGGTCACAGGCCTAAACTAACTTACGTAACCTATGCTTAAAATAACCTAGAAACAATAATGTTTCAGCAGAAATTAAGTGTCGATGAAATAAAATTCGGTGAATGACACATTAGATAAAACGAGTGTCGGTGAGTCAAAAGGATCCCTATTTACACGGTTTGTTTTAAAAGAAAGTTACCCTCATGTGAGCGATTAAAACGGGTCAGTTTCTATGGAGATTTTGTATTAAGTGAACCATTTTCATTGTTCTTGACTAGTTTAATCAGATGGTTCTTAGCTAAGGTTTCATGAAAATCTGTTTTAGAAACATCACCTCTGAAATAAGGGGTCGCTATTATGTATGTACCAAAACACTTTATTGTACAAAAGATTGAACTTCAAATATAATGCTTACTGAATAGGAATGTACAAGGGCGAACGTATCCCTTTAAGAGATCTCTTTCAGTTTCAGCTAACCTTTGGGTGATTGGGAAACAGGAAAAATTACAACGAGTAGACATAAGCAAACTGAACTAAATTTAAGACCTAAAACAGAGACATATAACTTGGTGTCAAAATGGCTAAATCCCAAAATACCAATATTTTTTTTATTAAAACAAGGGATTTCTAATACGACTAAATTTTAAAATGTCATTGTCTCCTAATAAATAACTAAACATCACAACACCTTCATCGAAAAACAACGAAATCCCAATATACCTAAATACCAAAAGGTTATACCTACCTTCATATATGATTTTCTTGTTTATCGCTGGCCACTTGAAACTAAAGTGCTATTATAAAGATTGTTTAGGTCTCATTTTACCTTTATTTTGTTACACCCTATTACCAACACACCAAGACAGTTACCATGCCTAAACTCGATAAAAACTTGTTTTTTTTACGTATTTTGAGACTGTGTCGTTTTGCCTTTCCGGTGTTTGAAGGAAATGTACATATCAATATCTGATCATTTCGGGATTTGGACGTTTTCAGTGAAAGTCATTATGACTTTCTTTCATTTTAATATTATCATTTTGATATTTAGGCATTATGAGATCATGGCCATTTGAAATTTAGTCAAATTAGTTAAGGCATTGTGCAATTTTATTTTAATGAATCCTAAGCTATAAAACTTTTTAATCTATATATAAAAATGAATCCCTATATCCTTTGGTCACGGCGTCACGCATGAACGAACGGCTGGACCGATTTTGCTCATATTTTTTTTGTTGTGTTCGTTATCGTCAGAAGGGGCCCTAGCCAAGATGCAAACGCTCCTAATGTTTTTCTTTTCTATCGCTGAAAATGAATGGGATGACAGTCGACCACGTGGTTTATCGAAACGCACGAGAATGTCATCCCATACATTTTGAGCGATAGAAAAGAAAAACGTTAGGAGCGTTTGCATCTTGGCTAGGGCCCAAGGTTATTATGAAACAGAAAAAAGTAAAATCCACCGGGAAACTCGAAAATTTGCAGCGGGGCGAAGCCGCTGACGAGTAGCTAGTAATTAATAACAACATAATATAACATCAGTAAATAGCTCTTATTACTACTTATGACACTGCCTTCCCAAGCCAAAAGTCAGTAACTCAGATAAAACTCCTGTAGCAATATCAACCTTATTACTAACAGGCGACACTTGAACCTGCTTGATTATTGAATTTGAGATACTGCTTTTTAGCTTAGAAGAGCAGCATGCAGCACCCGCAAGATGCAATACAAATACACTAACAGGGCCTATATTCAGGTGCGATAAAACGATATCGTGATTGACGTGTTTTAGAATCGTTTATGTCACAGTCGCCATTATTGTAAATGACATAAGAGTTATGAAAACGTTGACATTACGGAAACACGTCAAATACGATATCGTTATTACCGTGTAGAATCCCAGCCCAGGGCCTCTATTCTACTGCGTTAAAACGATATCGCGTTTGACGTGTTTTAGAATCGTTTATGACTCGGCCGCCATTACTGTAAATGACATAAGAGTTATCAATACGTTGTCAATACGGAAACACTTCAAAAGCGATTATACACGGTAATAACGATATCGTCTTTGACATGTTTCTGTATTCGTTTTGATAATGGTTTATGTCATTTACAATAATGGCGACTATGACATAAACGATTCTAAAACACGTCAAACGCGATATCGTTGTAACGCAATAGAATAGAGGCCCTATGGTAGTAGAAAATGGTTGACGGGAAGATGGCCCCGCCAAGAAGATCATCACATGGCGGGCTGCAGCCGCAGGGTCGGCGACAGGCGTCTCCCTGCCGCCAGTGGGCCTAACACGCTGCCACGGGAACTTTTGTCAAATACTTCAAACATGAACTAGTGTCAAATATTAATTAGAAATTAATAAAAAGTCAGCCACCCGGGGTTTAAGTTGCTTCGTAATAAAAGGACTCTAGTCAAACATAACACACTTTTATTATAAGCCCTTGCACTTTATTCTTACGTTAAAACATGGAATAGACGAATTAAAATCATGCATGAATATACATATAAGTCACGCCAACATTTTGACATATGTTCAGGACTTAAATTCGTCTATTCCATATTCCAACGTATAAATAAAAAGTAAAGGTTTAAAATAAAACTGAGTTTTGTGTGACTTGAGTCCTTTTATTACTAAGCAAATTGAACTCCGGGTAGCCACCCGGTTATTTTCATAATTTCATTTTAATATTTGACAGCAGGTCTTGCTTGACCTATTTCACACTAGTTCCGGTGGCACCGTCTTAGACCCACAGGCAACAGTTTTGCATTATTGTGGTCCGGTGTGACACGTAGAGTAGATGCGTATTTTGCATTTGCAGTTCCAGGGTTAACAATGCTCTTCAATAGCCTGAATTAGTGTCCCACTTCTGGGCAAAGACCTCTCCTTGGATTTCCAACCCTGTCTGTCCATAGCAATCTCTGAACAGGCGCTTCAAAATGCATCTGCCGTCCATAATCTATTAGGTGACCAAATTTTCAAAAGGTCTTGCTGCTAGATGGTGTTCTCTTCCGGAGAAGTGCTGAATCTCAGCGCCCACAGGAGTTAGTAGACAAAAGCACATGGAAGTATAAACTTTAGTACTTAAGTTTACTAATTCCTGGAGACGCGCGTGTTCGGTGGCTGGTGAAGTCTTCGGAACAGAACTGAAAAAACACTTGGCGCGGTCGGTAAAACGGAAGATGTTTAGTCACCTGTTACGGCAAGACAAATAGGTACAGTGCCGGCAAATAATATATCATATTTGTACTTATATCCTATACGATTAGTCGATTACGTACAAATGTTACTCACCGAAGCGTCGTTAGCTGATAAATAAGGTTCAAATTGGTATATAAAAAATGTTTGTATGTACATGTCGTAGTTTAAAAAAGTTTAGTATTTAAAAAAACATTGCTGAAGTGTTGTTACAAATCTCGTAAATTTAGTATGAACGTGTTTTTTTTTCACAAACCTGAAGTAATTTTGGTAGGATTATCCAACGACATCCCTCAACATAGGATAGACGAGAGAAAAAAATCCAGCCCATTCTAAGTGAAGAATAAAAAAAACACTTATAATTTTATTTTATTACTTTGTGACTAATATTCACGGCAATAAAATGGTAAAATAAAATCTTGAAACAATTTTTTTTTGGTGGGATGTGTTTTTTTTTCTCGTCTTACCCATACTGTGGGGTGTCGTTGAATAGGTCTTTCAAAATATTACGAGTTTGTAAACACAATACTAAAAATCTGAAAAAAAGATCTTAAATGAAAGGATATATAACGAATTTAAAAGGAAAACTATCAAGAATCAGTAGACATCATTGGTTCTTGAGATACAGGCGATTTAAGTGTTTATACCTACTAAAATCATCTACGATGGCACCAAATTACTTTAAATAGAATAATTGTTATTACTTGTTGATTTTTATGTTTGTAGTACTTAACGGCTTCGGAAACCTACACTGAGATCGGTCCGATATGCTCTTGCCCGGTTTTTATACATTGAAAATACTCGATACGTACTTAATCCGAATGTTCCGCCTATAAGTGGTCGACTCGGATCAACTAATTTTTTACGCTTTTTAATTTGATGTGCATTTGATTTAGATACGTACATTTTCTATAGATTATACATACCCTCCTAGCGCCCAGAGGCCTTTTAAAAGGCCTTTTGATAATCTAATTTTAAACATTAATTAGTAAGTACCTATGTACTGATTTCGATTAACAACATTTTTGCCATGGGCGGCAGGAGGATAAATGACATCACGCCTTCATTCCAAGAGTGGGGTAGGCAGAGCTACAGAAATACCAACAACTCTAAAAAGACTTGTTGATAATTCTGTAACCACATTTTACACAAGTCGGCTAATATTTTTACCAGTGTATTAGGGATAGGTTGCAAGCCCATCGCCTAATAGTACTACAAGCCCCTTACGACATCCACAGGAAGACATGGAGTGGCATTATTCTAACCCGGCAACCCGGGTTATATATTATAAAGCTTGTTTTTCGCTTAAGTGACCTTTCGAAAATGGAATCATTCGCACCTTCGGTAGAACAAGGGCAAAATATACAGTCTGACTAAAGGGGCAATTATGCCCTTGTACACTAGAACAAAGGGTACAATGTACAATGTGACTAAAGGGGCAATTGTGCCCTTGTTCTACCGAAGGTGCGTATGCGTCCTAACCGTCACAGCGTCCACACTAACCAGAGGTCATGGTAGTGTAAAGGACATTTCTAATGCTCACTACACACGAATGCTCTTAGTGGAGATGTTCTTACAAGACCTTAAAATGTGGACTCAAAGTTCTGCTGTATAGAGTGTAAGTTACCTTGAGCGTATCACCTCAAAATGAGCGTCCATTCTTCTGCTCACCGGAGCTTATAATTAAGGACTTCAAAATACCACATTTAAGTGTATGTTAGTGAAATAAGACAATGCAGTCTGCTAAACCCTTAGTGGCGGATGACTATTTTTTATAATACTTATTAATATTAAATTTAATGTACTGTAAATAAACTGTATCATTTATTTACCTGCGTCTGCTGGGACCACGTTCCCAGTAGAACGGTAACAATGTATATCTCTCAGAGGAAAATCTCGCACAAATTAACTAGTCCTAAACTAAGCTCTAAGATTGTAGTATTACAGAGAACGATAATCATACTTATAAGGAGAAATACATAGAAAACGTCCAAGACTCCAGGAACAAATCCGTACATGGCGTGAATAACTTGTTTTTTATGTTAAAGAGAAGGCACACGAGCACTCAGGCCACCTGATGGTAAGTGGAACCTGAGAGCCATAGACATTTGAATTCTCAAGACTATAAACCTAAGACCTCAAATGCGTTGCCAACCCTGAGGACTAAGATGGAATGCCTCTATGCTAGTAATTTCACCGTGTCTTATCCCCACACCGGAAGACAACAATGCGAACACTGTTGCTTGGCGGGTGGTTAATGGATAAGATGGTAGTAGCGATCAAGAGTGGGAGTGATAAATCGAGATGTAAAGTTAATGGAGTTTGTATTTAGAACAAATTGCATATAGTTCAAATTAATTCATTCTTTTTTAACGAGTTATCAACTTATTCACGAAAGCCACCGACGATCGTTACACAAATATCTGCCTTTACCGGTATTTGAACCCACCGCTGGCTTCGGAGGCAGGGTCACTCCCAACTAAGCCTACGATTCGTCACGATAGAAACAGTTACAAAAACATACTTAGGTATCACAAACACTTGTACAAAGCAATATCAATAGGAGATGCAGCTAGATCTTAAGTTAAAATTACCCTGCCGCCTGTGGCAAAATAAAACTTGTACAAAAACATACCAAAAGTGACACAAAAGTATTTGGTGAGTGCTTGATAGATAAAGTAAGTAGATGTATTCAGGAAAAACAACTTAAAACGTAGCATAAACATTTAAAATTGGAGTCAAGCAAAATATGTGTGTGTGTTCTTTATTTAACTCATTTAACAGAATAGAATAATCTCCGTCTCCTCATAGGTAACCTAAAATAATCCTAAACAGCACAGCATAAGAAAATCATGAAAGTTACTCCAAATTACAATTAGCATTTTGGTTGCTTGAGAAGCAATCGTGGTGGTCGTCAGACAAATAGAATAGCTAATGGAAAAACTTTGTGTAATTAATTACACAAAAAAATTGTCATGAAAAAGAAACCGGCATGTAGCTTTAAACACATCCTAAGCTCATAATGATTCTATCGATGTAGGAAACCACTGAAATAATACATGAACTGAAATTTTCGTACCTTGGACATGAAAAATTTCAATAATTCCGATTAAAATGATCAATATCTCCGAAAGTACTAAAAGTCGCAACATGCATGGCGGTTAAATCGATAGTTTATGAGTAGAGTCCGTTATCAAGCGGGCAGTTTGGAGGCTAGTGATGTGCAATGTCAATAAAAAACTTAAAATGACTCTCGTGATATATACACAAAATCTGATCAATAAAATGGATAATTATTATTTTGAAAAATAAAAATCGAAATTATAGAGGTCAAACTACAGTTTCTTGCAGGTATGAAATTCATGGAAATAGTGCTTGGCACGTTTGGAGTGTTTTTGGCAACGATTGCGTGCGCTGGCAATACTGGCGCCGTGGGTAACGATTTTCTTTTCTATCGTCTAAAGGTATATGACGGAAGACCACGTGATTTATCGTAATGACGGTTAACTCTCCTTAAATTTGAGTGATAGAAAAGAAAAACGTTAGAAGCATTTTCATGTTGGCTAGGGCCCCTGAAACGAAGAATGCTTGGCGGATTTATTGGCTAAGTAAAGCTAAAACTTATTTTACAGAAAAAAATGTTAGCTAGCGGCTAGAATATACGGCGTCATAGCTGGATGTTAAATTAGAAAATAATTAACTGACATCTGATTGTGGAAACACAAATTGGCTCCATTGGAAAATGAGAGGCACTTTAAAAATTTAGGTTTTTTCGCAATAAGTCCCTCTCGCAAAATGATATATTAGCTTAATGTTCGACATCTGAATCGGGTTCACGCTTACAGAATCAGAATCAGAATAATGTTTATTCAAGTAGGTTTACAAATAATAAACTCTTTTGAAACGTCATAGTAGCCTAAATTGACTGCAGGTTCAAATCGCGACTGATCAGAGAAGAACCTGTAAGAAACTCAGTCGGATGTCTTTTTTTTTCGACGTTCGCAACCTTTTGTCATGAGGACTAAACATTTTATTACAAGCAATTCAGTCCCAAGCATTGTTATCATTAATATAGTCTTTAATACTATAATATGCTTTAGAAATTAGTTTACGCTTAACGTAACTCTTATATTTATTTACTGATAGTTCAGTAACATTACTTGGGAGCTTATTATAGAACCTAATTCAATTACCCATAAAAGAGCTTTTTGTTTTATGGAGCCACGTGAAGGGCACTACGACAGGTCTAAACTGTTAGTGCAATTGGAATGATGCGTGTTCTCGTAACTTAAGTACTTTATTGTGAAATATAGGCAAAACGGATCTAATAATTGGGTCATACACAGATTTAGGTCAGCGTCTTTCCTGTGGACACGCCGAAAGTTAACGTTTTTATGGCCAAATTTACTGGCTTAGCCCATTCCCGCATAAAAGGCGTCAGGACTGCTTTAGACCTATCATATAAAAACAAAACGTATATGCACCAGGAATACTAGCTTTTAACTATTGACCACAGGAAAGACAACTTTTGTTTTTAAGAGTGTGTATGACCTAATTAAATAAATTCTAAGAAACGATTCGCGAAAAGGATATTTCGCAAAAAATCGTTCAGCGAAAGATACGTTATTTAGCAAGGAAACCGAGTAATCATGCGCCGAAACGCACGATTGTAGCACAGAATTTTAGCAAGTCATCCCCTTAGCTAAACGATGTCGGAATAGACAGAGACCTCCCTCTATGCTGTTTTGAATACAGCGTGTATAGGTAAACTAGGCAAAAAATGTGCAGTTTGTAGGTAACTAGCGGCAGTGAAACGGTTCACTTAGCTACAGTCAGCCGCTAACCCGATTACGTACGGGACCGATTACCCGAAGATAGTTAACGGCACTGTAAGGGTGAATATCCACCATAGCTGTACGAGGTAGCGGAGCCGTGTGTGAGGAAAATATCTTTTGTTTATCGGGGTCACCAATGTAGAAAGAGAATATAATAGAGATGTTAATAGAGATATCTCTCTCCAGGCGGGTGTCATGCCTGAAACGAAGTCCATAGGAATGAAGGAAGTGGTATAAAGTTCAACTGACTGGGGAAACTTTGTTAGTGCGAAGTACCGCACTGTCAGATTTAGTTGCACGCTGTCTGGAGCTGGTTGTTACAAGTTGCCGCTAGATGTCGCTAGGTTGCCACAAATGCACCGATAGAAATACTCCATTTTCTTTGCCTCGCTTTTACTCGTACACCGCGGCACCGCTCCGCTACCTCGCACGGCTCTGGTGAGTACTCACCCTTACAATACCGGTAACTATCTTCATAACTATGCCAATTATAGCTTTGTAATACCAAGAGTTTCTGAGTTAACCCGCTGATAGACGGACAGGCAGGGTATCCCGACTTTTGACCAAATCATCATTTAACAAATTTTCATTTCGCAAAAACGTGTTTGTACTTAAACCATTACATATGAAAAAGGTAACATTAGGCTTATTAAATAAGTTAGGTAAATTACAAACATACTAGCATAGAAGCATTCCATCTTCGTCCTCAGAGTTAGCAACGCATTTGAGATCTTAGGATTATAGTCTTGACAATTCAAATGTCTACGGGTCTCAGATTCCACTTACCATCAGGCGGCCTGAGTTCTCGAGTGCCTTCTCCTTAACATAAACAAAAAAAAAAGGATTTTTGACCCCAAAAACAAACAATGCGGCGGGAAGTATCTATTTGCGAAATGAAAGTTCATCAAAATTATGATTTGGTAAAACATTATTGAACCGACAGACAGATATGGTGAAACTATAAGAGATCCTTGTTCAATAGGGAACCCTAAAAGCGCGTCTTTAGTAGGGATATTGCCAGCGTGTCTTTATTATTGCCGTTTGCCTGGATATTCTAGCCCTCAACTCACAGCGTATAGCAAAGCAGTGCATACCTAACTCACCGTCGTGCATCGGATCGATCGTGTGAATCATCAGCTGTAGCAGACCATGGCGGAACTTCGCCGCCGGCTGCTTGCTGGGGCCGGCGGTCGCAGTGTTCGTGCCGACCGACGTCTCGCTCGACGTTGTGGCGTTGCCGTGCTGTAGAAAAGAGAGGGTTAAACGTTTGTAAAGCTACGTCGAAAGTATGAAGTGAAGTGGCGTGGAATATAAAACATACTAACCCTGGGTTCCTATATTTAAAATGTCTCGTTAAAATTAGACACATTTTGTATGTACCAAATGTCAAATTTTAGCGAGACGTCGCATTGTAACGAGACTTTTTGAATATAGGAACCCAGGGTAAAAGGCCAAAATTAGGCATTAAAGGTTGCGTGCGATTTTTCATGTTATTTATTAGAGCTTGAATAAAACTTGAGATGACTTGTGACAATATTATAATAACTTCTCTAACATTATTTATCAAAGTTTACAAGGTTTACATTTTTTTTATCGTAAAGCCAAGCCAAGTCCTTTCAACTTCAATTCATTCAATTTCCACCAAATCTGACGTTATACGGTAAATTTTGTGCATACCTCGATCAAGGACTACTTGACCTTGGTTGAGTTCAGTGGGTTTTCCAACTGTGTAGGAGAGGTTTTAGTCCCTAACTTTTTTAAGGCAAGGAGCTAACGAATACACAGGCTACTTGATAATAAGTGGAATCTGAGACCCGACTATGTTTTCTCAAGATTACAATCGAGAGCCTTTTCGTGCGATCTTGGCGGGTAAACTTCCGTGCCTCCTGACTGGGTTTCATACGGCCATAACAAATAGTTCAACGTGCCTCATTCGCGCTTGAATAAGCAAAGGACCACGGTTTGATGGAAACAGGCGGCCATTGTGAACGTTAATTACGTTTAATTAACGATAAACGCATGCGCATTAGAGTGAGTTAGGGTCGAATATAATATTGAAACTCTTTGGCTTGTGATATATATAAGGATGAAATGTTGGAAAAACGAAAAAGGTTTTTTTATAAGGTTGGGTTTTTGGATTGGAACATATTTCGAAAACACTACAATTTGGTATATTGAACTTTTTGTATATAAGGGAAGGCTCCAGACACGATCATAAAAGGTATGGCATTTATTATTTCAAATCAAAATCATTTTTTTTTACACGTCACTCTGTAAGATGCAGTGAATCTACTAGCGCTTCGGACAAGACAAGACAAGACCCAGACCAAAACCAAAAGGTTTTTTACACGTCGCTCGGTAAGATGGAGTGAATCTACTAGCGCTTCGGACAAGACCCAAATTAAAATCAAAACTTTGTTACATGTCACTCGGTAAAATACAGTGAATCTACTAGCGCTTCAGACAAGCCCAAAATCAAAACATTTTTTACACGTCGCTCGGTAAGATAGAGTGAATCTACTAGCGCTTCGGACAAGACTATAATCAAAATCAAAACGTTTTTTACACGTCGCTCGGTAAGATGGAGTGAATCTACTAGCGCTTCGGACAAGACTCAAATCAAAATCAAAACGTTTTTACACGTCGATCGGTAAGATAGAGTGAATCTACTAGCGCTTCGGACAAGACCAAAATCAAAATCAAAACGTTTTTTACACGTTGCTCGGTAAGATGGAGTGAATCTACTAGCGCTTGGGACAAGACTCAAATCAAAATCAATACGTTTTTACACGTCGCTCGGTAAGATAGAGTGAATCTACTAGCGCTTCGGACAAGACCAAAATCAAAATCAAAACGTTTTTTACACGTCGCTCGGTAAGATGGAGTGAATCTACTAGCGCTTCGGACAAGACTCAAATCAAAATCAAAACGTTTTTACACATCGATCGGTAAGATAGAGTGAATCTACTAGCGCTTCGGACAAGACTCAAATCAAAATCAAAACGTTTTTACACGTCGATCGGTAAGATAGAGTGAATCTACTAGCGCTTCGGACAAGACTCAAATCAAAATCAAAACGTTTTTACACGTCGATCGGTAAGATAGAGTGAATCTACTAGCGCTTCAGACAAGACCAAAATCAAAATCAAAACGTTTTTTACACGTCGCTCGGTAAGATGGAGTGAATCTACTAGCGCTTCGGACAAGACTCAAATCAAAATCAAAACGTTTTTACACGTCGCTCGGTAAGATAGAGTGAATCTACTAGCGCTTCGGACAAGACCAAAATCAAAATCAAAACGTTTTTTATACGTCGCTCGGTAAGATGGAGTGAATCTACTAGCGCTTCGGACAAGACTCAAATCAAAATCAAAACGTTTTTACACGTCGATCGGTAAGATAGAGTGAATCTACTAGCGCTTCGGACAAGACTCAAATCAAAATCAAAACGTTTTTACACGTCGATCGGTAAGATAGAGTGAATCTACTAGCGCTTCGGACAAGACTCAAATCAAAATCAAAACGTTTTTACACGTCGATCGGTAAGATAGAGTGAATCTACTAGCGCTTCGGACAAGACTCAAATCAAAATCAAAACGTTTTTACACGTCGATCGGTAAGATAGAGTGAATCTACTAGCGCTTCGGACAAGACTCAAATCAAAATCAAAACGTTTTTACACGTCGATCGGTAAGATAGAGTGAATCTACTAGCGCTTCAGACAAGACCAAAATCAAAATCAAAACGTTTTTTACACGTCGCTCGGTAAGATGGAGTGAATCTACTAGCGCTTCGGACAAGACTCAAATCAAAATCAAAACGTTTTTACACGTCGCTCGGTAAGATAGAGTGAATCTACTAGCGCTTCGGACAAGACCAAAATCAAAATCAAAACGTTTTTTATACGTCGCTCGGTAAGATGGAGTGAATCTACTAGCGCTTCGGACAAGACTCAAATCAAAATCAAAACGTTTTTACACGTCGATCGGTAAGATAGAGTGAATCTACTAGCGCTTCGGACAAGACTCAAATCAAAATCAAAACGTTTTTACACGTCGATCGGTAAGATAGAGTGAATCTACTAGCGCTTCGGACAAGACTCAAATCAAAATCAAAACGTTTTTACACGTCGATCGGTAAGATAGAGTGAATCTACTAGCGCTTCGGACAAGACTCAAATCAAAATCAAAACGTTTTTACACGTCGATCGGTAAGATAGAGTGAATCTACTAGCGCTTCGGACAAGACTCAAATCAAAATCAAAACGTTTTTACACGTCGATCGGTAAGATAGAGTGAATCTACTAGCGCTTCGGACAAGACCAAAATCAAAATGTTTTTTTACTCGTCGCTCGGTAAGATGGAGTGAATCTACTAGCACTTCGGATAAGACCCAAATCAAAATCAAAACGTCTTTACACGTTATGGAGTAAATCTACAAGCGTCTCGCACGAGACCATCATTGTGGAGAAGCGTCGCAAGAAACTCCAGAATTTGAAATAGGTAACAGCCAACGAAGTACGTGTTAAAGTATACCTTAGTGATAATTTTATCAACAATCCGTTTGTTTACCATATGATTTAGGAGTTATTTCAGCAATCCCTAGAGTTACATTGTTAGCCATCCACAAGCATAAGCGGTAGCGGGTGAACTGCGTTAATGTGCACCAGCCTACATTATGCACAGTTCGAGGTCGCTGCGCCCCGTCCCGTTGCAATGTGCAAGCTGCTCGGAATGCCAATGATTCTGCACCCCAATTAAATTTCAATTTACAAGCGTTATCCAAATGGAACAGAACACAAACGCACGATTACCTGCTAAAAGAGAGGGTGGCGAAATCATTACAGCATGATCTCGAAAATGGGAGTACTTTATTTTTCTTCTGGCAGCATGAGCATGTCATGCTCACTCAAAGGTCTTTGCTTACGGCGCCGTTGATCGGGTCACTATCTTCCCACACACATGGTTGAGGGAGGCGATGGCTGAGATACGCGTCATAGTCGTGAACGGGTGCTGTCTGTGAGGTCCGGTCTGTTCACGTTTGCTAGGACCTGTTTTCCAATTAGTTATTTTTGTAATCGATCCTGACTTAGAGACCTTGTCGTGCTGTTCTCTTAATCATTATTTTTAATTCAATGTTATTATCTTACATTTGTAATGCGTGATGCCGTGACCAAAGGAAATAGGGATTAATTTTTATAACATATATATTATATATGTTTACTAGCGGTCCGCCAAGGCTTCGCCCCGCTGAAGATTTCTGACTTTCCTGGTGGATTTTTCAGTTTTTTCTTTCATAGAAACCGCCTCCTGACAGTAACAAACACAATCAAAAAAGAATCAGCGAAATCGGTTCAGCTGCTCTCGAGATTTGCGCTTAGCAACACATTCAGCGATCCATTTTTATTATATAGAAGAATTTTTATAATATCTATATAGATTACACATCACTTAAATGAGATCGTATTTTCGATAAGGGCCTTCGTCCCCTTCCAACCTGTATATCTTACAGTCGCCGAACGGCCCATTTGTTCAGGGCCTCTATTCTACTGCGTTATAACGATAGAGCGTTTGACGTGTTTTAGAATCGTTTATGACTCGGTCGCCATTGCCGTGTATGACATAAGAGTGATCTTAACATTGACAATATCCGCCTCTTCCCCCCGGGCCGCCGTAAGGTGTACACGCTTCTCAAGACCCGTAGTTGTTGATTATCGAAAAATAATAAGCATTTTGAATTAAATAATTAACTTTAAAAAAATAGGAGTGCATAAATAACCAGGAGGTTAACGCCATTACGCCATTACTCACATCTGAAGAGCTACTGATGACCTCTGCTCGCCTGGTACTAATTCTGCGTGAGTCTTCTTTGCTATTGTTATTAACTCATTGAGGACGGATTTGCGCGCATCCTCCAATCGCAGCGTACCTGTTATCAGTGATCCACGTCTCCTGCATCTAATTGGCTGCGCCGTGTGCACCGCCCCTAGAGTGACGTCAGCGCCCGCGCAGGTAACACTTGTTTACCACCCTCGATTCATTATCTCCTGGTACAATGCCCGGAGACTCGCCGATAAATAGGTCGCAGTCTGAGACGGACCTTGTTAGACTAGGGGAGCATGATACTGTGACGCCGCCTAATTATGTTTCTACGCGACAAAAAAGGAAACGCGATGACGAGCTCTTAAATGATTTATCCCAATTTAAGGAGGAAATGAAGTCGATGATGATGTCACTTATGCAAACACAGCTTTCGGAGATACTTAAAAATACTCAAACACTTAAAGAAATTCAGGTCACTAATCGGAATATAGAGAATTCGATTGAATTCTTGTCGTCACAAAATGAAGAAACAAAGAAAAAAATACAAATTTTGGAAAATCAATCTGCTGAGGACAAGAAACACATTGTGGTGTTAGAAGACAAGCTTGAAGACCTACTCAAAAACAGCCGAAAATCGAATTTTGAGCTAAAAAATGTTCCTAAGAACTCTGGAGAGACAAAGTCGGACCTCATAGAAATAGTATTAAATTTATCGAAATCTGTTAAATGTGCAATGACGAGAGCTGACATCAGAGACGTGTATCGAGTCCGAGGAAAGCAAGACCGGTCACAAACAACTCCGATAGTGATTGAGACATCGTCCACCATTATAAAAAACGAGATACTTCGTATGTGCAAAGTGTTTAATACATCGAGTGGTCAAACACTGCGAGCAAAACACCTAGGACTACGTCACTCTGAAGAGACCCCAGTATATGCATCTGAGCAACTAACCCCGAAAGCAGGCCGCCTTTATTTCTTAGCCCGAGAACTTAAGCGCCAAAATCTATTTAAATACTGTTGGACAGCGTATGGCAGTGTTTATCTAAGGCAAGATGATGCTTCTCAAATCATTCTCGTAAATAGCGAGTCACAAATAAAACAGCTCTCAAGATCAACCTGACTATCGCTGCTTCAAATAGTGATAAGTATGTTAATTATTATCCATTTGTATCGTAGTTTTTTCGCACTTATACACTATTTTTTGTCTTTTGCATGCTATACTTTAACACTCACACACACACACTCCACTCACATACACAATAATCATAAGCGCTCTGACAGGCACACACACAAACATACAAAACACATTAAAACTAGATTAAAACTTAAATTCACTAATACACTTAAACTGTATTGTAGTATACACATCCAAAGTGGCTACTATGCGACAAGGTATACTACGTATAAGCTGGGTCCGCATACCCAGCCGGGCTACACTTTGAATATAACGTTAACCTACATTATAAATTCTGTACTACACACAAAACAAAGACACTCACCACTGCTAAACGACCCCTTGTTTTTCTGCATTTGTCCATTATGATTTGTAGTACTAATATCTTAAATGAAATTGACAACTCTCAAATTGCGGTTTCCGTACAGTGTGACCCTCAGGATCTCCATATATATGTACCAGTAGATAAATCAAACTTAACCATAGTCTCGCAAAATATCAGGAGTGTATATGGTAATTTCGATGATCTAATATTGAGTCTCTCCGAGTTAAAACTTGAGGTGGATATTTTGATTCTGACTGAATGTCGTATTAACCCCAACTTACCGTTACCCGTTCTTAACAACTACTCCTGCATAGCTACTACTTATAATCTAAATCAGAACGATGGTGTAGTAGCGTATGTAAAAATGAACTTAAATGCTAGAGTACAAGAAATAAAAATTGAAAATTCAACTTGTATACAAATTAAATTCAGTGACAGTACCGTCTTAGGTATCTACCGATCACCTTCAAATTTAAACGCAATAACTTTTATCAACTCCTTAAATACCTACCTTGAAAATAATCATTCATCGAACATAATAATAACCGGTGACATTAACATTAACCTCATCCCCAGACAGAATGAATCAAAATATACAAATTTAAATAGACAACAGTACTTAAATATGCTTTCTACACATGGTATACTACCAGGTCACATTTATCCAACCAGACTAACAAATTGTCTAGACCACATTATGATAAAAATAAATAGTTATGAATCCTCGGCTTATTGCGCTATTCTAAATACCTCAATTACAGACCATCTTACAATCCTTTTAACACTAACGAATAACAGGTCAAAAGAGCGCACATCAAAAACGCAAAGTACCGCTAACTACGAAGAAGCAATTAAAAAACTTATGGAAAAAAACCTTGAACTCCTTCTTTTCAGTAGTGACCCGAGATTTGTTGCCGATCATTTGATACAGAAACTAAGTCAATCCCTAGAGGAAAGCAGGATTATAAAACCTATACCTAGAAACCAGCGCACGATAAAGCCGTGGATAACTCCTGGTATACTGCGATGTATAAGAAATCGTAATAAATTACAATTAAAGGTACGATCCGAAATGTACAATGAGATTCTTAGGATCACGTACAAAAGATACCGCAATTTTTGTAATAATTTAATTAAAAAATTAAAGCGTAATTACGAAAGAAAACAATTAACAAATGCTTCTAAAAACTCTAAAAAACTTTGGAAAACACTAAAAGAAATAATTCATTACAAATCTACTAAGACTTCTAACCTCGATTTGCTAACCATCGAATCAACACCAAATGACTCGGTCAATTCTGTTAACAAGTGTTTTGCTGATGTGGGCAAGACCTGAGGATATTCTCAAAAAATGCCCTAACAGAAGCGTAGACCAATTGCTGGACTATAACCAAACTGAACCTGACCGGACAGCCTCCTCATTTGTACTTTTAGATACAGACCCTCAGGAAGTATATAGCATTGTCATGGGCTTGAGATCGGACGGTGCCGCTGGATGGGACGGCATCACAACTAAATTCCTAAAAATGGTCGTGGCTCAAGCTGCTCCAGTAATTAGTCACTTGGCTAACCTCTGCTTTAAAGATGGTATCTTTCCAACACAGTTTAAGCAATCCATAGTTACGCCAGTTCATAAGGTTGGGGAGAGAGATGATGTCAATAACTATAGGCCAATATCGGTCCTGCCTGCTGTTTCCAAAGTTCTCGAAAAACTAATTAATAATCGCCTTATCTCATACCTTAACAAGTTTAATATTTTATCAGATAAACAGTTTGGCTTCCGTCAGACTAAATCTACTGAAGATGCAATACTTGAACTAACTAAGTTGATAGCTGGTAGGACCGATAATGGTGACAAGTGTCTAGCAGTGTTTTTAGACTTAAAAAAGGCTTTTGACACGGTCTCTCTTTCCACTCTTACCCGCAAGATGGAGAGGATTGGTATAAGAGGAAACCCGCTAAATTTGCTAAGTGACTATTTGCAGGGGCGAACTCAAAAAGTTAAAATTGGTGATTTTATTAGCCAGGAAGCTGACGTAACATATGGCGTCCCCCAGGGCTCCGTTCTGGGGCCCACATTGTTTTTGATTTATATAAATGACTTGACAAACCTTAAACTGCAATGTGGGCACACCTTTTCTTACGCTGATGACACTGTCATAGTCTTTGAGGGGCAATCCTGGGAGTCTGTGTTTGAAAGTGCAGAAACAGGTATGACCAGAGTATTCTCCTGGTTAAAATGTAATCTTCTAACACTAAATATCAATAAAACGAATTATATGTGCTTCACTAAATATAATAGTTCACAACCAAATAACAGTAAAAATCTAAAAATTCACACTTGTATCAATTCTGACCATATTTCTTGTAACTGTATAGAAATTGTGAAAGTTAACTCTACAAAATACTTGGGTGTAATGCTGGACCAACGCATGTCATGGTATACTCATATTGAATACGTTAACACCAGAATACGTAAGCTAATTTGGATATTTAAAAAACTTAGACATATAACCACAAAAAAACTTTTAAATCAACTGTATTTAACTTTAGCACAATCTGTCATGTCCTACTGTATATCAGTATGGGGTGGTTCAGCAAAAACTAAATTTTTGGAGGTTGAAAGGGGACAACGCTGTCTTATAAAGGTAATGCACTCTAAACCTTATAGATTCCCAACGGATGAACTTTACCAGCTTAGTGACTTATTATCAATGAGGAAACTGTACATTCTTTCTGCAACGCTAAAAGTGCACAAAACCTTAAAATACAATCCTATTTCACAAACACGTAGACGTAAACACAGCGTTGCCCCCGTCCCAGCAACTAAGTCAGCATTTGCAAAAAGACAATTTACAGCACAATCAGCTCACTTGTATAATAAAATAAACGAAAAATTATGTGTATACCAGTTACAATTGTATAAATGCAAAAAAAGTATGTCTGAGTGGCTCAAAACACTTAGTTATAACGAGACTGAAGCACTGTTATATCGGGTCATAGCATAGTTTTTGGAGCTCTTGGCTGCAATGGTGTTAAATAAAATAAAATAAAATTTATGTAATGGTAATGTAATTTACTATAATAAGTGTATATTTGTGGTGTTAAAATCCATTGTAACATTTACAACAAGTAGTAGTAGCATAGTCCATAGTAAACCTAGCCTAGTAATTAACACACACACACACACACACACACACACACACACACACACACACACACACACACACACACACACACACACACACACACACACACATACACACACACATTTATTTCTCTATATGAAAACTAGTTGCTATGGAGGAGCGGGGCTTCCTGATACAGGTATTGCATACTTAATAGGAAGTCTCCACCTAGTAATAATTTACACTTAAGCTTTAACGAAATAAATATATTTTTCATTTTTTTTTTTTTTATTTCATATGGAAACACGTCAAAGACGATATCGTTATAACGTAGTAGATTAGAGGCCCAGAGCCTATAGCCAAGATGCGTTCGCTAACTAGCGTTTCGAATCGTTTTGTTTTTATACCAATCGCGTCACTGGTAGATCACGTGAAACGAAAAGACACGTTATCTTCCAGTGACGCGATTGGCTTGAAATCCAAACGAATAGAAACGCTAGTTAGCGAACGCATCTTGGCTAGGGCCCCAGTTTTCGTAAATCGCTAACGTTAATTTTTATGCATTTTATTAGAAATAAAAGTCTAAGAAAAACAGGGAAACGTACTACAAAGTATATTTGTAATGCATCATCTCCAGGCGCTCTGGAGGGCTTGCACTTTAATGTGACTTGCCTCTCCGTAGAACCCCTCTTTCAAGTCTATAACGAGAAAGAAGTCCTAGAAACTAGAAAATACCATTTGCGCTAGCCGAGCTGTACCACGCGCCTTTTCCATGTGATTTGGAGCCGTATTTTACTCGGTAATACCAAAATGTTGTATTTTAGTATGTATCTATCAAATTATACAATACAATACAATACAATACAAATACGCTTTATTAAACACCAAAAATTAAAAAATTAAAACAGAACACGAACGGTACATTTAAATCATAGGTATACAACAGGTGGTCTTACCGCTAAATAGCGATCTTTTCCAGACAACTTTGTAAGAGAAATAACTGAGGACACAAACTCATGGCAGGCGGTGTAAACCGTTTATAACTCAAACTAAATAACTACAAGAAACAACTAAATTATTTCAATTTTGAAATTAAAACTTATTGTATATAGACTAAATATAAATAAATAAAGTAAATAATTTAATAAGTACATACTAAATACATATAATTATACATCTATATAATTTATACATCCTCCAAAACAGCCAAACAATTATGTCACAAGCCTAGAGTTTGGGACACTGTCAATTCGTGTAATATTGACCTTATATTTATTTATTTATAGTGTGAACGCTTTTTTAAATGAATGGAAACTAATTGTTTACGGAAAGGGTATTGTGAAATCGACCTAAATACACACTGAGGAAAATGTTGTGTAGAAAATATACGCAATAAAGTCACTGAATGTGTAGCCAAGGTCTTATCCTCCCTGAAAAAGTTATAGGGGTTAGATATGAGAGTTGGTTTACTTGTATTTGTTCACAACTAACTGGCACTGTTTCTTGTTGTTGGTAATATCATTTTGACAGCGCGCCTCGCTTAGTTGGTAGTGAACATGTCTACGAAGCTGGCGGTCCCGGATTCAATTCCCGATATCGACAAATATGTGTAGTGTTTGTTTCCGAGTCTTGGATGTTTTCTATGTGTGTAATTATTTATCCATATTAATATTATAAATGTAAAAATAACTCTTATCTGTCTCTTTGTTACGCTTTCACGAATAAACCACTAAACCGATTTACTTGAATTTGATATGAAGATAATTGGAGTTCCGGGGATACTTTTCATCCCGAAAAATTTGACGTATCCTGAGCTATAAACGACTTCTACGCGGACATAGTCGCGGGAAACAGCTATTCTCTCGAAATAAATAAATAAACGACGGAAAAGTCGAAGTTATAAAGATGTTTATACTTTAGTACCTTGTCACTTTCATTTACTGAGACAATTTCATATATAATATGTTATAATATATGGAATTGTCTCAGTGAATGAAAGTGACAAGCATAAACATATTTATGACTTCGACTTTACACCCCTAGTAATACATTTTTTTAGGATATATTCAAAACGCCAAAATCCATAGTTTTCCCAGCGCTTCCGCGTTTCAGTAAATCGCTTTAATGCCCGAATAACTCGCATCCCGTCTGAATTATGTGCGGTTAATATTTGCTACCTCGATTAACTTTCGTTACAGCTAGAAAGTTATTCGGTAGTGTGGACGGTGTGGTATTACATACATACATAACATCACGCCTTCATTCCCAGAGCGGGGTAGGCAGAGCTACAGAAATACCAACAACTCTAAAAAGACTTGTTGATAATTCTGTAACCACATTTTGCACAATCAGGCCAAGAAGTTTACTAGTGTATTAGTGACACGTTGCAGGCATAGATTTTCAGGTTGTGGTATTACAATACAATACAAATATTATTTATTGAACGCCAGATACAATAACAGCATGAAAAGTAAGAAAAAATATAAGAAGAGAGGTAAGGGAAGGAGAAAAGGAAGAAAAGAAGAGAACAGTAGAGAGAATCAACAATAATTAAATAGATCAAAACCTCCGACATAATGGCAACACCTTTTCGAGCTGATATATCCTAAACGACGCAACCAATTTACATAAAACCACAGAATAGTAAAAACTTAAAGAACCAATCCGATTAAACTAGCTTTCTTTAAAAAAAACTATCTGACTAGAAACTTTCTTCTTTGAACTGCTTAAAAGATTTCAACTTTACCGTTAAAACCGAACTGCAAGATATGAAGAAGTTGCATTCAACCTGTCACATAAATAAGTAATCTGGAAAATAATAAATTTAACAAGTTTAATTAAAACAAGCTTTATAAACCAATTTGTATTTTTTTATACTGTCGTCTATACATTATCCGAGTATACTATATTATGTAAAAAAATACCTCCCTCCCATTACTTGGTTTAAAATATAATATCGACACCCGGTGGCCTAGTTGACCCTGCCTACAACCCTAGTGGTCCCGGTTTCGATTCCCGGTCAGGTCAAATATTTGTGTTTGTTACTAAGTCTGGGTTGTTTTCTATGTATTTTAGTTTTTTCTCTATATGAGTACGTTTAAGGTCTAGTATGTAGTAGTCATAGTATAAGCCTAGAGTTAAGTTTGCGACTGAATCAATTTGTTTGAGACTGTCATAGATATTTTGTAAGGGCGTTTTTAAAAAAAGTGTACATCAGTGATGTACGTGTGTACATTGCTAAGGACAAAAATTAAGAAACTAACTTCCATCTCGCCACGAAAATTAACGTAATTTTAGTCCTTAACAATGTACACTTTTTTTGAAAACCGCCCGTAAACATAAATGGCGGCCCTTGCGTCAATATTTAGTTTCTCTTTACCTTCGTACATTATTCAAATTTCCATAACTGGACATTTCTGAAACGTCCAATCCTACACAAACCTACAGCAACGTTACGCAAGCAGGTACTATAAATCGTGCTAATGCCCGTGTCTCCCGGGTATCTTGTGTAAATTGCGCCAATACCGCTACCTGTATCCACCAAGACCCAGTTCTTTACGCCATTCCAAAAAGACGCATCTCCAATTCACCAACTAAAGCAGAATCTACCTTCTTTTGTTTGTGCTACGGATGAGAATAATAGAACCGTTGTGTATTATGCGTCGTTTTCACTAACGCTTATATTGAATGTTGATCCATGGTTATGTGTTATAGAGAGCTATAATTTGGGTTGGGAATTGATTCGGCGTGGTGGTTGTTATTTCGTGTTTATTATTAATGCTTTATAGACCGGTAAAAGGTAACCTTAGTCATGACATGATCGTTTTCAATAAAGTTTTTACCGTGAGGGGTGATATACACAAATCAAATATAATAACTGCACTAAGAATCAGTTAATGGCGTAGACCGAATTTAAGAAAGAAAAAACCGACCAAGTGCGAGTCGGACTCACGCACGAACGGTTCCTTACAATATCTATGTATACACAATAATATTTTTTTTAAAAGAATCGAGAAAAAAAAATTGGGGGCCCCCTTAATTTATTTTAGTTTAATTTAGTTATATATTTTTGAAGTGAATACACAACTTATTGTTCTTTGAATATTTCAAGTGTCTACCTATTGACGTTATTAAAATCGAGCAAAAAACGTCAAAAAAATCACGTTTGTTGTATGGGAGCCCCTCTTAAATATTGATTTTATTCTGTTTTTAGTATTTGATGCTATAGCAGCATCACAAATACATCATCTGTGAAAATTTCAACTATCTACCTATTACGGTTCATGAAATACAGCCTGGTGACAGACAGACGGACAGTGGAGTCTTAATAAGGTCTCGTTTTTACCCATTGGGTACGGAACCCTTAAACTGTTTTATTGCTTAAACTGTTTTATTGTTTTGTTTTATTGCTGTTTTATCTAGCCACACTGGTGCTAGACAAGTTGCATTTGACAATCGTTAGCGATTATGTTTCGATTGAAAAATATATGGAATTGACGTAAGTGTCACGTTACTATATCGGTGGCTTACGTAAATTCCATATATTTATCAATCGAAACATAATCGCTAACGATTGTCGAATGCAATTTATGTACCACACAGGGCTGATTCGAGATTGTACACGGTAAACACGATATAGCCTTTGATGTGTTTCCTTATTGTCAAGGTTTTGATGACCCTTATGTTATGTACTTTTCAGTAATGGCAGCCGAGTTAAAATCGATACTAAACACGTCAAACACGATATCGTTTTAACGCAGTAGAATAGAGGCCCAGATCACAGATGTCTACGAAACCTACGAAAACAAACATAAAACCAACAACTCACAATAAAATAGTTCAAAGTAACAATTCACTCCATTAATTGGCACCAGTTGCTGTCCTCTTTATTTTTATGTTTTCGTATAAATGCTTCTCTTTTATTTTGTATTATTTATTCGTGTCCCGTCCACGTCTACGGTTAATGGTGATTAAGTCGTTCCTTAGTGATGGTTTTTCATGCAACAGTTTGAAAAAGGAATTGGTTAACTGTCCCTTATACTGCCCTCCTAAGACAAAAGGCAGTATCTCGGATAAAACTTCTGTAGCAATATCAACCATACTACGAACAGAAGAGAATTTAAAATAAATATCACAGGACATAAATATATTTTCGCGGCATAACAAAAGACTGTCGCAAACTAGCTAGTGTTACAAATATTTTTACAAATATGACAGAGCTTTTTACAAATATGTCTTTAAAATCAAATAATTTTACTCACTTTATCGTTATGCTTACAATACTCGTAGGTACAGTCAAGGTCATAAATATGTATACACTTTAGTACCTTGTCTATTTAACATCATGCTTAAACTGCCAAATGAAATTGTCACAGCGATTAATGTGACATGGTACTAAAGTGTATACATATTTATGACCTTGACTGTACGTTTTGCTACAAAACACTAGAGCGGAATATATATTGGTTTTTATGAATTGAACCACTTATAAATCCTGAATACCAGATCTTTCTAGGCCTGTAGTCAATCCAGCTTTTCTAACAGGTGATACAGAAGACGCGATACCCTAAGATTAAATAAAAAACCTTGATACCCTAAAACTTATTAAACGTTGTCCGATTTTACTCATATGTTGGAGATAGAATGAAAAACTAGGTCTATACGTTTTCCTTCCCAAGATAATATTTATCAGAAAGAAACAAAGGACCATGGGCAGAAATGTCCCCCCCCACCAACAGAAATGAAACATGTCTCATTTAATAGATCTCAGCAACATTATGTATTTTTACTATGGAGACGATCACCAGATGTATGTGGGGTTTTCTTGGAAAACCATAATCGTATCGTATGGAATTTGTTTGAAAATGAACACATATATGGATGATTTGCCTTATTTGGCCCTTGTTTTCATTAAAAAAATCCCATTGATTTTGCTACTAAAATAAGTATTTTGTCTTTTTTTGGGTCCTTATAAACATATAGACATGCATCCCGTTACTGTTGGTGGGGGGGGACAGTGCCCATACAAATTTGCCCATTGTCCTTTAATAAAGACAAATACGGAAACGTACAAACCTAGGTTTTCATGAGAACTACAAAGTATTTAAAAATTGTGGAAGTAGGATGAGACTTAAAGGTGAGTAACATCGCCCGGAGCTTAATTTGTATGGACTCTTTTTGACACCTACGTGAATTAAGCATCACTTCACAATCCTCTTAAAGCATAAGATGGCCGCAGCAATCCGGACAGACAGACGGACACTAAAAAAAAAGTATGTTCTTGTGGGTGGAGTGCCCGCCAATATTCTCCATTGCTTGCTAGGTTCTTGACATCTTTATACATTATCTTTCTCTATTTAGACTTAAATTAACTTTCTCTTTCACTTGCTCAAAGTAACTTCATCTGGGTAGCCATCTGTCTCTTTTTCCCTTTTTTTCTTTCTATAATATTTTCCAATGACTTTATCGTGCCGTAGCAAGTGCCCAAAGTGCCGTAGTATTCGGTTTTCTATTGTCTCTTTTCTTTTACAATACTATTAAGTAAGCCTTTGTTTTCTCCATCCAACTAACACACATAAAAAAACAGTCAGATTAGAAACCTCTTCCTTCTTTGTGTTCAGTTGAACACAGAAAAATAAAACCTCTTTTAACATAATTCAATAGAACATCATAATTTGTCCATTTCTCACTGAAAATCCTGCAATGACGGTATAAATTCCAGGAAATATATCATCGGTCGCCCATAAATTGTATTGTTAAGTACCAATTTGGTCTTCTGAAAACGCCCCTCTAAGTGCCGAAGACGTTTTCGCCTCGTGGGCTCTGTGATTAATTATGTTTATTAATATGAATTTTGCAGCTCAGAGATACCTACTTAATTTAGACAACTGCGGGTTTCTATAGTTTGTCTTGAAACATTGTTTTTGATATTTAGTCTTGTACAGTCGAGTTCTTAAATATTTCATACAGCTTTGCACTTTATTTTAATGGGATAAGGTGGAAAGTCATCTGGGAACTCGACGATATACGATACGATGCGGCTGCCTTTGGAACTAAATAAATAAATATCACAAGACAATGTCACACTCTAGGCTTGTACTATGGGTACTAGACAACGATAAACATAATTATATAGAGAAATACATACTTAAATTACATAGAAAACATCCAAGACTCAGGAACAAATATTCGCGCTCATCACACAAATATCTGCCGGAGGCAGGGTCACTCCCAACTAGGCCACCGTGTCGTCAGTTAGAAGGCGGCTAGATGCAATGTTACAGTACTTGTTACCACATTATTGAAATCACATCTAGATTTATTGGCTTTCTGATACAATGTTTTACAGTGCCTCAAGTAATAGCTAGTACGTGGCCGTACAAATAGTGAGAATACTATTCAGTGGGTATAGGTTAAGTAATATCTCCAGCTGCAGACAAGATGGTTGACCTGGAAACCTCTATTGTAGTCAATTGAGAGCCGGGCTTATGCTAAATCGTTGGCGGCTGCGGGTCGGGTTTTATTTGGTGCTCGCTGAATATGAATCCTCATAAAGATGCCTGTGGGCAGGCTCAATTTGTAACTGTTGTGTTAAAAACTCTAGCAAAATACAATCTTTAATAACTTGAGTGGGTGTGTTTATAGTTTTGTTAGTGAATACCGACGTTCTATATGAGAATTCCGCCATTTTGGATTGTTAAATGAACATGCCTAGTGACGACTCGTGACGGTAAATCAAATCTCTCTGTCTCTGTTCTCGGTATTTGAATGGTGTGTGATTTGACCATTGTATCGCTAATGTATAAAAGGTGGTCAAGGGCGAGTCGGACTCGCGCACCGAGGGTTCTGTACAAATTTATAACAATGTAAAATTGTGTTGAGGGACAAACTTGACTTTGCCGTTGAAAAACTGTTGTCCCCATACATCGATATAGGTCGCGATTAGTTTACCAACAGCAATTAAGTTTGCAATCACAAAACCTTTTTTTTTTGTGATTTTATTTATTTATTTATTTATTTATTATTAAATTAAATTTCACAGCATAACAGTTTAACCAAAGCACTATGAAACTAAAATACAATTTAATACACCGAATACAGGTTAGGAAAGAGGTATTTAAAATATCACAGAAGAAGGCCGTACATCCATCTTCTCGCAGAACTTCAGACATTCGTCACACACGTTAGACCATCTACTTGCAAACAAATCACAGATTGTGGCTGATTCGAGGAGCGAGTTTATCAGATGCAAAGCCCGTACTAGCGGAGATTTTCGGCGGGACACAGTACGCGCAACCGGCGCTGCTAACAAATGGCGACAACGCGGTCGAAAAACAAATCTAGTTGGAGAGGGAACATACAGACGCAGCAACTGAGCTACCAATTCAGGACAGTCGGAATCCCCACGCAACACACTGCTAGCTACAGTAAGCAGTCTGTAATCTCGCCTCACCTCAAGTGAGTTAAAACCCAAGACGCCTAACAAGAATTTAGTTGGATATAAAAAAGGGTAATACCCATGCATTTTTTTGTACAGAAAACGGAGAAACACTTTTTGTACTCTCTCCAGAAGCAAGATATATGTCGTTTCGTGGGGGTTCCAAACAACACTGGCTGCTTCGAGTTTACTCCTGACTAGAGCGGTGTAAACCAGCCTTATAGACCCGGCATCAACAAAATCCCTAGTGTTCCGAATGACAAACCCCAGCCGTCTATAACAATTAAGAGCCAGCGCGTTCATATGCTCGTGAAAGTTAAGGTTCGCGTCCAGAATAACTCCCAAATCTCGAATAGAGTCCACCCTGGCAATTGATTCAGAGCCCAGGAGGTAATTATTAAATAAAGGATTACGGGCCCTACAAAACGTTATGAGCGCACACTTCTCAGTATTAAAAAGAAGCCTATTATTAATGCTCCACTGGTATACTCAATCAATATCGTTCTGCAGCGACACGCAATCCGACATATCCTGCACGCCATAAATTAGCTTCAGGTCATCGGCATAAAGCAAGCATCTGGCGCACTTAGGAACGGAAGCCAGATCATTGACCATGACTCCAAAGAGCAACGGGCCCAATATCGAACCCTGGCTGACTCCAGAACGTGTATGGTAAGCTTTAGAAATAAAGCATCCGTGCTGCACGTACTGCTGCCTATCACGTAGATAGCTAGCAAAGAACCTTAGCAGTTTTGGTGAAAGACCAACTTGACACAACTTACTCAAAAGGACATCGTTATCTACGCGATCAAAGGCTTTTTTAAAGTCAAAGTACAGCACGTCTACCTGAATTCCATTATCCAAATGATCCGAAATGGAATCAACCAGGGTTAAAAGGTTTGTCTCCACTGAACGCTGATACCTAAAACCATGCTAAGCATCACTAAGTAACGGTTTTAATTGTGGAGCCACAATTTTATTTATGATAGACTCGAAAAGTTTGGCTATCGAGGATAAGATTGCTATAGGCCGATGTTCTTCCACTTTACCGGTATTGGCAGATTTGGGAATAGGCCTCACCCGGGTAACTTTCCATTGGTAAGGGTACTCGCCAGTATCGAGGGCTAGGTTAAAAATATGGAGAAGTGGTGGTAATAGCCACTCCTTGCATCCTTTCAAAACAAATGCCGGAAAGCTGTCAGGACCTACGGAACTTCTAGCTTTCAGACAGTTTATACCAGATACTATATCCATGGATGTTATATGTTGAATATGGACATAGTTAGCATTACTAGTGGAATCTTCACGAATGGTCTTTTTATAATCTAAGAGAGGTTTGTTCGGCAGAAATACCGATGAGAAGAAATCAGCGAACACCTGGCCTGACTCACTACCCTCATATTCCTTTCCCTCATAGGTAACACAAGATTCGAAACCACCTTTAGATTTCAAGCCGCCGAAGTGTTGCCAAAAAGCGCGAGGGTTACATTTGAGTTCATGTTGAATATTTGTTATATAGATGTCATAGGCAAGCGATATTCGAGCTTTAATGCTTGTTCTGAGGCTAGCAAAGGCAGCGTACATTGCACGGTCTCCAGAGCGTTTCCAGCTCCGATGTGCTTTAACTTTCCGCGAAATATCATTTATAATGTCAGATGTAATTGTAGGATGTTGTGTGATTTAGCAAAATATATGTTTTTCTGTGGGATAAACGGTCTTATCTTTTTTCCACGTTAACTTAGAAGTTTGTTTTTTTTACAGCTTCAAGGGACTGTAGACTTGAGTATATGGTTTCAATTTCAACTCGATACCTCGACGCGTTCCCGACATAAAGGGTCTTGTGAGACAGCTGGCCGGACGGACGGATGGACGGACGGAGGGACGGACAACAAAGTGGCCCATACCTCAAAAAGAAAAAACGGAACCGTTATATTCCGTTTTTTCTTTTTGAGGTATGAAACCCTAATAATACTTTAAGTTATAATATCTCGACCGACCTACTAGACTAGATTGACCGACCGCCAAGTGGCCGGATCGTTGGTACCTCTACTACCTCTAGCACGAAGTTTTACCTTCCATCGAGTAAGTAACGTTAACGTATATCGTCATCGAGAAAATGTGTACACGGCAATTGATAAAAGCGCCCCGTGTCCGTATTTAGTGCATAAAATAAGAACTAAAAGCATAGAAGGAGCGATAAAATAAAAGGCGACATACAGATACTGATATGCGCATGCTGGATTCAGAATGCCAAAAAGAGACAGTTATACAGTAAATTTCATACCGGCTATACTAATCAATGTAAAAACTTGTATAACAGCAACATTAGTTGTTTTTTATTTTTTTTACCAATTAATTCAGCAAACAATGTATCACACATTGTGCCAATTAAATTATAGCATCTACATAATGGTCATGTCATGACTTATGCATTATTATGGTTCGCCATTTGTTAACTTCGCCGATAAGTCAAAAATAAAGATCATTAATGTAGCCGGTTCACTCGCCTGAGATAGATACTTATTTTCCACATTTCATTCTTGCACTTGGATACAGGCAGTACATTGACGACCGATGGACGCTCGCACACTTCGTACATTGCCCCTAAGACAAACATTAAAAAAAAAAAGTTACCAAAAAAATATCTTTCTCACATGATTTGTATGATCGTTAACTACGTCTGGATAAAATATATGCCTGTATGAAATTTACACGCTGTATAAGCTAAAATATCATGGTCAATAATCATTAAAAAACCAAATACTCCAACGTGTCAGTGTTGACTGAAAACCATTACAAAATCAATAAGCCAGCAATAACTCGAAATAAACCAATAATCGCTTTCATACTACGTTAATTGTTTTTCCAATTAGCTCGACGTGGAACAATTTTTCATGCCGCTGTGGACAGATGGGACGTGTGATTGATGTGATATAATATAATAGACGTATCCAATATATTTAATAGGCATATGCTACAGTCGAAATATATCGGAGCAATTTTTAACGCGCTTCAAAAAGCCAGGGATGTTATAAGTTTTTTACTTTTCTCTCTAAAATGACTCATAATAGCCATGTAAAGGTGGACTAAAGTGATGTAAACACTTTTTTTTTAATTTTCTCATAAAAAGCTTTGGAATACCACAAACAGCCAAATACTATAATGTTGCCATTTGATGATGTTTCCTTTGACGTCGGAGTGCGCGGTGTAGCCGCCGCAGAGCACGGCAGGCTGGGGCTGGGCATACACCTTCCACCGCCGAGGTCTTCGGTTCGGAAATATTGTCTATGGGCTATTCGTAATGTTCTACCCCCAAAACAACCTTGTAGCTGTCTCCTTCTGCATTACACTGACAAGGAGCAATTTTAAAGCCCTACAATAAACCAGGGATGTTATAAGTTTATCGTAAGAATTTGTGTACCAGTGAATGTGTGTGTCTGTATACCTGTGTGTCTGTCTGAGGCAACGTCGCTCCATAACTAGTTGTTTTGGTTTCCGTACCTCAAAAGGAAAATACAGAACCCTTATAGGATCACTTTGTTGTCTATCCGTCCGTCCGTCTGTTTGTCAAGACTCTTTATCGCGGGAACGCGTGCAGGTATCGAGTTGAAATTTAAACCATATACTCAAGTCTACAGTATCTTAAAGCAACAATAAAAAAAGATACGGCCGTTTATGCCGCAGAAAACGTATATATATATCGACACTCTCAAGAGAATCACAATTTATGGGGTACTTCCCATAGACCAAGCACAAATTATGGAAAAAATCAGAAAATCGTGAATTGGTTGCTCCATCACATAATTAAATATTTTTTGCGATTGCAAGTTTATTTGCAGTTTTTAAACTAATCGCGACCTTTGTCGATACGCAGGCAACAATTTTTCAACGGCAAAGTTAAGTTTGTCCCTCAATACCCGACAGTGCCCTCGGTGCGCGAGTAGTTTAATCTGATTGACAGGTTCTGTGGTAGTTTACCATAATATTGGGAGGTTTTATCTATTTCATAATTATCACACACATACTATCACGCCTTCATTCCCAGAGTGGGGTAGGCAGAGCTACAGAAATACCAACAACTACATAAAGAGTGGTTGGTAATTCTGTAACCACATTTTGCATAAACAGGCTAAGATGTTTACCAGTGAATTAGTGACAGGTTGCAAGCTCATCGCCTAACAGTCCTAGAAACCCTCATTCCCTTAGTCGCATCTTACGAAATCGACGGGAAGACATGGAATGGCACTATTCTAACCTGGCAACCACACGGGCAATAATAATTATCAAAAGCTTTATTTTAACTTTACATGTGTTTGAGAAGTTTAGTTTGAATCTTGCAATTATTAGCATTTGCTATTCCTCTGCAAATGTTAGCAAATCTCTGAAGTTTTGGGTACGGTGTTGTATTTTTTACTAGCGTTAAACATTCCCTACATTAGGTAGATAGATAGATAGATTATTTATTTTCCAAAGAAGGCGTTACATTTAATAATAGACTTATGTTGATTTTTCAAGATTCTTCATCATCAGTTCCACAACATAAAGTGGATGCGTTTGATGAGCAAAACATGCTTGATAACCCTAATAAATTTATCTCTTCGCCACCTGTAAAATACTCATGCATCATACCATCAGGTCATCATCAATAAGACTTCACCAAATGATGCTCTCGGAACGTCAATGCTGAAAACCTTATAAAACTTCGAAATCGCTGTACGTATAATAAGGAGTTCCGTTGATTTCTCTTGCATGGACCCCATTGACATAAGTATATTTTTATACTATGCCTTTGAAAAGAATGGGACCAATCTGGAAGTATATTTTAAATTAAATGCTATCGAAATACTAAGGTTTATAAATGACGCAGTTTCAAGCAAACCAAACACAACACATGTGACCCACTTGAGAATCACCTACGTTTATAAAGTAGTTTAAAAAAGCTCGAGACGCTTTTATTGGATCATCTTCCTCCATTTCTGTTTCCAGTTCCATCTTTTCACCCACCCGTTTAATGAAATAATAACAGTTCTCAACTTTTTAATTCTATCTGGAAATCCATGCTCACAATTGTTAACTATGAGTTAGCAGACCATTTAAACTTCAATATTGCAGTTTGGGTGCAGTTTTTGCGCAGTTTATTACAAACTGCTGACCAGCACCGCAGCCTGCTGCAGTTGGTGTTCAGTTCAGTTGATTCTGCATATTAGCTGCAATAACTTATGCAGATTAATTGTATGCAAACGTAGCAATCGGCGGTTAGTAAGCGCGCACAAAAACTGCATTTAAACTGCACATTTGTGGCTAGATTGCAGTTCAAAAGCCGTCTGTATATTAATGAAATACTTAAATAACTATAGACTAGAGATTCTAGAGAAGGAATATAATTACCTATTGGAGTCTACGACTATCAACAGTAGCTCGCCCGCTTTAGATATAAACTAGATTAAGTATTAAATAGTTTAAAAATCAACTCTCTTAACTTTCTAGTCCATGCTCTAAATTAGGAATATTGCATTCATTAACAGGATATGGTTTAATTAAGAATGATTTTTCTAATACTAGGAGTCACAGCTGATCTATTAAGTCGCGTTTATCGGCAAACGGGTAAAAGATCTGTCACTTTCTGACAAGGTAAGTAAATGCGAGAGTGACGGATGCTTTAATCCACAATTTATCCACCACAATAAACGCGACCATAACACGAGGGCTTACTCGTATAGCCTACTATACGACTAAGCCTTGCCTGTGAATTGGTATCTCTCAGGACATCCTTCTCTCAAATCGGATAATCGAACGAGACGTATGTATAGTACTTAGCAATAAACGATAAAATGCAATTTCACTTCTCAGACTCTAAGAAGACCCATAAAAACCCATGTATAGGCGGACTATTTGATCTCTAGATTAATTAAATTTACTAACACTATTATGATCTAAATATGTTCGAAATATATGATATTTGATTTAATTTTGAGTTGATTTACCTTTGTATTTTATACGAATTATGTTTTTCGGTCGACACGTATTTGTGACAGATGTAAAAACTTTACCGCATCTATGATCAGGGCCTCTATTCAGGTGCGTTAATACGATATCGTGTTTGACACGTTTAAGAATCGTTTATGTCACAGTCGCCATTATTGTAAATGACATAAGAGTTATCGAAACGTTGACAATACGGAAACAGGTCAAAAACGATATCGTTATTACTTTGTAGAATAGAGGCCCTGATCTTTGAAAATGCATGCATGTTTATCTAATATACCTCACACAATAACGTCTTCTTAATATTCTAAAAGCTAGAGAGCACCCGCCACTATTTAAACGTAGAATTAGTTTACCTCTACTCCTATTTATTTAATTAACCCCTAATCAATACCCTCCTTAGGGTATGATCGGTCTTATACACTTTAGTGCTTTGTCACTTTAATCGTCATGTTTGAACTGCTGCACTAATCTGGCAAAGGCGTTGAAGCGACAAGGTACAAAAGTGTGCAGCTACTTCTGTACCCAAGGAATAATGCCTTCAAATGGCAAGTTCCAAGTTCCTGCGGTTCAGTCAGTCTCGGAAGAGTTAAAAGAGATTTTATCATCATTGGTTTGCTCTTGACCCTGGGCGAGACCAAAGATTCAAGACAAGGTTAAAGATGGAGCGCGCTTACTCAGTAGATATTAAAACTACCATTGAAGGGCACCACTATTAGTTAATACAGAGAGTGTTAGAGATTACAGATTGTCCCAGAACTTGACGTGAACATGGCGATGACAACTGTTTATTTGAAACTCTGAGCATTTAAGGATGGGTACGAGTTTTTTCCGAAATTAGGTTGCTTGGATGAAAAGCAACTGTAACTATACAACGTGTTACAAAATAATCCGTAAAAAAGAAATTACGAAAGTAGTGTCACCCTAGTATACTGTATACCTAAGATAGTGAGCTGACGTTATTTAATAAGGGTTGACACTACTTTTGTAATTTCTTTTTTACGGATTATTTTGTAACACGTTGTATATTTGTCGCATTATTTCAAAATCTTGATTAATTGCGCCAACTTTTGAGATGAAATGCTACCCTAGGTCGAACGCATTTATTACATAGGTTGGTACCTATGAAAACGAAAAGATCAAATATAGTTATTCTAGTTTTGAAACCTTCCTTTTTGACCGTTAACACAGTAGTGAAATGCCCTCCTATTTATATTAACGGCATTAAACTCTTTATGTCACTTGCATGTCGTTCAGCCGGCACTAAACCTTTGACCCGTTACGAAGTATTCCGCGGCGGTTTGAATTAATTGTTTATGGCGTAGTTAAATTTGACCGGAAAATTCGTGACTTTTGCTTTTCAGAAATAAATAAAGTTAAGCATGACCTGAATAGAATAAAATCTGGTTTTCCTGCTGTTTTTAATATTTAACTGAACGAATAAACTTCAACGCCATAAAATGCTTCACAAGTTTCATAAAAGATACGTCGTAAATCACATCTACAAACTAAAAAGAGTAACACTGAACACCAACCCTAAATAAACTAGGGAGCTTTCAAGTTGTTTACAGTAAAGAGCTTTAATCATTCTAACAGAGCTTCAGCCTTTACAAGTGCTGCGCAACTTAAAAGTTTCCGTATCTCTTGAACTCAAAGTAGTTCCCCGGAGCTGTAACTTTGACGTAGGTACAGTCGAAGACACTGTTAACTGTACATTTACAAACGAACATAAACCTTATCACAACGTATTAAAGTCTACGGGTGTCTAGTTAACAGTGTCTTCGTGTGTACATTCATTTGCGAAGTTTTGTTAACCTACACGGGTTTTTATCTTGTACTAACAGTTGACCTGTGGATTGTGGTCTAGTTTAGTTGGACGATGAGATTAAGTTTATTTATTCATCAATGTAATGTTACAAAATTGTATTGTATATCGTCAACATGACTACAAATAGTAACAAAACACAAATAATTGAAACAACCTTACCACACGACTGATAAATGGTCATGTAAAATTACATTAATTGGTCCGATGTAAAATTACAAGAAAGTATAAATATCCAAATAAGGTGAACGATTAAAAATGCGCAAGTCGATATTATTAAGCGTGCAATGCAAGACAATTTGTGTGTTTATTATCCCTGGTATAAGTTTATTAAATGATCTCATGGGCTCTTATTTACTTGACAGTAATGGCCGCTGAATTGTCAAAAGCGATATGTTTTCTTTACCGAGCAGAATGGAGCTGCTTTATAGAGATTATATTTTTTATAGGCCGCATAATGCGAAATGCAAAATTTCTCAATGGTAATTTAGTATAATTGTATTTAGCATAGATTTTTTCTCAATGGTGAGTATAGAATTTTGTTTTTACTTGAGCTTTAGTTTCTTTCCGAGTGGAAAGTTGAGATAGGTTAGAAAGGGCACCTAAACTACCTTAAAAGAGTATGAAGACATAAAGTTACATAAAGTTATGCATATCAAAATTTATAGATTTTTATAAAAAAATACGTTCTGCGGAAAAAGACAGTTGTACCCACAAACGTTTGTTTTGTGTTTTGACAAGGGTTTTTTTTTGTTGAAAATCGATAATTTTCGAATTTGTATGGAATCCATGTCTTCCCGTGGATGTCGTAAGAGGCGACGAAGGGGATAAAGGCTTGTAGTACAGTGTAACACCAATCTAAGGCTTATTGTACAAAATGTGGTTAAAGAATTATCATCAAGTTTTTTTTATAAACGTTGGTAATTCTCTAGCTCTGCCTACCGTGAAGGCGTGACATTATATACATATGTATCTATGTGTAAAATATTGAACTGGCTTTAACTTCCAGCAAAACACGATTGAACTCACTTTCCATAATTTTATTAAATTACCATACACATACATACATAACATCACGCCTTCATTTCCAGAGTGGGGTAGGCAGAGATACAGAAATACCAACAACTGTAAAAAGACTTGTTGATAATTCTGTAACCACATTTTACACAATCAGGCCAAGAAGTTTACTAGTGTATTAGTGACAGGTTGCAAGCCCATCGCCTAACAATACTACAAGCCCTTATTCCCTTAGTCGCCTCTTACGACATCCACGGGAAGACATGGTGTGGCACTATTCTAACCCGGCAAACACACGGGCTCAAAAAAAAAAGAAGTAAACCCATACAAGTATTGTAAACAAAACTATACTTATATGTATATCTACTCATCTTCTCTCTTCTTGTTTTCGTTACTCCTACATATTTCATGACTGCACGTGTTACATAACATGTCTGAACAATAATTAATTACCCGTTATTAATCGCACATAATTACTCTCAGGATCTTGGAGTGACGTTTGGAGGTTTCATGCGTGACTGCCTAATTATGGTATCGAGAAATAAACGGCAGCTGGTGCATTTCTGGAAATTGAGCGCTATAATGTTTTATTCGAAAATGAATATATAACTGTAAAGTAATCCATCATTATATCGAATTTCACTTTAACGATTGTATACTTTTATCTAATTTCATTCGATAGAACGCGATTTTCTACTGAAACCATGATATTTTCAGGATATCTTGTAATATGGTTGTTACAACCTCTTTTTAGGGTTCCGGAGTCAAAGTAGGAACCCTTATAGTTTCGCCATGTCCGTCCGTCCGTCCGTCCATCCGCAGCCTAGCTTAGATATTCTTAGTACTAGAAAGGTGTATTTTGACATGAATACATACACATTAGTTACGCCAACAAAGTGGTAAAATGAAATCTTGAGTATTTTTTTACTGTACCTACCTCCCCTACACTAACGTGGGGTTGTATTTTTATTTAACGTCTTCCCCATGATGTGGGGTATCGTTAAATAGGTCTTTCAAAACTATTGCAGGTTTAAAAAAAAAACGATTAATGGATCCGTTTATGAAATATTAAGCTTTAAAGCGCTAATTTTTGTTACAGTCAAAACGAAAGCGTATATAACGAATTTAAAAGAAAAACTATCACGACTAAGAAGACATCATTGGTTCTTGAGATACAGGCGATTAAAGTGTTTATACCTACTAAAATCATATAAGACGGCACCAAATGACTTTAAACATTGTTATTACTTGTTGTTTTTTTGTGTTTGTAGTACTTAACGGCTTCGGAACCCTACACTGAGCATGGTCCGACATGCTCATGCCCGGATTTTTTATTTTCTTTCCTGGCCACTCTAACGTCTCTTTGATGGATCTTAATCCTTCAAAATTCAATATTATTATGATCAATTCAGATATCGATCGATAGTCTCATTCTTTTAGCAACCTTCAGAAAATACAGACTGGGATCTCGGGTTTCATGCTAACAACTTAGTTAGTATTAATTTATTTTATTATATAATTTATTGGTGTGTTAACCTACTATTATATGCATAAATAATTAAAAATCACACAAATTGACCTAACCCTAAACTAAGCTTTAGGCTTGTACTATGGGTACTAGACAACGATAAACTTATTTATAAAGAGAAATATATATTTAAATACATAGAAAACATCCTAAAGAAGACTCAGGAAAAATTACTCGATTTGTTTTTGTTTGTTTGATTTGTTTATTTTATTTAGTAAGAGATTTATTTACAACCACGCAACAACTCATCCCAACTCTGTGGGTCTAAATAAAAGTTTCTTCTTCGTCTTCATTCACTTTTATCCCGACAATTATCCAAGAAACGCCCCCGGGAAAAGGCAAACCGTAAAAATATCCCAGGACAGCGTTGAACAGAGCTATTCGAACGACGCAATAACATCGGGGAGATAAGGCTCTGTTCTGGCTTATGGTCTTACGCATGCCCTGGAATTAGGGCTATCACTTTTTAACCGACTTCAATAAGGAGGAGGTTCTCAATTCGTTGGGTTTTTAGGGTTCCGTAGTCAAACTCTCTGGCACTAGTGAAAACGGATACAAGTCGACTTAGCTCTTAATAAGAAAGGGCAAACTTCATGTAAAGAGTATACTAGACTTATTTTCACCTAAACCTCGGGAGACTTGTATCATTTTTCACTAGAACCACATAACTAGGAACCCTTATAGTTTCGCCATGTCCGTCCGTCCGTCCACAGTCTAGCTCAGAGACTCTTAGTACTAGAAAGCTGTAATTTGGCATGAATATACATATTAGTCACGTCAACAAAGTGGTAAAATAAAATCTTGAAAAATAGGATCGGTCCAACTGAAGTCGGCGTCCCGTAATATTTATAACCAAAAGCCGAATCCGATATTTCTTACTTTTTGAAGACGGTTATTTGTTTTTCGAAACATTTATTTTACTGTTTAACGTCGTGACCCCGTGTGCTGTAGGAGATACATAATCAAGACAATTAAGTATAATGGCATTGAAGAGCAAAGGTATAAAAATCTCCCCGGGTTTTTTTATTGCCAAATATTATATGGTAATACATGAAAAAAATATAGTCGTGAAACCAATTAGGTTATAGATTTTAGTTTAGGTCTTTAGTCTGATGACTTTCGGCCAGCCGTTGAAAAAAGGAAGTTAGCACAGATATGCAAAAAATCCCTCGCGTAAATAAATTCAGGTGATCTTTCTTGCAAGTTGTATTTATACTTTATCGTAAAGTAATAAGCATTTTAACTAATTCCTTACTAAAAGTAACCTAAAATTCGCACTTTCGGTAGGACAAGGGCAAAATGCACAATGTGACTAAAGGGGCAATTATGCCCTTGTCCACTAGATCAAAGGGCACAATGTACAATGTGACTAAAGGGGTAATTGCGCCCTTGTCCACTAGAACAAAGGGCACAATGTACAATGTGACTAAAGGGGCAATTGTGCCCTTGTTCTACCGAAGGTGCGCATGATGTCGCGGTACGTTCGATATCTCAATTATTTTTAAAACACCAATATTATTCTCATGCATTCCAACTACTCAAATTATAAAAGAACCTCGTGGGACATTTTGATTAAACGCCTTTCATTTATCGTATTTTTAGTTCGAGTGCCTTTTAGGTAAATTACCTTTATTTTTAATGACATCTTTTTGCATTCTGTGTTTAGTAACTAAAATTTAACGTCCATACGTCCGTGTGGTTGCCGGGTTAGAATAGTGCCACTCCATGTCTTCCCGTAGATGTCGTTAGAGGCGACTAAGGAAATAAAGGCTTGTAGTACTGTTAGGCGATGGGCTTGCAACCTGTCTCTAATACACTAGTAAACTTCTTGCCCTGATTGTACAAAATGTGGTTATAGAATTCATACACGTCTTTTTGGGGTTGTTGGTATTTCTGTAGCTCTGCCTACCCCACTCTGGGAATGAAAGCATGATGTTATGTATGGATGCATGTATGTATGTATGTATTTATTAATACTGATTTGTTATTCATCTATCATCCTTTGGTGAGGCGTAATTAACATAATTCAAACCGAATTTTGTGTATCACTAATTTGTGTAGCACTAGAATATGTAGCCTATGTCCATTTATAATAATGTTCTTTTCAAATTTATACTTAATTAATATTATAAATGAGAAAGTAACTCTGTCCTTCGCGTTTGTCTGTCTGTTACGCTTTCACGGATAAATTGCTGAACCGATTTTGATGAAATAAAGATATACTTAGGATACTTTTTATCCCAAAAAAATGACGGTTTCTCAGGGAAGCGGGAAACTTCTACGGAGACGGAGTCGCGGAAAACCACTAGTCATTAAATATTTAATCAAATAGTTGCATGGAGAATATGTTACTTATAAAAAAACTTACAAAATCTACTCTCTCTTTTTGATATCAAGATAAAAGATAGTTTATTGTCAGAAAGTGGATATTACAAAATGATGTCATGGTATAAAGTCTCACCACAATGAGCCAGTATCGGCATACAGTATAAAAGTTTGGTTATTATAATAACAGTATTTAATTTAAAATTAGTATTCCATAAGGTAAACCAGGGCCTCTATTCTACTGGTTTAAAACGATATCGCGTTTGACGTGTTTTAGAGTCGTTTATGTCACAGTCGCCATTATTGTAAATGACATAAGAGTTATCAAAACGTTGACAATACGGAAACACGTCAAATACGATATCGTTATTACCGTGTAGAATTCCAGCCCTGTAATAAAAAATAACGAAGACAAAATCATGTTAATGTCACTAGAAAATTGACATTCAAAGTGCTCACTAAGACTGTAGTAAGTTTTCCCCAAGCAACTAGTAGCAGCAAATATATTTTTTCGTAATTATAGCAGTCTTTATGCCCTATCGTCAAACGAATACGTCATTTTAAAAGCGCGTCACGCGCCCGATTATAAAAGCAACAAACATCTATCTCCATAAACGTGTCAGAAATGCAACTCACCAATCGACAACCCTACGCCGCAACACTCTTAGCAAAACTCGAATACTTTGTGTCACTTGAAAAACGACCGTAGCCTCTTCACTGCGAAGAGGCTGTTCGGAAACCGAACGAAATTGATTTTTATATCGGCAGAGCTAACGTCCAATTTGCATCTAGGCATTTCGGTTTGGCAAATAAGCAGGGATTTGGCGTTTCGAATTGGGTCAGGGGGCCGATTCTCGGACCGTTGACATTACAATGTCGATCGAGATACGAATGTAACTTGTGTCGAATGACATCGGGCAGGGTTTTAGATAAGCTGAGTGAATTTTCGCAGCGTGGATTAATCTGTACAAGGGGTCTTGACAGGTTTCAGTCGTTAATCTCCCGTTAAAAGGTAAAACCGACCGAAGATAAGGCCGCACGGGCACTTTTGCTCGTCAATATTCTACCAGTGCTTCCCAAGAGGATAGTGGTCTACTGCTGTTAAAAAAAGCCGCAAAAAACTCAACAGGCATTTTTTTATCAGTGTTTACAATGATAGAACTTAACTAGCATTATATGAAATAAAAATATGATGCTTAGTTAAGCAGAAAAACGTGTCAAAACATGTTATAAATCACAAGAGAAAATAATAAATAAAACAATAATATTTATACTTACACATGACGCAAGACAACATTAAATAACAAATAAAGTTTCGATAAGTTCTCCTACAGAAACCGTGTCCCCTAGACAAGATATTTTATCGCCACCGGAACTCCTCAAAGGTACCTATACCTTTGAGGAGTTCCGGTGGCCATCTGTGCTCTTCATCATCAGTTCCACTTCACCAGGTGATACTTTCTGAATGCAAATGCTAGACTTGTTAATATTTGAGGAGTTCCCTCAACCTCACTGATGCCCTCATCAGATTTAGATTTGATGACAATGAGACCACCTCGGAAGTATAATCTATCAAACCAAAAAAATATTTTCAAAATAGATCCTCTATTAACGCAGAAATCGGTAAACATACATAAAAAAAAAAACATACCGTTGAACGTATAACCTCCTCCTTTTTTGAAGTCGGTTCATAAATGCATTAACATTTATATCACTCGTACCTTTGCTAGTCAGTGCCCCAACAGGAACTTCTACCATCTATCGACTGAGTATCGAACGTATCATCATCGAGATGCAAACGCTTTTAACGTTTCTCTTTTCTATCACTTAAAATGTATGGGATTACATTGTCGTTACGATAAACCACGTGATCAACTGTAATACCATACATTTTGGTTATTACTTCAACCAACGTTGAATTAGTAACCTTTTCCTGGATTAGATCCCCTTCAAGGGCCCATATTATGTAATGAGCACGTATACTTGTTTCTGAGTATGTAATATATATTATGCCCGGCCGATAAAAAGTAAATCCTGACACCTGTACGCTTAGTAAAAGTTGTATTTTCTCACTTGTAGCTCATTGCATCTCTATCGTAACAGATGGAAACGGAGATCCGAGCGACAAACAAGTCTCAGACCACTTGTGCTAGCCCTCCTGTCATTCCAGTACAAATTATAACCTCAAACCTCAAACCTAAGAATAGGTTAGAAATTGTACTGCGATGACCGGTGTCATACTAGTACTTATGGGTATCTCCAAGCCCCAAGCTTACTTAAGGAAAAGGTGAGAATCTTGTCTACTTGTGTAAAATTGTGTACGAAATTCGATAAATAGTTCAAACCTTTGTCACGCTTTCAATTAAATTTGAATTTCAATCTGTTAAGAATGACCTTCACCGTTCTGACACTTGGCAAGCTACTCAAGAAAAACTAACAACCTCCAGGTTGGCTGCCAGCGCGCGCGCTGTAGATGTCCGAAATGTCCAAAAAGTTTACTTTTTTAATGTTTTATGGATTTGCTCTTGGCCTAGTTGAGAGCAAAAAGTCGGAAAGAGGTAGACGATGGAACGAGCTTACCCAGAAGACACTAATACTATTTATTGGTAAAAAAAAACAAAATTGGTTCAGTAAATCCAGAGATTACCCCCTACAACCTCACAAACTCACAACTTTACCTCTTTATAATATTAGTAAGGAATATATCATATTGTATTCTACTTAAATCGATTCTATTCCATACGGTCTCATCCTAACCTAACCCACTTTACCTGAACCCAAAATCTTTTTTCAAGTTTTATTTTGCACTGTAATTACGTTGACAGCGCGGGTCTATTTCGTTAGGCCAAAATATTTTTGGTCAAATGTTTCACTTCATTCACGACATGCTTATTAAAAACATTATAGTGGGAAAGATGAAAGAAAGAGAGACAGAGGAAGACCGAGGAGAAGCTACATGGACCAAATTAAGGAGAAGTTGCATGTCGTGTCGTATAGAGAGGTGAAGGAACTGGCAGAGAAAAGAGAAGATTGGAAATGACTCCACCGACAACAGCAGGGCTCTTAAATTAAAAGAAGAAGTTTCATTTCTCAAATTTTCATTTGTTAACCCGCTTTCTGTAACCGTAAATATTTCAGGATTTTATTAAAGCTAACCTAACCAGGGTTCTACACGATGGTACTAAAATAAATTCTGAAAAATGTATATATGATGTTTGGCAAATGAAAACTTTTGGAAATGATACATTGGAACAAAAATATATTGGTCAAACGGCAGGCTCCCCGATAGAGCTTCCTGATAACAATTGAACCCATCGACATAAATATCGATTAGTTCATAATACTTCTCAACCCTATAAAACCCCCCGCAGGTGCTTTCACCTAGAGTTAATTGAAAGTAGCATTTCACTTGGTGTCAAGTTCCAGGTAAGTATCCGTTTCCAGGAACCATGCGAAGTCCCGGGAGTCCCGCGGGATATTAAGTCAAATGCAGGTAAAGTTTCCGACGGCTTGATGCATTTGGCAGGGCGTCTTCGTGAAACAATTTAAATAAAATAGCTTTTCTGTTATGGCATTTTATCGGTGCTTAAAATATTTTCAAAAAAAATTACGGATACGTAGTTTCAAAAATTTGACTCACTACGTTGGTCAGCAAGATTTTATCATGCAGGGTTTACAATTCAATTTTTTTTTTAACAAGTCTATAAACAACATAAACCACAGTTTGTTCAATATTTAACCTCTTTTTTATTACAATCTTTGTGTATCGTTTAAACATCTTAATTTTGACTTATGTCAGATTGAATTAAAAATCCATTTATAAAGAAAAACGTGTTATTTATTATAATTACTTAATTATTAATCATTTGTGGTCCTTCGAGCCGGATATGAACCAGCGACCTATGGATATATGACCCATAACATAAGGTAAGGGCAGATATGTGTGTGACGAGCACTAGTATTTGTTTTTGAGTCTTGGATCTTTTCTGTGTATTTAAGTATATATTTCTCTATATAAGTAAGTTGTCTAGTACCCATAGTACAAGCCTAGAGCTTAGTTTGGGACTGGGTCAATTTGTGTAAGATTTTCCCCCGATTCTGAAGACTGTAATCTTAAGACTAATCCTAAGACTGCAAATGCGTTGCGTTGGAGTAAGATAGAAGGCTTCTATGCTAACGCTGCTTGGCGGTAATGCGAACACTGCTGGTTGGCGGTAGGTTAAAACATAAGATGGTGGTAGCGATCTGGACCGACCTTGCACAAGGCTACCACCACTATAAATACTTGTAATTACTTTAATATTTTCTACCCTGATCTTCGTTCTACGCAAAACATATTTTGGCTGTTTTTTTTATAATTATTTTTATATCAAGTCGCCGTGAGATAGACTACCTGTCTTTTACTGACCGTTCTAATTAGGCCGTGACGAGTAGTCTATCTGACCCTTCTAAAACCAATGAGTCGACTCGCGCGCCGCCATGTGCTAGCCGTGCAGGGCTGGGATTCTACACGTTAATAACGATATCGTCTTTGACGTGTTTCCGTATTGTCAACGTTTTTATAACCATTATGTCATTGACAATAATCTCTCTGACATTTAATAAACGATACTAAAACAGGTCAAAAGCGATATCGCTATAACGCAGTAGAATAGAGGCCCTGTACATACAAAATGTCCGTTCTATTTACGTCGCCTCGTATTGTTTTTCTTTACGTTTTGTACAAACCCCTACATTAAGGCCTAGTGATTAATTACCTTGAGGGTTAATTTATTCTTTTGTATCGGTTTCGTAATAACCAGGGTTAATGTGTCTGAACATTTGGGGTGTTTACACACTTTCTTACAATGTCACTTGTTCTTTGAACTTTATGTGGATCGTTTAGGGTTGCTTTTCTTAGAACACTATGTAGCCGGTTAAGATTTGGTTAAAAGATAAGTTGATATTTGAAAGGAAACAAAATTTGTTATTGTTTTAATAGCCGACAGTTTTGTAAAGGTCGATTTTGTGTTAGATATGGTTTTAGACTGTTATCTTACTAAACAATCTCAAGAGATGAAACCTGGCCCAACCGATTTTGATTAAACCTAGATAAGAACCATCTAGATTTAAGAGGACTGTAAAAAAAAACATACAAAATGCGATAACGTTTTTCTGCCCTTCAACGTTGTCCGATTTTTACGATTTTTGAATATGTTGTATATATTATGAAAAACTAGGTCTAAATGAAAAGAAATAAAAAAAAACCTAGTTTTTCATGAGAACTACAAAATATTTGAAAATCGTGGTAATCGGATAATTTTTGGGTGTGAGTAACGTTATCGCCCGGAGCTAAAGTATGGATTATTTTTGACAGCTACGCGATTTAAGCATCGCTTCACAATCCTCTCAAACGAGCTTTCTTTTTAAAAAACCGCATCCGCATCGGTTCATCCGTTTGGGAGCTCGATGCCACAGACAGTCACACAGAGATACATATACATTAACAGATAGACACCGTTAAACTTATCCAATAAATAAGAGTTGTGTTCCGGTGTGAGGATAATACAACTGCAATTAATAGCATTGAGGTATTCCATCTTAGTAATCAGGGTTGGCAACGCATTTGAAGGCTTAGGATTGTCTTAAGATTAGTCTTGAGAATTCAAATGTCTATGGGTCTCAACTTCCACTTACCATCTGGTAGCCTGAATACTCGTGTGCCTTCTCGTAATCATTTAAAAAATACTGAATAAGAATATGGTGAGATTTTTTGGTGCTGGGACGTGTACTTAGTTAAATAAATAAATATCACGGGACAATATCACACAAATTGACATAGTCCCAAACTAAGTTCTAGGCTTGTATTTACTATGGGTACACTACGATAAATTTACTTATCTAGATAAATATTTAAATACATAGAAAACATCAGAGACTTAGGAACAAATTCTTGTGCTCGTGCCACAAATATCTGCGATTACCAGGATTTGAAACTGGGACCGCTAGCTTCGAAGGGGTCACTATCGACTAGGCCAAAGTGTCCAAGTTATTATTAAGATCTTGTAAAACCCATAACGACAATGAATAAGGAAATATATTAATTACACAGGTTTAAATTGGATCGTGTTGCCAAATTCACTCTGAACAACGCCACCATTTAATTATTTCTTTTATTTTCTTAAGCTTTTAGATATTATTATGGTGCCTACTTTTTTATCTGTAACACATTTCCAAGGCAACCGTCAATACTGACAAAAAATGTCAACAGCGTTTCACTTGTAATAGTTTATTTACTAATAGTATTTCGTAAGGTTCTAGTTAATTATTATATTTAGTGTTTAATAGGATATTTAACATAATTTACATTTGGATAAATGGCATCAGGTATTTATGAAACTTCGACATGTTTAGTCTCGTTTGTAGTGACCCCGCCTACTAAACAGCGGTCCTGGATTCTATTTCCCGTATGGGCATATATTTGTGTGCTTTACGCTAGTATTTGTTCCTGAGTCTTGGATATTTTCTATTTATTAAAGAATGTTTTTTCTGTAAACTTAGGTATGTTCATCGTTGTCCAGTACGCATAGTACAAGCTTAGTAGTGTGATTATCTCCTGGTATTTATTTTAATTTTATGTATTTGTTTCTGTAACGAGCTTGTGGTGGTTCTCAATCCTAAGGTTTTTGTTTACTTACCTACTTTCAAAACTTATATCACTATCACTTTTTAGACCTACCGATATCTCATTAAACTTGACTTTACTATAACAACTTTTTTAATTTAGTCATGTTTTATAAATGTTGATCCTATACCTACGCAACAGACTGACCTATTTTCGGGGTAACTTACAAACTCCTTACTTAATTTTGCCTATTACGAAATTTCTCCCTCCATTTTACCCACAAACGAGTTAAGTTATATAACTTAGGCGTTTCTATAGTCTACTCGTATTGTATAGGCGAAAGAACAGTAATTTAAGTCAAAAAAGAAAAGAAGCTTGCCCCTCACTAATACACTAGTAAACTTCTTGGCCTGATTGTGCAAAATGTGGTTACAGAATTATCAACAAGTCTTTTTAGAGTTGTTGGTATTTCTGTAGCTCTGCCTACCCCACTCTGGGAATGAAGGCGTGATGTTATGTATGTATGTAAGCTTGCCCCATTTCAACATCTTGACAATGACAAGTAACAGGTGACAATTCAGTATACATTGCAAAGTTGACACGATGATACATCACTGGGTTTGATATAAACTGCGCCAGCTACACTGAAATGTCACCTATCACGTGTCATTGTCACGATGGTAAAATAGGGGACTGATGGTAGGTGGGATAGACATTTGCATTCTCAAGACTACATTCTTAGGACTGCAAATGCCTTGACAACCCTGATAACTGAGATGATATACCTCAGTACTAGTAATTTCACCAGTCATCCCCACAACAAAACTCAACAATGCAAACACTGCTGTTTGGCGGTAGGTTAATTAAAGGATAACATGCTGCACATTTTCTACCACCACTGAACCAAAATAGAAAAAGATTCTTTTTTTTTTCCAAATTTAGCGGTAGTTTTATAATTTTTACGTGTCTATGTCTTATGTCCCATTGTTTTATTTTAAAATCATGTTTACGTAAAATTTAGCCTTTTTCCAACATTATATCAGCCTAATGATGTCCACTGCTGCACATATGCCTTCCCCAAGACTTTCAATGAGTCTCCTATTTTTTCATTTAATTTATGAATCATTAATAGTATGATTGTACATTTAATTAGCTTCTTACTTCAATTATTTGACAGAGCCACCGATGACAGAAGTCAATGGAATCAACCTCGCCAACTATTACCCCAGTGCACGCTCTTTTAACTCAGTAGTGTATATTCATAAGAAATTCTTTGAGGATCCAAAAGCCAACACACCCGTGGTTCAAAATATTTTTACAAAACATGATGACCCTGAGCCCAAAAATAAAGAATGCAAGAAGAAACCAAAGGATACTAAAGTAAAACATCGCAACAAAACTAGTAATAACACTGTAAAGATTGATCAGACAAGCGTAAATAATGATGAGGTTTTGGGACAAACAATAAGATTTGCTAAAAACATCGTCCCTATCGTTATTCCTCCCAATCAAGATGCAACCCCAATTTATTACACCATTAAAACTTCAAAAAAGTCCAGAATAACTCAAAGTAAACCAAAAGATTCTAATATCACTCACGATTTAACGTACGAAAAGCAGAAACACAAGAAAACTGTGAATACATTAAAAAAAGAAAAATACAAATGCCCAGCGGAGAGTTTTAGTCGAGAATCTGGGAGCAGAACATCTAGCAGCACCATAGAGAATTTAGTAATAAACCACTCCCTAAGTTGTTCACTGTCTGAAATTTCTGAAAAGAAATTAAAAAAAGTTCGTCATGTTAAAAGTAATAAACCAGCCTTTGTGGCGTCTGAATCATTTGGGGCTTTAGCCACAGAATTACTAAATTCTTCCGGGGACGCTAAAATTAAAATTCACTTAATGAATGATACAGCTAAAGACATGTTATACGAATCTATACGAAACCCCATCATAGAAGCGATAAAAGAGTCTGTAACTGAAATTTGTAAAAACAAAGACAATTCAGAATGTAAAACTGTGCATAAGTATGTGCAGTGCCACACACAGAAACTAGATAATATATTAGACAAGTTGACATGCATTGAGAAAAGATTAAATGGTGTTGAAGAGAAAGCTAAAACACAGAAGATCGCGGTGAAAGTATCAGCTCTTGAAGATTTAGGTGAGGATATACATGATGAAAGGGAAGAAAGTGTCTCTGATCCTGAGACTTCTAAAGTTTATAGCATTTCAGAGCAACAGAAAGTGAGGTGTCCCAGTAGTACTCTTATTAAACTAAACCCTCTTTTAAAGAAAGAAGATCATTTAGATCTTGGTGGCGGAGAAGAAGTGCCCAGTAAGAAGGCTCCAACTTCTTATGTCCAACCTGATCGTGCGAACAAAATGCCGGCAAGGTACTGTTGGACAGATGCAGCTAAGTAATAAGTTAGAAGGATATTAAAAAACTTTCTAATTGTGCCAAATTCTACCGTTACTGATATAGTAACGGTAGAATTTGGCACAAAAATAAACTTTTTTTAATATCCTTCCAACTTTATTACTCAGTTGCATCTGTCAATTAGCAATATTGCTAGTACATCGTTTTCTGTGCCGTATTAAGGTGGATTTTTAGTTTGAATACAGTTTACATGTGATATAATTTTTGTTTTGCTTGCATTTTTGTACTGACGTTATTAGTTTAATATTTACCTATCTTAGATATTAATTGGCTTTTTTATTTAGAAGTAAGTAAGTCTAGTTTAAGCCTTAATCGTAGGTCTGCAGTCCTAGACAAGTTGCATTCTACAAAAGCTAACGATTTTTTAATAATATTAAAATGTATGGACTTGACTTACGTGACCTACGCAACCGACATTCCTAATTCTATACATTTTCTTAAGGAAACGGGTAGGGCAACCGTCTTTCCACAATAACTTTGTGCAAGTTTATGCTACACGAAAGAATTCTTGTAGCGTTTCAAAATCGATATTACCTTCAGGGACATATTTAATATCTTTTTAATTAGTGCATCTACCTGAATTTTAGATTTAAATACGTTACTATAATTTAACTTTAAAGAAAAATACCATTAAATTAGTATAACACACTTATTTAATCAAAAATGAAGATATCTACGAAGAAAAATACTGTTTTAGAAATAGTATTTTTCCAAAAGAAACTTGCATAAAGTTAGTATGGAAAAAGGTGCCCTTCCTGTCGCCTTAGTAATGTTCACAGAATGTTATCTAGGCCTAAAATATATTTCGCATTACATCTTAAGACCACATTGCAGTGTTTTAAGAGGACTGTGAAGCAAAAAAAAATCCGTACAAAATGCGAAAACGTTTTTCTCCCCTTAAATATTGCCCGATTTTTACGATTTTTTAATATGTTGTAGATATTATGAAAGACTAAATACACGTTTTCCTTTTTAAAATAAAATAGATAATAATTATTGGGACCAAAAAAATTAAACTGATACTTTTTTTTCATAATATCTACAACATATAAAAAAATCGGACAATGTTTAAGGGGTGAGAAACGTTGTTGCCCGGAGCTAAATGTATATGGATTATTTTTGACAGCTACGCGATTTAAGCATTGCTTCACAATCCTCTTAAACTCCAAAAAAGGCTTCTATTGATTAACCTTCTTTCATTCGCTTTACAACCATAATAACGCGTTTTTTTTTAATTAGTTCGAATAATAAAACGACTTACGATCAACTTAGGAAAAGCGTGAAATTGTAACAATGGGCCGGAAAGTCTCTGACATTGACGAAGATTCTGACTCGCGTGCCAAGCCACCATCGGCCGCGGGTCGATACGCCCAATACTTGTCTCCTTCAGTGCCAAAACGAATATCGGCTCCGTTTTATAAACCTGGTACAAGTATTGATATAACTGGTGGTATTAATAAGTAACTGCTATAGCGCGGATCCTTATTTGATTGTAAATTGTATTTTTCTGACACAGCTATACAAGTGGTAAGAGGCGACTAAGGGAATAAGGGCTTGTAGTCCTGGGCCCATAGCATGGTCGCCTTTATCGATGTGGATAAACGTGGTTAACACATCTGTCACTCTCACACTGACATACTGGTCAGAAAGTGACATGTGTGTTATCCACCTTTATCCACATCGATAAACACCACCATGCTACGGGCCTTGTTAGGCGATGGGCTTGCAACCTGTCACTAATTCAATACACAAGTAAACTTCTTTTAGAGTTGTTGGTATTTCTGTAGCTCTGCCTACCCTAATCTGGGAATGAAGGCGTGATGTATATGTGGGTTAGGCTCGTAAAACACACTTTTGGTGCACACAGGTGCACTTCTTTAGAAGGGTCATTTTCTCGGAAGGTACACTTTCTCTAAAAGTGCACTTCCCGATATGTACACTTTGTCAATAGGTGCAGTTTCCAAGAATGTGCACTTTCGCAGGAGGTATATTTTCGCAGAAAGTACACTTTAGGGTAGGGGTGTCCCTGTTTTATATCACTAAGGGTTTCTATGAAATTGTGCAAATGCAAACAAACGGACACACAGACGGACGGACGGACGGACAGAAAGACTATAACTATAAACGTTCCGTTAAAATATTTGGCTACTTTGAATACTTCTTACTATATACATGAAAAAATGGGACAGTGTACATTTCGGGAAAGCGTGCGTTTTGGTAAAGTGCACTATTTGAAAAAGTGCACATTTCGGGAAAGCGTGCGTTTTGGAAAAGCGGACTGAATGAAAAAGTGCACATTTCAGGAAAGCGTGCGTTTTGGAAAAGTGTACATTTTGGGAGTGTACATTTTGCGGAAAGTGCACCTTTGCAGAAAGTGCACAATTCGGGAAAGTGTGTTTTACGAGCCTAACCCGTATATGTGTGTGTGTATACGAGTATTAGCAATATTTGTGTAATAAACACTCGCGCTTCGAACTTGTTCCTGAGTGTTGATGTACTTCCTGAGACATTATTTGGGTGTCTTCAAATCAAGAGTGAATAGGCTTCTGCTGTACCAGCGAGCTTCATCCTAGACTTTGGCATCATTTATTACTTATCAGGTGAGTTTGAGGTCAAGCGCTGGTTAGTTCGGATAAGAACGAATATCTTTATTTGCCTTTAGTATGTATTTCTTTATACGAGTACCAGTTGTTTCCCGGGACTCCGTCCGCTTAGGAGTCGTTTATCGCTATCCTCAGGAACCGTATTTATTTTCTGACGTGATTAACAAAAATGCATTCATCCACTTTTTTTGCGTTTACAACTTGCACTAAAAGTGGCCGTAGCCAAGATGCGCACGCTAGCTAGCGTTTCTATTCGTTTCGCTTTTCAACCAAACGCGTCACTGGTAGATCACGTGACGTAGGGATGTATTTTCTCCTTTCGTCTACCCCATAGTATAGGGTGTAGTTAGATAGCCTTACAAAAAAAACGGGTTTGTGAACTCAGTTTTTTGATTAAGGCATCTGTTTAGGAAATATTAAGCTTTAAAGCGCAAATTTTTGTTAGATTCAAGTGTCCCTCCCCCTACAGCCAAAACTACAAACACTAAAAATCTGAAAAAAAAAACAAAATGAAAGCGCATATAATGAATTTATTTATTTATTTATTTAGGAAACCAACCAGCGTTATCTAATTATAATGAATTTTACACAGATTTAGTCTTAGGGCCAATTATAGGTTACCACAGTTTATACACTTACATATTAAGAGTAGAAGAACAGTTCACAACGTTAGTGTGCAGTTGTGTACGTGGGGGTATATATTATGTATATACATAAATTGTAAGGGCACGTGCTCGTGTGTGTGTGTGTGTGTGTGTGTGTTTGTCTATCACAACTAAGTAGACATCATTGGTTCTTGAGATCCAGGCAATTAAAGTTATACCTACTAAAATCATCTAAGACGGCACCAAATGACTTTAAATTGAAAATTAGGTATTACTTATTGAATTTTATCTTTGTAGTACTTAACGGCTTCGGAACCCTATACTGAGCATGGTCCGACATGCTCTTGCCCGGATTTTATGCTCTTGTGAGGCTTTACCTTAGGTCCTTTGTGCCATTGTGCCTTTCTAAGAGTTTAAGAGAGCTGCTTTTTAACATTGTTAAAAGAGAAGCTTTAACTGAAAACAGAGGGTTTATTTATTTGAAGTAAACGCAATACTAAAAGGATTTAAGTTTACCATACCTAATTTTGAATAAGAAAAAAGAGCTAAAGAAGCTATGAACTCTGTTTAATGTATGGGTCTTATTAAACAGTAGTTAACACTTGAAACACCGAAAGTTTATCACAGACGTGTTTTTGACAACCAGGTACTTCGTTTCTTTGTTTTATTTTATCATCATCCTATAATAAAGACTCAACAAATCACACTATAAATAACCAACCAAGTCAATATAAATTGCCGATGACACCGTCCAAATACAGCAGTTGCAAACGATCGCCCACAATTCGGGAATTCAGGCAATCGTCCTATTGATCGCGTTGTGTTGAATGCCGATATGCCGACATTGCCGACAATTCCTTTGATCTCTTACACTAAACTTGTGCATAGATTAATGAATAGCTATAGAATGAGCTGTTAAGCTGTAAAATGTTTGGATGGAGATAGCGTTAAATAGTTTGTTAATTTGACACTGCTGGCATCCTGTTTAATTTACTTAGCGTCTAGGTTTCAGGTACAATAAAGCACTTAATTGGAGGTAAATATTAATATAGGGTGCTCTGTAACTACGTTTTGATGGAATTGTAAGAATATACTGGATCTCAATTATGAACTAAAATTCGTGTCATCTTTATCCAAAAGTGAAATGCAAAATTATCTAATTCCATAAAACCTGAAATTTGAACGAGTTTATTGAACTACTTCTATGACTGCTTTAAATTCACATTATTTATTTTGCTTTTCAGATGGTTTAGATTTAAATTCTAAGAATTTAGGCATTTGATAATCAGACTTTTTGGACCAAAGTCATTAAGTATAAAACTTTGGGTGTTTTAAGAATAAGGCAGTTTAAATTTAACACATTCAAAATTGAAATTCAAAATATGTTACAGTAAATTGGCCACATGAGGGTTTATTTACACGTCGGTAAAATGGGGTGAATCAACTAGCGCTTTGGACAAGACCATCATTAAAGAGAAGAAGCGCCGTAAGTAACTCTTAGACTATTATGGGACTGTTAATTTGAGATGGTAGTAGGACCCTGAATGGTGGTGGTAGTGGTGGTAGGACCCTGTGCAGGGTCCGTCCGGATCGCTACCACCATCTTATCCATTAACCACCCGCCAAGCAACAGTGTTCGCGTTGTTGTGTTCCGGTGTGGGGATAAGACAACCGGTGAAATTACTAGTATAGAGGCATTCCATCTTAGTCCTCAGGGTTGGCAACGGATTTGAGGTCTTAGGATTATAGTCTTGAGAATTCAAATGTCTATGGGTCTCAGATTCCACTTACCATCAGGTGGCCTGAGTGCTCGGGTGCCTTCTCCTTAACATAAAAAAAAAGAAAAAAAAAAGATTTATTCCAGTTTGATATCAAGGCGTTATGAAATTCAGTCTTAATTAAACCCACTCATAAGTAGTTATGTTTATCCTCCCGGGGATTACTATCTCCATAATCAATTTAATTAAAATTGGTAAAGCGGCTCTGGTATTTAAGCGTAAAAAAGTTATAATATTCTTCTTAAATTTAAGAGCTAGGCTTTTGTCTGTGGAGCAATTTCCATGACTTTTCTTCCTCTTGGGTCTTTTCTTTTAGGGCCTGATACTACTCGACGTCTACTTTTCTTTTATCTGATCCATGAACGTTCTCCTCGGCCTTCCTCTCTTCCGCTTCCCTTTAATTTTCCCTTCCACTAAAGCTTATGTATTCATCGGGTTGATATAGGTATCCTAGCATCTCTCCTCTTCTATTTCTAACGGTCTCCAATAAGCACCTGGGCGTTTTCCGAAAAAAGTGTATGTACATCGTTAAGGACAAAGTTAAGAAAATTTAACTTTACCCATTTCGTCACAAAAATTAGCCATATATTAAGATACGTTAATTTTCGTGACGAAATGGAAAAAGTTAAATTTTCTTAGTTTTGTCTTTAACGATGTACACTTTTTTAGGAAAACGCCCTCTTCTCTTTAACAATGTTCAGAGTTATTTTCTGAATCTACCTAATCCTCTCCAGGTTTACATATATCATGCTCCAGATGGTCACTTTTCTAATCTTTTTTTCCTGATGTTGCTTGATATTTACAATAATTATATACTGATGTTTATATGATTTATAATATTAATAGAATTCATGTGTCTATGGATCTCAGATTCCACTTACCATCAGGTGGCCTGAGTGCTCGTGTGCCTTCTCCTTATCATAAAAAAAGTTGAAAAATATTTAAATCAAACCATTTCTATGAAAATGACAAAGAAATCCTCTGTGATAAAGTGTTGAGTCAAGCGCGCTGCCCAAACAGTGTTGAACAAACTCGCGGGTTGTTTGTTCATAACGCTTGGGAAATATTTACTTTCATAGCGGAATGGCTTCAGCCGTGTTGTCTTAATTGTGGATGATCGTGAAAGTCAAGGGCAGGAATATAGAGTTAGTAAAGAGGTTGTTTCAAGTGCTCTGTTAATTCATAAAAATAAAAACCGGGCAAGAGCATGCACTACAAACATAAAAATCAACAAGTAATAACTAATTTTCCGTTTAAAGTCATTTGGTGCTGTCGTAGATGATTTTAGTAGGTATAAACACTTTAATCGCCAATATCTCATGAACCAATGATGTCTACTTAGTCGTGATAGTTTTCCTTGAAAATTCGTTATATGTCCTTTCATTTAAGTTTTTTTTCAGATTTTTATTTTAAAAATATAGTCCTACTCACTTCAGTACATTACCACGACAAGGTGCGTATATTACGGCCTGAATGTTATTATTCAGTCAGTACCAAACTAAATACATCGCAGCGTCAGGACTAAGCAATTCAGGTCGTATTAATCATTCCCATGACGGCTGACTTGCAAGTTCCCGCAACTATGGATCCATTAGTGGGCACAATGCGGGAATTAAAGCACGGTGTGGAAAGATAGACGGGTTAAAACTACGGCCTGGTTTGTTTGGATTATTCGGCCATTGTACGTGTAAGAACTAACGTTATAAATTAACCCAGTAATTTTTTTTTTCACAACCATCACATTAAAGCAGCACTGATTATGCCAATGTCGTTTTGCAAGTTACATGAAACCGCACCCTTGTTTTCAAACACTTTTTTACATATCGCATCTTCGGTAGAACAAGGGCACAATTGCCCCTTTAGTCACATTGTACATTGTGCCCTTTGTTCTAGTGGACAAGGGCATAATTGCCCCTTTAGTCACATTGTATATTTTGCCCTTGTTCTACCGAAGGCGCGATATTATGCTACTTTAAGAATAGCTGGTTTTAAAGAGGGATTTCCACCTAGATGGAAACTAAGTTAGTTGGCAACTATTTCTTCCTTTTACAGTTTAGCGCTAAGATAATTACTTGAACCTTAACACTTGTACTACTTGTGCGGCTAAATGTATCGCGTAAATGAATCCCCCTGTGTATTAACAAAATTCTTTCTGACCAGCATACTTTGATCTCTGATAATGCACAATAGTAACGAGTCGAGGGGTCAAGTAGAATGTTACATAGTTTTGAGGTGACGCTAAAGCTCTGCGCTATTAAGTTGGATAATAACAAAAATGTGTCTCTTTCTGTCTGAGTTGGGTCGAAAGGGATGTCATGAGTGACACGTGTTCCATTCTGGCCGGGTTAGTAGCTCGTTCATTCCCTCGGGTGTTGGTGTGGTTGCCACAGTAATATGATTTGAACAATGTTGTTTGAAACAGTACGAAATCGAGTTTTAGGATTTATTCATCGTTTTTTGTGAAAGGTTTACAGTGAAGATAAAAACACAAGGGTAAAGTTCACTCAAATTGAACTAGTCTAAACTCACCTCTGAGCTTGTACTGTATTACATACATACTTAAACATACATAACATAACTCACGCCTTCAGTCCCAGAGAGGGGTAGACAGAGCTGCAGAAATACCAACAACTCTAAAAAGACTTGTTTCTAATTCTGCTTATAAGGTCGGTGTATACTATTTCTAACAGAATTTTGAACTTTTACTAACTACGCAGCATTTTACAGCACAGTGGAACTTTTACAAGTCAAATTGTTCACCAACTTTCATTGTAACAAAGTTTGCAAATGTAGCGTTGGCCTTCACTTCCAAAATAATTTCCTTGCTAAACTTCTAAAAAATATCTTGCGTAGTCATTAATAAACCGTCATTTCCAGAATCCCATTCTCTTAAAATCTGAATAAACATTTATCAAATTTTGCAAACGCCGCTATTTACCGACGGCAGCCATTTTGTGAAGCGTCTCAAAATGGCGGATATTTAATTAAAGCAGTGCGCTGTCATGGTTTTATTTAGTGCAAATATTTGCCCATCAATATCGAAATAAAATGCTTCGTTTATTGGGTCCGTTTGTTGGTGCATGAGTTCGTATAAGAGTTAATCATTCTTGTCCTTTTTAATGTTTATTGGCTGGCCCGAGTCTGTTTACTTATTTCGACATATTTCAGTCGTGTTCTAGATGTGTGTAAACTTAATTTTATTAAAGTTAATAAAAAGCATCTTAACACAAAATTAAAATAAAAAAACCGGGCAAGAGCATGTCGGACCATGCTCGGAGTATGGTTCTGAAGCCGTTATGTACTACAAACATAAAAATCCACAAATAATCACATTTTTTTTATTAAAAGTCATTTGGTGCAGTCTTAAATGATTTTAGTAGGTATAAACACTTTTATCGCCTGTATCTCAAGAACCAATGATGTCTACTTAGTCGTGATAGTTTTCCTTTTAAATTCGTTCAAGATTTTTTGCAGCTTTTTAGTATTTCTAGTTTTGGCTGTAGGGGGGGGGACACTTGAGTCTAACAAAATTGGCGGTTTAAAGCTTAATATTTCCTAAACGAAATCGTTAGTCAAAATATTTAATATATAACGTATCTAAATGTATGGCTAATTTTCGTGGCGAAATGGAAAAAGTGAATTTTTCTTAAGTTTGTCCTTAACGATGTACACTTTTATTGGAAAACGCCCAACTACTAATAAAATAGAAAACAACTGCGTACCTATGTACTCATTGTTTAAACAGTAATTGTTATCGTCCGGTAGCGGTAATTAACCTACATTATTTATTTGCTACAAGTTAATTACAACACAGTGAGTGAAATATTCACCTAACTTATTCAACTAACTACCGACTAAATTACACTTAATTCTGTAGGGTAGTTCTTTTCAACAACTCGACTGAGGTGTGAGACATGCACTAGTAACTAGTAGGTACGTCTATGTTCGTTTTGACTGACGGATTTAACTAGTGTACCTTCGTTGAAGAGTTTGCTATCAAGTTGTTTAAAATGATATAATAACCCTTCTGTTCATTCTTCGAATGCTTACACAACCCGACCTTTGGTTATCGACAATTGTTTAATTTTCAGGAAACGAGGCTTAAAAACAGCACCTGTGCTGTGCCTCGGCTCAAAGATCAAGCATATATAGGAGCGATGTCTAAATTCTGTCATAAGAAAGGAATGCACTTATGCCTAACTTAAACTTGTTAGGACCAATTCGAAACGATCCTAGACTATTCCAGGTAAGGCTTTTAACGCTCGTGTTGACTCGCGCGTTGTTAAATGCGACCACAATAAGTTCATTCGTGGCAATTATCGCGCGTCACTGGAAACATCGCCACCCTCTATGGTTAAAGTATGGCGTACGACACGCGATTTACGCGTGAGTGGATAATTTTTACGTTTTCATGGAAGTAAATGTGGGCTTCTGGCTAATACTTAGTATCTCACAATCACGCGTGTTCAAGCGCGAGCTATCACGAGCGTTAAACTCCTCATATGAACCTGGCAGATTTTCAAAAACATCTAGGCCATTAACTATTTTCTAATCTAATAACTGGCAAGTATTATTTGTCTTGTGTGCTCGTAGACAACGTCGACTAGACCACGGACAAATTATTTAAGTGGATCGACAATCTCCTTTAACGAAACCTGCCAATATTTTGACTTAAAACAGGCAGTTAAAACTATTGAAGAGTGAATTACTAGCAAGAATTACATACCACGTTGGTTCCACGCAAACTAGAGTTGTTATTTTACTTGCTTATTCGACGATTGAACTCAACCAGTAATCTTAAGAACTAGTCCCATGCGACCATTAGCAATATAGCAATATACAGCGCTAAGTAACTACGCTTTTAAAGCAGTTCAGCTGAGCCAAGGTTGAAAGTGCCCAGACACGGATCGGGTAAGTTAAGTTTATTAGTGAGTTCATCGTCAGTGTATTCCGCAAGAGAATACAACCCCTGAAATTTCAAAAGTTGCTGAGATTCCGGCTTAAAAACCGGATGGAACCGACGTCGTACATTCCTGGTTACGCCATGCAATATACAAAGCTGAAGTTATGAAAGGTAAAGAGTTAAAAGAAGTGAAAAGTGCTAGGTATAAGGCAATCACTCACCAAAGTTTGAGCGGCGGTCTGGTGCTGTAAAAACAGGCTTAAGTCAGTTTAGCCAGTAGAGAAGGGACTAAAGGTGTGGGTTGATTCCGGCGCCAAGCGCAACTTTAGATGCATCGCATGTCAGTCTTTTGAGATGATTCTTGACGATAAATGCGTACTTAATTTACAAGCAATAAAGTAAGTTGTATTTGTGAAATCTTATTTAAGATAACTGATAGTTTTAGACTTTTAAGATGCATCTAAAGTAGCGTATGGGGCTAAATGAACCAACACCTTGACAATAGTCGAAGCGCAGAGTGAGTACCTTTCATGATATGGAAATGCACAGAGAGCTAGACAAGCCTAGTTATTTACGACCACAGTGTATTACTGAGTTAGCGTTTTAAATAATTCTTCTTCAAATCGGAAATAATGCTTTTTAATCCTTATTCTTTAATGCACTGTAATCGCAAACAATTAAGAGATAGAAAGATCCATTTTACAAAAAGTAGTTTTTTTTTGTGTATATTTTTCGTTATGGATCGTTCTTCTCTTTGTAAACATCTATACACAATAATAAACTAGAGTGTTTGTCTTTGACAATATTCGTATTAATAAAAAGTACACCAATTGAATAATGGGGCCAAGTCAGACTAGTGTTCTCTAATATTAAATATCTGTAGGGTCGCGACCCGTGGTTCCACTGCTCTTTTCGACGGAGACCTGCCTCGTGGCAGGGCTTTTATTTCAGGGCGGTTTACCCTTCGGGCATTTGAAGATACCTAACGAACCTAACCTACCTACTTTTGCGGAATGAAACTGATTTCTGACGAAAGCGAATAGAGCAGTGGGTTGAAGTAGTGGGACCACGGGTAGTATGGTTATCTCTAAACCTACATTGTTAAACTTCGAACTATATTATTTTTCGAATATAATCGACTTTAACGTTTATTCATTTAGGTTTATAGACATTTAAAATTTGAGAACACATCCGAAATGACCTCATTGTCTCTTTATATGTCTAGTTTGTTTACAAAATTTTGACAGACATCGATGAATCGTGTATACTGGGTGATTTTGGGGTCATGATCCGTGAAAAAGATGGTCATACTGAACAACTTTTCCGATGGGACCAACAATGAATTCGCCAAAAAAAAACCAGCTGTACCATACATTAACTCTCAATTAATTCACCGGTTATGTATGGAACAGCTATTTTTGTATGTTGTTCAGTATGACCATCTAATTCAATTTTGGCCATTCCGGATCATGACCCCAAAATCACTAAGTATTGCTATGATTTTCGCCCTTCAGACCCACCGTACCACCGACCAGTGGTACGGTGAATAATATTTTTTCCTACGATAACACCGTAGTGCTGAAAACCGGATTGCGATGACAATTTTCCCGCTTAACATTATGCCAAAATACGTAAGTGGGTTTAGGTTATGTTAGTTTTGCAGAACGCACGGAGGGTCAAACTACCCAGAAATAGGAGCTCCGTGGACACTTATTGATTTAAAATTAGACATCGTCGACTGAGCTCCGCTTCCTCGGACGTCCTATTTCTGGGTGGTTTGACCCTCCAGGCCTGCTGTAAAACTAACCTAAACTAAACCTACCTACGTATTCTATTAGATGTTTGAGATCACTATTAGTCAGTGGTATCGTTGAACTTTAATTTCCGCATTGACTATTCAGAATCAGAATAACCTTTATTCAAGTAGGTTTACAAATAATAAACTCTTTTGAAACGTCATAGTAGCGACTTAGCATAAATTGACTGCAGGTTGAAATCGCGACCGATCAGAGAAAAGAACCTGTAAGAAACTCTGTCGGATGTCTTTTTTTTTCGACGTTCGCAACTGAAACTATTAATAAAGTTACTAGCGCAACGTAATAGGTTTCCATTGAATTATTTATTTATGGTTGTTTATTGCAGGAGATCTCAGGATCTACTAAGGTACAAAAAAGCAGTTAAAACCGCATCGCAGAAGCCGTATCGGAATATACACTCGCGGTCAAATAATACGGGTCAGAGTGCGTTTTTCATACAAACGAGGCTATTTCGAAGCCTTTGTTCCTGGCCAGGGGTTGTGAGTGAGGTTTAATGGTGGATACTCCGAGGTTCAATAGAGGAGGTCACAAGTTCTTAAGATACCTAACTGATCGCACAATCAGTTAACACCACAGCGAGAGAGTTTTGGTCCGCAATTGGATTTCCTTACATTTTATTGCTATTTTAGATGTTTTTTTCTGAACATGCACAATTCCGGCGTCAGCCGCAGATTCAATCAGTTGGGTGTCCTAGGCTCTCTGGAAGTCCTGTATCGATGCCCGGGGTATCCATCATCAGATTTCACTAAAAGCATCCCTTGGCGAGGAACTAAGGCTTCGAAATAGCCTCTTTAGTATGAAAAACGCACACTGACCCGTATTATTTGACCGCGAGTGTAGTACACTCTCACAAACTTACGGGAGTTCTTCCTATCACTATCACCATTTGATAAACTATCGAAAAACCTCTTGCTAGATTCTTATGGTTTAAAAGTATCAACGAAACTAAACCCCACAGCTTCCCAATCCCAACGCTATGCGTGAATTTTCAAAAACGCCGCCATTGCAATAAACGTTCTTAAACAGATAAATTTTCTTAAAAACCGTTTCCTCCTCGCTCGGCCGTAAAACAGGAAATGTAGTTTTTTTTACACAAATTGCTCGGTGAATTTATTTGGGCAATTAGTGACGCCGCGGAACGTTTTATGTAATTTGAGGATGTTATTTCGGCCGTTATGGAACAACGTCTCTTTTTGCGAGAAATGTATTGTTTGTTTTAAAATTTAAATGTCGTGGAGCTTAACTTTTTAGCGGTAGTCATAGCGTAAAATACATACATACATAGTAACAACCTCGTTACAATGTATGTATGTATTTCTCATCTATATTCGGTCTAATTTGCACCTACAAAGGGGTGACATCGACGACATTGAGGCAGAAACAATTGAAATAGGTGGCGAGACTGACAGTGATTCACTATGAATAAATTGTCATCATCATTCATGTGTTATTTTTCCTATACAACATAAACCCCTAAAGAAAGGAAAAATCGAAAATTTAAAAAAAGTCAAGGAACAAAGCATTACATTTTTTCCCGAATTTTCAACGCTAGTTTTCTATCACCTTGAAATATATGGAGTTGTCATAGGCGTTGACGCGACCTGTCATCAGCTGACGTGAATCATATACATTTGGTCGATTTTCAAAAACCGCTAATATAGCGTTATTCATCTTACTGCCCTGCTTAGCCAAATAGCAATATCTCTACAGGATATGTATTATATCGTAAAAACGATAATAAAACGTCACATTATTTGTAGTTATTATAATGCAATCCCTAGAAATAATTGTCGCGTATTTTAAAAAGTCATTGTTCAGACCCCCCGCAAAAACTCTATACAAAATCGACGACAGAAATGACGTCACAGCTGTTTTTCTATGTTTCAAATATAAGGACCTTATACACCGTGTTTTTTTTGATTTACGATAACTTTAAGGGCACGTTCTTCAAGTCAAATTAAGCTAATTTCCCGAAGACAGACATATGATAACTCGTACGGTTATAAAGATATTCAATTATTAAAATTAATCAGTTAATCACGTTCATCATCATCATCATCAGCCTATATTAGTCCACTGCTGGACGTAGGCCTCTCCCATTGCACGCCACCTAGCACGATCTGCGGCCACTCTCATCCAGCTTCTGCCAGCCACCTTACGAAGATCGTCACTCCACCTAGTCTGAGGGCGTCCTACACTGCGTTTGCCGATCCGCGGTCTCCATCGTAATCACGTTAAACTAATGTAAAAGGCTCTTAATTGATACCTAACAATTGTTAGGTTCTTTTAATTACCTATTATGAGTAAAGAGTTTTCAATTGTTAGGTCGTGCACCTGTCAAGTGTTATCTTTACTTGTGTGTGTGTATGTCACGCTGACTTGACGTATTTGACACTAACTATGAGTTAACTCTAAAGACCCTTTTAGAATGATTGAAGACACAACATTTAATTACTTTGTTCTAAACATTTTTTTTATTTTTTTTTGCAATATTTTAAAATCTAATGTACCACGTAGTTTCTATACGTGTACCTAACAATATGCCGAAGTTATCGTAAATCAAAAAAAACACGGTGTATAGAAATTTGCTTTTATTACGTAAATTACTATATTTAAGCTAATATCGTTAAATTAAAATATTACGTTGGTAAAATGAGGATGCCGAAAACAACAATCTAAACAAAAACAAAGTCCAACTTTGAGTAAGAGGTCACTCGTCGAATCCGACTCGGCTGGGCAGCGTTCGGGAAGCTTCGCAGCATCTTTTCGTCCAAATTACCGCAGTGTTTGAAGTCAAAAGTCTTTGACCAGTGTGTGTTGCCAGTGATGACTTACGGATCTGAGACGTGGGCGCTAACAATGGGCCTTATAAGCAAGCTCAAAGTCGCTCAGAGGGCTATGGAGAGAGCTATGCTCGGGGTTTCTCTGCGTGATAGAATCAGAAATGATGATATCCGCAGTAGAACTAAGGTTACCGACATAGCCCGAAGAATAGCTAAACTTAAGTGGCAGTGGGCGGGGCACATTGCTCGCAGGACTGATGACCGATGGGGTCAGAAGGTTCTTGAGTGGCGTCCACGGACCGGGAGACGAGCTGTAGGTAGGCCTCCAACAAGATGGAGCGACGACCTTGTAAAAATCGCGGGAACGCGGTGGATGCGAAAAGCACAGGACCGGTCTGAATGGAGAGCCTTGGGGGAGGCCTATGTCCAGCAGTGGACGTCTTTCGGCTGATATGATGATGATGATGAAACAAAAACAAATTATAAATTTTAACAAGTTTTGATTCTATATAGAGTTTTAATAAAAGTGTCAAAACGTAGTGTATTTACATTTTCTCCTAAAACGTATCAATTAAACTCAATTCTGATTTTCATGCATATTCTTTATTAGACCGGTTCTTTTGTAACTGCATGCGACACTATGCAAATTCCAACAGAATATCGTATGTGCCATATCAAAGCGACCTGTTAATAGTAGCATGACACGCCCATTTAATTACCACTTCAAGAACACACTTTCTGTTGCACTCCACTGTAATTACACTGCAATAAATTTAAGTTTCACAATTACAAGACAATTAGGGTGGCCAAGCCGCACGAGTCGCTGTTATTGAAACTCTGAAACAACCAGCACTTTGGCAACAGGCCAGGTGCATTTTTCGCCGCGTGGTGACAACACTTTCGAGATTTACGGGACAAATTCAATATTTTTCACATTGTTTTTGGATCTGTTGGAAATGGCGAGTTGAATTTATTCTTTAACCACAGTCATATGTTATGGAGTTGGCAAAATCATTTTTGCTGGTATTTGAGTGTTTAGGTTGCGGGATTTTTGTGATTTAGTCATACTTAAACAGTTTAACGGAGTTGGACGAAATTCAACACAAAAATAGTTTGTATTCTGTCATGATGCTTTTTGTGTCGGATAAAAATATCGTTTAATTAGAAACGTTGACTAACTTTTTATGGAGGAAGTCAATAAGTAATAAATAGCAGGGGACAGTCTCACATAAATCTCGTCCCAAACTAAACTTTAGGTCTGTACAGTCGAGTTCTTAAATATGTAAACACATTTTCAATGAGATAAGGTGCAAAATTGTATACATATCTGAGAACTGGACTGTACTAGACAACAACACACAAACCATTCAGGAACTTATCATAAATCGAACCCGAGACCGCTAGCTTCGCAGGCTGGGTCACTACCAACTAAGCTTAATGGTGTAAATACTGTCAACTCTAATTATTTAAACACAATGTTTGTTTTTAACTTTAACATAAAATGAATAATAATCACAGTGTAATAATAATAATAACCACTTCTTGTAACTAAACACATTGCATTATTGCATTGTTAAAGAGGCCGGGAAGCAAGCGGTTTCTAGAGAGAAATAAGTAATGGAAAAAATATTAATATTGGTATGGTAGACCTTGAAAAACCGCTCCATTGGTCTATTGAAGACTACATCAATAAAATTACTTGTTAGGTCATATTAACGTAGAAGGTGCCAAATCGCCGGTCAAATACTCGTAGTAATCTTCTAAAGTCACAGTTTTGCAGGACTTAGTGATTTTTCTTTAGACTTGGTAAATGTTGCAAGACGGCATGCATACCTGTTCTTGGATTAAACGTTGCGTACCTAGCTGGTAAAACAACTCTTGAGTGGAAATGTCACCATTTGAGTAAGTTCCCATTGTACAATCTTGGAGAATTTGGGTCGGTTTGTCTTATCCAAAATTTCAAAAACAGTAAACGTCTTGAAAAATAAATACCCTGTTTCAGAAATAATAATTAAACACTTTTCGTAAAGTTGCATCTCAAATGCCGCACTTACTTCACTTCATGTTAATGTCCCACTTCCGAGAGTGAGTAAGACATATGACAGTTCCTCAACTCATTTTAGGTAGGACTTTATACTACCTTATTTTATTAAATGAGTTACCTACTCCATGTCCTGCCCAACACTAATAATACTGTTTTTTTTTAATGAATTTATCTTGGTATCATAATTTGAGTAAGTAAGCATTATAAATGTTAAGGAAAACTGATCGCATATTATGGCTATTACTTATTGCGGATTGTCCAACAGTCCACCATAACCAGTTGTATTTAAAGGAAAATCAGTGCAAAAATGTTTTAATCTTTGACCTTTTCATTATTTAGGATCGGCAAAGTAAACATTTAAGAAGTAGTTTGGATTTTGTTCTTTAGGATTTCCCCCGTATCTATTTCCGCTTGAGCGCTAGGGTAGGGCAAAAATGTACCAGTGCTAGTGATTCATTAAATATCGACTAAGTTTATCGAGAACTGTTTTTGTGCCATGGATTTTACATTTCGTGCGAAAGTAAATCGTGCCTTTATCTTTTTTATCTGAATGATCAGCTTTTCATGAAGATAAACGGCTTAAATAACAAAAAGGTTCTCAATTCATCGGAATGATGAATTGTTAATCAATGTATTTTCAATGGTTGTCAAAAGTGACTCGAGTCCAGAGTCAATGTCAGATACCGGTTGTTAATAGTTGCGATAAGTATACATAAAAATTGCGCAATTACACATAGTTAAAAGGTATTCAAAATTTGTCATTAGTTTTGATATGATGATTAAAAATTGCTTTTTATCAATGTCGATAAACTAAGTCGATATTCAATGAATCACTAGCGCTGGTATATTTTTGCCCCCGTCAATCCTGGGTTTGTAAATATGTGACGCAACTAAACGTAGCAGGGTGAATCAACTTTTAAGGTACTCCCCAATTTTCGACATGTCTCACTATGTCACCTTAATTTGGTAGAATGCAATTATTTTTTTTGATGTGGTCAATATATTGAATAAATCAGACAATTAAGCTTACTTTCTAGCTGACAATTTTAAACATTCTTCTATGATTTACACAAATATATCAGGTAACGCAGGGGACGACGTTGTCCCCGGGTTTTGTATGAAAAACGTGCATTTTCCACTGGGTTACCATGTTTTTACAAAATTATAGAATTGTTTTATGATTATGAATAGTGAAATCCGAAAATCTGATTATCTAATTTTAACATGTGTAAACCATTATCAATCTCACATATTCTAGTAAGTTTTTATTAGCGTGTAGAAAAGGAGGACTTTAAAAGTTGATTCACCCAGCAACAGCGCGGCCCTGTATAAACCGGCTCGGTCCGTTAATTAACTATTACTTACTGAGTATATAAATCTATCAATATTTTTGTGACGTAATGGAAAAAATACCGTTGTTAATTTTTGTCCTTAACTACGGGTACATTTTTTGGAAAACGCCCGTGTGCGATTGAATAATAAATAACATTTGAACAACCTAAACGCCGATTTGTTAGAAAGGGAGCTTTCTGTACTTGCACTGTTTCATAATATTGTGATTTTACTTAAATTTATAAGTTACGTATACGAATTGTAGAAAATCCCAGTTGTTTTTACGCATGGCCACCCGACCGTTACTGAAAGAGACTAGGAATTCAGAAACAAAAGGTATCGCGGAAAGGGAATACCTCTGTATATGTAAATAGGGATACATTGTGTTCTAGTGGGTGTAATATGCCTGGTATGTTTTGTGTATACATATGTATGTTATTGTGTAACGCAAGCAAGATTGCGTTTGTGTATATAAGAGTTTAGTCTTTTGCTCTAATTCAGGTGCACAGACGCATCAAATGAATGGCATGCTCGCCCTGCGCGGTGAGCTGCTCGCGACCCAAATGGTTGCACATAAACATGCGCGGGTGAGGCAGCGTGCTTGACGGCCGCGGCTGTGTTTATCATAATTCACCGAATAATTAGCAAAAATAAGAAGAAATCACCTCGGTGGTCGAACGGCTCAGCAACTTTATCAAATTTGTACGCGCCTCACCCACAAACAAGTTAGAACTTGTCGTTTTTCCAGCGGCACGCTCGAATACACGTCAAAATACGCGAGGCATGCACACCGAGGCGCCTTTGAGCTCGGTCAAAAGACCGACTCTCGGCAGCTCGCTGCGCGCCGCTCGCCCGCCCACCTTTAGTTAAACCGAAATGCTGTTTTTATCTAACGATCTTTTAAATACTTTTAATAACGGTCACGGAGACATTGTAAAAGGAAAAGGGAAACAACTGTTTCGTTTCGCACGGACGGCGGCAGAACAAGTCTTTGCGTAATCTGTTTTTGACATTTTCAGGGAAAGTTTTTTAGGGTTCTCTTTTAATACTTTTCCCACCATTTTGAGAGTTGTTTTTTTTGTCTAACGATATCGGCACAGGAAAAATACCGGCCAGGAGCGATTTGGACCCTCACGCAAAGGGTTCTATATCATTCTTGTAAATAAAATATAAAAAGCGACCGAGTGACTTTAAATAGAAAATTAGTTATTACTTGTTGTTTTTTATGTTTGTAGTACTTAACGTTTTGGGACCCTACACTGAGCATGGTCCGACATGCTCTTGCCCGGTTTTAGTTAGTTAGGGTTTCTCAATGCACCACCACGGTCTCAAGGCATTGTCCCTCCAAATGTTATATCTCTAGGTAGCAGTTTATTATGTTGTCCGTCTGTAATTCACATATTCCTATTAAACTCTTATCTGATTTAATAGTTTGATAGAAAAGTAGACTTTATTTTTCTTGGAACATGAGTGCTTTTCCTGGTAATCAATTAGATACGATGCTAGGTTGAGATAGTAAAGGGACGATATGGTAGTTTTATTTCTCATTTATGTAAATAAGTTAAGCCGATGGTGAATTTCACGCGTATATGTATGTGGTAATAATAGCTTACAGTTTTAATCTAATTTCGTATAAATACATTGATGTACCTTTAATAATTACACTTTTTGTACCTCAAAAGAAGCTAATAAATGACCACTTTAGAGTCATCAAAATTTGAAGTATTGAACATTATAGATACAGACAGTAAAATACTGTTTTCGAGGTTCCGTACACAAAGTGTGCCAGTGGCAATGTCAAACAAAGACCGTGACCTAAACACTTATTTAGCCCCTTTAAAGGTTGACCTAAAGGTTAAAGACCTGAAAGCCTAAAGGTCTAAATCTTTACCTGTTTGTTACTGATCGGAAATCGGAAAATTAAGAGCTAATTTACTCCCCTCGCTAATTACCACCCTTATTTTACGCAATCTGTGCTTCACTTTTACAACTTTTTCATATCTCACGCAAGCACTATGCAATACGGTAAAAAAATATAGCTTTTGTTATCGAATTGTTTTTAACTCGGCCGCCATTGCTCTACAGAAAATTAGAGCTATAAAATATTGACAATACGACAACAGCTCAAAAGCAATATGGTTTTATTTCGTACAATAGAGGCCCTGGATTATTATAAGTACAATGACCAATTGTGAGCCTTATTGTAAGGTGATAAGATTCACAAATGGTCAGTTTTTTTTAACTCATAATACCTCGTTATATACGATAAACTATACGATTTACAGTCAAAAAAATAATAAAGTAAACGTTAACAATATGGGCCTCAATTCTACTGCGTTAAAACGATATCGTGTTTGACGTGTTTTAGCATCGTCTTTAACTAGGCCGCCATTATTATCAATGACATAAGAGTTATCAAAAAGTTGACAATTCGGAAACAGGTCAAAGACGATATCGTTATTACCTTGTAGAATTCCAGGGCCTCTATTCTACAGTGTTATAACGATACCGCATTTGACGTGCTTTAGAATCGTTTATGTCACAGTCGCCATTATTGTAAATGACATAAGAGTTATCAAAACGGTGACAATACGGAAACACGTCAAAAACGATATCGTTATTACCTTGTAGAATCCCAGCCCTGCCATGATTAAATTAAAAACAAAGTGGAATAGAAATCCAGCTTCGAAACCTTTTCGAAACCTTTGTTCAAGCTAGACACTTAATACGGTTAATACCGTAGACTTTCGTAGCGCTACGCCGTAGCCTAGAGTGGATTGGCGTAGCGTGCGTCTACAAATTGCACTGACCTTCAAGGTGCATATAACCGATTTAGGGCCGGCGCACACAGCCAAGTGCGGCGCAGCGAATTTATCACTGCCAAAGCATCATCGTCTTTAATCTTATAGAAATAAGATAGAAATTTATTAATACCACAAGTACGAGGAGACGTTTACAGAGCCCATGTGGTCTTAATTGTACTCAACGGCAAAAGAACTCGCCTACCCGTCTTTTGTTCATAAAACTGCTTACAAATATAAATTCTTCCAGAATACTCTAGTAACTTCTAAAATACTCAACTAATTTTGTTGTTAATTGTAGTGTTTTGTAGCCTTACCCTAGGTTCGAATTGGCTAGCAAATATATTTTTAACAGTTCGTGGCTCTTTCTAAAGGACAAAAGAAAAACATAAATTTTAAAGTCGTACAAAACACAATAATTTACTAAGAACTTTTTTGGTCTTATGGACAGAGTCACGACCTATAAAAATTATATTTTTTCGCCATTTTGAACCTAGGTTAATTAGCAACAAAAAAACTACAATTTACAACAAAATTGGTTGAGAATTTTCGAAGTTACCCTCTTCAAGAAGTTATATTTGTGGGCGGTTGCATTTACAAATGACGGGTGGGCGAGTTTTTTTGCCAGTGAGTGTAATTAAAAGAGAAAGAGGTAATTTATTAGCTTCTTTCAATGGGCTATTTATACGAAATTAGATTAAAACGGTAAGCTATTGTTACCATTACCACGTACATATACGCGTGAAATTCACACCACATAATATCCGTAAACGTCACCTCGTATTTGTAGTTTTGATTAATTTCGATCTTATTTCAATGCCATTACAGACGATGATGCTTTGGCAATGAAAACTTATCTGCGCTGCGTTTCGCTTTATGTGCGCCAGCCCTTATGCACTTTTAACTAGCTAAATAACCTTGGGTTTGCTTGTAAAATGTGATTAAGTTGTTAAATTTATTGTCTTATACATGAACAACGGTTAACGACAGCTAATAGGTTATAAACGCTAGCGTATTTTTACAGAATAATTACACTCAAAGGCCTTTATTTCACTACTTACTATATTGCTTTTAAAACGTTTTTTTTACGATACGCAAGGTTTGATAAGAATTTAACAAAAAGTACAAATTGAAATGTAAATTTAATTAGATAAAGTAAATTTAAAATTTTACTCTTTACTTATTAGGCCCAGAGCTCAGTTTGGGACTAGATCAATTTGTGTGAGATTATCCCCAGATATTTATTTATATTAAGTCGGTATTCCCAAAAGAAAAGTAACATTCGGCAAATAAAACGTTATGTGTTATTGTATTGCCAACGTTACGATATCTCTATCTATCAGTAATGGTAAAAAAACCAGCAAAACACGTCATAGGCAAGACGCTTTTTACCGTGGAGAATAGGGGCCCAGTTCCTGAGGTAATAGCGATAAATACTACACGGGTCGCGAGCAACAACTATAACCATAAATGTGTTTCTAGGTTAAACGCCCTAGTGAAAGCTTTAATACACTAGAAAACCGGGCAAGAGCATGTCCGACTATGCTCGGAGTATGGTTCTGAAGCCGTTATGTACTACAAACATAAAAATCCACAAGTAATCACTAATTTTCTATTTAAAGTCATTTGGTGCCGTCTTAGACGATTTTGGTATAAACAGTTTAATCGCCTGTATCTCAAGAAGCAGTGATGTATACTTAGTCGTGATAGTTTTCCTTTTAAATTTCGCTATAAGCGCTTTCATTTTACTCTAACAAAAATTTGCACGTTAAAGCTTAATATTTCACAAACGGACGGATAATATTTAAAAGACACCACACCATGTACACGAGAAAACAAAAACATCCTTACTTTACGTGTGAGGTACGCTAATTATTTTTTTATTCTTGGCACTTCGTCGGCGTGACTTACATGACTGTATACAGGGTGACTTCAAATTGGTATTATTGGTAATACAAAACACTTGATTGTGGCTTAGTTAATGCCACACAGTATAATACATTAACTCCTTTGTTAAAATTAACTGTATTTAACTAATGCTAATTTTCGAACAAAACAAATAATTAAAGTCCCAAAGTGTGGTTACACTACATTTTCAATAAGTGACAATTACTAATCAAAACACGTTTTATTCATAAATTGTGACAGGTGACGGATAAACAAAGAGGAAAGTGTTCATTTGAAATTCTTTAAACTTCTTTGTTAATTATTTTGGTAGGATAACCATGTTAAGCCAACAAAAATGGGATAATTTAAAAATTAAAAAAATAATACTTCTGATTATTTTAAAAGTATGAGACTTAAATGAGGGGCTAAGTTTAGAGGAAATGTGTGTAAAACATTGATTTTGTATTACCAATTTGAAGTCACCCTGTATTACTGCCGAATAACAACAGCTTTCGAGTACTAAGAGTCTAGAGACTCTTAGAAGCTAGGTTGCTGACGAACATGGCGAAACTATAAGGGTTCCTAGTTTGACTACAGAACCCTAAAAACTTGCCCATTTGAACCAGCCCCCATCAATCCAGGCATGCCATCCGAGCAGTCGTAATCGAATCGCTAATCGCTACACAATCAGTGAGCGGATACACGTGAACACGCGATCTTACGTAAGTGCGTAGTTGCCATGGCAACAGGGCTCAAACAACCAGAGACAATTCCCCATACACAACGCGAGTCTCTAGTACTCTAGATTACATAGAATAAGAACCTAAGAGGATTGTGAAGCGATGCCTAAATTGCGTAGCTGTCAAAAATAATCTATATATACTGTAATTCTATGGAACTTGCTAACTATGTAAACAAACAATATATTGAAATTGACATCTAATGTCAATTTTAGTATGGCGGCTTGTTTACATAGTTAGCAAGTTCCATAGAATGACACTTTACATAAATTTAGCTCAAGGCGATAACGTTTCTCACGCCGTAAATCTAATCCGATTTCCACGATTTATGAATATGTTGTACTAGGTCTGTACGTTACTGCTTTTGTTTTTTTTTATTTTATTTTCATTCCAATAAATATTTTCTTGGAATGGAAAACTTTCAGACATAGTTTTTCATAATATCTACTTATACTTATTCAACTAGTAAACTTCTTCGTCTGATTGTGCAAAATGTGGTTACAGAATTATCAACAAGTCTTTTTAGAGTTGTTGGTATTTCTGTAGCTCTGCCTACCCCACTCTGGTAATGAAGGCTGTTATGTATGTATGTATGTACTTATTCAAAAATCGTAACATTCGGACAACGTTTAAGGGGAGAAAAACGTTATCGCATTTTATATCGTTTTTTTTGCTTCACAGCCCTCTTAAGGCATAGAAGAAGCGATAAAATAAAAACCGGTTAAGAGCCATGTCGGACCATGCTCAGTGTATAGGGTTCCGTTCAGTACTACATGCACAAACACTCAGACACTAGACTGTAACAGAAATTTGTGCTTTAAAGCTTAAATTTTTATAAACGGATATCGGAGACCTATCCAAAGGCTTCCCACACTATGGGGTAGAAGAGAACGTTACGAGTAGAGAAGGTACACTAAAAAAAAATATTTTACCACTTAAGATTTTATTTTACCACTTTGTTGTCGTGACTAATATGTATATTCATGCCAAATTACTGCTTTCTGGTACTAAGAGTCTCTGAGCTAGGCTGCGGAGGGACGGACGGACATGGCGAAACGACAAAGGTTCCTAGTTTGACTACGGAACCCTAAAAGCAACATACAGATAGCTGATGTGCACAGTCTTATTGTGATTCATTGTGCCAAAAAGAGACAGTTCTATAAGCTAAAATAACATGGTCGTCCAGTATATAGGTATGTAGTATATGAAATTGTCTCAGTGAATGAAAGTGACAAGGTACTAAAATGTAAGCATATTTATGACTTCGACTACACTGTTGCACACTGTTGCATATATAAACTACTTTAAATGTGCAGGTTTTGTATAGGCTAATCTCTAATCTAAAGCCGTGGTGACCAGTGTGACTGTTTACACGAGTTGACGTTGACAACACCTTGGTATGGGTAAATTTCCGGTAAAATTACTAGCATGGAGGCATTTTATCTTAGTCCTCAGGGTTGGCAAACACATTTGAGGTCTTAGGATTGCAGTCTTGAGATTATAGTCTTCATAATTCAATTTTCTATGGGTCCCGGATTCCACTTACCATCAGTGGCCTGAGAGCTCGTTGTGCCTTCTCTTTACCATAAAAAAAAAAAAAAAATTGTCTTATTCCTAAAATACAAAAAATTTCATAAACATTTTGATCCAAAACGGCTGTTTTCCAAAATGCTCGAATTCATACGACTGAATCTCAAAATGACTTAAATCAAAAACATCCGCCCCCTGTTTCACCAGCTTGACACGTGACATGTGACAATTCGGTATACATTACAAAGTTAACACGCTGATACATCACTATGTTTCATATAAGCTGCGCCATGTACACCGAAATGTCACCTGTCACCCTGCCTGCCTGGTAGGCAAAAATGTCTGTTTAATAACGTTAAATAAAAAAAAGTATGAATCAACTCGTTCAAACAGGTATTTGCAATTTTGGTTTTAAGTTATTTTCGCATAAAGGTGTAACTAATTTTAGTAATCATAACAATTTCATCTAAATCTGATATGTAAAAAGAACACGTATTCCGGAATTTATGCATTATCATCGTTTTGAGATTTCGACGTTCTGGTACTAGGGTATTATGAAGTAAAGCCGTAAATAGATACTAAATGGAACAACGTCATAGCCAGTTAGAAGCTCTATTCATTTCCCAGCCTAGGTGAATCAGCTGGTTTTGACAGTTTGTAATTAAGGCCTCTTGTTTTTCTTCATAGCAATCCCACTCAAACTATTATCCACAATTCAATGGGCTAAATTGACAACTCCAAACCTACATAATGTCTACGCAGTATTTTTTTTATCCTTCGATGAAAAAAGGGGTGTTAAGTTTAACGTGTACCTATCTTGGAACGTTAGTTTAATTAGGATAGGTTAGGTTCGGTACGTATCATAATAGATAAAGTTCTAAACACATAATGGGTCAAATATATAATGGTCTTAAAATACAGGGCGTCCCACGGCTATGCCACATGGAAGGAAAGTACCTTGAATATTGTAGATGGAACATTTTACTAAAAGAGGACATTATTTTAATTTCAAAAACAATTTAAACTGCATTCATAGATATTTCAATAATTACATGGTTGAACCGGGAATCGAACCCGTTACACGAGGTAAATAATTACCCTGTATCTTTATCATACCGATCGAAAGGCTTCATCATAAGGATTATTTTTTGTTGAATAACATAGTGTCAGAAATGAAAGGAAGACCATGAATTTTAACATTTGATGTGAAATTTTGTTCAGAAAAATGAAAAGCTAGATAGAGAGATAGATAGATTTAGATTTTTTTTATGGGGTTATTTCAAAAATGTTGTTTACAAGAACCAGTATGAAAGTGTCCACGAGCTACAAACAATATCCACCACAACAAGATCAAGAGCGAAATAATCAAAAGAGTGCGACTTTGTATTCAACAGGAAGGAACTCATTTTGAGCATTTGATAAATTAATTATAGTCTAGTAGTAGTCTTCCTTTTATTTCTGACACTATGTTATTTAGCAAAAAATAATCCTTATGATGAAGCCTTTCGATCGGTATGATAAAGATACAGGGTAATTATTTACCTCGTGTAACGGGTTCGATTCCCGGTTCAACCATGTAATTATTGAAATATCTATGAATGCAGTTTAAATTGTTTTTTAAATTAAAATAATGTCTTCTTTCAGTAAAATGTTCCATCTACAATATTCAAGGTACTTTCCTTCCATGTGGCATAGCCGTGGAACGCCCTGTATACTAACAATATTATGAGTCCTGCTACTTGAAATAAATGATTATTATTTTGTTTTATTTATTTCAGAAACCGTAAAGTTTTCAGGATTGTTATAAAACAAACCTAACCTCACCTAATGGGTCCTATGTAATGACCTTTATAAAAAATCGTGAAAAGTTTACGGTTTCAGAACTTAAATAATTATATGAACATTATGATGGACATTATTATTTTGGTATTCAATAAAGAGTATTTGTATTGTATTGTATTGTATTATGTATTTTGAACTTTATACATTGTGATACAATCCCGTTAGGCTTCATATCGATTGGGCCATATGGCTTCGTAAACGTGAAGATTTTTGTGAATGTGAATTTGTATCTATCAGCAAGAAAACAAAGTTCAAATACGTTTTCTCTATAATGCCATTTTCAATGTTTAAACAAAGAAAAACAAACTTTATTTCCATTTCAAATTTACAATACAGTTATTCATTATTACAATACAGTTATTCTTGAAGACGTATCAACGTATGCGTATAACTTCATGTTTCCGCTGATAACTTAACTAAACTTAGAATCTGTTAGTTATTGCTCATTGCCGACCCGTCTCGAATGGAATGTATGCATTATAAACCGAAATTTGCTGTATATCTATTTAGATACTGCATCTCATTAGTTTAAGAATAATAAGAGAGAATTAATGGAGAAAGGCACGTACTGTGTTTGCGAGATTACTAACAAGTTTAACTTATTTCAATGAGTTTATATCTCCTAATTCATTATCTATTCATACAGATTATTAGTCGTGAAAACCCCAAAAATAAACTTGTTTTATCTTTGTGAAAACCTTACGAAATAAAACAGTGGGTAATTTAGCTCAAATTATATATACCTAACCAGTCTTGTTACGCATTCTACATTCATGTCATTCAGGAATCCTTTGATTCGGAACGACTTGACATTAAATCTATTGATTCATACCCTTCACCATTAGGGTCGAGGTAACGCAACGTATATTTCATTTTATATCAACTCGCTTACGTAGTGGTCACGTGTGATCACCCCGTAGCAACGCGTGCACTCGCTGACGGGGCCAATTGTACACGTGGTCAGTTAAAATATTACTTAAACTCCATTTCAAAGGAGAATACTACCACGACATCGATGCACTATTAAAGGCTAGACTAGGGGGTTCTGTCAATAGACAAACAAGTCACAGGCTCTGTCTAAACTCCATGAACTTTGGCGCAGATTTCGCGATAGGATATGCCACACAATGCGTTTTTTAATTCTTCAAGATGATCAAAATTCAGTAGTGTACTCGTATACATATCATACCGCGCTGTATGACAACTCCTACATACGCTGCGATTTAAGTTATTCAAAGTCAAACGTACACGCAAAGGAGCTAGCGTATCCTTGCGACGGACTTGAGTTCAAAATGCTAAATCTGCGACAAAGTAAATATTGCTATGATGCATGCAGCGCGGGCGAGCTTACCGTGGGCATCAGCTGATCGGTGCTGCGTACACGCGTCACCTTATTCTTGTAGATGAGCTTCTTCGCCGCTCGCTCCAACGGCTGGTTCCACCGCATGAACATCACGTAGGCCCCGTACAAAGAAAACAGCACTAGCGCCTCCTGCCAGTAAATCAAACTGTCCCGGAAACAGTATATCAACACGAGGAGACTGATGGAGTAGAAACTACAGTCGCGGAAGAGAGGCCACCAGGTGAGAGTCAACGTAGTGCGGGAGAACAACGCGCACGCTCCGATCACGAATAGGATGTTGAAGACCGCGGAGCCGACGATCGTGCCGATGCCGACGTCGTCGAACGAGACGAACACGCCGATGATGGAAGTGAACAGCTCGGGCGCGGAGCCGCCAGCGGCCATGAAGGTAGCGCCGGCGACGTCGTCGCGGATAGCGAGGCGCTCGATGATAACGTCCAGCGACGGCACGAAGAACTCGTCGCAGACGATCGCCAGCGCTACGAACATGTAGCCCATGCCGATCACGTGCAGCAGCACGGCGCCCGAGCGCCGCTGCTCCTCCGTGAAGAGGTCGGTCGGGAAGAGCGGCGCCTTCTCCTCGGGCTCGGGGGCCGCGGTGTCCAGGTCGAGAAGCTCGGTCGTGTTGGGCTCGCCGGCCCGCGCGGCCGCGAGCAGCGCCAGCAGCAGGGCGGCTCCCATGCCGGCCGGGCGCTCCGAGCGACTGCCGCGCGCCCGGCCGCCGCCCGCGCCCCTCCCTCGCTCGATAGCGCCGCACTGCGCCGCGCCGCCGCCGCCGCCGGCCGCGGCCTATTCCAGCTCCCGAATCAAACCACAAACATCTAAGCCCCTTGTCAGCGATGACAAATATATCGGCTTTGTCTGTTGATAAACTATGCTCTATTCATATGTGAGTGCGAGCGACTAGAAAATTTAACGGTCATGAGTACGATTTATCTTTTCAGTATATAGTAAATTGAGACGATTCAAACGACGTGCGGCTTTTATTTATTTCTTATTAGCTGTATTTACATTAAAAAAATCCCTTTTAAACAGCTCTAATGTTAAATATTGATAGAGACACACCTTAATTATATGTTCTTGCCTCCATTATCATTATGTATGGTACCCTTAACCTATTAATTTGCAATAACAAACGAAATTCATCGCACACCTGGTTCAGAATACTCCCCCGCAATACCAATTTCGATTCGTACGTGCGACACTGGGCGATGGCGAATTCGGTGGAATGGAGATTAAAAACAGAATTGCACTTCATTATGTAGACGACATTTCACGGTAACGCGCCCCGTATTATTATTGAGATTTACTAACTTCTTACTACAGGGTGTATTCGTAAAATGTAGCACTTACTTTTCACTAAGAGTTTCACTAAGAACAACTCTTTTTGACGTAGTCTCTTAATCGAGTCGATTTTAGGAATTTAATCAAGCTGGCTCTAGTGAAGATTTTTAGCCACTATCTGACTCCAACATTAGATCACTTTAACACCATAATATTGCATTATCATCGGGTATTAAGCATTCCAAAACCAACCTATTGTGTAACAGCAACTAGTTCAAAATTGACTGGCAAGATTTGGACTTAACTTCTTGTATCAATATCAAGGAGAATTCCCTATCTACCTCGAGAATTCGTCATGCCTTGTACACCTACTAATCTACCACCCCTCCTCTTATTTACGTTCCCGTAGTAAGCGTAGTAACGTAGCGTTAATATTCAAAATGATTCACGTGAATAGTTTGAACAGCTGTTTTTTACCCGCGACTGTAATATAAGGGTTATGAGTGTATCTATGTAGGTATACTCTCGCGGTCAAATAATTCGGGCGCGAGTGCGTTTTCCATACTAAAGAGGCTATTCCGAAGCATTGGTTCCTCGCCAGGGGATGCTTTTAGTGAAATCTGATGATGGATACCCCGAGCATCAATACGGGACTTCCAGAGTGCCTAGGATACCCAACTGATTGAATCTGCGGTTAACGCCGGAATTGTGCATGTTCAAAAAATATCTAAAATGGCAATAAAATGTATGGAAATCCAAATGCTGACCCAAACTCTCTCGCTGCGGTGTTAACTGATTGTGCGATCAGTTAGGTATCTTAGGAACTTTTGACCTCCTCTATTAACCCTCGGAGTACCCACCATTAAACCTCACTCAAAACAACCCATGGCCAGGAACCAAGGCTTCGAAATAGCTTCGTTTTTAAGAAAAACGCACTCTGACCCGTAAGTATTACCTATTTGTCCACGAGTGTAGTCAGCCTCAAAAGTAGATACGAACTTTTGTGCCTTGTCGCTTTACAGTCACGTGTAAGCAATGTCGATCAAGATTATTAAATCGTCCTTTTACTATCTCAACCTCATATCGTATCTACCAAAAGTCTTTAACTAGGTGCAATTTCTTTGAAAAATAACCTCGTATCAAATTGATTAGTAGGATAAGCTGTCATGTTCCAAGAAAGATAAAGACTACTTTTGTTTCAAACTATTCGATCAGATAAGAGGTTGAAAAAGTAAAGGGACGAAATGCGTTAATGCGGTAAAATACAAAAGTGATCGGAAGGCCTCGACAAAATAAAAACGCTGCTAACTTTTCTGTTTTCTATCAATGAAAAGTATGGAGTTGACAAAGGCGGTATAGCGATCTGTCACCAGCTTATGTAAATCCTATAATATACATTTTGACGATTTCCGATAATCACTAACTTAGCATTATGCTTGACTAGGCCCCTAGGGCCCGTGTTATGGCCACCTTTATCGCGGTGGATAAAGCATCTGTCACTCTCGCACTTATATACTGGTCAGAAATTGACAGATGTTTACCACCGTTTTAACACAGCTATCAAAAAGACAATGCCCCAGTATTCTTTTTATTATTATTTTATTTTAGACATGCAGTTCACACTGATCTTTCTAAATCATTGTTCACTAAACGGAAGGGCTACTAATTTTTAATGTCTCTAAAACTTATTACAACAAGTCGTAAAAAAAATCTGCCCTAAAAAACGGGGTACAGTCGAAGTCATAAATATGTTTACACTTAAGTACTGTCATTTTCATTCACTGAGACAATTTCATATAGTATACAGGGTGTAATGCAGATCGTGTGCCAAAAGAATACGGCGGGTAGGTAGGGTCACTTGCAACACACTTTAGGCTATTTAACACTCCTCCTGCCCACGGTATTTTTTTAATATTATTTTTTATTTCGATATTTCCCAAAAGTTCACAGTTTTCTTTACATAGGTATCTTTTTTTTATGTCGCAGCAAAAAGATATTTGTAGTTTTTTATCTCTAATGTATGTTTATTCTATTAACATCTTATTTGTATACCCATAATAAACAAAAAAAAAAGATATAAGCCGACAAAGTGTGAAACTTAGAAAATAAAAATCGGCTCAATAATACAATTTATGACCACTCTAACGGTATACCACATCTCTAGAATCACTATGAATGTTCTGGCAAAAAATGGTTTCAGTCTAAAATGGTGGTGTACATCACCTATTACTTCCTTTAAGTTAAGTGAACATACTTTAGGAAATAAATAAATAAATAATAAATGTACTCAATAAAACAAGTTAATTTGACAAACAATTATACAAAATAAACATTAAAATTTATCTACAATGATAACAAACGGTAATAACAGTTAACATTTAATTTCACCGCTAATTATTCTTTAACGATATTCAATACGCAACTTACGACCAAAAATAACCTATTTATTTTTTCTTGACTTCATTGCATAATAAATTACCTAATTGAACAGCTATTCGTTCAAAAAGTTAGCTGCGTGGGAAAACATTTGTTGTACAACCACTCTAACGGGGTCTTCCGGTAACCTTCGGGGAGGGAAGATGGCCGATTGAAAAATGTCCGGCTTTTACTTTTGATTTATTATCTTTACTGTTTTACTCAACTCACTTGACATTGGCGAAATCACTGCGGAATATCGCGGTGGACCGCCATTAATATAATTAAAAGAAGAAGAAGAAGAACCACTCTAACGGTAACGGTATAGGTACTACATGTCTGGAATCACTATAAATTTTCTGGCAAAAAATTGGTTCACTCTAAATTAGTGGTTTTACACGGTCGGTACATCCAGCCTGTTAACATAGGGCTGAATGCATTTTAAAACAAATGCAAGTTGGTAAAAATGAATCTATTTGAATAGTTAACTAATTAACTAATTGTACAACAAAAGTTTGCCACGCAGCTAACTTTTTTAATAAATAGCTGTTCAATTAGGTAATTTATTATGCAATGAAATCGGGAAAAATTAAATAGGTTATTTTTCTCGTTGAATAAATAAGAGCTTAATATATTTTGTTGAATAAAAAATATTCAAAAACAAACAATTAAGAAGGCACCAAAACCAGCATTTTTTGCAAAATTTGGTACCGAATAATTTACCGAGTACCTACCTATATTTTACTAACAATTACCAATAAAATGATTTATCAGATTTTAGTACGCGTACGGTCGGCCGGCTTTTTATTCTGCTGCTAACTGAACTTATGTTGTAGGTTTACTTCTGTTAACTTAAATAAAATAACTGTATAAAACGAATTATCAATAGGTGCAATATTCAGAATAATTCGGAAACGGAAAAAACAGCTCAAAATATACTCTCTAAAGGTTCAGACGAAAACATCTACAAGAACTGAAATTTGATTATTAATTAAGAATAAAACTTTATTAAAAGTTTTTAGGGTTCCGTCCCACAAAAGCAAAAAACGGAACCCTTATAGGATCCCTTTGTTGTCCGTCCGTCCGTCAAGACCCTTTATCTCGGGAACGCGTAGGACTATATTTTGCCGGGGAGAATGTAGATGTTCAGCTTACATATTTATTATTTTTCTAACGTATTGATGTCAATCATTGTGACGTTACTTTTTGTGTAATTATAGTAGATTGTACTACAAGGGCATAAAATAAACCATTTTATCCAAGACTTATGGTATCCTGTGTGGTATGTACTTAGTGGATAATTAAGTCGAGGATTTAATGGGTTCTTCGATTACGAGGAAATAAAATAGTGATAATGTAAAAAAACTTTTTAATGGATTTAGGCGGCAATGTCTGTTCAATAAGTTCTTTCGCGTTTTTTCCAGCAGAGTGTAAGGTGTGAGCATTATTTCCTCTTCACGTTCCGTAACACAAAGGAGTTTTGCAAAGAAACGTCGTTAATTAAGTTTAAACTTCAATCGGCCCACTAATATCCCTTACGTAGATTTTTATCACTAATTACTTTTTTTTTATGTTAAAGAGAAGGCACACTAGCACTCAGGCCACCTGATGGTAAGTGGAATCTGAGACCCATAGACATAATTAATTCTCAAGACTACAATCCTAAGACCTCAAATGCGTTGCCAACCCTGAGGACTAAGATGGAATGCCTCTATGCTAGTAATTTCACCGGTTATCTTATCCCCACAGCGGAACACAACAATGCGAACACTGTTGCTTGGCGGGTGGTTAATGGATAAGATGGTGGTAGCGATCCGGTCGGACCCTGCACAGGGTGACTAAATATTTAGTTATTAAGTTAATTATATGTATAGATACTGGTTCCAGAGGTATTTAATTTTCTTTTAAAAGCAAAAATGTAGTACACGGACTACTTACATATTTAGATCATTACTATATGTTATAGTAATCTATGGCAACTTAGCTGGTTAATGTATTATTTAATAATGTGTTTTATAAGTGTCATTGTTCCGTTTGTGCCCAAATAAACATTAAAACAAAACAACTCATTTAAATAGTCCAAAACAAGACAAAAACTTATATTATTGTTAATAATGTTTGTTTTTAATAGTTTTAAATTTCTTTTTTGACAGATGTAACATAGAAGATAAAAAATTGTAAATAATAATCAAATAACAAGTTTATTTAGTGTAGGCAGTCACCTCGTCTGTTTGGCTTTAGGGCTTAATTTGTCTTAGTCTAGATCGTCGTATCCTAAGAATAAGGGCGTAATTACAAGAAGTCAATTTTTCAAGAGAGGCTTTTTGTGTCTAAAAAAATCAGGTTAGAACTTAGAGATTGTAACCTTATGTTTTTAATCACTTAAGACTACCTATTAGTTTTAATTTGTAATTATTTTCTTGAGTAGGTAGTTTTTTTAAAGTATTTTTGGTCCTTTCCGTATTTTTACGTGAAAATTACAAGATTTTTTTATTTCTCATCGAGCAATTAAGACGTAAGTAATCAAGGAGCCTTATTCGTGGGAAAATTCAGGGCCACAACCGTAGTAGAGGCCTTTTTGATAAGGTATTCTATACTAAACTATTGTAGATGCTACTCTATGTATGAGCAATAATTTGAATCATACTTCATATTTGTTTGAGAAATTAATGAAACTTTCGTTTCACCCGCCGAAGAAGGGCGTTATGATATCTAGTGGCTTTGTTCTACGCTAATCATCTGTTATAATATCAAACTGACTGCTTCATATTATTTAACAAATAATATGAAATCATAATAAATTATCAGTGAAAATATTATAGCTACAAGTAATAGCAAGTATAAAGTCATACGTTATACGCTTCATTTAGATTTCAGCCGTGATAAAATCACGAAACTAAATACTTTCTCCCGCCCCGCTTTTTGCCACCTTGTGGAAGACGGGGTCCGTATGACAGTCGCGGCGTCTTTCGCCGGATATAACGGCACCAATGCAATTGTGTTTCAATTCAAAAACTTGAATATCTTTGTAAATTTTATAACTTCTAAAGTATTTTAAAAGCCATTTGGTGCAGAAAAATAGTAGATTACGATTTTGAAAAAAGAAAAAACGGTATTAATGATGGTTGCACCCATTTTCCATACGACGACTGATGACGACCACACTTTATGCACTAGTGCATAAAATGCGATTTTATGCACTCTATACCCAGCATAAATAAGGACTTTACGAGCATGAGAAATGAAAAACCATCTGATATCTCTATTTTGTCTTTATAACGTTAGGAAAAACCATAACCTCCAGCCGTACGTAGAACGAAACGCAAAACCAAAGACAATCTGTCAGTCATGCTGTCATGTCATTGACCGAGTTATCACACGTAAGGTTTCTAATAGGATTAGTTTCCAATTATTGTTAAATATTTAGCGTTATTATCTTAAAGAGGCTCTTAAATTAGCCGCCAAAATGTGGCTCGACGACGCTGATGGCTTGACGGAGATATTTAAAGGCTATTTGCCTTATTACTTGCTTGTAGCACTGCCTATTTTTATCATCATGTCTGCGGTGAACCCGGTCGCTGCTTCACATGAGTTTTCTGTGTACAGAATGCAGCAATATGACCTTCATACAGTCCCCCACGGTAAGTCAGTCGTGGAAGTGCATGTTTCATTTATAAAAGCTAAAATCGATGACGTTTTGAGGTTATCGAGGTTGCTTCCTTAAATAAACAGTAATTCAGGCTACTCATCTATCTTATCATTTAAGATGAGTCGATGGCCTAGATAATTGTCTAATTTCTTAATTTTTGGTTTAGTTTGTGTATTTAAATATTAGAGAAGATTGTAATTGTTATATGAAATTGTTTATCCTCATTGTCTAGCCTCAGGCTGAGCCACTCAGATTTGTACCTAGCTTAACACTTCCTTCCCCTTCTTTTTGTAATTAATGGCCGTCCCTGCGGTATTCCGCAGTGATTTCGCCAGTGTGAGTGAGTAGAGTAAAAGTAAAAATCCATCTTTCAATTGGCCATTGTCCCTCCTTGAAGGTTACTGGCAGACCAACAGATCCAATGTGCATCACAGTTAAATAATTGTGAATTATTTTTCAAATGTACTTTGTTTTTGCATTTTGGACAGTAAAATATTTACCTACATACACTCATACATTATGAGATATTGAGTATCTCTACGGCCACACATCAATTGATCATGCAAATGTGTGTTGGCTTTCATTTTTGGGTGATGTAGAAGGCATTATTTTCCTGCTATCATTGTCTCCTTTTGGTATTTTTAAATTTTAATAATAAAAAAAAAATATCACAAGACAATGTCACACAAATTAACCTAGTCCCAAACTAAGCTCTGGGCTTGCCTTTCAGTACTAGACAACGATAAACTTACTTATATAGAGATTTATATAGAACTCTCTCAAACTAAGGAACAAAATACTTGTGCTCATCACACAAATATCTGCCCTTACGGGGATTTGAACCTAGGGCCTCTAGCTTCGAAGGCAGGGTCACTACCAACTAGGCTACTGGGTCGTCCAAAAGCAATACCATAACACGTCAAAGGCAATATAGTTTCACCATGTTAAATGGAGATTGATTAACCTACTTTCATGATTCATAGCTGCCTTACTCATCGTTTTTTTTTTACTAGATATAATTTGTGTGATGAGCACAAATACCTGCCCTTACCAGGATTTGAACCCAGGACCAGCTTTGAAGGCAAGGTTACTACCAACTAGGCCAGCGTGCAGTCACTCGTGAGATTTTAGTATGGAATATGATTTTAATATTTCTGTGTTTTGTAATTCATTCCTTTTTCATACATTCCAGGATGCCGCAGCGCCAGCTTCAACCTTGAAGGCCGCTCCCTCAACTCCTGGAGCACGGCGCGCCACTGCGTCGTGGCTCGCATCCAAGATGTCTCCCTGGAGAAGTTCCTTGAGATCAGAAACAAAGCTGGAGCCTTGTTGCTGGTGTTGCCAAAGAATAATACTGCCTTGAGTGAGGTGGAGAAAGAGGTATGCCAAAGAATTTCTTGCAGATGATAATTTATGTTCACTTAGGACTCTTCAGCGGCAAGCACTAGAGTTTTTTTGATTAAGATTTATATAAATTATGATTAAACTCTGTTTGGATGTCAGAAAAAGATTTTGGTATAATTTTATTAAAATAGTGGATTGTTTCTAAATTGAAAGATAACTTAGTTAACATACTATATGGGCAAATTCACACAGAACAGTTCCATATGCATTCTCCAACTTATTTCATTAGTTTGGGGCTAGGTCAATTTGCGTGAGATTTTCCCGTGGTATTTATTTACCCACTATCTCCACAGCACATCCAAGTCCTAGAAATGGCGATGATACAGGATGAGATCAGCGCCCCAGTGTACTTTGCAAAGTGGTCTCCGGACTTCGAGGACATCTTGGATGACCTGCAGCATAGTTTTATCACAGACGACAAGTCTGGGACAGCTTTGGAAGCCATGTTAAACACCGTCTCTTCTAACGGCTATCAAATTGGTAAGTATTTCTAATTATTAAATACAATGTACAGTCAAAAGTTATAAATAACATTACTTTCATATTCAGTACCAATTTCACCATGTGATGTCAACCACTTAACAGACCATTAGAGTGTTAAGAGTTGTCATAATGTATGAACTAACAGTCGATTAACATTGATTAAATTTAACATCGACAGTAAAATTGGTACTAAGTTTAAGATTTAAAAACAATCAATTAAAATGCACTTGTTGAAAATTCAAGTTTCAGGTTACATGTGAAACAGTACTAAGTATACATCTCTGTCCATTTCAATTGAAATTGACTAGAGTTATTTTATAAACCTTGTCAATGTTTTAAACTGTATTTGTTATACTGTTTTTAATCTATGAAAATGCACTCCACAACTTAACTTTAAATTGCAGAATGACATCCTATACATGATAAAACCAGCATTTAATACCTTCGGGAATCAGTTAGACTAGCATAACAGTGTATGAGAGCAAGTGAAAGAGTACAAACCTAAAGGTTATTTTAAGAGTTGTACTATAGTGAGTTGTTGTAAAGGAACACTAAACTGGAGCACTGGTTAATTGCTTTCAATGAAGTCATTTAAATTAATTCATCACGCTATTTGTTGTCCAGTCGAGTCGGTTGAATGCTCTATGAATCGAGATTTACTTTGACGTATCTTGAAACATCTCACTTAAGAGGATTGTGAAGCGATTCTTGAATCGCGTAGCTGTCAAAAATAATCCATACAAATTTAGCTTCGGGCGATAACGTTTCTCACCCCCTAAGTTTAATCCGATTGCCTCGATTTCTGAAAATGTTGTAGATATTATGAAAAACTAGATCTGTACGTTTCCGCTGTTGTTTTTTTTATTTTTTTTTATCTGTCCAATAAACATTCTCTTGGAAAGGAAATCTTACTAACCTAGTTTTTCATAATATCTACAACATATTTAAAAATCATAAAGATCGGACAACATTTAAGGGGAGAAAAACGTTATCGCATTTGTATGGTAATTTTTTGCTTCACAGCCCTCTTAAGACCAGTTTCATACGGCCCTTGTAGAGCCGAAATGACAGTCGGAGTGGCAAGCCTAAAAGGACGGCGCTGGGTAAAGACTAGGGAATGTAAATAACCAGTTAAAACCGGTTATTAACCTTATTTAGCATACTAAATTCGGTTATGAACCGGTCATTTGCATTCCCTAGTAAGGACCACAAAGGTGGGCACGCAATTATTTTTTCTATGAAACTTTTCCGTTGTGTGACGAAAATTAGCGATACAATTTGTAAGGATATTTTTCATCGCACAACGGACCTTTTTTCGCGTTCGTTGTTTGTATCGTTAACTATTTTTAACCATGGTCCAACTTTTTGGTCCTCACCCAGCTATCTGTTAGAATGAGAAAAGTACATTCGCGGTCAAATAATAAGGGACGGAGTGTGTTTTTTATACAAACGAGGCTATTTCGAAGCATTGGTTTGAAGTTTGGGTCAGCATTCGGATTTCCTTACATTTTAAGGTGGGCACGAATTAGAGCAGCCTCGGGTTGAGGCACGCAAGGCTCACCTATTTTGCTCGAATTCGCACGCGCTCACGCGCTGTGCGCGAGCAGCGGGCGAGCGGCGCGCGGCGAGCCGCCGAGAGTCGGGTCTTTTGACCGAGCTCAAAGGCGCCTCGTTGTGCGTGCCTCGCGTAATTTGGACGTGTATCCGAGCGTGCCGCGGGCAGAACGACAAGTTCTAACTTGTCTGTGGGCGAGGCGCGTACAAATTTGATAAAGTTGCTGAACCGTTCACCATCGAGGCGATTTCTTCCTATTTTTGTTAATAATTCGGTGAATTATGTATGATAAACGCAGCCGCGGCTGTCGTTGTGTCCGACCCCTTTTTTCCACGATGTCGGCTCGCTGCGAGCACGCTGCCTCACAGACGCATGTTTATGTGCAACAATTTGGCTCGCGAGCAGCTCGCCGCGCGCGCCTCTGGCTGAGCCTTTCGGATTCGTACCCAGCTTTAGATGTTTTTCTGAACATGCACAAATCCGGCGTTAACCCGCAGATTCAATCAGTTGGATATCCTCCACGCAGTATATACGCCTGTTGTAATACGGACTGTGGTGCTCATCACATTTTTTAAAGTGTGATCTCTGATCCCTGGAGCGTTTGGTTGCAGTGGTGTCGGCCCCGCCGCCCCACAAGCTGGACTCCAAGCCGGTGACGCTGCACGGCAAGCTGGTCGGCCGCTCCGGCTCAGCGCAGACCATCATCATCGCTGCGCACTACGACTCCTCAGCTGTTGCCCCGGTAAGTGAACACCTACCCAAAATGGCGTCGAGATGAGTTCATTTTTAGTGTACCGTACCCAAAGGAATTCAACAGGACTCTATTACTAAGACTCCGCTGTCTGTCGGTCACCATCCTGACAATGGCAGGTGACATTTGACATTACAGTGTACATGGCGCAGCTTATATGTATCGCAGTGATGTGTTAGAGTGTTAATTTTGCAATGTATACCGAATTGTCACGATGTTGAAATAGGGGGCAGGCTGCATCTCATGAATGTGACAGCTAGACAGTTGAAATTTACACAGATGACGTATTTCTGTTGCCATAACAACAAATACTATAAACAGAATAAAATAAATATTTAAGTGGGGCTCGCATTGGAATTTCTTGGAGTTTTTTGCTCGATATTAATAACAGCAACAGATAGATATCGATCAAAAAAAATATTTAATTAAATAAAATAAAATAAATTAAGGGGGCTGCCATACAACAAACGTGTTTTTTTGCCAACGTTGTATTGATAATGGTACAGTCACGGACTTTAATTGATCAGCCACTTGCCACTGCTCATATTTTAGCCGTGTAATGCAATCGGGTTTTTGAAACGTTACCATAGCAACCCTATTAAACGACCAATAACGACTATGTTCAGTAGAATAGCTGATTGGGCGTTGTATCACCAATAGTAGCTGTTGTTTACGTATAGCCATAGCAACTAGATAGACATGCAATTGGTTGCCTTTGGGTGATGTCACTCTGTTGTCTGGTTGGTAGATCTGGGTCTCAGGTAGCCAACCGTTAATATTGCATGTCATTTTGTTCTTCTATTATACGAAAACGTGAATTTACTTATCTCGATATACGAGTAAAACCGACTGAACCCGATTTGCATTACACGGCTAAAATACGAACAGTGGCAAGTGGCTGATCAATTAAAGTCCGTGACTGTACGGAACCCTTCTTGCGCGAGACCGACTCGCACTTGGCCGATTTTTGTACTGCTAATTTTCCTTTTAACCCATTTATGCCCTGGCCCCTGAACTATGTTTATAATTGGTTCCTAAAATGTCTCCTGATTCGAAAACAAACAAAATCCAAAATAGTTTTGGGCATTTATCAGAAGGCCTATAATATCCCAATTAAAAACAGGTAGTTACAGACATAGTCTGACGATGTGTCCAATATCAAAAATAACTCAATCCCATCTAAATCCCCAGGAGCTCTCTCTTGGCGCGGACTCGAACGCGTCCGGGGCGGTGGCCATCTTGGAACTGGCGCGGATATTCTCCCGCCTGTACGCGTCGCCAGCTGTTCGCGGCGCGCCTACTTTGGTGTTCGCACTGACATCAGCCGGGCACTCGCTGAATTACTTCGCCACCAAGAAGTGGTTGGAGGAACAATTGGATTCTACCGATTCTACGCTGTTACAGGTAATGTGGCCTTGTTCACCTTAAACTTAACACTTATTGCAGAATATAACCTGGTATCCTTAGGTAGGTTTCACTATAACAACGTATTGTTACGCCGATGGATTAAGGCGAGTAATTTTCAAAAGTGATTCTTGGTGCTTTGGAAGCGGTTTCAGCCGGCTGCAATATTGTTTCAGTCTGTTTCATAGGTAGCTCAAGTCAACATACTAGAAAATCGAATGGTGCTGAGAAGTTTAAAAAAACCTGTGAAAGAGATAACACGATTAGAAATGACACAGCAATACGTAGAATATTCCAGAACTGTGAGCCAAGGACATTCGATTGTAAACTAGGTCAATCCAGTTGAAAGTCAAGGATATCGCTATTGTAAACGAATTAACAATGTGTACAACTTCTAGCAAGGAACTCTAGGTCGTCCTCGGCGGGTCAATAATTTCAAAACACCTTTCATTTCATCGAACGCTATTTTCTGCTAAAACTATGATACTTTCAAGGTATCTTAAACATCTAACCTAACATAACATACGCTTCCTATTTTTAAAAATCTCTTGAATGCGCACCTGTTATCTCTCCCTTAGCGAGCTTCCTTCCTTTTCGCAGTGTCATATTATTTTGTATTTATCTATAGTTTTGTATGTATATGAATATATTTATATGTATATGTATATGTCGGCGGCCGTGCCGCAGCGGATAAAAAATCGCGAGGTGCGTGACGCGGCTCAGGCCTGAAATATGCGTTTTCCTAAAATGTACAATTGTCAAAACGTCTGCGTTCTTACAATGTTAGCACTTCTATTTTGTCAGCTTTCTCAAAATAACTGGTATTTAAAATGTGTACAGTCTCTGGAAGCCGTCTATTCATAATGTTTACATTCCTATAATATTAGCATTACCATAAGTTTTGCCTTTCCGTTATGTTTGTATATAGGCTATCGTCTTATTATGTTTGATTTCCTATAATGTCTGCTTTATTTCAAATCAATGTTCTAAATTGAAAGGGTTGATAAATATCTATAATTACTGTGCAGTATTATTTATATTATTATGATAATTATTTTTTAACACAGTTGCTCAAAATGTGGTACTTTTCGTAGCTGTATATCGTGCGGAAAGTTGGATATTCCGCACTAGTGCGTTATAGTTTTCCATTTTTTTTAAATATAATTTTGTTTCAACTTCCAAGCCGTGCATCCAACCAAAGAGTTAGCATGTTCAACCACTTTTTGATTACGTCATTTAGCATTGAGACTATACATAGGTAATACAATTTAAAATATTAAAATTAAATAATATTTATTAGGTAATATTAAAAAAACAGCTCTCATCAAGATGGCTGGATCTGAATTAGTATTACGAATGATTAGATAGTTGCGTATTAAGGTGAATTCACATTACACCATGCCGAAACCGGGCCCAGCCCAGTACGGCGTAATGTAAATCCACCTTTATGCATTACCGCTGGTTTATAGAGAATTATACTTTTTGATTTTTAAATATAGGTAATTAAATTACTGTGACTTTTTTTATTTGGCTGAATGGTCACAACCGTTGCCATTTCATAAAGTCTGTGTCAATTAAAAGTAAAATTGTCTCTTGTAATAGTTTTATTTACTGATTCATTTTGTTTCATTGATATTTTTTCGCAAATGTATTAAAAAACGTCGTTTGATACACGTGCGGAACTGTCATTTTAACTCGTCCCGAGTCTTGTCCCTCGCTTGCAGCTCGGGCCAAGATACTTCGGGACTCGTGTAAAATGACATACTTTCCGCACTTGTATCAAAATGTACTAATTTATCATCCCGTGTGGTTGTCGGGTTAGAATAGTGCCACTCCATGTCTTCCCGTGGATGTCGTAAGAGGCGACTAAGGGAATAAAGGCTTGTAGTACTGTTAGGCGATGGGCTTGCAACCTGTCACTAATACACTAGTAAACCTCTTAGCCTGTTAGAGCAAAATGTGGTTACAGAAATATCTGTAAGTCTTTAGAGTTGTTGGTATTTCTGTAGCTCTGCCTACCCCACTCTGGGAATGAAGGCGTGATGTTATGTATGTATGTATGTAATTATTATTTAAAATGGCTTCTTTCCTGTTGTTGAAAAACCAAAAAGGAAAAGATTGTAAATGTGGCGTTCATGATTGCAGACATTTTGGGAATAAGAGTTTTCTGGAATGCAAAAAATGTAAGGCAGATATTTTGAGGTTGCAGACATTTTGAAAATTAACACTTTCTGAAAAGCGAACATTATATGAAAACTGACATTCTTGGAGACAGACATTATAAGAAGCTGACATTTTGAGAAGATGACATTATGCAAAAGACGTGCTGACATTATGGAAAACAGACATTTTGGGAAAAATACATTTTAGGAAAACGCATATTTCAGGCCTGAGCCCATGACACGTTGTGCAGTTCTTATAATAATCACGCCGCGTTTCGGTCGCGTGCTCGCAGCATTCCGGTCGCGTTCCCGCTCCGCCGACAAACCGCCGGCAAAAACGCTAGTGCGAACAAGCTCCTATGGTTTCAGCAGAAAGTATCGTTCGATGAAATGAAATCCGTTGAAATGGTACCTTCGAGGAAGTGATGAGTTATCGTAATAGATGGGTCTCGTGTTGTGTGCAGGACGTGTCCCTCGCGATGTGCCTGGACGCGCTGGCGGGCGCGCGGCTGACGGCGCACGTGTCGCGGCCGCCGCGGCCGGGCGGCGCCGCGCACGCGCTGCTGGCGCGGCTGGGCGCGCCCGCGCTGCACAAGAAGATCAACCTCGCCGACGACCTGCTGGCCTGGCAGCACGAGCGGTTCAGCATCAGGAGGATGAACGCGTTCACTCTTAGCAGTTTGCAGGTGTGTACACTACACTCGCGGTCAAATAATACGTTGCCCAGTACCTTTTTCATAATGAGGCTATTTCGAAGCCTCGGTGGCCAAGGGATGCTTTTAGTAAAATCTTATAATAGATACCCTGAGCATCGATACAGGACTTCCAGAGAGCCTAGAATACCCAACTGTTGCCGTTCTACTGGGAACATGTCCCGGCAATAATCGGTTATAACCGGTTTGAACCGGTTATTTTCATACAAAAACTGTTAGTAACCGGTTAAATAAACGCAGTTATAACCAGGTTATTTCCACGGCTCTTGAGACATTACATATTTTAACATTAGAGCGTGGGGGCTTCAGTTGAGCGAAATAACTTTTGCCTTTAAAGTAATAAAAGAAGTATAGGGCGCAACTACCTTATCGGAAGTAGACCGATTAATAAAGTAAGGTTAATCAAATGGACATCACCAGAACTCTGTCATTGGTAGCGTCGACTGACAAGCGAAGTCAATTCTTGGAACTTCGTTGATGCTGGGCCGGCCCTCAGCCAGCTGGTGGCTCAATAAGTTGAAGTTAAGTTAAAATGTACCTTATTGACTTACTTGCTAAAGTGTATTTTGAACCTTATTTAATTTGTTAGTTACGAGCTATTGCAGTATCACCGACGATACGCATTATAAAAAAATGACTAATTGATGAAATTCTTGCGGTGTTTCTTCTCAGCAGTGGTATCCTCTTGGAAAACGTTGATGGAGTAAACAACAAACAGATCTCTCCTATTGTTGCCTGCGTATATCCATGTCCCCTATTCTAAGTAGGGCATGCAAATAACCGGTTTAAACCGGTTATTAACCATCTGTTACATACTAAATTCGGTTATTAACCGGTTATTTGCATTACCTACTTAGGATAGGGACCATGCATATGTGCATGTTTTTTCTTTGCCTTAGACCCAAGGCAAAATTGTAAGGCCAGGACAGTCGTTATGATCGTGGGATTGTGAACAGAGCCACAAGGACCCGTCGCGCAGCTCGGTGCTGGACGAGCCGGCGGCGGGCGCGGCGCGCGCGCTGGCGGGCAACGTGGCGCGGACGGCGCGCGCGCTGGCCGCGCACGTCTACAACCTGACCGCCGACGCCGAGGACGACTCCGCGCTCTATGACGACGCCCTGGTAACCAACAGCTGTAGAAACCAACAACGACCGTATACGACATTCTGCCGATTTCCCTTTTTTTTCGATTTTTTATGGTTATGTGATTTTACAGTTGAAATACTCTACAAATTTTCAATTTTCAACGAATGTATGAGCTACTACTTCGTTTTTAGGGTTCCGTAGCCAAACTAGGAACCCTTATGTTTCGCCATGTCCGTCCGTTCGTCCGCAGCCTAGCGCAGAGACTCTTAGTACTAGAAAACTGTAATTTGACATGAATATGCATATTAGTCACGCCAACAATGTGGTACAATAAAATGTAAAAAAAAAACGACTTAGTAATCCGTTTATGAAATATTAAGCTTTAATATTAAGTGTTGTCATCATCGCCCCCCCTTCACCCTACAGCCAAAACTACAAATACTAAAAATCTTAAATGAAAGAACATATAACGAATTGTAAAGAAAAATATCACGACTAAGTAGACACACACTGTAATCAAATCACCTCAATCACCGAACCAACTCTTGGTTCGGTGATTGGGGTGATTACAGTGTTTATACCTACTAAAATCATCTAAGACGGCACCAATTAACTTTAAATAGAAAATTAGTTATTACTTGTTGATTTTTATTTATGTTTATAGTACATAACTGCTTCGGAACCCTACACTGAGCATGGTCCGACATGCTCTTGCCCGGTTTTTATTATTTTATTTTGATTAATCGGCCTGTAACCGGCGACTATTTTGTGAATTTTTCTGTAAGAGGTTTAGAATATCGCATGTTCACGAATCGTTTTGACGTCTAAAAGGTATGAAAAAATTTAAATTTATTGCTGTAAAAGTCGTCTAAAAGAATTATGAATCACTTTTTACCACGTTTATATAATTTTTTCGTGTCAAGAAATAATTTACTTGGTAAAATTTTAAAGAAAATGGGCAAAATATTGATTTTGATTTCGGCTACTTAAAACTCTCGTTCATAAACGGAAACTTTAATCGAAATATTGTTTTTTTACAAAACCATATTTTTGAAAGACCTGTCCATCGACACCCCACACTACGGGGTAGACGAGAAAAAAATACGTTCCCACGTTACGTGTAGGGGAGGTACAGTAAAAAAATTCTTAGAAGTCGTTTTATTCTGTGTACTAGTGACAATTTACCATTTTCTCTTACGTGCACAAAGATGAAGAAGAACCATGCTCGTTTATTTTCAGGGTGTGGACGAGGCGTCGGTGAAACAGTGGTACATGTACCTCTCGTCGCAGGCCAGGGCTCCGCACCTCATCACGACAGGAGCGCCCAGCGCAGGTATATTATAGTAGTACGAGGGGCGGCTGAAAAGTTCCAAGCCTAAGGTGAAAAAAAAACAACAGAAAATTTCAGTTTCTATTTTTCAATGTAATCCCCCTCTAATATGATGCATTTCTCACATTTATTATATAATGCTTTTAAATCGTTAAAAAATAATAAATAAATAAATAAATATCACGGGACAATCTCACACAAATTGACCTAGTCCCAAACTAAGCTCTAGGCTTGTACTATGGGTACTAGACAACGATAAACATACTTATAATAGAGAAATAAATACTTAAATACATAGAAAACAACCAAGACTCAGGAACAAATATTCGCGCTCATCACACAAATATCTGCCCTTACCGGGATTTGAACCCAGGACCGCTGGCTTCGGAGGCAGGGTCACTCCCAACTAGGCTAGCGTGTCGTCAAATATTCTTTGCTTTGGCTTTGAAAATGCTCTTCTACTGCCGCCTTCATTTCTTCATCACTTCCAACTCGCTTTCCTCTAAGGTCTTTCTTTAAATTACTGAACCGAAAATGGTCGCTAGAGGCTAAATCTGGACTATACGAATACTATAATTTCTTCGAAGTCGATTACCTTCAGAGCTAGTCTTGCAACACGCGCGGTATGAACTGGGGCGTTGGCTTGCAAAAACAAAACGCCTTTACTGATTTTGCCCCTTCTTTTTTCAAGTATGGCTTGACGCACTTGTCTCAATAGCTCAGAATAATAAGTTGCATTTATTGTAGAGCCTTTTACTAAATAATCTATTAAAAGAATTCCATCCGCGTCCCAAAACACCGCAGGCAAATTTACAATTGTAATGACATAATCTTTTCCATTACTTTTTTTTCCATTGTTTGGTTTTAAATGGGCTGTCTAGTGGCCAGTAACATAATTACATATACAACCTCACAATACCTTAGGCTTAGAACTTTTCAGCCGCCCCTTGTATATCTACACACATGTCATAAACCCTTTATGATGCATTCAAAAACCACAAATATCATTATTACATTTAAATTCCGAACATCTTTGAAAAACAAAGCAATTTTATTTGACCTCAATTCTAATGTCACTCGTAATGACTATTTGTTGGAAATGAAATGTCAATTGCATACAATTTTGACAAATCTCGCATAATACTTGATACCGAACGGTATGATAGTAGAGGCCGACTGTAGCTTGGGACTGAATATAAAAAAAACTATGGTTGCCGCCATTTTTGACGTTCTATTTGTCTTGTCTCAAAAATTTGTTTGTTTTGTTGTTTAATGTGGATAAAGCAGTGTATGTAACTGTACATAATTAGGGTTTAAAAAACCCACCTACCGGCTCGTTTCACAAACACACACACGTATTTTAATGCCTTTTATTATGTATCAGTCACATAAACTACTATTAATAACACATACATAATGAAAGGCATTAAAATACTGAGTGTACTGCTAGCTGCTAGGTTAGGTTAGGTTAGGTTAGGCTAAAGTTGAGTCAAAAGGCGCCATAACTACACAGAATAGGAGCTCTTCGGATTCTAGCTCCGATATTCATACAGATAAATGTTGACAGGTGTGACAGGCGCGCTAGAGCGAGCCCTGTCCCGGTACATGGAAGTGTCAGTCAGCTCGCACGAGCTGGACAAGAGAGAGCCGGAGTACGCGCTATACTCACCGACCCGCGCCGTGTTATACGTGTACAGGTGAGTCACTAGTGCGTGACAGGTGTGACAGGCGCGCTAGAGCGAGCCCTGTCCCGGTACATGGAAGTGTCAGTCAGCTCGCATGAGCTGGACAAGAGAGAGCCGGAGTACGCGCTATACTCACCGACCCGCGCCGTGCTACACGTGTACAGGTGAGTCACTAGTACGTGACAGGTGTGACAGGCGCGCTAGAGCGAGCCCTGTCCCGGTACATGGAAGTGTCAGTCAGCTCGCATGAGCTGGACAAGAGAGAGCCGGAGTACGCGCTATACTCACCGACCCGCGCCGTGTTATACGTGTACAGGTGAGTCACTAGTACGTGACAGGTGTGACAGGCGCGCTAGAGCGAGCCCTGTCCCGGTACATGGAAGTGTCAGTCACCTATACTAACCTACATCGATATAATTTTTATTACAACTCGCTCCTTTTTTATGTTTTCGGTGTGATGTAATTTTGGGCGGCATTATCGTTTTTGCCCCAGTTTGAAAAAATCCTGAGCTAGTGGAACCCGATACCGCGATCTTCCTAAGCTCACCACCTAGCCTAACCGCTCCGTCTTATTTTCCAGCGTGAAGCCAGCAGTATTCGACCTGATCCTCACGCTCGCGATTATCGCCTACCTCGCCGTGGTCTACTTCGCAATGCAACTCTTCCCTCTATTCTACGACGAGTTCGCGAAAATTATCACGGGCAAGCCCAAAACGTACTAAGATAAGGTACGTTTTTGTAAACGAAGCAATAAATTAACTCTAGAAACTGGTGTGAAATGCTGTGGATATTTAATTATTGATAGACATATTTCGATATAATAGCGTGAATATCTAGTTTTGGACGATGAATAAAATCTAACATAATTATATTGACCTCTGTTAAATTTAAGATGTAACCTGTGACAGCTCATATGAACACGTATAACACTTGTTTCTTTAACTCTACTTAAATACTACACTTGTATAAACCTAGCGACGCCGTTCAGCAATTTAAATAATGAATCCCTCTTTTTAAATACCTTGCATGTGAGTAGAGTAAGTGATTGAAATTACGAAATTTGACTGTCTCTAGAGTTATCCTAAATTGAACAAAGTATAGCCCCAAGCAAAACTAAGCGTATACTACGGGTTTTAGACAACAATACATTAAAAACGTTTAAGACTACAGGGGACGAGATACATAACGCTTGCATTAGCGATATTCGAAAACTGAAATAATATACAAAAAATGACATGAAAAAGCAAATGTCAAGTAGCTTAGTTCATAATGATTCTATCGCTATAAGAAACCACTGAAAAAATATTGAAATTATACATAAACTTAAGGGTTTATCGTAATATGGACATAAGGACAATTTACAATAATTCCGATTAAAATAACCAATAACTCCGAAAGTACTAAAAATCGCTGAACATACATGGGGTTAAATCGATAGCTTATGAGCTGCCCTATGACCTATATCCGTCTTGACGTTGATTTTTGGAACACCCTGTATAAGATTGTCGTATACCGAAGATTGTCGCGTCGGCTTATTTCAACTCCACATTTAATCATCGAAAATCGCTAACGTAAGTTTTATGCGTCTTGTGTGACTTCCTGATGCTGTCGCTCGCGCAGGAATGTAATATAGTCCCCTAATGTTTTACCAAGTCGCCATTTGCCAAATTATATGATATTTCAACTTTAATTTCGCGAAGAGGTAGTTCCCGCCACGTTTTTTATTGTGGTCAATTTGTCTAACCTATCGTCCCTATACTTCCTCAAACTTATCAGATCGAATAGTGTGATAGAAAAATAGTCTTTATTTTTCTTGGAACATGAGTGCTTTTCATACTAATCAATTAGTAACGATACGCGGTTGAAATAGTAAAGGGGCGATGTGTAATAAGCCAAAAATCTATGTAATATTGTAATGGTTTTAGCATAAATACGCTTTTGCTAAATGAAAGTTTGTAAAACGATACGTATGCCAAACGTACTTTTGGTCAAATGTCGCGAGGCAGAGTGTCAAGTCCAACATGCACATAGCAACTGTCATAAAATATTAAATGTTCCAGTAACACCAAAAATGGATTTCGCGCCAGTTAATGAGTGCCTTCAGAATCGGGGCATGTAGAAGTTTATATATTATCCCATGCAGAGCACTGAGTATGATTTTTTTATCCGGCAAGAGCATTTATATTTGTTCTTTAAAATTTGCTTCTAATCAAGTACCGGATAGGATATTTATTTCTACGCGTCTCTTGTCTTAAATCACTTACATAAGTACAGGTCTTATTTATTTACAATGTCTTATGTGAATGTAGGTTTAGAATGAAATGGATTATTACCGTGGCTATTATATAAGGTGATTTTCGCGTGTTTCCAGCTGCATTTAATTTGCGTGTGCGTTATTAGTGCGTAGCGTTTGCGTGACGTGTGCGTTGCGTTTGCGTGACGTGAGCGTCCCGTTTGCGTGACCAGTGCGTTGCGTTTGCGTGACCTGTGCGTGAAGCCATTATTATTATGTATTTTCCATTTCATTCGTCGACTTAAGCCGACCCTAAGATTATGTGAAACAGGTAATCAGCGAAAAGAGAGTCACTAATTTACAAATTGTTGAACAATTACCAACAATTTATTTATGAGCGTTATGTACAGTTGAACTAGTAAATCAAATAAGTGGGGATCAGAAACATAGGTAAGCTAATATATTTTGTTTTAAGATCCATGTTGCAATTTTTTTCAATATATTTATTGCATGTATGTCTTATGAATTGGTCGTTTTTTGTAAACTGTTTTGCATAAGTTGTCATGCATTAAAACTTCGTCATCTTTTATATAAAAAAGGATTAGTATTAGTCTAATCTTGAATAGTACAATGACTATCACAATTTAAATGTATTTACTATCAATTTCAAAAGTGGTTCTAGTAAAATCGGGATATGAATCGACTAAGCTTGAAAATGAAAAGAGTATATTAGACTTTCCCTTTTTGAACCTCAGAAGACTAAATATCCAATTTCATCAGGATCATAGCAATACAAAAGATCACCTGATTCCGCTATTAACTAAACTATTAAATTGTTCCTTAAAACATTTTCTGACTGAGGGTATCAAAGACATCAATTCTGCCAACTGCAGATTTAAAATGGTAGTTTTACAAATTTATATTTGCTATCCATTCTAAACACAACCTGGTTTATCGTGCAAATAAGATAAACGAAAGACCATGGGCAACCTTGTATGAAGTCTGGGACAGAGCTGAATGACAAATAGGTCTTTGTGTATACTTCGTCTTTTCTCTAACACTGAGGAAAAAGACAGTGATGAGAGAAGTTTCAAAAATCCTTTTAAAATAGAGAAGAAGACAATTACAAAATTTAAACTTGGTCATTCCGATGTCTGTTAATGACATATCATTCAGCTCTTTTTGACGCATGGTCCTATTATAGGTCCTACGTTTGTTATCCAACACGTCTGGGAATATGTTGTTGTAAAAAATGCCCAGAGCACAATGAATTTTGTTTGTTCCCTAGCGAAATCACCTGTTTTTTTTTTACATCTGCCTTTTAAACCATTAATATGACATGGTTTTTGACAGACATACGATAAGCTTTTAATAATCGTTGTGATCTGTGGTCTTCTAGAATGTTCAAATTTCTGTTTAGAGTGTTGCTTTTATTATATTATATTTACAAACAATTATGTTCGCCGTCCTCACAGTTCCTTATTATATTCATGATGTTTAAAATTATCATAATGGCATTTGAAAATAAAACCCCTGAGATTGCGTGAGCTGTTGAATCCTGCCAAGTTTCAGTCAGTGCGATTGGAAGAACATAATTAAAGGAAATTTAGTTTAATTTATATTCCAATGATTATGAACCTCGTGGCGCCCACAATACTACAAACAGGATGATTTTTGTGAGTGGGAATTTGAATCTAACATCAAGGGAATAAAGCTCAAAAACCTTGCACTTAAATGCCATTTCTAACTTTGAAACAAATAAAAATTAACTTTATTGCTAAGAAAATAAAGCTCAAACTAAATTGTCGTTATTATGTACCTCCTATGGAACACCGGGTCTCACGAGGTTTAATTTATTTTTAAATGTTTCAATATTGAAAACTGCATTTAAGAACAAAGGTTATTGAACTTTATTTCTTCACTGGTAGATTCAAATTCCAACTAGATATATGAGTTATATATCTCTGTTCGTTTTAACAACCTGGAAATTGTCAGATTATGATAGCTCATAGTGTCTCTGAGTATACAGTGGGGGCAACAGTTCGGAATGTCATCTTGATTGGATAAACGAGGGCTTACGACGAAGAAGAATGTCTATCTAAGCAGCCAAGTTAACCCGATCTGTATAACATGACCAGAGCCCAGCATTTTCGGTGCGGCTTTTGTAAAGTTGTAGGGAGAGACCATCGCTTCTTATCGATATTATCAGACTGTTAAGCAGGCGCCGAACGTCCAGCGTCCCCATTACTTTTATTGTGTTTTCTAATAAACTAAAGTATCATCTTAAAATCTACGAGCGCTTTACTGTTGTACAAATTAATACGCAATATACAGGGTGACTTCAAATTGGTAATACAAAATCAATGTTTTACACACATTTCCCCTAAACTTAGCCCATCAATTAAGTCTCATACTTTTAAAATAATCAGAAGTATTTTTTTTTTTAATTTTTAAGCTATTGCATAGCTTCTATCGCGGGCCTTGAGCGCGGGGACCGAATCCAGAAATTCCGTAACGAAAAAACCTCACGCTCCCCACTCCGACGGGCAAGGAGGTGTGGCTTGAAGGCCGTGCATCGTCTAACGTCGTTTCAGTTCGGCAGTCTTCGACACGGCGTTGTGTGCGATTAGACGTATTGTACGACTCTACGAAACTCGCACGAATCGAGACGAGCTGCTCTGATATCGGACGAATACATAAGCAGCTGTTTATGAGAAAGTATATAGGTGTATAGGTATTTATGTACAACAGTGAATAGCTGTACTTGTAAAATTTGTGTATAAAGTGTTTTGAATATGAATGAACAAAGTGCATTTATTATTAATGAAGAAAGTCAAAATAATAAAAATATTTTAAACAATATTAACTTTTTTTATTTATTTAATAATAGAAAAAATCGTTTTCTTATCGGTCACCACGCTCAAAAAGTGTAACTTGAATTAATATCAAAGAAAAAGAAATACTGCATGAATAAAATAAATAAATAAAATTATAATTGCATAAGTTGATACAAAATGCTATGCAATAGCTTTACCGCGGCAGTCCCCGAGTGCCACACGTCTTTTTTAAATTACTTATCACATTTTTGTTGGCTTAATATGGTTATCCTACCATAATAATTAACAAAGAAGTTTAAAGAATTTCAAATGAACACTTTTTTCTTTGGTTATCCGTCATCTGTCGCAATTTATTAAGAAAACGTGTTTTGATTAGTACCTAATTGTCACTTATCAAAGAAAATAAGATTGTATTGTAAATGTAGTGTAACCACACTTTGGGACTTTAATTATTTGTTTTTTTCGAAAATTAGCATTAATTAAATACAGTTAGTTTTAACAAAGGAGTTAATGTATTATACTGTGTGACATTAACTAAGCCCCAATCAAGTGTTTTGTATTACCAATTTGAAGTCACCCTGTATAACATACATGACACAGTTTAATAACCTTTAACCTTCGTGTAGTCAACTTAACGGAGAAAGGTGGCCACTTTTTTCCGTTAAGTTGCTCACTCATAGTTCAATTGTTGTTTTGTCAAATTCTCTATAAATTGAGTATTAATTTGTACATGTACAACAGTAAAGCGCTCTTTGATTTTAAGATTAAGTTTATAAGAAAACAATATTAGTAATGAAGGCGCCACTGGACGCTCGGCGCCATCTTAATTAAGTTGTTACTTTATTATACAATTGTAAATATGCTTTTGATGGGAATATTATAAAATAGTTATGTGATTTCAAAAGGAATAAGTAATCTTTCTCAAGGTATAAAATATTTAGGTTTTCGTGATTATTCTAATTTCAATGAAGCAATTTAAACGGATAAATCTCCGATATTTCCAACCTTTTTTCATCATCAACCGCTGAAAAAAATACGTCATCGAAAATTTTTGGTTTTAGATTATAAAAACACAAAAATAACTATCGATTTATCGATAACATCGATAAACAGTGGTGTTCTCTTCCTACAACTTGTCAAAAGCTGCCCTCCATTTCGGGCCCTAGACATGACCAAGGGCGGATCCAGCTTTGGCGCCAGGAGGGGGTCACATAGTCGTGGTCAAGAACTTATAATTTAATTTTGATAACAGTAGATACAAGTAAAAATGGTCCACCTAAGACCTGGAACCAGCTCAGGGGGGGGTCATGACCCCCATGATCCCCCCCCCTGGATCCGCCGTTGGACATGATCTTGGTCCTTGTGATTATGTATGGGGGGTTTTAGATAAAACTATAATGTACATTAGTATACAATTGAAGAATTTGCCAAAAATATTATGAATTAAATAAAAATCACATTATCTAATTTAAGAGGGTTACGAGTTCAAAGACAAGTTTTGTGTATTCTAGGTTTTTTAGCTTTAGAAGATATGATTATTAATGTTATGTTGTAAAATGATCAGTTCCATTTTAAAATGGAAAGGGAATAAAAACTACGTCAATCCAAGTGTCGCCCCACTACTTAATTATTCAACTTGCACTGTTCGTATGTATAAAATAAATAAATATCACGGGACAATGTCACACAAAATGACCTAGTCCCAAACTAAGCTCTAGACTTGTACTATGGGTACTAGACAACGATAAACTTACTTATATAGATAAATATATACTTTAACACATAAAAAACATCCAAGACTCGGGAACAAATACTCGTGCTCATCACACACATTATCTGCCGTTACCGGGATTTGAACCCGGGACCGCTAGCTTCTTAGGCAGGGTCACTACCAACTAGGCCAACATGTCGTGTCGTGTGTCATATCGGGACTACTTTGAAAAAATCTCGTATCTTATAATTAGTGATGTAAGATTTTAACCTTAAACATGAAGAGAAATAAGTTTAAAATCGTGCATAACTAAAAATGAGATAAGAGGTATTTTCATTTCATATTCACATTCAAAGTAGTGACGATATGTTTGTATGTTGTCCGCTTGTAATTTTGCCAGTCAATTTTGAACCAGATCCCGTTAATAGAATGGGCTGAGATTTGGACCACATAGGCAAACGCGAAGACAATGCATTATTATGGTATCTAAGAGCTGATCTGATGATGGAGTCGAAAGGTGGCGACAGGATCTCCGCCATACTTAACGTTTTTAGTTTGGCTGCAATAAATTACAGTCGGAAACAAAAGCTTGTCACGAAAATGAAATTTTTGACAGACTTATTTTACGTATATTAACGCAACCGTGCTGTCTATGTGAGTAGTAGGGCGCGCTTAGTACTTATAGGAGAAGTAGTTCGTCTTTAAACAAAGGTACATCGCGCGGATTCATGTGTGCGTAACGCGTCCGTACGGCTGTGGGCGGCGCTAGCCACGCACACGAAACGGCATCTACTCACTGACTTCAAACTATGTCACATATGTTTACACATGCAAGCCGCGCGATGTACCTTTATTTGGAGATTGACTACTTCTCCTAGACTTATACTTTGTTGAAAACGCTACAAGCCTACTACCGAAGACTTGTCTTAGTTCTTAAAAAGTCCTGTTTATATATTTGTTCCGGCTTGAGAGCACCTGTTGTTTTGAGTCGCTTAGCTTAAGGTAATGATTGGATACGAGCAGTGATATTGGACCTAAGTGACTAGAAAATTAAGTTGATTTTAGTTTAAACAGTGATATTATTATAGCCAATGATAGCTGAAAGGTGACGGCATTGTGTACGGCAGTGACGGATTAATCCATTGTTTAATGTAGATATATCCTTCATTGATAACCTTTCAGGCTGATAACCTTTTTAAAGGTCTAGTGACGCTTCAATGAGTCGGACTTGCATAAACATGGCGTTCATAAGCTCTTATTGTGTTATAAAAACGTCCATCTAATGATTAAAAATATTTCAACAAATTGAGAACCTACTTTGTTCCTTCCTTCCTGTTGAACCTTTTTAACGCCATTGACGGATATTTCCGTCATGGTTGAAATAGCGTTAAAAAGGTTAAAATTAATTTAACCTTTGACATGCGTTGCAGTGACACGATGAAAAGCATCGCAATTTAAACCCTAGGTAGGTAGTAACGGCGTTTTTTTGTAGCGATGCTGTCGCGTCACACGTTCGGTATCGGTGTCACTTTCACACATTAGAGAGCAAATGTGAGGTCGATACGAAACGCTCGACTGCTTCGCCACAAAAAGCCGTCATATGCTACTTCCCTTACAAGTACAAACGCAAGTCTATTTCAACTATAACGAAAACCGTCGTTATAGGTTAATCTGTGACACGTCGAAGTTTAAGATAAAACCGTATTTTCTAGCCGCTTAGGTCCATTGTTGTATGGTAAGGTTTGAGAACAAAATATTCAAGAACGCGTCTTGTGTAAGCTTAAGTGGTTTATTGTACGGGAATTGAGAATAAAACTTTGTTTTAAAAAAATGTGTTTTATTTAAAAAACTGTAAAATCTTAAAATAATTACGTATTTGATTTATATTAGAGACTAATTCTTATATTAAAATATTTCATTGTAATAAAGATCTACAATCAAGTTAGAAAACAAAATAAAATATAATAAGCTACCTTTTGATATTAACATATAAAAATATATTTTCAAAACAACATTAAAGTCTTATTACAAAAATTATAAGTTTTAAAGTAACTGTTCACGTTAAGTACTTAAAAAAATATTTTCGCTTATTCAACTATTAATATTGTATTATACATAACTTAATAATTATGCATAACAACATACACTAAAAGGCACAATTTCGACTTAATTCCTAGGTATTGTAAAATACAGATTTTCATGGTTATGGTTGTCACACTGAAATTTGTATATACATTTGTCGCATGATATACATTACAGATTTTCCTGTAACTGCTTGAATTTATACAGTCGAGGTCAAAGATATGTACACCTTATTTCATATCTTTGTACTCGCATGTACATATTCCCCACCACAGTCGCGGGCGTATTAACTAACATTTGACTCAAAAATATCTGACATGTCTATTACTACGCTTAGGAGCAAACAAATCGAGCCACTTAGTACTGAATTTCAATAGAAAGTGGCTCGATTTCTTTGCGCCCAAGTATAGTTCAATGTTGGTTAATATATTTTTCATCACACATGGTCGGAAAGGGTGTCATAGCACGCAGGCGTAATAGGGCAGTTATGGCCTATTTACCTCCCATGGGAGTAATGGGTTTGGTTTTAAAATATAAAACCAAAAATATAAAGTACATCATTTCAGACTAAGGAGGTGTAAAATCAGCCAAGGTTTATTACCTATATTCAAAACTTGGCTATAAACCAATTTTACTGTATGTAAAACCTATACCGTAAATTTAAATGCATTACATTTATATTTTACTATTATTTCAGAGACATTTGCAATTCTTTTATTAAGTTTTATATTGAAAATCGGTACTATCTGGCAGTATGGTCTGTCAAGTTTGAAGACTAATGACAGTTCTTAGCATTGTCTGTGGAAGACTATATTGAAAAAAGTTGACATGTTAAAAATCTCTTTTAGCGAATCGAGTGCCATTAATTTTTTAATGTTTTTTTTCTTAAATAGTCTATTTTTTTATTTCCTTGTAAATGTGATGAAAAACATTGTATGTATCACGGGCAGTAAGGAGATAACAAACTCAATTCACTAAACGCCCCCCGCCTACGACGCCAGGCTTCTAATATTCTCGTTAGGTTATCCCCTTCTCATTTCCCTTGATGCACAATGTACTATATCTGGTGACTGTACGTTGGGCTTATAAGTAGCTGCACACTTTAGTGCTTTGTCACTTTAACGTCATGTTTGAACTGGTGCGACACAAATTTAATTTGGACGGTCAAATATATCTAAATCGTTGAATCAATTCTAAATCCTCCACTTCAATTTGTTTTATTTTGTAATTTATTCGTTATTATAACTACCATGGCACTTTCAAAGACCCCAAATATCCTTGCAACTTAGACCCTATGTCAAACTGTATAAAGGTCAGCCTTAGCCCTCGAGGACGTCGACGCTGGCGGCGCCCGTGATATCCTTCAGCTCTGTCGATCTGAATGTCGCCACGATGTTGATCTTGCCAAGTTTCTGGAATGGGACAGATTTGATGGGTCGATTAATGTGACAAGTGGTAACATGCTAATAAGATAGCACAAAGAAAATTGTATACGGGCTTTTTAACCTTTTCACCGCCATTGACTTGATACAAAAATCGTCCTCGCACGCCAATGACAGCTGCAAACCACAGCTAATTTCAACCTTACGTCAAAACTACTCAGGTCTATTTGTCACTGTATCTGTGACAACTATAAGCGTCGATGGCGTGGTGGGCTCGACAGTACACGACGCCTTTAGGTGTTGGCTTTCAAAGGGTTAAAATCCTTGTTAAAACCTTCAGCTAATTTAACCCATATATGCTCCCTGATTCGAAAACGGTTTACATTATTATCCGCATCTATGTTATAATTGGTTTCGTTTTCGAATCAATAGGCTTACGAGTATAAGGAATCACTTAAAAGTATAGTTATGGGTATATACTCTTACAAAGTCGATCGTTTTCGAATCAGGGGGCACTTAAGGTACCAATTAAAGACATAGTTCTGTGCATATTTGGGTTAAAATGTGACACTTAGGCTGCGTTTCCCCCAGAGCTGTGTGAGGTAGCGGAGCAATCCACCAATAGAATTCCTAGCCTCGCTCAGTGCAGCTCTCCTATTGGTGTTTTTTTTCTTCACACACCGCTCCGCTACTATGCTAAATGTATAGAGCGTAATGAGCGCTCGGCGTTCCAGGCACAAAAATCCGATGACGTGATTTGCCGTCTTCGGACGTCAAAAGGTTAAGGGGGCACCGAGCTTTTTGCGCTCATTAACTTTAGGTATTTTATGCACTCTGTGTATGTGTGCGTATAGCACACCAGCAAGGAGCAAGCTGGAGCCATGCGCCGGCCGCGCGTCGCGCCTGACGAGCCGTGCGCCGATCCACTAGGCGCGGAGAGGTTGCTACCAATGTTTACAAAATAAAAAAAACATAATCGATTCCGAATACTTTTATTAAAATATTCACTATAAGAAGTTAAAAAAAAAATTCAGCCTACTTTTTTTTCAAAATTTGTTGTTTACTGTCGGTAGGTAAGGTAGGATTGAATTACTTGTATGAGGTACAGTCACATCACGAGATTGTTGAGCCACTCTAGAACCCTCTCACAGATAGATAGATTATTTTTTAATTAATGTCGTTTGTACAACTAAGGTGTTATTTATAATATTTATTTGGAAATTGTTCGGCTAAAGAGAATAAATCATAAGTAAAAGCCGTACATCTTCCAATCGGCCATCTTCCCTCTCCGAAGATTACCGGGAGAACCCTTTCATAGAAAGTTGACGGTAAATTTTGACGTAAATAATTTCTTTTGCGTGACTTGACGCTGTCATTAGGACAGAGTTCCATGGTGGCTCAACAACCCCGTGATTTAATGTGACTGTATATTGAAATGAAATAAAACCTAATTACCTTTATTGACAATATTCTAAGCACAAAATAAAGTGAACTCAATACCTAATGTAAAGTAATAGAACGGCTAAGTAGGGCAAAAATCCCAGACATCGACCCTTTCTTCAAGTTATTATTTTTAACTGACTTCAAAGAAAAGGAAGTTCTCAGTTTGACCTGTATGTATGTATGTATGTATGTTTGTCCGCGATTATCTCACGTTTGGCTGAACCGTTTTTAATGCGGTTTTCAGAAAAGTATTTGTTTCACATAGGAGAAGGTTTTGGTATTTTAACTGTCTTTAAAAAAGGGTCTTAGTTTGACCCGTATGTACGAATGTTTATCCATGATTATTTCCGCAAAAACTTCAATGTCTGATTTTGATCACTATAAAGTATAAAATTAAATTGATGTTTTAAAAAACTAAAAACTTAAAGCCGCTGTATCAATCACATACATATTTAGAAGTTCCTACTTAATGTATGTATGTATATAATGTAATGAAAAATGTACGCAGGTATCTTTAGAAAAAAATATTAGGACACAAGAAACAACAATAATCAATATCGGATTTTACTTCACGGCATTATTTTGTCTGTGTGAGTAAGCAATGTCATTGTCTATTTCTCGATCCACTGAAAGACAAGAAATTTGGTCCATTGGCATCCTGTAATAAAACAGAACGTTTTGATTTAACTATAATTTATTTATTAACAGAATTGGTTTTTGGATGAAATTTTGTAATCCTCATTCTATAAAAATAATTCGTATTTGGGACTTACAATTCCATTATGTGGTAAATTTTATAATCGATGTCAACCAATTTATTTACTCTGTAAATTGAAAAAATATAAAGATAATGTGGAAATTCATACTAAATTTATTAAAATGTTTTCCTATACACCTCTTACTATTTTTACGCATACCTCACCGGTTCATTAGGTAACTCTTCGTTTTGTAGCGAAGTGCCAACAACTGGAACATTAACCGTATAAATAAAAAAAAAATTGAATAATTTTGCAATTTTACTCATTTGTTGAAATATAGTTGTTAGGTAATGAGTATACTTACGGAGTATTCTCTTTGTCTTCAGATTTCTGGAGATGTCTTGCTCTAGAAATATTGAAACCATCCCAAGAAGTAACAATATTATATAATTAATTATAGTAAAAAAAACCTGGGGTCGTTCTAAGAAGCCTGTTTTGCCTGTAAATGTGTTTTTTAGCTAAACTATTTTTATATCTTGGTAAATATTCACCATAGAAGTGTATTTTTTATATAACTACTAATTGAAAGAACTTCGCGTGTTGTTTAAAATTATTTGTGTAAACAAACCAATTTTGGCCCAAAACATCAAGACTACAACTAAACGATTACAAAGTCTTAATAATACAAATCGATACATCTCGAAAATCAGTCTATGTTGCTACCGATTTATTTTCTCCTCCCTTAGCGTGGCATTTTGACAACTGTCAAATCAGGTTTCTTAGAACGACTCCACTATCAGTAGGTTTACGATTTTAACTTACTTCATTTCTTCACGCAAGCGTTTAGCATTGTGCTTTTGCCAACCCCTTCTCTTCCTTTTTTGGTTGTGTTTGTTCCCCATTTAAAATAAAGTGAATAATCACAAAAATCGCGATAAACGCAACCAAACAACAAGCGACACAGCCTCCACGTCCGACGGCCGAAGCAGGACTAATGCGGACATGGGGGAAACGTGACGGCTCTGGCTAAAATGGACGAAACGCGTGCGGATTTAGGTATTTCCTTCATATTAGTAAAATAAAACACATTTTAAAAATGTAAAGTGTAGACGTTATAGAAGACGTGTAATTTTGTTGTAAATCCAAAACTGATGATCTTTCGTGAAGTAATTACGCCGTACTAAGTGTTTATTTTGTTATGTAGAGGTATCTTTGGATGTTTTATCTATCGAGGGAAGTACAAGTAATCGTGTTTCTAAAGTGTATGATAAATAGAGTGATTCCTTAAATATCTTACATATGAATTACATAACTAAAGCTTCAGTAAAAACAATGCAGCAGGCGATCAAAGGAACGCATTTTTTTCGTAATTACGTATCGTTGCCTCGGCGCACTCTTAAGGGGAGAGGAACGTTATCGCATTTTGTTTGGAAATTTTCAGCTTTACCATTTTCCTAATTATTTATTACTTCATGTATACGGCAAAATATTTTGATGATATGGAGAATGCAAGCCACCTGCCCCCTATTTCACCATATTGACAAGGATAGGTAACAGGTGACAACTGCTATATCCCAAAAAAAAACTCCTATTATTTTATTTTATTTTTGACAGAATAGACCAATTGAAGACACTAATTTCATGGTTTTTGCATTTACATAAATAAACATATTAATTTATTTTAATTTTTAAAGAAAATTGCGTGATGACTTCACTACAGAATTGGTTTGTTTGAGACATGCTTCAAAACCATTGAATTCGTTTGACTAAACGTTGTTGATTGTTTTTTTGCCTGGCAGCATTGTAAGTTTTGGTCATATCACGTCAAATATTAATGTCAAGTCATGTACCACCCACAGACTAACCTACGGGCGGAGGGTCCAAAACGGAGTTTTAATTTGGTCATTTTTTTTAAAAATCTAACATTGTCATGTTTATATACTGTTAAAAATTGTCTTGATTTTAATAAGCGTTAACAGAAATACATAAGACATAATTCGATATACATTATTTGTATATTACTGCATTTCGGACTCATATTGCATTGCATGCAGCGCTATGGTTGATCACTGATTAGATACAAGTTACCATTCAAGATCGTGACGTCTCTATATTAGAGGTCAAATAATAAATAAGAAATAACTAGGTATTTAATACTAATTTTATAAAATAATCTGATAACAGAGAATGGTTCTACAACCCTTATTCTCGAAATGGTTTTTGAATCACCATACACTATAACATTATGGGATAACCCAATTCGCTATACATTACAAAGTTAACAAGCTTTTACATTAGTAGCATTCATATCACCTGTCACCTGTCATTGTCATGGTGGCGAAATAGGGCTGATGTTAAGTAGCGTCTGAGGCCCTTTTTTGCTTGTCAGTTTGTTACGATTTTGTTATTTGTTTGTATGAGTGCCGGGATTGGAGAAGAGTGTGTGTGTGGTAGGCATGACGGCACTCACATTGGGCTGCACGGGCAGCCGCGCCTCGAGGCGCGCGTGCGGCGGCGCGTCGGCGGCGGGCAGGCGCAGCGTGCGGCCCGCGAGCCCGGGGCTGGTGACGCGGAACTCGCAGTGCGACAGCGCGCGCCCCAGCGGATTCACGAACGACAACGTCGCTTCCGTCGGCTGGTTGAGGACCAGGTCGTCGTTGAACTGTGGAACAAACATTTGTTACAACCTTTTTACCATAAAAACAACATTATTTTTAGGGTTCCAAATGAACCGGGGAGGCAGTTTTTGAAGGTCACCGGTGAAAAACGAGTAACTTTAAAATCAATTTGTGCAGCGATTTAATCTACGAGTGCGCCCACCATTTGGATTTTATTTCAAACACCTTTATCGTGTCAAATCCAAAATATGGGCACGCTCGGTGGTTAAATCGCTACGCAAATGAATTTTAATACTTCAAAAATTGCCCCCTTGGAGCCCATATAGTGTCGCCATGTCTATCCGCCTATATGCATGTGACATTCAGTTTTTTTAACAAATATTAAAGTCATTGATCTCAAATTTTGTACACGTCCGAGTTAGTAAAGATATTTTATACCGCATAATTTAGGGTACCTTCCGTACTTACATGTAATGCAAGTGCGTTCTGTAGCTCTTAATAAAACATTTACGTGAATGTAAAATCTATTCTTAGATCTATGTGACAGTTTAACCTTTTCAACGCCTTACGTCAAATACCTACAAATGCGTCATACACATGCCAAACATGTGTTAAAAGTTATGCAAAATTTAAGTTAATCCATTCGAAATAACGTACCTATTCTATAAAAAATGTAACTTTGATAACTATAAGGGTTCTCTGCCTTTTCGCCGACAAATCTTTGACAAATGCATCGTTTCGCAACCTATTCATTTGCCAACTCGCTTTTGTTTATGTAACTACAAATATTTCAGTATTTTTATAAAACTAACCTAACCTAACCTACATGATGATCCTGAAATAAATTCAGAATTATTTACAGTTTCGGAAAAAATCGCAGGTTGTCAAATGATGTTTGTAAAATGAATTATTACATTACATTTGTGATAGGATCCCGACTATAAGTGTCGGGGGCGTTGTAGGCACGACAACTCATGACATGACTGACTACTTTAGACGTCGTTGGCGATCAGAGGGTTACGAAATATTAAACGTTGTAGCACCAAATGCTGCAGCACATGCTGAGTGGGACCCTAATTGGTTTCACATTCCACCAATTACATTATTAGGTTAAGTCTTATTATATTTTCTCCTGATGTTGGTGAGGTGTGTTATCAATTAAATGTTTTTCTTTCTTTCTTTCTTTCTAAACTCTAAAAGTTTACTTTTCAACTTTGCGAAAATCCTCGATACGATGTCTGAAGAGGGTGTATTAGTTTTTTTTTTTATATTTTCGCAACTATAAAAGTTCATTTTAGATGGTTTCCCGATTTTACCCTAATATTGATGTTGGGCTTGAGCACTTGGAAGTCGTCGTCGTCCGCCCAGGACTGCTTGGTCTCATCAACGATGACCATGGCCGAGATCTTCAAGTTGCAGTACTCCACCAGCTTAGGCAGGTACTCATCCGCGGTCACCAACACGCTGATCTCCTCGTCTGAAAATATTTAAACTTTTGAACACTCCAAGTCACTTCTGACATAGAATAATTACTAGCATACAGTCCGGATTGCAAGATGAAATTTGCAACAACTGTTCTTCTCTACTCTTTAGAGTACTCTTACCATCAGCGATGGCAGGTGACAGGTGACGATTCGGGATACATTGCAAAGTTAAAACGCTGATACATCACTGGGTTTTAAATAAACTGCGCCATGTACACTGAAATGTCAACTGTCACCTGTCATTGTCAGCAAGGTGAAATAGGGGCCAGGTGGTGGTGGCTCTGACATTGACGAACTACATTCAGACTGACGATCGCCCTTTATTAGAGCGTCCGCCGGAGAACACGTATCAAACAGTATACTAGATATCGTTACTTATATCAAACAGGCCCAAAACTGTGATTGAGGTGAAAAATCGCAACGCCCTGTCAGTTGATGAGTCCAATAGACATTAGGAGTCTCAAAACTGCAAACTAGTTGCCAACCCTAACGACTAAGATGGAATTTATGGACTGTGTTTAACAGGACTTACGTTTTCGTGGTCCAACGAAGATCTTGCCCTCGATCTTTTTGACGAGTTCGGCGCGTACGCCGTTGTAGAATACGCTGGTTGCGGTCAGCACAGCCTTGATGTTGCGTCCCTGGATATTACCAATAATACATCAGAAGCTGTAGCAGGGTTAAGGAAGGGTTGAGACTACATATATGTATAGTCTGGGTAGATATTCAAATGTATACGAAGAAACTACGTGCCTCAAAAAGCAAACTAATCAAGACAGACTACAGATGGAAAATAAATTTAACAGAGCAATAATGAAAATATGATTAGAATGTGTGGTCGATCTTGATTGGCTGGAAAAATGGCTTTATTTTTTTAAGATTGAGTCTGAAAACAAAACATTTGAAGTCTGGTGGGGTGAGATGAGCTACAGAGAAAGAGAAACAGGGCCTCTATTCAACTGCGTTATAACGATATCGTATTTGACGTGTTTCCGTATTGTCAACGTAATACAAAAACTATTTAAATAAAACTGTATAATTAGAGCTTGACGGGCGGTGGACATAGCGCCAAAAGTTACCTCTTCAGAGTTGTTGTCAATATCTACGTTGATCCTAAAGTCGTTTCCGATGCCGACTGTGTCGATGTCGCGTAGACTAAACGATACGTCGCTTGTTGAACTGCTGGCCACCGCATAGTACCTGAAAACGACACCAATGTCTACCAAACAGTTTCGGATTTTCAATATTTTCCCAGTCCAAAAATCACACTGTATAAAGTTAGAACATTGTACGTGTAAAGCCAATGACTCAAGTGAATTGCAAATAGTTCAAAGCTGCTATAAGCTGCTAATCTTTGTGGAGGTAAGCCCTATCTTCGTTTTGTACCTATTCCAATAAAATGGACGCCGCAACTTGACGTTTAAGTACGAGTTGATAGGCTCTGACTCCCCTCAAGATACAGTCACGTTTAGCAAATCATAGTTTTACAAACTTTATGCTAACAGTTACGTGTTCATATCACTATATAGTATAAAACAAAGTCGCTTTTTCTGTCCCTATATCCCTATGTATGCTTAAATCTTTAAAACTACGCAACGGATTTTGATGCGGTTTTTTTTAATAGATAGAGTGATTGAAGAGTATATGTATAATACTTTAATCCGGAGCGAAGCGAGGGCGGGTCGCTAGTTACTCTATATATTTGATAGGTTTGCTTAACAACGCTAACACATACAAACAAGCTGCGCGGCGTGCCTTTATTTCCAGATGATCTTCTGTAATGTTTATACCCTGATTTATTGACTAAAGATTTCTACTAACCTCTTAGCTCTCTCAGAGAATCTCACTCCATTCATGAGGGCCAGTCGCTCGGAGGCAGTTCCCTCTTGATGTTTGTACTGAGCGGTGATATCCTCTCGATCTTCGTCGCCGTTAGGATCGAATACGAATGGTTTCTTTGTGAGCACCTTGCGTCCAATACTGTGGAAGGGAACATGATTGTATAAATAAATACTACAAAATATAACTCAGCTGCTTAAAATCTATACACCACAACTCACAGACATCGCTCTGCCTAAATTCGCTGGACCTCAAGATTGCAAATTTTGGCTTTTTAGGGTTCCGTAGGCAACAAAGAACCTTTATACTTTCGCCATGTCCGCTGTCCGTGAAAAGTTGTGGATGGAGTAGGCAAGTGTACAAATTTAGCATTAATATATTTATCATCATGACTTCTTCTGGGACATGTTTATGCTGGCCAGCTAATCATGGGTTTTTGAGTTATTAAAACAATACTCACTGGTAATTATTAGTATCCACCATGGAATACCCGGTCTCGGCTTCAGGGTCCCTCCTCCAGCGCATCAGATCGGCGTTGACGGAAGACAGCATGAACTCTACGTCGTAGCCGACGCCGATGACGCCCTGCTTCACAGCCTCGAGCGGAGCTGGTCCGCACTGGTACATACCAGAGGAGGTTTCCTGGGGAGTAGCATCGATGGCTTGCCAGCCACCGTAACCTGTAGAATTGGATAGGGTATTAGATACCTACGTTTTATTATACCACAACGGTCGGTTTTGTGCTTCTATCCATCGACTTCCCGCGATCTTCTCCATATCGTGCCCACCTTGTGAGAGGCCTACAGTTCGCCGTCCGGTACGTGGAGATCCATGGAGAAAACCACGTCCAGCAGTGAATGTCATAAAGCTGACGTGATTATGATGATGTTACATCGACTACAGTCTTTGTAGTCGACTGTACCAGTTCTTTTTAAAAATGGCCGACGAGCACGCAGGCCACCCGGTGTTAGTTCGTAGATAATGGGACCTCCATGTTAGTTTTCTTACCCTCAACTAACGCAATGTCTAGACTCGTACGCCTCAGAGGCCAGAGCCCGTTCCGTGTTGAGTTCGTAGTCAAGCTCCTACATGGCCTGGAGTAGTACTTGTCCATCGTCAACGACTAGCAGTGTCGTCCGCAAGTAGGATCAATCCGGATCGCTACCACAATCTTACACTGACCTAGCAGCATTCGCATTCGGGGTAAGACTACCATCGAAATTACTATTCCATCATAACTCAGTCCTCGGGCTTGGCCACGCATTCGCAGTCTTGAGATTGCGGATCTACGGATCTCAAACATCACTTACCATTAGTCTCGTGTGCTAGCTTTCTCCATGCCTTAAAAAAAGTGTATCCCATGTTCCTAACAGGTCTGCTCCTTGGATTAGAACTAACCTGGTGGCAGATCCGGGCGCGCCATCCACACATCGTTCCACACGTGGTAGTTCCAGATGGAGTCAGCGCCAACGGGGTTGTTGGGGTCGTAGTCCAACTCCTCCATGCCCTCGGTGTAGTACTTGTCCACCGTCAGCGAGGAGTTGGCGTCGTGTGCCGAGACCAAGTTCGACACCACGCGGGAGGGGATGCCCAGGGCCCGGCACACTGGGGGAGAAACAACATTATTATAAAAAGCTCTATTCTGAAGAGGTTCGTAGTTTCGTAAGCTCTGTTCTCTTTTCAGCAACTAAGTACTTATACTGCCTTCTGTTTTAGGACGGCAAAGTAGCTATCAACAACAATTTATCACATGTTTCTCCGCGTCCATTTTAAGTAAAAAAACACTAAAATATTATAAAATGTTATAATAATACTGTGGGGGTTGAAAAATGAAAGTAAGGGTACCTATGAATGCAAAAAGGAATGTCGCATGACTCGCATGAAATGAGTCAAATTGCGTATTGGTACATCGACCTGCACTGAAGCCCACAAGGTGGGGCCGCTGCATTTGTCTATCAAAGAATAAGTACCTACTAGATGGTACTAGTATAGAATCCGAACCATAAGAAAAGGTTTTTCGTAGAATTAGGTACGTAGGTATTTCTTGAGAAAAAAAAAACAATAAAACCGGTCAAGTGCGAGTCGGGCTCGCGCAACTAGGGTTCTGTATTTGACATTGTTCGCATGAGAGTATTTCCCAATTACGAGTGTTTAGTATTGTACATTTAAGTACTTATTAATATTACGACGTAGCTACACAACTCGGGCCGGGCAGCACATTTTTATTACCTAACGTAAGTTGCTTACATAGCTATTTAAGGGTAGGTAAATAATTATAATAAGTAATAACATAAATAGTTTTTGGTTTTTTATTTTTATCTTTTATAAAAAAAGGTAAAAACTTAAGTTCACGATATTAGGTAAAAACATAAGTTTTTATGTCCCAAACCCACTGTAATTTTCTTGATTAATTTTTTTTTTTTTTGAGTTAATATCGAAAAAGCACTATTATTTTGCCGGAAATCTGTCTCGATTCGCTCGATTCATATTTTATGTCATGCAATCTCTTTTAACGGTCTGTTTCACGTATTATAGCGTATCACACAAGACAATGAATAGCGTGTTGTCTTGTTTTTAGACTCATAACAAAAGCATTTATAAGTACTATTTATTGGAATCAGTCATAAAATAATAAATACAATAAGGTACTTTTGAAAACTAGTTATAATATACAGATATTTTTTAATTGTTAGGTACCTACCTCGGTTGGTTAAAACGACTTTTGCGTAAAATTTTCAATTTTGTTGTACCTACCTATGTCAGTGTCATATTCACATCGCACCAGTATCATATCAAATTCGTTCTATAAAACAAAACAAACGAACTATTAATCTAAACATTATCACTGATACTGGCGTGTCAATAACTATTATCGCAGATTTCAAATATTGGGACTATATTTACTGTGATACTCGACGATATCTTACTATTATTACATGCGTATGAGTTTTTTTTCTGTTATAAAAATGAACCAATTGAAAAAACGCGAACGTGCCACTAACTTTTCGCGGTCGGAAATTCGTTTATTAACCGAATTAGTGTGCAAACATCGGTCAATAATTGAAAACAAAAAGACAGATGCGACGACGAACAAAAAAAAGGAAGCAACTTGGAACTATATTACTGCGAATTTTAACGCGGCATCAAGCGAGACATTTCGGATGAAGAAAACTTTAAAACTTAAGTACGAGAGCTTCAAAAAATGTACTAAAAAGAAGGCTTTGTTGCATAAGCAGGCGGTTAGAACAGGCGGTGGAGTGGCCGCTCCTGCGTTAGACGATGTTGAAGAAAAAGTGCTAGCGATATGCTCAGAAGTATCTGGATTAAATGCTTCTAGTGAAAGCGATAATTTTCTAGGTAAATATAGTTGGGTCGATCTAGGATGAACCCTGTGACCTCTCATATAAGCACATACACATCACACTTTTAGAATTATAGTGACCTAATTCAAACATTTCCAGCTTTGATTTTGAGTCGTAAATTTAGTATTATAGAGACTTAAATCTGAATTCAAAATGTTTGGATTAGGTCACTATAATTCTAAAGATGCGACATGTTTCTTTGGTTTTTCCTAAAGACTACCTTGCAATGATGTTTCATAATGCAATTGTTCTCTTTTTATATGCCTTGCTTCTGTTGCGTTACTAAATGTTTGAAATTAAGAACATAATAAAGCTGTCACAGGGACCCTACATTCCTTGCAGCCATTCTATTCAAGAAATTGGAAGCTATGCTCCAGCCCTGTAACCTCTTGTTGATAATGTATCCCTACTATACGCACCTCTTATTCATTGATGTTGTCGCAATATTGCTGTTGAGATTTCAATATATTTTAATATTATTATTTTCACATAGCAAACAAAGAAGTGCCTGCAATAGAAGTATCAAATAATGGAATTTCAAGAGCCATTAATATAGGATATGAAGAAATGACTCTGGAAACGGCTGGTATTTATCAAGATATCTTGTAATAAGAACCTAGGTTTAAATATAATTCAACCTAAACTAATCCACTTTATTTTTTAGCCATTGTCCAACCAGTTTTAAAAATTGAACCTCTACAGGTTAATGGAGACATGGAGGAGACCAATAGTATGTTTTCTACTTCTAAGCTTTAACCTGAATTTATATTTGAAATGTACACTGTTTTAATAACTACATAAGCAATAATATTGCGTTTTGTTTTACAGATATCTATAGGAATGAAAATCAAGTATATGATTCAAATGATACTTATCATCAAGAGGTTTTAAGAGGTAATTAAATCCATAAAAATTACAATTTTGCATAACACTGTAACTTACGGATTTAAAAATAATGTAATATATTGCTTACTTTTTTTTAGATTCACAAAACAAATGGGACACAAGGAGTCAAAAGTTGTTAAAAATGAAAGTATCACGGCCATTAAAACCTAGTATAGTCAGCGCTACACCAAAGTTAGACCAATTAAGTGCAGCACAGTTGGAGCTAGTGCAGCTACAAAAGGAAATAGTGAATAAAGAACATTTATTCATCAAAGAGGAGCATGACCTAAAAATGGTGCATCTTCGTAATGAGGAATCTAGAAAACAGGAACTACATGAGCTGATGATGATAAATATGCAGAGAAGAAATCCCATTTAACGTTTAACATTCTGCAACATTTACACTAAAACTATGGCTCTCTGTCTTGGACAGTGACAGCCATTATTACCAGAGATTGGGGAAATTGGTACAAAACTTGTAAAGCTGACATAAAGGAGAACTTACAACCGAGAAAAATAAGAATATTATTCGCAGATTTGCCTTCTCTATGCCATAAAAAATGGTATCACTCACCTTTTTTTTTGTCACATGAAACATACGGATAGAGCTAAAATTTACCTTACTTTGTGTAGGTATATGAAAGTGTGTTGCAGTGGTAAAAGTATTATTTTTGTGCCAGATCATCACGTCTTGTATGTCAATTTATGTGTGAATTTTTAGAGGTCTGTGATCACCTACTTGGAAATTCAACACAATTCCACTAGTTGTTTTTATTTACTTACAGGAAAATTAATTTGTGTGACAATAAAATTACATTAGGTATAAGTACATTAAAATGTTTTATTTGTAACGTCTTGATAATTAGTTTGATATTTTCATTATCATTATATCACATTAAATCTCAATATTGTCCTTGGACCACAGAGTTGATGAACAGCAGTCACAACCATTAGACACTAAAAACCACTGGTCCTTACCAGTGATAAGACCAGCGAACGCCCAGCATTGGCTGACTGGCACCTACTGCGTCATCAGACACTTGCTCAGGATGTCGACAGAGCCTGTCCAGCCGGAAGGTGCCATCACATACTCGTACTACCGTCCCCCTTAAAACAACTCCTGGTCTTATCTGTGGTGACCACTCTAGCAAACACCCAGCACGGGCTGTACGGCACCTCCAGCTGCGTGATTATAGTCTGTACTTTTAGGCATTTAAAAAAATGTAAACAAAAAAACCACGTGACATTGACAGATGACAGTTAGTCAGCCAATAGGAGCTGAACACTGATACGTCAAAGCTCGACCAAACAGCTTGGATTGGTTGATAAGCAAAGCCACGTGGTTCGGTTTGTTTAAATTTTTTTAAATACCTAAATGTACAGACTATAGATACTGGCTCAGGATCTCGACGGTGTCTTAAAACAACTTGGTCTTACCTGTGGTAACCACTCCAGCGAACACCCAGCACTGGCCGTACGGCACCTCCTGTTGCGTGGTGAGGTACTGGCTCAAGATCTCGACGGAACCGGTCCAGTCGGAGGGCGCCGTCCCATCCTCGTATTGGCCGTCCCAGCGTCCCACCAGCACGCCTGCGTCGTCGTTGGAGTTCACGATGCGGGATATGGTGCGGGAGAGGCGGATCGGGTCGCCACGCCTGGAAATAGTTGATCAAACTCAGTTTCAGTTATGAAGTAAACTGGCCACGTAAGCGCTTTAGACAAGAACATGCGGCTACGTTTCCACCAGAGCTGTGCGAGGTAGCGGAGCGGTGTGCGAGGAAAATAAAATAAAATAAAATAAATAAAATAAAAAAAAAAAAAAAAAATTCTTTATTTCAGACCGAGATCCATAGTATGTTAGTAACAATTGACTTAAAACTAAGTTAGTAGACTAAACAATTTTAAATAATAAATTGGGCTACGCCCTTGATTTGTCCAATCCAAAAAGATAGGATTGGACAATCAAATCTTCCCGCTATCGCATTTAGAATGCTGTTGTCGCTCGCCCTCACTCTGCCTAACAGTGATGCAATCTTCTTGCGCATGATCGCCTGAAACCCGTCTACACGGGCTTCGGCGAACATGCCCGATGCACTGCACCTCCTCGGCAGCCCCAACAGCATTCTAAACGCATTATTGTATTGGACGCGCAGGGCGCCATAGGCTCGCTTTGTATACTCAACCCACAGGCTGCTCGAGTAAAAAGATTGCGTATAGGCTTTAAAAAGCGTTATTTTTACTTCCCTTGAACATCGAGCAAACCTGCGAGCAAGCATATTACTACGAACCGCTAGCGCCCTGCGCTCCCTCTCAATATCAAAATCATCTTTCAGATCTCTCGTTATTATGTGTCCCAGGTATTTAACCTTGTCCACAACCAACAGCTGACTACCGCTCAAAGTGATTGGAGGTACATAGTATGGCTTTATTTTGCCCGCCGTAAAAACCATAACCTCACTTTTAGCGGGGTTATACACTAGCCCATGTTCTCGGGCATACGCTTCGCAGGTAGCCATCAGTTGTTCAATTGCGCTGACAGAAGGGCCGAGCAGCACCATATCATCAGCGTAGCTTATATTGTTGATACAGGTGCTCCCTACATAGCAGCCAGCATGCATGCTGCTAAGCCCTTCTATCAGCTTATTTACATATATGTTAAACAGCCTTGGAGACGTGATCCCCCCCTGCCTAACCCCGCATTCCAGCCTGTACTCACCAGACAGAGCGTTGGCCCACCTAACCTGATTAGTCTGATGGCTGTACCAGTGCCTCAAGACAGCCACATACTCAACCGGCAAATCAGTCTCCCCCAGCTTACGCCATAGCAGATCGTAGTCAACTCGGTCAAAAGCTTTGGACAAATCGAGAAAGCAGGCATAAACTGGTGTTTTTCTGTTCGTGTAGTACTTGACAGCATGCTTGAGGCAGAGTATCGCACTTTCTGTGGACAAACCGGGTCTGAACCCAAACTGAGCGTCATGTATCCTCAAGTGCTTTTCTAGAACCCCGTCAAGCATACTGTCAAATATTTTAGCGGCAGCAGTGGCAAGTGAAATAGGCCGATAGTTCGTCCTATTAGTTAGGTCACCTGTCCTGTCCTTAACCACCGGCACAACAATCGTCCTCATAAGAGCCTCCGGAAGGTATGAGTGACCCAAGCAAAAATTAAAGAACATTGCCAGAACTCGAGGCAGGTGAGCACCCGCATACCTGAAGTGCTCGATGCTGAGACCGTCGTGACCGGGCGATTTACCTCTCTGCATTTTTTTAATGACCGTCCGGATTAGTTTCGCAGTAAACAAGGAATCTCGCCCAGTCCTCGCGGTCCCCTCATCGATCACCTCAGGAGTAGACCGCGTCCCCAACAGTGATTTCACAATGAAATGTTCCCTAAACAGTTCGGCAATCTCTCCCTGTTCAGTTTTACCCTCCATACTCACAGGTAGGCCAGGCTTCACATTCAAGCCTCTTGTACCTTTCCAAAAATCCTTAAATTTTTTGTTATTATGGGCCTGAGCCAGCTTATCCATTTTAAACTGTTCTTGTCTGTCCTGGCACCACTTTAACTTAGACTTAAAGATCTTTTTAGCATTTAACATTTGCTCAAACAACTTACCACTTTTGTGTTTACCTGCCAGCACCCAAACTTGAAACTGCAACCTGGCCTCCCTGTGTGCTTCGGCAACAAATTTATTCCATCCTACAATATATCCGCCTCTCCTACGCTTGTTACATTTACATGTCGCTACAGAAGCAACTGAAAGGGAGGTTACAATGTTATGATAAATATCATCAATAATTTTAAAATGGTCCCGATTACAACATATATTATCACAGCAATCTCTGAGGGCCTCCGGAAAATCAACGTTCTTTAGGCTATTATTACAAAGCTCCTGATATTTATCTATTTGTTCGGGCTTTCGTTCACCCCATACAATTCCTTTAGTAATATAATTATTTTCCACAGGGTTAACATCTCTTAGCACCGCAATATCACATTCAACAATCATGGGGAAATGGTCAGACCAATAAACATCGTACATAACGGATATGTTACGAATGGTATTCCACGCACTTTTCGTAACAATGCAGTGGTCCAGCCACCTCCTACACCCATGCACATCACTTATATAAGTGTATGTTTGAGAGTCTAAGCCATTCTTTTTAATATCTGCACAAATCCACTGTTGTTCGGAACAAAAGTCAATCATCTCACGGTAAAAAGGCTCATTTATATGGGCATTAAAATCCCCTAGCATGTAGACTGCCTGCACGTCACTATGATCCGCAATCACCGAGGATAACACACCCATACACTCGGTAAACAAAGGAATGTTTTCTAAGGCATCTGTAGGCATGTACACCGAACACACGAGAAAAAACTTGTCCGCCGTTGTAATTTTAACCATAGCTATCCTATCACTCGCACAGTCAACAACTACAACCGACTGGAAAGCCGTTTTTCTCCACAAAATAACCACCAATAGTATTCCTAGCCTTGCACCAATAGAAGACTAACTATTCACTACTTCGTTCTTGCGCAGATCTGGACAGGCTCGGCGATGTATGAGAGGCAGGATCAGCAATACAAAATCGGAGACAGTTTAAATTATGCCGGTTTATTAATATAAAATTACATTTAGTAAATATAACATTGTGTTTCGTTGAAGTAGCGTTTGGCGAAATGAGTAGGGTGGTGGCATGCATTTTTGTAGCGGGAGGCTTCGACCAATCCCAGCGGCTGTACTAGATAACGTGATATCTTCTATGATTGGTTCCCAATGTCGTGATACCTTGTACGGCCAACTGGGTGCATTTGTGCATAGATTTAAGGTCCAGCATTAACGTTATGGTTCGTCAACACAATTAGATAGATTGTATTACATTTCAGTACATTAAAGATATTAATTTTATGTTAGACGTGGCACCGCGCGCATGCAGACTTCAGAAATATCCTTATACAGACAGGATGGAACAAGTGCTCGAGATATATTACCTTAATTGCAATTTCATCGCAGTACCGTTACAGTAGAAAGAAAAGAAGAACGTATATTTTATAACTGCTAATTCAACCGTCAACTTACAGGTGGAAAGGCATGTCAGCTCTGTCCAGCATGAACATAACGGCTGGCAGAACCTCGGCGTCAAACTGTCCGTAAACCCATGGCTTTCCGCGTGTGGTCTTGATGGGTCCCACCCAGACCTTGCCCACGTCGCTCAGCACGTATTCCTGGAGTAGGCTGGTATCCTCCATGTAGGTCGTGTCATCTAATAAGTAATAGTACCTAAATAAATATCAGGAGACAATCTCACACAAATTAATCTAGTCCCAAACTAAGCTGAAGGCTTGATACTACGGGTACTAGACAACGGTAAACTTAATTATACATACATACATACATAACATCACGTCTTCATTCCCAGAGTGGGATAGGCAGAGCTACAGAAATACCAACCACTCTAAAAAGACTTGTTGATAATTCTGTAACCACATTTTGCACAATCAGGCCAAGAAGATTACTAGTGACAGGTTGCAAGCCCATCGCCTAACAACAAAACATAGAAAACATCTCAGGAACAAATACTCGAGCTCATCAAGGGAATTGAACGTGGGACGTACCGCTAGCTTCGGCAGGGTTACTTAACTACTACATAAGTACTAAACATACGTCGAAATCTCAAAACTTTTAACTGAATGAAGCGGGGATTCGAAGGCACGAGACGCAAGTAACTGCCGCCGTGCGAAACTTCACCTCCAAGGAATTTCAGCGAAGCTGGGCTGTGGGGATAGCGTTTCATCTTTCACTTAACATCGCAGTAATAATGCTACTATGTAAGCTTCTCTCTCAGACAGCTTCGGGACCATTGCAAAAACTCATTTCGCGCAATTACAATAGGTACCGCGTAACTAACAAATTAAGTAAGGTGCAAAATATACCTTAGCAAGTAAGTCAGTAAGGTATATTTTGCTACTCATTGAATTTGTTAGTTACGCGGCATTACAGTATCACTGACGAATTATGATTGCATGATTCAGAACGCATTTAAAGGTCCAGCTCGAAAAATAAATTCGGTAATTTGAACCTTATGGATACTGACAATGAAGCACTTATAATTTTTTATTTTTGTTTTACCTACCTAGTAGAATAGAGTCCTTGAATAAGACTTAATGCTATATATTTTACTGTTATGCAAAAATGTGTTTTCCCACAATTATTTAGAAAAAAATTACAATCCAGAATATTATCTCACTGAGGGTTGACACTTTATTGCTAAATAGTTGAGGATTGACACATTATTGCGTAACAGCGTCCAATTACTTATACCACAGTATCTAAGGACTGCTAGGGTAGAATAGGTGGCTTTGTTATGTGACGTACCAGGGTTCCATGGGTTGAAGAGGATGTATAGATCCTGGTCAAAGTCGTAGATCTCCCGAGCTGGCGAGTTCTTGACGCGGGTCACCACACGAAGAGACCAGCAACCGACCGGCAGGCTCACTGGCGTTGAAATCTGGAATATAGGTACTTTTTTATAGTTATCAAGGCAAGACCAGCGTAGTTTGGTCTCCGATTTGGAACAGTTACTAAGAACCGAGGGCTATTTAAGTTAACTTCGTTTGTTTGTTTGGGGGAAAGATATCAGATAGGTACTTTTTATCTCATAAAATTAGACCGTTTCCGAGGTAATACCGATAAGCGACTTCTACGTGGACGAAGACGCGGGCAACAGCTAGGTAATTATGTTATATTATAACGCTTCTGATACAATTAATGTGAAAGTAACTGTCTTTCTATCTGTTTGTTAAGCTTTCACGGATAAACCGATGAATCGATTTTGATGAAATTTGACATGTACCTAGATACCTTAGAGTCCCGCGGAACGACATAGGGTACTTTTCATTCCGAAAAATTGGGCGGTACCTTGGGGAATAGCGATAAACAACTACAACGCTATCGGACTCACGGGAAAAAGCTAGTCACTACATAGGTACATAGTATAAAACAAAGTCGCTTCCCGCTGTCTGTCCCTATGTATGCTTAGATCTTTAAAACTACGCAACGGATTTTAATGCGGTTTCTTTTAATAGATAGGTAGAGTGATTCAAGAGGAAGGTTTATAAGTATAAAACTTTAACCCGGAGCAAAGCGAGGGCGGGTCGCTAGTAATTTACAAATGTTATTGTCATACAAGTTCCTAGTATCATATTATCATGTCATATCCTCATTCAACTACAAGCAATCTATGAATAAATTTTATTGTATCGGCGTCAATATGCAAATTGTTCATTTAATAGCCAAATTGTGTTATAAACAGTTTCCTTCGGACTGGTTCGTGTTGACCAAACATTGGAATGCGCATAAAATAACAATTACTTTTGCTAATTTATTTAATCTAAGAACTAATTGTGTATTTTTTTAAACTATTTTACCATCTCGTTCGTGCTTATGCCAAAATTATATAAAACATCGCACTACAAATTTTATTCAAGATAAACCAATTAATCTGTTTTAATAAGATCGGTAAGCTAATCCGAAGCACTAAATATACTAAACCTAAACCTCGGAAGCACTATTCGTATCATTCTCTAGTTACCTATTACGCAATCTTTAGTAAGGGACAGAGCTAACGTAGTTTTGAATTCGATTTACAAAGTAGGTACCACCTCACTGGAAAATTACGCTGTTGGAGTTCCATATTTCTTGAACAGTCAACCAAAACATTTTTGAAAATAAATTGTAAATACATTTTTTTTTAAGAGCTATCCAATGATACTCATTGTCATAACTAGGTAGGTACTTTACTTTTATGGGAGATGCCAGAAACAAAGTTATTTACAAGATTTTATTTTACAAATTTGTCGGCGTAGTTTAAATGTATATATCTATGCCAAATTACAGCTTTGTAGTTCCAACAGTCCATGAGATTACCCGCCGACAGACTGACAGTCGGACATGGCATGAGGGTTCCTTAAGAAACTCGAAAAACTGGGGAGTTAGCATTATAGTTACGAAGAAATAACCCATAGGTTAACAATTCCGAAAAAGAACACCGTTTCGTGGGAAAGCTAGCTAGTGGGTGAGTTGTGGTAGGACCCTGTGTAGGTGGTCCGTCCGGATCGCTACCACCATCTTATCTATTAACAACCGCCAAGCAACAGTAGTCGAGTTGTAGCGTTCCAGGATAAGACAACCGGTGAAATTACTAGCATAGAGGCATTCCATCTTAGTCCTCAGGGTTGGCAACGCATTTGAGGTCTTAGGATTGCAGTCTTAAGATTATAGTCTTGAGAATTCAAATGTGGTGGCCTGAGTGCTCGTGTGCCTTCTCCTTATCATAAAAAACCAGCAACGCAAAAATCCAGTGCGGCACCGCACCGAACCACTTGCGGTGGCCTGCTACACCCACGTCGCAGCTGTCCGTGTCCCGATTACTCTACGGAGGCGAAGGAGCTCGAAGAGTATGTACGAGTTAAGATCGGAGTTACCCTGAGGATCGAGTGGTTAGAGCCCCGCAAGAAGGTTAATTTTAAGTCCTTTGTGGGTTTTTTTAATGGCATTCGAAGGCAAACGAGCACACAGGCCACCTGATGGTAAGTGGAAACTGTGACCCATAGACATTCGCATTCACAAAACTGCAAATGCGTTGCCAACCCTGAGGACAAAGATGGAATGCCTGGAATGGATGGTTAGAGTACCTACCCGCCAAAGACCTGTCGACCTTTTTGAAGGAGGCGGGGGTGTCATGATTCGGCGATTTCGTGGCCGCCGGGGAGCTTATACCGCGAAAGTGTTTTAATAGTTATTTTAAGTTATGTATTGTGATATATGTTAGTGTGTAAGGTATTTGTAAATATGGGCCTTGTTGCCTGAAATAAAGTTATTCCGCCCTATCCTATTCTAAAAAAGATGTTACCTCGAAGGATAGGGTGTCATTCTGGACCTCTGTGAGCCGCGCCGTCCAGGCGTGTTTGTCGGCCACGGCGTCCCGGCGCAGGAACACGGAGCCCTGGGTCTCCATCGCGGGCTTGTCACCTAAAGGAAAGATTAATTCGATTTTATTTGTAATATTAATTCTGTAAATTTATGTAACCTCTTGACGCGTTTTATTTTTTTTAATAAATGAGTATGAGTATGTCAGCTGCCTAATTTAAAATGCACGTGCTAAAGCCTGCTTCGTACGCTCTAACGAGACTACTTAAACTCACCGGTTAAAAGAGCTGCGTCGTGACGAAAAGTGATACGCAGGATTCGCTTAAGAGGCCGTTCACGAAATTTTGTAGGTTTTGCTTCTTTTTGAGATTTTACTGTTAAAATAATGTTCTATAAGTTTGAATGCACATCATGAAATATCATTTCAGTTCTGATCGAATAAATGACTTACAAATAAATGAGGCACTTTTTCAGATTTGTCGAGTACCTATTATAATGCGAGATTTAGGTTATTTTAATACATTATATATTGCTATATTTTTTTCATTTTTTAGATGTTTTTTTTAGGTAATGGATTGATTTTGAACTGAACTTTATTACTGTTGTTTTAATTTTATGAACGATAGTTTTAAGTAGTCGTAATCAAAAACAATGTTTTGCCCATTTTCTGTAAAACTTTACCAAGTTAATAGTTTTTTTACACAAAAAAAATATATGAAGGTGGTAAAAAGTAATTCATATATTTTTTAGAAAAAAATTACAGTAATAAATTGAATATATTTCATACCTTCTAGACGTCAAAACTATTCGTGAATAGGCGATATTCTAAACCTCTTACAGCAAAATTCACAAAACAGTCGCCGGTTTCAGGTCAATGAATCAGTTATCAAATAATGAAAACAAAAATGTAGCTCATACATTCGTTTAAAGTTGAAATTATCTTTCGTGTTGCGTATTAAAATTTGTAGAAGTAAAGTATTTCAACAGTAAAATCACGTCTGTAAAATCAGGTAAATCGGCGAATGCGGCAAAATTTCGTATACGGCCTCTTAAGAGACTCACACCCAGGGCGCGTTAACCTCAGTTTCATTGGTCGTTAGCCCGCATTTTAGTAGCAATACATTGACGAGTTGGTATTGACTTGATTGAGTCAGGAGCTATTGCAACGACGCAATTTTAGCAGCCTTTATGCCGAGCCACACCGGATGCGTGCACGTGACACGAACGTCCGCTTTCGCGTTCCACTGTGTTGTATAGTATGAATGCTCATACAATATGTCAACTGTACAACGCAGTGGAACGCGAACGTGCATGTGCGTGTCACGCGCACGCATATCCGGTGTGCTGAAGGCTTTTACAGTGGATCCGCAATGTAGAGGTTCTATATAAAGCATCGAGCGTAAGGCTACGTTCACACAGACAGTCAACGCGCAGGCCAAACGATTTTCACCGCGTTTTTTAAGAGCTTTTTCTTGCGCGGTCGTCATCCTGCTTATAGCACCAATCTAAAATAAAGACTCACCGTGTTTGGACTCATTAGGTTAGTCATGATAAGCGGTAAATGACTTTGCAAAAAAAGTACAGTCGGCAGCCAACAGCTTGCCCCAAAAGATATATTTTTGGAAGAAACTTTTTAATTTAGAAGTTTATTCAATCTGGTACCTTGAGCGAGGCACCGATTTTTAGACATGTCAAATTAAACGTCAAGATTCGTTTCTTAACACGACCCTAATCTAAACCTTAAACTTACCCAAGTTGAAGATGAGTTGCACCTGGTCGACATCTTCTTCGTAGGCTCGTGTGAACCTGATGACGCCGCTGAACGGCTGGCCACGACGCACGATGGTCACCGTCGGGTCTTCGTCGTTCACCACCTCGAATCTGTGGAGTCATTGTCTTCTTATAATTGTGATACGTACAACATTAGACACTATGTTATAATCTTTTTTTTAGTTTCCCCTGTCCGTGTATTAAGACCGACAAAAAAACGTGTGTTTAGCATGAGAGCCCCCTTAAATATTTTTTTTTTTTTTAGTAATTGTTGTTATAGCGGCAACAGAAATATCAGCTGTGAAAATTTTAACTGTCCAGCTATCACGGTTCATGAGATACAGCCTGGTGACAGACAAACAGAATAGGGTCCCGTTTTTACCATTTATGATAACTAACTATCTACACTCGACTGAAATGTGGTCTACCGAAAGCATAGCTGCCTATTCCTTGGGTGAGGCAAAAATGTAAATTATAAAATTCTCGTGTCACGGTGTACGTTATTGAACTCCAAAACGGCTGGACCGATTTTAATAAAATTTTGTGTGCATATCGGGTAGGTCTGAGAATCGGCCAACATCTATTTTTCATACCCCTAAGTGATGTAAAAAAAAAATGCAGCGGGCGAAGCCGCTGGCGGGTCGCTAGTATGATATAAAATTCGTTATAATATGCGGTAATTTAAGATGCTTTTCAGATTTTATTAAGAGTAGTTTTTCTGTAGGTGGGGCACGTAACTGTAGCAAAGATTACGAATTTAATAATTTTGTAAGATCGAAAAAATTATACCTGACTCCAGGATACAAGGTAAAAAAATCTTCTGGGAATGAAGGCGAGATTTGTTATCAGAGAGCGGGGTAGGTAGAGCTACAGAAATACCAAAAACTGTAAAAAGACATGTTGATTATGTAACCATTTTTTGCACAAATAGGCTAAGATGTAAACATCATGTCACTGGTAAACTTACCAGTGACAGATTACAAGCCCATCGCCCATAGTAGGACCACGAGGAAACGGCCTTACAAGGCTTACTTCCTCGTGGTCCTACTAGTCAAAAAGTGAACCTAGATTTGATCACTGAATAGTAATTATGGTTGTAAAAGTAGGTAGGTTAGGTTCGTTAGGTATCTTCAGATGCCCGAAGGGCAAAACCACCTAGAAGTAGGAGCCCCGCCTTGGGCGGGGCTCCGTCGAAAGTCAGTAGGACAAAAATAGTAGGACCACGAGGAAACGGCCATTACAAGTGCTTATTCCCTTAGTCGTCGCCTCTTACGACATCCACGGGAAGACATGGAGTGGCACTTTTCTAAAAACCAGGCAACCACATAAGAAAATGACTGTTATGTATATATTAATACCAATAAAAAAATTCATAAACATAGGGAAAATCTTTTTAACGTCTCGACAGGTTATTCAGTACACTGTTGCTCTACCCCAAACGTATTAAAAATACAACAAATTTCGACGACATGAACGTTTATCAGAAAAGATTTCGAATTTCATGTCTATTTAACATTTTGTACGTGGATTTCCGATCAATCCTCTTAACTGAAATTCTGCTACTAAGAAACTACTAATTCTAAGAAATTCAACTAACAAATCGATTATAGAGGTTTATAAGAAAGTTCGGAGTTCGAGTGTGATCGTGTCGACCGGTTTGAAGTTCACTAAAGTTGCTTTGGTTTGGACGAATGTTTTCTACCAACAAAAGATAAAACAAATCGTTTATTTATAATTTCCAGTTTAATAGTTAAAATCTTACGTCAATTACAAGTAAAACAGAGTCTATCTTCCTATCTTAGTGTGATAAAGTCGATTCTGTTACAGAACCTTAATTGATGACTTCGACCGTTGCCGAAATTTGACGTCAATTCTTCTTCAACCCAAAGTTGACGTAAATTTTTGGGATATCCTGTATAATAATAAAATTAATAACTTTAAGTTTAATCTTATACAAACAAAATAAACAAAATACTCCACAAACTCTAAATCTAACACAACCGTTGTCTAGGCGTTCCCATCTTGAGTACTTATGTTTTATTAAGTATGTGTTTATTCTCATAAGCTTCATGGACGATTTCATCAGGAGTCAGCTGAAAGATCATAATAGTCAGTTCAGGTAAGTGGTTTTCATGAGTGAACTCCAAATGGGAGTAAAGATTTTCAGCCGTGATAGTTTGAGCTATTTTCATAATGATTGCTGCTTTCAGATTGTCAATTTGATAGCGTTTGGCAATGAGAAGAAGAGGACATAGCCCTTCGTCAGGTAGGCTGCCCAAATACATGTATTCCTTTAGGTCCCACAGAGTTTGTAGTGTAGCGTCCTTGATGCAGCCTTCTGCTGTCTTTTTCCATTCTCCTTCAAGCATAGCCTTAAAGACATTACTAAAAATCGCTAGGCACGCCTTATGCACCAACACCTTACCTTCTGCAGAACTCAAACAAAAATCAGTCAATACAGTGTCATCGTAAAGTTTCGAAAACGTCAACGGCAGGGTTTTACTTGCGACCAAAGTTAACTCCAAATTATACAATTTTTTAATGTGTTTTAAAACTGCTCCAGGTGTTAGAGGTATCCATTCTGAGGTGACGTGAGGACATACCCATTCTTCAAAGCACTGCAGGGCGTTACAAGACAAGTTCAGTTTAACTATAAATTCATCAAGTCTTCCTCTTGTAGATAATGAAATAAAAGCAGTTAAAGTCTTGGTTTTTGACTGTTGAGCTCCTGTTTTGGTTGCGACATCAAATTTAAAAGATACAACCGCCAGTCCATCGATGTAGAAACAATCTGTATCTATTTCCCCAGTCCCTTCGCTGCTGTCGATCGAAAATGTTATCTTCGTTAGTGGACCCCGTTGAATTTTGGTATGGTATCTGCAATTTATTACATATACAGCTACCATTATTTATTATAGATATAATTACAAAGAAGCTTTCATCAAAGTCTTCGCAATTTTCGGTAGGTGTTCCTTAATTACTCGTCGAAGTTTAACCAACGATACATTGTCATGACCGAATAAAAGCCCTAGCCAAGATCGTTGTTTTTAAACCAATCGCATCACTGGTAGATCACGTCAAACGAAGAGTCAGTGTTCGATTGGTTAAAAAGAAAACGAATAGAAACGCTAGTTAGCGTAAGCATTTTGGCTAGGGCCTCGGGTAATTTTTAAGCGATTTTGGGTCAAATAATGTCCCTGTCAAGCTTGTCGAATAAGACAAAGACACTAGTTAGCCAGTAAATACTGCGGCGAAAAAAGCTGCGGTAAGATTACCAAGATTATCTTTTCCAAATTAAAATGTACATACAAAATTTTAAAAATAAATTATTCAACTTACACCTTTAGCGTCATTTTAGTTATTTACGTGTTCGTTTGCGAATTAAATGGCTGTTCAACGGCTGCACAGATTAGAAGGGTATGTCTAATGGCTGCTTCTTCCACAGATTAGAAGGTATTTCTTCAAGATTTTCACTTCAAAATGTTTTGACAGATTCTGTGTCGGTCACTGCATAAACAATGTAGGTTGTATAGTAAAAGAAATTAATTAAAAAAAAAACTTGTGAGAATGCCTTCGAGTAGCAATAAGCTGGGTAAGCTGGGTTACTATTTAACTTGCATTCCCCGCAGTGATGCAAAGCCTAAATCTAATTTCGCGCCTTTTGGGTGCCAAGATGGTGCGAAACTGCGAGTTTCATAGTGTCCAACAAGACCAGACTCCGTAGCCGAGATGCAAACCGTTACTAGCGTTTTGATTAGTTTTATTTTTAAACCAATCGCATCACTGATAGATCACGTGACTTTTCGTATAGCGTGATCATATAATAAGAACTAAAGGCATAGAAGGAGCCTTAAAACGATAGCGTCAAATTTATACGTACATGTCTCGAAATTTCAATATGAATGTTAAATAAGTTTAAAAAGGTAAGAGTATAGAGTACACTTCTTGCTAAAACTAGCCGTACACACCAAGGTGTTGTCAACTCATCTAAAATGGTCTCTAATGACAGCAATTGGACACCATGGTAGTAGACCATGATATTTTAGCTTATAGAACTGTCTCTTTTTGGCAAACTGAATCCCAATAAGACTGTTGTTAGAGTTGAACGTAGCCTTAAGTTTATGGATCTATGTTATAATTATAATCTATGATTTTACTACGGCGATTCGTTCCTGTATTCGCTCTCTTCCGCGATCTACCGACGTGTAGCAAACATGTAAAAGTCAAGTGCTCTTTAATAAAAATAGTTTGCCAATAATTCTTTGTTTATTTAACTTTACAACCAGCCGATCTAAATTACAACAACTGTGCATATCAGCTATCAGTATGTTGCCCTTTATTTTATCGTTCCTTCCATGCCTTTAGTTCTTATTCTATGGGCGCGATCTACCATGACGAGATTGGTTTAAAAACAAAACGAATAGACCCCCGCGATTTAAACCCATAAAAAAGGAACGTATAGAATGACATAACCAGTCGCAGACGTCCTTTATATCTGGCGGCGCCCTGGGCGGTCGCCCAACCGCGCCCTACCCTAACGCCGCTACTGTGTGGACCTAGAGCTTCTACCCCTTATAATTTATAAATTTAATCAAATTGTGTCTTCTTTAAGTACCAACATCATAACATAACAATATTTTGAATATTATAAAGAAATATTTCACAGTATTTATGTTATTCAAGTTAACGTGTATTGACTGTCATTACTTTAATGGTGAAAACAAGTATTGACAGACTAGTGACTAGTGACTTTGACTAGTGGTGGTAGGACCCTGTGCAGGGTCCGTCCGGATCGCTACCACCATCTTATCCATTAACCACCCGCCAAGCAACAGTGTTCGCATTGTTGTGTTCCGGTGTGGGGATAAGACAACCGGTGAAATTACTAGCATAGAGGCATTCCATCTTAGTCCTCAGGGTTGGCAACGCATTTGAGGTCTTAGGATTATAGTCTTGAGGATTCAAATGTCTATGGGCCTCAGATTACTTACCATCAGGTGGCCTGAGTGTTCGTGTGCCTTCTCCTTAACATTAAAAAAAAAGTATAGAGATTTCATTTCAATTACAAATGTGTCAACTCCATCGAAATTTATTTTATAAATACTCGTAATTGTAAAAAACCTTTTCTGATTCTGACTGGAATACTGAAATTTTAAGAAGGGTATTTAATATAACGGACAATTTAGAAAATTATAAAACTAGGTACACAATTTTATACCAGTCAACTACATCGTCAGGGACCCAATTCTCGCGACTTCGAGACGATTTTTCATTCGAGATAAGTGTAGAAACGTGTGTCTGTGTGTGTGTGTGTGTGAGTATGCAGTTGACAGTTCATCTCGCATGAAAAGTCATCTCGAAGTCATGATAATTGGGTCCCAGATTGATTCAAAACGATTTACCAAGGTACTTTTAGTTTTAACTGCAAGATGAACTCGATTCGACTTGATGGACTCTATTTTAAATTGCTTTTATGTAGAATTAATGAGACTATAACTTTTTATGTTTAAATGTGAATATTAAAGACAATATTATGAATTTAAGTATCCGAAAGATTACAAATACAAATACAAATTACTTTATTTGTAAAACATAGGTGTAAACATAGATGTAATGGCTTAATTAGGATCACTATGTTTTGCCGTTAGGCATACAAATAGCTACAATTAGCATGCAGCATGCATCCTTACAGACTAAATATGTATATTTTTTTGTTTCACACTTTATCATTTAGATATTCTAGTATAGAATAAAAAGCCTTATTTACAAAAAATGTATGCAATTCTTTTTTAAATAACTACATATTATCTTGTAGATTTAAAACAGTTTTCGGTAGTTTATTAAAAATCTTAGACGCCACAAATATACTTTTTGATTGAAGTGCTGTTTTGTATGGCTTACGGTTTATTTTCCCATGCATGCAACTACTATTAAACTTCGGGAACTGGCTTATGTTGCTTCTTACATAAATAGCAGTTTCGTAAATATAGAGGGACGGGAATGTCAGAATATTAAATTTAATAAAAATGGGTTTACATGATTCCAATGGCCCCAAATCACAAACTGATCGTATGCATTTTTTCTGACCTTTAAAAACTAAATCTCTGTTCGTAGAGTTACCCCAGAATATTATTCCGTATCTTAATGTAGACGTGACATAGGCATGGTAAGAAGTAAGAGCTGCTGGGCCTCTATTCAGGTGCGTTAAAACGATATCGTATTTGACACGTTTAACCTCGTAAGGCCCAACGGCCTAAATTTAGGACATTTGTCAAAGTGACTTTAGACTTTAGTTGACTTACACAAGGTTCTTTTTTGAACTAGTAAAATTTGACGTGAGCCTCACGAGGTTAAGAATCGTTTATGTCACAGTCGCCATTATTGTAAATGACATAAGAGTTATCAAAACGTTGACAATACGGAAACAGGTCAAAAACGATATCGTTATAACGCAGTTGAATAGAGGCCCAGTTTGGTTAACTATTTTACTAAGCTGGTATAAGATTAACTTAATCATTTTGTTACATAGGGCGGATTACTCCCTTGAAGCTCACTGACGAAAAATTACTACCAAACTTTAAAATCAATTTATGCAACGATTTAATCTACGATCACCTTTTGCATTTCATTTCATAACGCCTTTATCATATCAAATCAAAACATGTCGCGAGAAACATTGTGCTAAAGTTTTTTAGTATCGATATGAACAGGAATGCTCGCACTAGTAGTAACATTTGGCGATTTAAGTTTAATGATGGGTTTTATTTTAGTTTTACCATTTTTACTTACTTGGCAGAATTGTGAGGTTGGGCATTCTCCTTAGGGTAAAAGTATACAACGTCAACTAGTAGTGGCTCCATCTCTGGGCGGGGTCTGAAACCAAAACGATAGGTTGAAGATAAGCTGCGCGTCGGTCCCTATTGTCTACAACTTTACATAGATGGCGTTACTAAGAGTTTTGTTCCGTCCTTGGTTTTACCATTGAATCAGTTAATTTATTAATTTTAAAAATAAAAGGCAAAATTTACATTCGTTGTCATACTAGCCTACCCTTCTTCGGCGTTGTCCGCTTAGGAGAATTAATGATAGGAGACGTTGTTTTGATGAAAGCTTTTTCCGCGAGTATGTAGGTTGGTGCATCTGCGTAGATCTCGGTTAAAGTTGGATAGCCAACGACACCCCACACGATAGGAAAGACGAGAAAAAAAAAATGTACATCTCCACGTTACGTGTACCCTAAAAATATTTTTATTACATTTTATTGTACTCATTTGTTGGCGTGAATAATAGGTACGTAGTGGTAGGTAGTACCCTGCCAACGAAGCTAGCGGCCCGGGTTGTTAGAGTTCCATACCATAAAAGGAAAAACGGAACTCTTATAGGATCACTTTGTTGTCCGTCTGTCCGTCCGTCCGTCTATCTGTCAAGACCAAGTCAAGACTCTTTACATCGGGAACGCGTGGAGGAATCGAGTTGAAGTTAAAACCATATTATTATATACTTAGGTCTACAGTCCCTTGAAGCTGTGAAAAATCAAATTTCTAAGTTAACGTAAAAAACGATACGGCCGTTCAATCAAAATTTAGATCTTAGGGTAGGGATCTTTAGATTAGGGTAGAATAGATCCATAGACCTAGAATCGAGACACAAATTGGCCTAGTCCCAAGATAAGCTCTATACTTGTACTATGGGTACTAGACAACGATACGTAGATGCATTTGTGTGAGATTGCCCCTTGATTTTTACTACGAATTTGATTCATCCATTTTAATATTTATGCGTCGAATAAGAAGGAAGTTGGAGAGAAGAAGAGATCATCCATTAATTTAATTACGAAGCCATAGTATTAAGATTAGGATTTGGCATACCAACTAGGCAACTAAAATTGCAATATTTAATATAAAATCCTATAGGGCCACAAAATTAGGAACGGCTGCTTATACATTACATAACGTCACGCCTTCATTCCCAGAGTGGGGTAGGCAGAGCTACAGAAATACCAACAACTTTAAACAGACTTGTTGATAATTCTGTAACCACATTTTGCACAATCAGGCCAAGAAGTTTACTAGTGTATTAGTGACAGGTTGTAAGCCCATCGCCTAACAATACTACAAGCCCTTATTTCCTGAGTAGCCTCTTACAACATCCACGGGAAGACATGGAGTGGCACTATTCTAACCCGGCAACCATACGGGCGAACGGCTGCTTATTTCTCATTGAAATAGGACTTATCAACCAATTACAAAGGGTAACTCATCACTTCATCGAATGTATCATTTCATCGAACGCTATTTTCTGCTGAAACCATAATGTTTTATATTAAACTTACATTAATTAGGTAGGTTAGGTTAGATTAGATGTTTAAGATATCCCGAAAACATTATGATTTCAGCAGAAAATAGAGTTCGATGAAATGAAATTCGATGAAGTGATAATTATATTCGATGAAAGGTGTTTCGATAAAATAATAGACACCCATTACAATTTTTTTGATATATTTTATAGTCTATTACCTACCTACTAATTAAACTACTAACTAATTAATTATTCAAATCAATTTTTTTTTTTTAAACTAGGTCAAGTATTACCTGGGTCGTTTTAAAAAAGTTATAGGTACATAGTTAAGGGCTTTAACAAAAAAAACCTACTTGATAATTTTGTGTAACGAAAGTTACCCATATAGTTTGTATGACTAACTAATGTTACACAAAGAAGGCGATCGTGATTTTTGTTTTCATTAGCCCTTTAAGTATGTACTTTTTTTTAAATGTCCCATATACATTTAAAATCTATTTTTACATATTTGCTTTAAGTGCTTTGTCATGTAGGTACCATTCTAAGCATCCCAGTAATAAAAGTAGGATCAGATTATTTTTTTTTACAATTAAATGAATTATAAATAAAGTTCAAAAGAGTTCGCCATGTTTGATATCTATCGACACATTCTGTGAGAATTAAAAAAAAATCAAAGCGTTTTATTTATACTAAGTTTTAGTATTTTGTTTTGTTATTTAAATCTCAATAAAATAAAAGGTCCGTCAACAGTCACACATCAGTTTATACCTAATTAAGTAAATAATCTAAAGACAATTATAGCTATCAATAAAAATCGTGAATCTTTTATACTTTGCTAGTTATGCGGCCACCACTTTAATAGTTATATCGTCGTAAGACCAGAGGGCTTATTGTCTAACGCACTCGCAATCACGATCGTTTTCATTTTGAAAATCGAACGCTCGTCTGCATACAATATGAAAACAATTGCTCCACTTTGAAGCCGCTTGCGATTGCGAGTGCGTTAGACAATAGCCCCTCCGGTGTCCTATAGAAAGTATATAATCCAGGCAATTCAATTTAAACCTTATTTCAAGGACCATAAAGCTCATTTTTATTCGTTTTAAAATTGAAAAGTCATTTAAGTGCAAAGTTAATTGAACTTTATTTCCTTGCAGGTGGATTCAAATTCCTACTAACAAAAATCTACCGGATTGTAGTATGGTGGGCCTCAAGAGGATATATTCTTTAACGTCAATGAACATCTAATTTGGCCCAGACGTAGTCATCTTTCAATGGGGGGTGCATCGATACAAATAATCTTTGACTTTGTTAAACGTAATTTATTTCCATAAATAGTTTATTATAAACTAGAGGTCACCCGTGACTTTGTACCTACGCGTAGAATTAGTTTCCCGCTAGTCCCCCTTATAATCTCTTAGTGGATGAATTTCCAAAAATCCCTTCTTATCCGTTAGGATATCCAAGGAATATTTCCTGCAAAGTTTATCTCTAGGCCCATCGGTCTTGTTTATATTTAGACCCCCGTTTCACCTCCTTAGGGGATGAATTTCCAAAATTCCTTTCTTATCCGCTAGGATATCCAAGGAATATTCCCTGCAAAGTTTAAGTCTCTAAGCCCATCGGCATCGGTCTTGTTTCCTTTTGGACCCAGGTTTTCCAAAAATCCTTCTTAGTGCACCCCTAGACCTCATAAGGAACCTACGTGCCAAATTTGGAGTCTCTAGACCCATCGGTTTTGGATGTGCGTTGACGTCAGTCAGTCAGTCTACTCAGTTTCTTCTTTTATACATATATTTAGATCAATGGCGGTGCATCGATACAAATAATCTTTGACATCATTGTTAAACGTAATGCACACATAAATAATTGATTATTAATAGACTGTTTCCAATTATGGATGTAGTAGGATATGCAGTCGATGTTAAAGTTTTTATACGCCTGCGTCAGGAAGTTTATGTGTTTCGGTTATATGTATGTACGAGTATGTATACCTATTTCTTAAGCACACTGCAGGCTTAACGGCTTGATGAATTTTAACATATGAGGTGACGTTAGATTCGCCTTTTTCGGGAGAGACATCAAAGTATTTAGAAGGAGGTTTATATATAATAATAATCAGGGGACAACCTCACACAAATTGACGTAGTCCCAAACTAAGCTCTAGGCTTGTACTATGGGTACTAGACAACGATAAACATCCTTAAAAAGACAAATACATACTTAAATATATATAGAAAACATCCAAGACTCAGGAACAAATATTAGCGCTCATCACACAAATATCTGCCCTTATGGGATTTGAACCCGGGACCGCTGCTTCGGATGCAGGGTCACTCCCAACTAGGCCAACGTTTCGTCAATATCGATGACAATTTTAATAAATGCAGGGGGTTTAAAAGCATTCTTTTTATTAGACTTGTTTGTTACACTTTGTACAACATAGAGCTTGGCAAAGAAAGAGCTTGAAAAAAATAGAGCGCTTGGATCGAAATTGGCAACAATCATATTTTATGATGGTCGCCACTTGTAATGTTGTATATTTTTGCCGTGCTAGTGCTATGGCATCTGAGTAAATACTCTGAAGATATAGTTATTTTGTACAGTAAACAGATAAGCCTTGTGTGGTACCTACCTATTCACCTTGTTACATACATACATAGATAACAACATGCCTTCATTCCCAGAGTGGGGTAGGCAGAGCTACAGAAATACCAACAAATCTAAAATGACTTCTTTATTCTATAACCACATTTTGCCCAATCAGAGGAGAAGTTTACTAGTATTAGTGACAGGTTGCAAGCCCATCGCCTAACAGTACTGCAAGCTCTTATTCCCTAAGTCGCCTCTTACGACATCCACGGCAAGACATGAAGTGGCACTATTCTAACCCAGCAACCACGCGGGTTCACCTTGTTAACACCAAATAATACTTAATCCTGCACAATAAAGTCATTAAAATCTGGGCAAGTGCGAGTCGGGCCCCGAGGGTTCGGTACCGCCCTATTCACATAAATAAATTTTTTGATTTTGTATTATTAGGCGATGGGCTTGCAACCTGTCACTAATACACTAGTAGATATCTCAGCCTACTTGTGCAAAATGTGGTTACAGAATTATTAACATGTCTTTAGAGTTGTTGGTATTTCTGTAGCTCTGCCTACCCCACTCTGGGAATGAAGGCGTGATGTTATGTATGTGTATGTAAATTTTTGATACGAGTAGTACAGAAACCAAAAACGTTGAAAAACAAAGTTTCTTGTTGGACCGGCCCTAATAAATTACTTTACTTTTTACTTTTTTCATTTAGAGAAGACAACGAAGGCTTTATAATAGGGTTTGGCAACGCTGCATACGGAACCCTAAATAGTATCAATTATACACCACAGAAATATTCACTTATAATTTACAACATAATAATATCTAAAGCGACTTACAGGGACGTTTAAAAAAATTTGTACATAGTTAAGGGCTTTAATTAAAACAAAACTAAATTGATTCCTTTGTGTAACGAAAGTTACCCATATAAAATTACCCTACAGAAACTATCCATTTTTTATGATAAAAGTTCCTATCCTATGTTTTTATTAATCACTAGCTTACCCGACGAATATTGAATTCAAATTAGTTTTTTTTTTAACATTATTTTATTAGCCGTTTGACAGACAAAATGCGCGCTGCAAATATCTTTGAAAATAGATGCATTATTAACAATTTTCTAATTTAAGTAACTTTCTCATATTTTTCATTCATAAGAACCTAAAAAAGAATTAGCGAAATCGGTCCAGCTGTTCACGCGTGATGCCGTGATGCCGTGACCAGCGGAAATAGGGATTAATTTTCATATAGGTATACGACACATGAATAAGCATAATACATGATCCGTTCAACCGTTTATGCGACAAATTTCCAAACATCCACACGCCATGACAACTTTCACATTATAATACTCATTAATTAATGCAAAAAACTTACCTATATGGATTAATGATATAAAAAAAACCGAGATACAAACCAAAAACTAACAAACTCAATGTCTTTATTTAATTTTTTATACCTACATAAATAATTACACAAATCATACCTCTTGGAAAATCACAACACAAAAATACACCACACTTTATCACTGTTATTCGCGGACGAAAATTTTAATAACTTAAATTCGAATTTAGAATACCGGCGGCGCGGTGCGCGCGAGTCTAACTGGCGGTCGATCAAGCGTGTGCGTGCGCCTATATGGTTGAACGTCACCGACGACGTCATTACGTCATTTTTAGTTCCTGAAACTGTGATTTATTTTCGCTGCCCCTCATTCATATATATAACAGTTAGAGGATGCCGAGTGATGAGCCGATGAGAATTTTCTAATACTTGCCCCATTTTTTCGTTGGGGGTCGACTTCCGAAAAATCCTAAAAAGTGTTTAATATTTCCTCAAAAATTCAAATCCCTATATAGTCGTACCGTTCTAAGCCCGATTTGACAGTTGTCAATGCAGTACAAAATATAACCTCACACATACACATATACAGTCTGAAGTGGAGCTAACCCCATGGGCTTCTGTTTAGTCCCCAAGAAAAAATACTCTTTTACCGAACAATTAATTGTCCTCGCGTGTGATATCCATGGACTTATTTTCTCTAATAAGTCCATGGGAGTGTCTTTTAATAACTTGACATTGGCGAAATACGCCTTAAGAAAGTGAAGCCATTCATTCATAATAAGAATTGCGTAGAACATAACTGCCGTAACACAAAATAAGGTGGCTAACTGCAATGTCTCCTACATCGAAGCATTCTGTACTCTATCAATAACCACATTAAATTTAAAATGCTTCTACCATTAGCCGCTTTTTTTGCTATAACTGTCATTTATCCATGGGTACTAAAGCTGACTGAGAAAACAAAATAAATAAATTAATAATAAGTCAGCAATAGAAAGGATAATTATGTAAAGTTTTTAGTTTTATCTGTGTTATTTTTCAGTGCACCCACTAAATAGTGTACATTTCTGATTAGTTATTGTGGTCAACTGGTAGAAAATGCCATTAGCTATTAGGCCTATTAGGTCCGCCATTTGAGCTTGTTTCAGTGCAACATAGATTAAATAAATAAATAAACACCTACGATTTTTTTCGATCAACTGGATGTCGATAATTTTTTATTCACTACATTATAATATTATGTGCGTCACAGATTAAATAAGAGTTTAAGTACATTATGTTCGAATTTGTACGACTGGTGTTGCATTAAAACCGGTCGGATATAGCGTGGCTTGCTCACTCAAAACCACAACTAGGTACCTCTTCAATGTGTTTGCAGTTTTACGGTTTGGCTACAAACTTGCGCGAAGGTGGCAGCGGTGGCGACGAGCGGCCATTAACAATGCATCTACATTATTATTATAAATGTGACTGTCTGACTGTTACGCTTTCACGGATAAACGACTACTACTCAAACGGAGTTGCGGGAAACAGCTGTCGCTATTCCCTCAAGAACCATCCAATTTTACGGGACATAAAGAACCCTATGTCCTTACCCGGGACTCAAACTATGTTTATATCAAATTTCATCTTAATTGGTGCAGCGTTTTATCCGTGAAAGCAACAAACAGACAAGAGTTACTTTCGCATTAATAATATTACTAGCTGACACGTAACCTCGACAACAATACAATAATATGGCTCCATCGAGCTGGTCTGATGACGGAGTCGGAAGGTCGGAACTGTCGGAAGGCTATACTTAACGTAGACCCGAGTTTGGACTCTTTTTTTAATGTTAAGGAGAAGGCACACGAGCACTCAGGCCACCTGATGGTAAGTGGAATCTGAGACCCATAGACAGTTGAATTCTCAAGACTTCCTAAGACCTCAAATGCGTTGCCAACCCTGAGGACTAAGATGGAATGCCTCTATGCTTGTAATCATTAGGTTGGTCTAGATAAGCACTAAGAAGTAAATTATTTTGCAAAAAAATAGAGTTGTGGGCCGAGCACGGTACCACGGGACTTAGTGTCAAATGACATCGAACGGGAACTAGAGTCAAATATTATTATGAAATTATTAAAATGACAGCCACCCGCGGATTAATTTGCTTGGTAATAAAACTCAAATCACACAAAACACACTTTTATTCTAAACCTTAGCTCTTTATACTTACGTTGGAATATGGAATAGACGAATTAAAGCTCCGACCCTATGTCGAAAATTGTCCCGTGGCAGCGTGCTCGGCCCACTGGTGGTGGTTTGTTATAGCTTGTCTCAAAACGAAAATGTTGACAGAAACATTAATTTATTTACTGATTTGGTATTGTATCGAAGCGTTTGCGATCCATTTTCCGCTGCCCGCCCCGCTGCCCGCCCCGCTGCCCGCCGTCGCGTTAACTCAGGGCCAGACAGACATTGAACTCCGGACTTCATTCTAATTCAGTCACGGCGGCCTTAAGGGAAACACTGACACTAAGGTGAATGAATGAGCGTTATGAATAGTGCAGATGCGATCCCGCGAATTGTTTACGTCATGAGATTACCACTTCGTAATAATTATATTATGTCTTGACATACTTCAAACCCGTTTAGTTGCCGGGTTAGAATAGTGCCACTCCATGTCTTCCCGTGGATGTCGTAAGAGGCGACTAAGGGGCTTTTAGTACTGTTAGGCGATGGGCTTGCAACCTGTCACTAATTACACTGGTAAACATCTTGGCCTGAATGTGCAAAATGTGGTTGCAGAATTATCAACAAGAATTTTTAGAGTCGTTGCTATTAGTATTCAATTTCTGTAGCTCTACCTGCCTCAATAAAGGCGTGATGTTGTGAATGTGTACTATTCGATTATTTACATTAGTATAATAACGCACACTTTATACCTTAGCTGCAAATATTCTAATTTAAAAAAATATCAGGACGTAATTTAATATACTTTAAAGTTTTTAACTAATAATTTACATGTGTTAGAAACCGAACTACATAGGTGCTATAATAATCTCGATGACGTCTTTGCCACCTGTTTTCACCGCATTGCTATAAATACACCCAAAAGCAACGATATTGGTCACTTAGTTGTCAATTTGTGCGTTTACTGATCCGTCCATTGCCTTTGATTATGAGTATTTGTATGATCATTAAATCACTTATTAAAAATAATTTTGACGACACGTTGACCTAGTTGGTGGTGACTCAGCTTACGAAGCAAGCGGTCCCGGGTTCAAATCCCGGTAAGGGCAGATATTTGTGTGATGAGCACGAGTATTTGTTCCTCAGTCTTGGATGTTTTCTATGTATTTAAGTGTATATTTCTCTATGTAAGTAAGTTTATCGTTGTCTAGTACCCATAGTACATGCCTAGAGCTTAGTTTAGTACTAGGTAGATCAATTTGCGTGACATTGTCCAGTGTTTTTTTTTTTAAATATCAATCTTTCAATGGTAGCTGGAAGATATTTCTTAAAGGGACAGTTCGTCTGCTTACATTGTTTTTAGGGTTCGGTGCTCGAAGGGAGTCGGGTCCCTATAACTAAAGCCTACCCTTCCGTCTGTCTGTCCGTCTGTCCAAACGTTAAAGAGCTGTATCTTTTGAACCTTGGGAAATAAGGGTTTTTTATGTTTATTATTAAGGCGGATTTTCTACGAGTAACAAACAAAAATAAAGAAAAGACTTGAAAAATAAAGAGGTCCGTAGAAGAGAAAAGCTTTTTTCAACCTATCGTGAAAATGGTAAAACATTCAAGCGTCCAATTTGGTATGATTATAGTGCACACTAGATATGCCTACTTTCAGCTCAATAGTTGATGAATGTATTTGTGTATAGGTACATTTATATATCTCACTCAGTTGAAAGAGTGCACCTTTGGTTGTTGTATCTCCATTAGTGAATAATAAAATTTATTTTATTATAAAAAGTGTTCCACGAATGCACTTGCTTGTGGCACGGGTTATTTATATAATAATGCGCGATCTTAAGCAACCCATTACTAAAATTCAAATTCAAATTCAAGCATTTATTCGTGACAAATATTAATAATAATAAAATAAAGCACATACAAAATAAAAAATATAAAACAAGACACAATTTGCCACGAAATGGACCCTACTCAGCATGTTGCTAGCTTTACAGCCAGCGCTGGTCTTCCGCAGGGCCCATTCGGTGAGGGCACGGTGGGCAACACGAAAGATGCACAAAAACGAACTATTATTTAAATAAATAAAACACTAAAATAAACTCTAAGTAAAAATAATAAAAATAAAAACAAAAAAGGCTAAGCTTTTAGATCTGTCCCATCGATCAGCAATAGCTTCTCCGAGGTGTTTGACACATATGTAGAGATTTGTAGTGCGAAGACTCCGTCTACTGATGCTATAAGGGGATAAAAAGTTGCATGTCGCATTTCAAGAGCATTAGATTTTTTTCTTTGTTTTTCATTCTTAGCAGAATTAATTAATTCTTTCATCTCCTTTAGGGATACTTTACTATAGTTTTACTGCTGAACGGTATCACTAGGGCATCCTAACTCAGGACCTAAAACCGCTGTTTCGTGTAAATAATGTGTTTTTATGAAATGATCATTTTTCATTTTCCACTTTCACTTATTTCTATAATAAGTCCGTGGCAGTGTCCATATATAACTCGGCATTGGTAAAATAAACCTGAACAGGGGTTAAAGTTAGTAATTAAAATTAGAATTAGATTAGAACGTTGACAATACGATAACATGTCAAAACCAATTAGGTAATATAATTGAGCCCCTGGGTCATTCTTCTTTTTTACCGACAATTGCCTGTCCTGTCCTTATTTTACCATACGTTATCAGTTAGAGTATTGATTATTAATGTTTTAGTGTTTGAATATACGTCCAAACATTTATTCATCTATTAGTACTAAATAATCTTTCACTTTTTCTATCCAGTGTTTTTTTTTATAAGTTTGTTTTTCATAGAATCGCGTGACAGAGTGGTAATACAAAATTTAGTCTCCTCTGAAAACGGCCACTCTGTCACAATATATTCTGAAAAACCATCATAAAGAAAAAAACATTATCGCCACCGAAATAATCATTAATTAGTCCAAATAAAAATTCACGCATCGTATTTTTAAATAAAAAATTAAAACCATAATTATCAATAGTTGAAAAACGCAAAATATAGAAAAATGACGATGTATTGTCGGTAAAAAAGTAGAACGACCCCCCTGCGTTTCCTGCGCGTGTAAATACCTCAAATACCAAGTATAGTAATCTAAATAATACTCCATTTTCCTATGAACATACGCATCATAAACGTCATCAAAATGTTGAGAAATATATTAATTGTGTCAATGCCACATCGTCACGGATGCGAAGAGGGAAACTCCTTGCGAAACAACAATTAGTCATCATTTTGGCAGTTTGTGTATGACTTTACGGTACATTTTATATTACCTATACAAAAAATAGGTACTTACCCAAAAAAACAGCAAAATTTTAACCTCTCGATCCCCAGTTTATCGCTTGATTTGAGGACATAGTGCCAAATATAAAAGGCACTCTGTAGCTATTTCGACTAGGTTGTAATTAGAATAAATAAAATAAAATAAAATATTTTAATATCAGGGGACAATCTCACACACTTTACCTAGTCCCAACCAAACTAAGCTCGTGGCTTGTACTATGGGTACTAGACAACGATAAACATACTTAGACAGGGTAATCTTTTAATAGGTTCACAAATTTTAATATTTGCTTCGCTATTGTTAATCAATAACACATGTTGTGTTATTTTTACTCTAGCTTAAAAAATATTAGAGATATTGCCGATTCAATGATTCCACTAACTTAACGATATTCATGGACCCTCTAATGCAGGGGTGCGAGGAGAGGGGAGTGTTGTTAAGTAAGTTAATAAATGAAATTTCAACTTTAGAATATCAGTAGGAGAGGGCTTGTTGTCTGATAAGCTGAACATGAAATTTCAAATTTCGAATATCAATACAGTGTATCGCATACTTACCTACAGCTTGACAACCCATGTCATCATTTCGTGTCCACACGAGAAGGTAAAAAAGAGATAATTTGTAACAAAAAAAAAAAATGTTTTGAACTCGTTTTATTGTCGTAATATATTATATTAGCGATACAAAATCATATGTTAAAATTTGTGCACTGATAAAAAAATTAACCTGTATAGAGATATACATACTTTGATACATAGAAAACATCCAAGATTCAGGAACAAATATTCGCGCTCATCACTCATACTTACAGGGATTTGAACCCAGGACCGCTGGCTTCGGAGGCAGGGTCACTCCCAACTAGGCTAACGTGTCGTCAACGCTACTTTAGTGTCGAGTCGCACAAGGTTAAGAACGCGACCGCGTATTGTTTTTAATTTATACAGCGTGATTTGTAATGTGTTACATTCCGTTTAGGGTAAGTAGCTACTCGTAGCTGACAGTTAGAACAAATTCCTTATAAATGGTAAAGGAATAATGTCGCCTTTGTACCGGTTTTTGTTTTAAATGTCTAGATTCTGTATTTCTTGTATGTTTTTACTCGTACATTAGTTTTTCTAGGATAAATGATAAGTATGCAATGGTCAATAGTAGTTCAAATTTTTAACCCTTAACTTGGCAGTGTGCACCACAGGATACATACCATAATGCTCACTTTTTGTTTTTTTTGGATTGATATTTTTTATGCTGGTTCGAAATCAAATAGGGTTTGAATTCACAACTTTTTTAATTTTTGCCAATTTAAGGGTAAGATGTTGTAGTAAATGGGTCGTTCTACTTTTTTACCGAAAATACATCATCATTTTTCTATATTTTGCGTTTTTCAACTATTGATAATTAGGGTTTTAATTTTTGATTTTAAAATACGTTGCGTGAATTTTTATTTTGGACTAATTAATGATTATTTCGGTGGCGATTTTTTTTTCTTTTTGGTGGTTTTTTCAGTATATTATTATACTGTGACAGAGTGGCCGTTTTCAGAGGAAACTAAATTTTGTATTGCCACTCTGTCACGCGATTCTATGAAAAACAAACTTATAAAAAAAAACACTGGATAGAGAAAGTGAAAGATTATTTAGTACCTACTAATAGATGAATAAATGTTTGGACGTATATTCAAATACTCAAACGTTAATAATCAATACTCTAACTGATAACGTATGGTAAAATGAGGACAGGTAATTGTCGGTAAAAAAGAAGAATGACCCAAATAAGATAAGGTAACGTTTGCATGCCTATATTTACGGTTAAACATGTGAACCCTCCATAAACTGAAACATACCTATAGCAAAAAAATGATTCTGAATTATAACTAAGGTATCGTAGTTTGATAACAATGATAACGGAACCCCCTTTGGCCTCATATTGTTACTGTTTATTATTAAACGTTAATGAGATGTGTTAAAACATGGGGTCAATGACTGGTTTATCATCTAAGTGAACGCAACAAGTCACCGAAACATTTAATAGTACCACTAATTACTTGTTATATTATTTTACCTACAAAATGTATAGTGTGTCTATTTCCTCAAGAAGAGGAAATAATTACCGGAATAATTTTCGTACCCCGTGTGGTTGCCGGGTTAGAATAGTGCCACTCCATGTCTTCCCGTGGATGTCGTAAGAGGCGACTAAGGGAATATAGGCTTGTAGTAGATACTGTTAGGCGATGGGCTTGCAACCTGTCACTAATACACTGGTAAACATCTTAGCCTGATTGTGCAAAATGTGGTTACAGAATTATCAACAAGGTCTTTAGAGTTGTTGGCAATTCTGTAGCTCTGCCTACCCCACTCTGGGAATAAAGGCGTGAGTTTATGTATGTATGTGTATGTAATTTTCGTAAAGGAGATTGGGGAAGTGGGAAACATGAAACAAAACATGTCCCTCTAAAGAATATTATGTCGTCACATTTTTTTTATAGAATCGCTAGCCGTTTAACTTGTTCCCGTTGGTAAATAAAACTATTTTACTCTGTGATAATGTAGGTTTCTAATAGTAGAACATTTTTTGAAATTGGTCTAGTCGTTTTTGAGTTAGTTCGTTACAAAAATATAAAGATACAAATCGTCTCCACTTTGAAAAAACCTCGTATCTTAAATGTCGTGACGTACTTACAATTTTAAACTTATTTTTCTTCATATTTAAGTTCAAAATCGTACATCACAAAATATAAGATACGAGGTTTTTTCAAAGTAGTGACGAAATCTTTCCTCCCATAATATGTAAGCTTTTAATCCTCCTTCATACGGGAGTTTAACCGTCTCGACTTCGATGAAATTAACATTTAGCATGATAGCTTTAGCCCCGTGGAAACGATGAAGTTACTTATTCATAGAAATGAATAAATAATACATACGTAAACACTACTTTTCTGCCGTAATACCTATTATAGAAGGCAGTTAACTGCAATCTACTGTCAAGGCGTTCTTTACTCTATTGGTCACCACATTAAAATGAAAATGCTTATGCTGTCACTATGCAGTAAGCCGCCTTCTTTTTAACCGACTTCAAAAATAGGTTCTGAAATTGTCGGAATATTTTTTGGTTCCATTTTTAGCACGTCAAGATATGATGATGGGATCATCGAGAAATCGAGGGAACGCCTCGGTCATTTTCAGTGCAAAGTCTAATCATTTGGTGAAGTTGAACTGATGATGAAGACCACCGATGACCACCGGAACTCCTCAATGGTACCTATTTCAAGGTTGGTATAAGATAATAATATCTCCATTAAGAAAGTAGAGCGACTATGACGACGCACATTCAAATGGTTTAAACATAAAATTGTGACTGTGACTTTCCCGCGGCGTTGCTTGTTTCTTATTAATTGAAATGTCAGACGACAGAACGGTCTATTCCAACTAGTTACACCTATATTAACATTAGTCAAGCTATTTCGATGATGGAATCTGGTAATATATTATGGGCTAGTTGTTAAAATGAACTACCGCCTAGTTTATTTTTGAATTTGACGGTCACACATTCTCCGTATCTGCCGGTATAAAATCTTTTATAGTTAGTTCATAAATCTAGACAAGCTTTTTGGCGCCGGACCAAGATTTAGGCCCACACACCAAAAACATGTTATTTATTTACTCAAAATATATAAACTTCAAATATATCTCTAATGAGAAACGATAGGATTCGCTATAGAACCGAGACACTGTAATAAATGTGTCTACTGGTTCTTCCCAAGAGTGATCACTTTTGAGAAGTCAGCGCCGTAAAAAAACAAGACAGACAGAAGTTCTTATTCTTCTTCTTCTTTTTTAATTAATGGCGGTCCACACAGTGATTTCGCCAATGTCAAGTGAATAAAGTAAATCAGTAAATAGAATAAATCAAAAGTAAAAAGCCGGGCATTTTTCAATCGGCCGTCTTCCCTCCCCGAAGGTTACCGGCACAGACAGAAGTTTCTGTGGAAAAAACGTCAATTCACTAGGTACTTCCTTTCGATATTAAATTTATCGATTACTGTTTCAAATTCTTATTTGAAAGTGATATTTCATAGTAGATAAGTATAAAGTTCCACAAATAAAACAGAAATTAACTAAAATATATTTAATTTAAGTAATTCACAGGCATACTTATTAGGGAGTATAAAATAAAAATAAAAATCAATTTTAATAAATAAAGAAAATATTGTTAACGTGTTTCTTACAAAAAAACTTCTTTTAATGCTATTCAATCGATTGCCATTGAAGAAACTGAAACCAAGACTGGCTTGCAATAAAGGCCTATTTAGGTAAATTGTATTTACCTACTCAGTTCTCGGAAATATGTATTTGGAAAAGACCCAAAAATAATTTTTGTTGTATTAAACGTAATCTCATAATAATAACTGTCATAAGAAAGTACAATTTATCGATAAATTAATATCGTTCGGAAGTCCCTAGGACAATTTTATTCATGCCACATCTATCTCTGAACATGACAGTCAAGTTGATTCCATCTTAGTCCTTAGGGTTGGCAACGCATTATGATTCTAGTCTTCATATTATTGCAAATTTCAGGCCTCAGTGTCCACTGGACCATCAGTGGGCCTAACACGCTGCCACGGGTCAAAATTTTGACATGGGCTCTGTACTTTTAACTCGTTTATTCCATACTCCAACGTAAGAAGAAAGTGTTAAGGTTTAAATAAAAGTGTGTTTTGTGTGACTTGGGTCCTTTTATTACTAAGCAGCTTAAACCCCAATTTCATATAATGCGCGGCATATACTTAAGTAAAAACTGCGCAGAAGTCGATTTTAGGGTCTCACCTGTGGTGAGAGCGGGGCGGGAGTCGCTTCTCACCTCCCCGCCACCCCGCGCACGCGTCGCTTTCGCCTGGGAGTACAGTCGAAACTACCTACCTGCGCAGTAGCGGCCATGTTGGTTTTTACTTACGTGCCGTGGATTATATGTAATAATATTTGACATTAGTTCCCTGTTGAGGATTTGACACAAATCTGACACTCGTTCCCCTGACGGCGTGTTAGGTTGACACGTGTAATCGTTTGCCTTTTCAATTCCATTCTTTTTATGGTTCCGTTGCAAGAACCCTTGTTGTTTTAATTTGTCGTGTAGGTACGTTTTAAAGTCTACATGTACCTAAGTCAATGCAGAGGATGTTTCTTAAAATCACGACATAAGGTCCATGGATCTATGTGTCTTGGTAATTTAATAAATAAATATCACGGAACAAATGTCACACAAGTTGACTTATTATTAATAATTTTGTCTTTAATGGCTACTGTCCATAAGGACAATTCTGCCAGCGTCAAGGTTGGTAGCTACAAGAAATCGGTTGTAAAAAATCGTCCAAACAGTGTAGGTAAATGATCATTAATTTGATACATCTGAGAAAAAATAGAATACACAATATATTAGACCAAATACAACAATACAATGGTTGACTTTGTTTGACCGACTGATACAAGACAAGACAGACAAATTGACCTAGTCCCAAACTAAAGCTCTAGGCTTGTACATACTATGGGTACAAGACAACGATAAACATACTTGTATATTTCCTGTTTGTACTTAAAAATTGAATAAGACGTCATTGTTAAGGTAAATAATGTGATATTGAAATAATTTAATTGTTTCGTGTAGTTATTTAGTTTGAGTTCTAAACGAATTAGTTTACACCCCCTGCCATGAATATGTGTCCTCAGTTATTTCTCTTACAAGGTTGTCTGGAAGAGATCGCTATTTAGCGGTAAGACCGCCTGTTGTATACCTATGATTTAAATGTACTGTTCCGTGTTCTGTTTTTATTTTTTATTTTTGGTGTTCAATAAAGAGTATTTGTATTGTATTGTATTGTATTATTGCAATATTAAAAGTGATTGAACTTACACAGAATAATTATTTATTTTATGACAGCAGTTTAATTTCTCATTACTAGATACATTACCTACATACATATGGAATATTAAACTTTGTTAGACTCCTTTGTACAGTACCCCAACAAAAATATTACGCACTTCAGTGCCTTGTCATAATAAAGTTCAAACTGAACATAAACAACAAGCTTTTGAATGACAATAACAACCACAATGACAAGGTTCTAAGTATGCTCAGCATTTTTATTAGGTGACTGTACATAATAATGATTAATTACTGTTTCCAACTACGTAGTTATTCTTCGGAGCTATCATAACTATACTGTAATTCTATGGAACTTGCTAACTATGTAAACAAACAATATATTGAAATTGACATCTAATGTCAATTTTAGTATGGCGGCTTGTTTACATAGTTAGCAAGTTCCATAGAATGACACTTTAACTGTTGTTGCCTTTGTTCGATTATGTCGTTATTTTTGTTTGTGTTGCGGTACGTTTTGAGTAAGTATATTATGTATTAGGTACGAGTATGGTCAAGGGTTAACTTCTAGAACAGATCCTGTACAATAAGTATTTTACATATATTTATAAGTACTTACTACAATAAGGATTTTCCAGGAGCCGTCATTGCAGCACTTATTTAATTTTGCCGTTCCCAAACCAAACGCACGACCGTGTCGCCTAACATATTTTTCGGCCCCTATCACAGAATAAGTAATAGTACAAGACCCAATACAACTCCTTGGCTAGTGTTCACCAGCTTGATATTATACTACGATTCTCTCACGACGTACTTTACTAGTTTTATCGTAGCTTGTGCTGTTTTAATCTTCAAATTTGTTAATTCTATTTTTTTTTTGTAATTTTTCTTTAATGTGATAAATGCCTAGTTTTTAGTTTGATTGATCCCCGACTGTGCTAATGCTGTTGCACACCTGTAATTGGTGCTCAAACAGGACTATTTTCTCTGTATCTTTTGTATTTGTATTTGTTTGTGCTACTGTTGGGGTGTCTAATTAAAAAAAAAAAAGGAAACTATGTGAATTCTGGATCACCAATACTTATTAATAAATAAATAAATAAATAATCACAGGACAATGTCACACAAATTGACCTAGTCCCAATTTAAGCTCTAGACTTGTACTATGGGTACTAGACAACGCTAAACTTACATATATAGAGAAGTATATACTTAAATACATAGAAAACATCCAAGACTCAGGAACAAATACTCGTGCTCATCACACAAATATCTGCCCTTACCGTGATTTGAACCCAGGACCCCTAGCTTCGAAGGCAGGGTCACTCCCAACTAGGCTAGCGTGTCGTCAAGCTATTATAGGTGTATTTGACCCACAAAATTGTATTTCATACTTTGTTTGTTTATCTCTACATAATTATACAAGTCTATCTACGCTTTCATTATGTCTAAATAGTACCCGTAGATACTGCAAGCCTATAGATGTTAATAGGACTCAATTTGCGTAAACTTGTCCCCACCCATCTCTAAGGACTCACTTTTCAGCTCGACAAACGAATTATAATCTGAGAGTTTTCTTTTGTCAAAGCATACAAATAAAATTTTAGGGCGACCGCGCATGTTTATTTCTAATTTCCGACCTATCCAACCCAGGTATGTGGCAAAATTTCCATGTACCTGGGTTAGATAGGTTGGAAGATGGGTATTTGACAAAGCCTTTAACACCTTCTTGCTTCTGCGAATTATATGTCCCGCCCACTGGCACTTTTTTTTTTTGAGGGACCTACGTAGTCAGCCTCTGATGGCTTTGACTACTTCGCCGGAGAGAGGGCGAACTCCTGATGGGAGTCCACGCGGTACCCAATGGCACTTCCTTTGTGCGATAGGACTATTTTACATAGGCCTTATCAGTCCAAGATACAGTTGCCCCTTTCGCCCCAAACGCTCTCAGAGCGACAGTAATAGTTATTTAAATACCAATTATTTTATCTCCTAGACCGCATTTCCTCTTAAGGTTTGAACTCAAAGCGTCACTGAATATTTATGAGCTGTCCATACACGAGTAATCTCGTTTAAAGTTAAAAGTCATCATATGGAGACAAATTAACATAAGGAAAATTTGGTCAAGGGTACTTACAATGTACGCAAAAAATGCGTGATTCACGTTGAGTAATCGGTACTTCGCCTTCGGTCATCGATGACGCCGCGTGCGCAGTTTTTGTACCAGTTGTACGGATATGGGGACGGCCATTAACTATTATTACGTCGACGAAGCGGTTAGTCTACAAAAGATAGTAAATATTATAAAGAGGAAAGATTTGTACTTTTTTTGTTCGTTGAAGATTCCACTTACCATCAGGTGGCCTGAGCGCTCGTGTGCCTTCTCCTTAACATAAAAAAAAAACTATGCTAATATACTATAATAGGAAGATAAGTAGATATACGAAAAAGGATACATAAAATATTAATTATCAGAAATCATTAAACAAAAACAGTGCATTAGAGTAATATGTGATGTAGATGCTATGGTTTGACTACGTGCCGCCCCCTGTACTGTCAAGGACTTTCATTGTTATGCCACTATGGAACCCTGTCATAATAACAGCGTTAATCACTATTTTTAGTTTTATTTCATGTAGTTTGACGCGGTCATTATGACAGGGTTCCATAGTAGCATAGCAATTAAAGTCCTTGACTGTACAAGAAAAAAATACAATACAAATATTCTATATTGAACACCAAAAAAAATTAGAACACGGAACAGTACATTTAAATCAGTGGTATACAACAGGCGGTCTTACCGCTAAATAGCGATCACTTCTAGACAGCCTTGGATAGAGAAATAATTAAGGACACAGATTCATGGCAGGCGGTTTAAACTAATTCCTAACTATTTGCTAACTGCCTGTATATCATCCATGTAGGACAAAACAATGCGAACACTGCTGCTTGGCGGTAGGGTGAAGGGTAAGATAGTGGTAGCGATCCGAACGGACCCTGGTCCTTCCACCACTAAAGAAATACCTATATCGGACCCTCTCACAGCCTTCCCCCTATTTCTCTGCCCTCTATCTTGACAATACACATGGGCCTCTATTCAACTGCGTTATATATAACGATATCGTTTTTGATCTGTTTCCGTATTGTCAACGTTTTGATAACTCTTATGTCATTTACAATAATGGCGACTGTGACATAAACGATTCTTAAACGAGTCAAACACGATATCGTCTTAACGCACCTGAATAAAGGCCATGAAAGGTGACAATTCAGCAAAGTTGACACGGACTAGGACGATATAGAAGCGCGTGAGTAGGGTATTATTGGGGATTCTGGATCATTTGTCCTCGCTGCGCTCGGATGATCCAGAATCCCCAATAATGATCCAGGATCCCCAATAGTTTCCATCGATCAGTGATTCAGAATTCCATAAACTCAACAGGTAGTGACCTAACGAATGACCTGTCAATCCTTCAATGGTAAATTTGCATATCCTCGCCTCGTTCATTCGACTGATACTGTCGAAATGTAGATACAAAAATGTCTATAACAAAATATTTTGTAAATAGAAGCAAAACCGGAGTGCCGTATAATTCAATTTTATATTACTTATATTTTTGTTTACGGCACTCCGGTTTATTTTTCATAAATTTATTTCTTTGTTTAGTCATCTTTGTTTATTCATCTTTGTTCCTGTTAACACTTTCCACACAACCATTGCTGTACTAATGTTATAGGATAGTCCCGCTAACAGTTTTCTGGAGTGGCCAATTCCATACTAATTGTTTAAGGACAAGGTGGTCTTTCGATACTAGAACGCTGATCTATATATGCGAGCGACCGTAAAAACTTTGATAGCACGATTTAAAATAAATTCTCCATGTTTGCTCTCTTTCAGCCATTTTCATGATATACTCGTATGTAGCCCCATTATCCTTCTTAACCTTACTTTTGGTTTGATTAAATTTTATTAAAATTGACATTAGTAATTGACGTTGTCGTAATTCAATAAGTAAATACTATTTGATTTGAGAACTCAGGGTTAATTACCTTTATAAGATAATAAATAAAAAGAATTTATAAAACATGTTTATTTAAACACCATTTTCTTAAACAAGTTACATTTCTTAGCGCGCATACAGTTGGATGATATATACAGTTAAACACATCACTTGACAATCTATATTCTTCGTACAAACTTAACAATTTAGGACAGTTCATATCTTCCAGGTTAATAACATCATTATGATCTAAAATAGTTTTAAGCCAGGTAACTTTTTCCAGACCCTTACATAAAATCGTCTTATCAATCAGAAACTCTTGGATATACATTAAATATTTTTCGTAAGGTATAAATCCATCATTCCAATTAATTTTTCTGTTTCTCTGTATCCACGATACTTGTTTACGTTCGGTTGGAGAGAGATTGTGCAGTGGGCAAGGTGGTAGAATAAGTAGGTGTAGTAATTGTTCATTAACAGCTATTGCAACTTCTTTGACAATGAATGAATTGTTGTCCGTTTTAAACCCCTGCACATCAACTATTGCTGTCGACATCATGTCAACTTTCTAACAATATTACTCAAAGGTCTGTACTCCACCAAACGATCGTTAATAATCAAACAGTAAGCACTAGTGTTATCCGGCAAATCCTTTTCTGTTTCGATTTCTAAACGAACGTCAACAGGTCCAGTTTTTAAATGCTCATTTTGCCTCGAACAATCAATCACATATAATGGAGCTTTTTCCTTAAATTGTATAAGATCAAGCAGCGGATCTATAGGAAGGTTATAATACGACTGACGAAATCTCGCATACATATCGTATAATATACTGTATTTGTACTCATCAAATTTCAAGTTAAGACTATCGTATGGATAATAGTATGAATTTAAAAATAAAGTCACATTTTTAAGATTACAATGATCAAATACAGCGCTATCGTTTAATTTGTTATTTTTTCTATTAGTTTGCAATCCAAAAATTACATATCGAGGCTTTTCTAGTTGCGAAGTGGTTTTTATAGACCATGTATGTTTGGTTGTTTTTGGTAATAATGGATATTCATATAAATCCCAATTTCTAAACGCTATTTGCATAGGTTTATCTTTTTCTAAATGTTTAAGCAATGCAAGCCTTTGATGATCTGAAACTTTAACATGCGGCATGCGCCATTGAACTTTATTTACCTTAACTTCCACTGAATCATCTTTTTCGGTTACAACACCATTAAGATTTGTACTACTTCTATTTAGTATTAGTTCATGTTTACTATTAATAACTATTTTCTTGTAATCCTCCGCAAAACCTAATAGTTTATTAAGTGGTAAAAGAATACTAAATCTTCCACTGTGATCATCAAATCCGTCCACGTTCCAACCCCACATTGCAGCAGCTTTACTTTCTCCACCATTCATTGAGACTAAAGATTTCATTGTAGTAGTGATTCCAACATTTCTAATTCGATCTATTTCAATCCCATTCATTTCATATCTAATATCTTGAAAAAGAAATGATATAGCGTTATTTGTCAACTTAACATTTTTCACTTTTTTTACACCACTCACGTCTTTAGCTGTTATAGAAAAATATCCTTCTATGTATAACGCGCTAGCTGAAGGTAATACGTATATATCTTGCTGATGGATAGGTATTCGTATTTCATCATTTTCATTAAAACTGTTATTGTATGGGTTATAAGTATGGATTTCATAACTTTCAATTGAATTGTCGAATTGCGGATCGTCGGTTATATGGAGGATGCTCATATTTTTAATCCAAGAGCGCGAAGAAACTCTTTATTACTTTTTGTTATTGCTACAACCTTTTTGCGTCTAGTTCGTCTGACGTTGCGCTTGACAGTGGAGTTAGAACGACTTTGTTTTTGTATTTTGTTACAGATATCATCGTTAAAAATTATCATTTTGACTTTCGCAAGTGAAGACTTATATTAATATTTTCGTTATTAATATTAATTAGATTTCCCTGTATATCTAATATTTTCACCGTAATTGACGAAATATGTTTCTTCTTTAGAGGAAAATATATTATATTTTTAGGTACTTCAATTACTTGATATCCGGGCGGACTGTTAAGCACGAATTCATGAATTATATGTGTAGGCAAACCGTTCGTATAGGAACCTTGGACAAGATCACATTCGATCCGTATCACAGACGCAGCAATAATGCATACAGGGTTGACTGATTCATGCCATTTATTTGGATCCAACATCTCTGAGAACCCTAATAATGCACCTACACTATTTTTTACCTTAAAATTAATCGGTTCGCTGCAAAAAATTGAACATTTAGAAGTATTGTTGTTAGGAACGATTTTAAACTGACAATTGTTCATATTACTTTTTAAATATTCATATAAATCAGACAGGTCATATGCGCCGCAAGGAATTTTAATATCCTTCTGTTTACCGTAAGCGAATACATTGTTGCTGTCAGTAATATTAGGTATTGAATTAAATGTTGAAAAATACAGTAAGCCGCACTCGTAATCGTCTTCTAATATTAAATGAGTATTTAATTCTGATCGAAGAATGGATTCATTTCCAGTGATTGTGAATGTAATAGACATTGTTATTGACTAAAATGTTTTTTGAAAGTGTAAGCTATTTATGAAGATCCCAAAATGAATTTAAAAAGTCTATACACAAGTGGCCGCAAATGAAAGGATGAGTTTTTTGCTTGTTAACGTAATTATAAAAAATATTTAAGCCAACATATTTTAAAAATTCTTCAGGTGGTTTTAAATTACCATAACTGTCGAAATATTCGATATAATTATTAAATTTTGCATAGGCTACCCAATGAGTGCCAGAATTCCGGGAACTATCAAGATTAATAATTCCGCATTCTTTCTTTAATGGACGTTTTGGCAACTGATCTCGCATGAAAACTCCTCGAAAATTGGGAATTTCTTTGCAATATTCGAGAATGTCGATGTTAGTTAACGCTCGTTTAGGTAGCCTCTGCATTAGTTTTTTTTATTTTTAAAATAAATTCCTAATCCATTCTTGTGCTCTTTGAGATGCAACCCTCTTCCTAAATTTAATTCTTCCATTTTTTGATTGTGCCTCTTGAGTTCTTGAAAACGTTGTTTAGCAGACTTAATGGCTTCTACCGCTCTAGCAATACCAGCTGCGCCACCTGCTAAACCACCTGCAGCAGACAATCCGGCAAAAATGGGTATTAGGGGCAAAACTCCTCCAACTTTTGGCACAGGTATCACCCGGGGAATGTTTACTGAAGTATCTGAATCCCTCGTCAATTCTCGTGCAACAGCAACTGCTAACTCAATAGCCGCTTTTTTACATGTAGGTTTTAACTTTTTAATATGTTTTTTTGTAAGAGAAACAATATTTTTGAAAGTGTTTTTAAAACCAGCGCCAGACTTGGCTTTCTGTGAGGGAGTGAACACAATTTTTTTCTTGTTTTTTCCATTCGATTTAGGTTTTGACCCTACCATTTTTGTTGAATTGTAAATAAATTATTAATAAATAAGTTATTTTTTGTTTCGATGAAATACTCTGTCCAGTTTCAAGTGCGCAATTAAAATGCGCTTAAACTATGATGTTTGCTGCTTATAAGATTTCTGTTTTATCAATCCAACTATTTTCTTGCGAAGGTAGACCTAACCATTTTACATATAATTTTCGACCATTTTTCTTCAATACTTTTTCTACAAGATAAATGTTCTTATATTTAGGTTTTTGCAATTCGTGAGCATAAAATGATCCTAAGATGGGTCGATGTCTAGCATCTTCTATGATAAACGTTATTGGGTTTGTGTTTTGTACTTTCGTAATAGTAAATATTTCAGTTGACCAATTGGGAGTATATCCTTTTTCAAATGTTCCTTTATATTTGCTTATACGAACGGAATCTCCGACTGCAAATTTATTTTTTTCCTTTGTTGAACTCCTCTTTGATAAAAGCTTTTTATATTTCTGTAATATAGCATCCTTATTATTTTCACTGACTTTAATTGGTTTAAGAGCTATTGTTCTATGTATCGTATTATTATATTAATTAATTGCTTCCGAAAGTGTGTTTCCTATCCATTTATAGTTTCCTTTTAAACTAAATTGCTTGTACAATTTATTCTTAAAAGTCCTTATGAATCTTTCCACTATAGATGCTTTTTTAGTAGAGTATGTAGAGTAATGGTTTATTTTATGTAACTCAAGTAATGATTTTATTTTTTTATTATAGAATTCAGTTCCTAAATCAGTTTGCAAGTTTTTGGGTATTCGATTTTTTTGGAACAAATCACAAAAAGCTTGAGTTATATATTCCTTACTCTTTTTTTTTAATGGATATACCCACGCATACTTAGAAAAAGTATCAATAATGGCTAAAATATATTTAAACTGTAAATTATTGTTTGAAACAGATTGCATATCAATAAGATCAGCTTGCCATAAATCATCTATATCTTTCATCACTACATGTCTTCGAGGAAAGTTTTTCCGCGCTTGTTTATGTATTTCGTTTACTACGATTGCTTTACTCATTTCTTGTATTTGTTCTCTGTAAATGAAACTGTTTCAATACTTTGTTGCAGGCTATTTACTTCTGTCTCTAGCTGAGCTAATGTTTGATTAATTAATTTTATTTTATTAAACAATTTATCTGCAGTATTGTCAACATACTGTTTTGTGGCGCAGTCCTCTGGATCGACAGGCTTTCCAATATGTTTAATTATCTTATTTTTTGCATCAAAACAATCGGTAACGTTTATGAAAGCCAAGGGAGGTTCATTAAAATTATTCATTTTATGCTTTTTTAACACATGGTGTCCAAACTTATCTACATTCATGTTCAACCAACACAATGAGACTGAATCAACAGTTGGTTCTGAAGTCTTTTTATTCCTTAATGATGTCTGCTTCTTTTAGTTCTTCTATAATCGAAATTATTTCGTTATCATGGTTAGTGTTGCCAGCATCTTTAGAAGCAATTAAAATTTTTCAACGTTCAATCAACTCATTAGGATCATCCCAATATACAAAATCCGTATTTGAATTATATTTTTTTAAGGAAGGCAGATTACCACCTTGCTTTGCCGTGCTGGATTCTTGAAATAGGGGTTTAATAATTTGACAGTATTTCATTCCTGAATTACCTTGTATCTGACCTTGAGGACTAAAACCTCTCTTATGGACATTAGTGTGCACCAAAATATCTTTATAGGTTATTTTATCCTTTTCATTTATTTTGTCGCAATTCGGTTTACTTTGAAATAAAAGCTCTTTTAAACCCGGCGTTAGTTCATAACTTTTATCATTTACATTAATCGTAGATATTTTATTAGGAGAATTCTCCCCATAAGATTTAAGCGTTGCAGGTGAATTTCCTATCATAAGTGTTTCACCGTCATGTCTTACTCCAAAGGCAACATTAAAAGGTTTATTTGGGACTTGCAAATAAGAATCGACATCCTCAAAGCTTTTTACTTTTGCCACATTATTTTCCATTTTCGTAGGAGTTTTTATTTCAAGTATGTTGGGAATATTTATTTTATCCTTTTTGATACAATCCGCGTTTACATCATTTGATAATATATTTTTGTTATTATGCTTATTTTCATTATAAGATGTTATTTGCTTAGGAGAATTATGAAGAAACATCATGGTTTCTAGCGGATCGGTTAATGGTTTCAAAATCTTCTTATTTTTTAATTCTAAATCATCCTCCTCTTGCTGCATCTTCTTTAACTTATTTTTAATATTCTTTACAGATTTAATTAATTGTGTTTTTATGTCTGTCTCCATGGCAAATCAATAACGCGGTCTAAAAAGACCCCCGATGTTTCTTATTGTTATAAGTAAAGTGATTTTATTTTAGTCATCATTTATATTTATTCAAATTTTACAAAAACATCGAATGACTTTCTATATCGACCATTATTTAATTTACAATCTTTGTTAATTATAAGACACGCATGTGAATCTTTCCATATATTTGCGGCAAGCGATTTGAATTTTTCCCAACTAATGTCAGAATTTACGTGCTCACGATAAATATGTTTTAAATTGATATCGTCTTGTTTAAAAATTATCAAAAAATTAACATTGTCTCGTATTAATTGCTTTGGCACTTTAGAGTAAGTCTGCGTTAAATAAAAACAGTCTATTCCTTTATGTCTGCCCATACAAAAGTAATTACGAATATTAGTCTGGTTTTCGCAAGCTACGTCATCAAAGATAAATATTGAATTGGGCATCGCCTCATGAGGAGAGATTACCTCTTTTTCATCGTGGATCATAAACAGTTTAATTTCGGGTATTCTTTTAAGAACTTCCTCTAAAAATCTATATTTAGGTTGAAAAGTTGTTTTAGAGTAAATGTAGACATTTCGAAATTTTAACCCATTTTCATGAAGCAATAAAGTTAAAATTATATTTGTTTTTCCACAATTTGATGGTCCACATATAATACATCGTATAGAGTTGGGAAGAAGCATACTATGTCTGTTATTATAATTAGTGCAATGTGATCCATCACTTATTTTGCTGATTTCTATTGACACAGGCTGTTTAATAAATTTCATTTCGCCTTCTGTTCAGTAATTTAATATAATATCAAATAAATACTTGTAATAATATAATCATCCTAAATCAATGAATTATCTTTGTAAGTCTTTATCATTTCTCTAATTACACATTCCTGTCTTATATTAGGCGAAGAATATTATACACCGAGATCTAAATTGCTGCTACTCGAGCGTCAGTCGCAGTCGACATTTGTCTCGCTTCTAACGTGGGTCCCGCGTATTTAAAATATATAGGTAAGTAGATCTATTTTTTATTGCTTCATCCAGTTATGTTGGATTTATTGCCATTTTTATTAAATAAAAACTTATGACACTTTTATATTTCAGATAATTATGGAAGACAGCACGCAGAATGATCGACTTGATTTTGGCAGCATATATGATGTCAGCCCCGTTTTCCACGATGTGCCGGAGGATCATCCTTTTTATTATGCTCAAGACGTTGACGGTTACATGGAAAAAGTGGAAAAAAAGCGGCAAGAGCTTTTAGCCCGTAGAGAAAACATGTGTAACGCAACCGTAACGCGAGAGCCTGACGCTCCGCGGGACAAAAGGGAGTTGAAAGCATTAAATACCAAATCGGGTATTAATAAAAAGGATCGTAGTAGAAAAGGATCATCATTTGTAATTAAAAATAACATTCGCAATGGACGATATTTAATTAAAATAAACATTGAGACAATGGACGAGTGTTACAGTGATCGTTCAGTTAGTGCGCAATATCTCGTGTGTGATCCGTATGATGAAGTGTTGGACAGCACAGAAAATGTGTTAAAAAAAATTATGAAAAAACTTGAAAGTGATTAATTTCGGTGTTAGTTATATATGTATAATTGTGACTTATTTCTATTATATCTCCATGTTTATTTTATATTATAGTTCTGAATTATAAAATCAATTTATGCCAATTATATTGTTATTTACTTACTTTGTAGAGCCAATTAATATAAGTTATTGTCAACGAAGTTTGAATTAAGGAAGAAAAATAGTAATTATTATTATTTTTCTTCCGTAATGTAATTAATGTAGCGTTGTTTTAATTTTATCATAAATTTCTTTAATTTATGTTTATTTATAAATAATTTGGCGTTATAAATATGTTATTTTTTGTCTCATTAAGTGTAAATTAGTAAAGACAATGGTTTATAAGAAGTCTGCCTGCTATTTAATTATTATTGTTGTACTTTCACCTTATTAAGTTTAATATTATTATCAACCTTATTTTAATAAATGATGTTCATATAGAATGTGGAACTTATTTTACGTGCAACCAAAGTTAAATAAACAGAGATAACACGTTATAACATGTCATGATTTGTTTCCTCTGCAACAGTATTGTAGCGGAACTACAAACCGACATTATTTTTTTATTATTTAACTTGGGTCATACACTAAGAAGATAAAGTCGAATTGCGCGCACGCCGCGTCAGCAACTCTTTACGTAGCCACATTCCTACGCGCCGAGCCAAAGTTAAACAAGCAGGGACAACTCGTTTTAACATGTTATGACTTGTTTCTCTGCAACAGTATCAAATTCCTTGTCTGAATCTCAATTATAACGAAATAAAAGAATAGCAACTTTGTTTAATTAAATTCTTAAAGTTAATCAATATTTCAGCCACTCTATTGGTGACGTGGCTGGCTTAGTTGGTAGAGACCCTGCCTACGAAGCTAGCGGTCCCGGGTTCGATTCCCGCTCAGAGCAAATATCTGTGTAATGCATGCATGAGTATTTGTTTCTGAGTCTGGGGTGTTTTCTATGCATTTAAGTATTTATTTCTTTATATAAGCATGTTTATCGTTGTCTAGTACCCTAACACAATCCTAGAGCTTAGTTGGGACTGGGGTAAATTTGTGTGAGGTTGTCCCATTTAATAATTTTTATTAATGGCTCCTCACTCTATATTGTCTGATTGTTTCCCTGTTGCTAACGTATTATCAACGTTGTGATAGCTCTTATTGACTTGACAGTAGAAGCGATCGAGTCATGATAATACGATTGCAATAGGTGTAAAACCAGCGTAACTCAAAATAAAAAAGCCAACTTATTTTAAATCAAGAGTGCGTCTTGAAATATGGAAAGATTAATAGTTTTGAGTTAGGCGGGTTTATTACTAAGCACGTGATTAATTAGCTGGCGGAGGTAAATGAAAGAAAAACAATAGGCATACATTCATCATTTATTGTTTTTATAAAAATAATATAAATGTTACAATTCACACGTTTGCATTAAATTTCTATTACTTTACAGTGCTGCCACATTAAAATGCTAATTTGTAATGTCCCCAAGGCAAAGTCGAAACATTATCTTCTAATACACACCTTTTATCATCATCCCTTGTAAGAACTAGCTTATTGATTTTTTGCGTGAAAATTTTATGATTTTTTGATTTTATTACACACATATTATCTCTAAAACATTCATTTTGAAATAAAGCATTTTTGTATTTATTAATATTAAGTTTTTTTGTAACACACTTTTTTATTCCCTTTGCTTTCCTGATTGTTGAAATTTGGGTATCTATGCAATATAGTTTTGCTCTCAAACCTACAAATTCCTTCACGATCTCACCCCCCATTTCGTCTTTAAAATATCCTGGAATTTTACAGTTCACTAAGGGCATATTAAATATGTTGCTAGCATCAAAATTGCTAGTATCAAAATACTTTATGTGTGTTTTGATATCTTCATAGAAATCTTCTGTATGAATTAAATACAAAAGACTATCAGTGTCCGTATAACAAAGATGAATTTTATTTTTATAAACACGTTTCATCACATCATAATGAAAGCGATACAAATGACTTTTGGCTATTTCTAGAATAGAGAAACCCACGTATATGGGTCGATCTAAAACGATTTTTGTCTGTTGCAACTGAATTGCTACTAATGAATCAGATATAACTGCCAAGTTTTTGAAGTTGGGAGCACTTATGTATTTTTCCGCGCCGCAAAATTTATTTGTGTTATTTGAATGATCTTTCCAGATATTAACAAGTTTTACATCAACCTGTTTTCTTTTATTTTCAATCGTTTTGCCAAATATTGAATTGTTTTGCTTTTTGAAAAAATCCCTTTCATAATCTGAGCTAGCATTTTGTCTCAAGGTGGTATTTAAAGATATGTATGGTTCTAAAAAGTTACTTTGATCGAAAGCTAAAACTTTATATGTTTTTAACAAAACAAGACCATTTTTCAAACATTCTTTTAAATGCATGTAGTGAATAATGTATCTATGTTTGTCGTAGAGGCTAGCAATTAATTTTTTATTTTTGCTTCCTCTAGGAGCAAATTTTTCAGCTGCAAATGGCATATCTGAATGAGACTCATGAAGTTCAACAGGATAGTGAAGGTCGACTTCAAGTATAAAACCGGTATCAGAATCGCGTGACTGTTTTTCAACGTTAAAGTTTGCTAATTCATCATCGTTAAGATACCTGAAATTTCCTGTTGGCAGATGCTGCATCATTGCATATCCATATAAATTTACACAGTCTAAATAGGCTAAAAAGCTATTCGGCTCGTTAATGTTAAAATCTGGAAGATATTTATTATTCGCCTTTGCGTATCTATGTGAACATTGAGCAAGACCTCCTCTTATTCCGTTTTCCAGCATTTGATACATATCTATATCGGAGAGTAGATCCAATTTTACTTTTGTGTATAATAACATAGCATCCCAACTTAATGATGGTGACGATACGTAATAACAGGGATCAAGATTGTAGTATTTAAGGCTCATGCTTCGAAATTTTTCAAAAACGTCACATAGAAGAAGCACATCACATTTCAAGTATAAATCTGTATATTCTCCTAAGTTTTTAATAGCAAAAGTTTCCCAAACATGTAAGGCATGATTATAATCCTCAGAAGATACAGATTCTGATGAGAGTTTACTAAAAAAATTGGAAGCCTGAGGCAACTGGGTTTCTTCATAACGTTGCCAAGAGTTTATATAATCGTAACAATAGACACCCTTTCTTCGCACTATATCAAACTTGGCCCCATCTCCAAAAAATGATTTTAAATGTTGGAAATCATCTTTTTTCATTGTATTTACTAAATTGTCTAAACTTGAACTCAAAAAGTTGAAAGAATCAATAAATTTTAATTGAGCTACATTTTGCTGGTCTATTGGAATGAACTTCGTAAACGAAATATACTTTTCTTTATTTTTTGGGATAAGGTTTATTCGACCGCATACGTTTGTGAGTTCATTAATAAACAAATGGCAGTCATATCCGGAAAGGTTATGAAAAATTATTGGTATAAATGGGCAAGGTTTTGAATTTAAATTACAACTATTGTGAGCGGGCCCTCTATATCGACCTGTGAAGTGATCATGATCCTTTACAATGTTATCACTAGATGAAAACTTGTCTTTACAAATATGACAAGCAGTGCTAGTTTCAAATGATAGCTGTTCCTCTAGCGTAAGCGGAATCATAGGTTTGCTGACAGATAATATTGAGTACAATCGCTGCACATCATTACATATAGACTCCACAAACTTTTTCGAACAGTTGGGACCGCGATAAGAAACATAGTCGTTTAAATAAGGCTCGCTTCTACAACAAATGTAATATGCAAAGCAAGATGCCTCATGCAATTGAATATTTTCCACGTACATAGATTTACTTTTATCTGAATACTCTCGTAATAAGCTTTCGAAGTCACCATAGATCACAATAGGCACCTCCTGAGTTCTTTCAAAATTAGAAAAAAAAAGTTGTGTATTTGCCTCTGGTAAAACAGTTTGTACCCCTGCACAACTATGCTGAATTAATTTTTCCTCTGTTGAAAAATATAAAAAACAATCTTCACACAAATGTATCTTAGATTTATGTTTAGTTATTTGTTTGCGAACAAGTTTCTCAAAGTTTTTTATTAGGCAAAAGTGTGCCTTACTATTTTTAGTTATTAATAACAAGTTGATGTGCTGTAATTTACGATTAGCGGTTTTATATAAAGGGCCCATAACACTACCATTTTTTGTTAAACCATAGATGTTAAAACTAATATCAGTATTGTTGGCTTCGAACCACCTTATATCAGAGATGCTTGGTGGAAATGCCATGCCGGAAGTGTTTAAAACATTTTGGTATTTGGGATAAGATGAGACTCTGTTTGAGTTAACCTTGCTAGGATACAAGTGAGCCATTATAGACCATATAAAACAGTGATTATCCTCATTATTTATATTCAAACAAGCTTTTGTATTAGCAATATGTTTTGGTAATGGTATAAACGATCCAGCTCTCAAAGGATTGTATTTTACTATGTTTATCTCTAAGTGACTAACTGATTCGATTGTCCATCCTGATTCCGAGAGCTCAAATTCCGCACATTTAGTAATTAGTACATCAGCAAGTGATTTATATAATGATAAAACGTCTGTACTCTGCAAAACTATATCGTATTTAGTGTTAAATGACTTAATGGAACTTTCACTATTTTTTGGCAAACAATACTTTACGAAAAGTTCCAAATTAACTTTGAGTGAGACATGCTTTTGTAATGAATCTTTAATAAGTTGTTGTGCTATATCAGAGTTTTCACATAAAAATGAATCTGGGGTAATATTCGTATTTGAGGGATTGACTTTATAACTAACAATTCTACTCCGAAAAGCATTAGCTATTATATAAACGTTTTCAAGCCGCGTACTTAACAAACTATTAGACTTGTGGATATTAGTCTTTTTATGTGCTGCTAATTTTGGAACGGAAACATTACATACATCGCAAAAGAACATCTTATACTATTTTTGTTCTATGTAAGACGTGCTTTGTTTTGTAATAATTACATTTGTTGAAAACCGCAAAAGTTTTAAATTTGCCTTTAAACCGACTGTAAAGTAGCAGATTACAATAAACACATAACTAAAATTAGTTAAAAAGTATTTGACGGGTACAACACAGGCTGCACGCCTTTATACTCTTCTTTAGCAGCCTGAGCAACTTGTCTGACCGCTTTGAAAACTGGGCTATTATTATTTACAGCCCCTTTATATGTGAAAAAGGCATGTTTCCACCTGGTTGCTTCCGTCGCTACCGGCTCAAGCTCCCGCGTGGTGAAGACTCGGAGTTCGACGTAGTACTCCCCGCGCCGGCTGGGATCTCGTTGCAGCGTGTACCCGGAGCCCGTCCTTCTTGTCAAAAAATTACGTAGCGGAGCGGCCCTGATCGGTTCCTCTTCGTCACCCTGAAATTATTTAGCAACCTTATATTATTCACCTTTATAAATACAATTAAGAAAATCACTTAAATTATTAAAAAAATCCAGCGACAAACTGTTATCATGACCTAGGTCAGTCCAACTGAAATCGGCTTAAAGTTGGGTAAAAACAGTTTTAATGAAATCATCATAATAATAAAATCAATATTACACAAATTGACCTAGCCAATAGTTGAGAACAAATACTTGCGCTCATCACACAAATATCTGCCCATACCGGGAATCGAACCCGGGACCGCTAGCTTCGTAGGCAGGGTCACTACCAACTAAGCTATCGTATCCTCGAAGTATGTTTTGATAAACAATCGCCCAAGATAGGCATCTTACCTCGGAATCAAGAAACACAGCGACTCGTCTCTTTTTCGGTTGAGCAGCTGATGCATTCGCGACGCTGTCCAGGTCTGAATCACAGCCGTGCAGTTCCGCCGCCTTCTTAGTTCTTCTCTGCTTCGCCTTTACCGTCTTAACTTTCGCTGCACTCGTAGAAGCGGTAGATGCAGTCTGTTGCTGGGCACAGCTAATCTCCTCATCGGAATCGAACGGATTGAACACTGCCGACCTATTTTTATTAAAAGTATTTGAATAAGCATCACTAACCAAACACAATCAACATAAATAATAAAAAATAAAAAATATTACGTACATACTTGCTGCTTCTTTTTAATTACTTGTCTCACTCACTGCACTGCCACTACCAATTGAATGCTCAAATAAATGGAAGCTCCATTTATAACCCTATAAACTAAGGCTGCATTTAGATGTTACCAATTAAAATTATTAGTAATATAATTTTATTTCAAATGAGATTGTCCAAACAAAATCAAACCTTAATTCTGCATTACAGACGTTCGTCTATTAGAAAATAAAATATAATTATTGTGAATCACTCCCAATCCTTTACACCTATAAGGCGCGGCGCCAGCTTGTTGCGTTAACCTGAAACCTTATTCGTATTTGGTAGCTGCATGTACTTTAATGCGTTTCTATGTACCGAATGTAGCCTAACTATGAAGACGATATGATGCGTTAGCCGAGTTGGTAGGGACCCTGCCTACGAAGCTAGCGGTCCCGGGTTCGATTCCCGGTATGGGCAGATATTTGTGTGATGAGCACGAGTATTTGTTCCTGAGTCTTGGATGTTTTCTATGTATTTAAGTATTTATTTCTCTATATAAGTATTTATATCGTTGTCTAGTACCCATAGTACAAGCCTAGATCTTAGTTTGGGACTAGGTCAATTTGTATGAGATTGTCCCCCTGATATTTATTATTAAAAAAAAAAAAAAAAAATAATAAGGAAATATAAAACAGGCACTGGTTGGCTTGAAGACAGCAACGACTTACTATACTTATTGTTTAAATAACTTGTTTAACTCTCAGAATTTGTGAATCGGCTTTAGCTATAAAGAAGAAAGAAAAACACATATATTTGTTCGAATCATGTGAAGCATGAACATAAATTACTTACGCTTCCTATTATTTACATGTCATACAGCATGCTATGTAATGGCTCTCAAGGTTCGAAATTATTTTACTTTATTGCATTCATGCACACAATCTTAACATTGATTAACGAAGTTCTTAGTAAACAGTAAAAACATCGTGCTAGTTTCATATCGATTATTTGTATTAATAGCGCCATCTTAACATTGATTAACGAAGTTCTTGATTAGTAAACACAGCGCGGAGTTTCTTGTCAATCAGCAATAAAGTTGACACTTGATTTACCTAAATAGATGTCGTAACAATGTTCGAACTTTGATGTACATCGCGAACGATTACAGTGTTGAGATAAACTTAATAGTTTCAGTCGATTTATTTATTAAAGTTTCAGTTCACCTACGAAATTTTTACTTTATTAAAGACCGCAGATTCATTTCACTGTATTATTCCATTCAAATAGCATTGTCAAATAGCGCCATCTTACGCTAACAATAACATTGAGAAGTTCTTAGTAACAGTAGCGCATGAGTCACTTTATCGTCAGACTAGCAGATGTTAAGTACCTACCTTTTTAAATAGATGTCGTAACAATCTCTCATTACTTGAATAATACATAAATATTGGAATAATTAATGTATTTCACTTTAATCAACACTTTTAATAATGTGGTTTTTAATAACAACTGAAGATAGCTTGAAATCAAAAAAAGTTTGCAGTTTTTATTTTGATTTGACAGTAATAATTGAAAAAGACCTGAATCACGCTATCAAAGTTTTTACGATCGGTCGCATATATAGATCAGCGTTCTAGTATTATCTTGGTTGAGTAAATATCAGTACAGAGGAGGCGCCCCTTTGGAACGTATCGAAAGACCGCCTTGTCCTTAAACAATTAGTATGGAATTGGCCACTCCAGAAAACTGTTAGCGGGACTATCCTATAACATTAGTACAGCAATGGTTGTGTGGAAAGTGTTAACAGGGACAAAGATGAATAAACAAAGATGAATAAACAAAGTAATAAATTTATGAAAAATAAACCGGAGTGCCGTAAACAAAAATATAAGTAATATAAAATTGAATTATACGGCACTCCGGTTTTGCTTCTCTATACAAAATATTTTGTTATAGAAATTTATGAGGCGAGAATATGCAAATTTACCATTGAAGGATTGTCAGGTCATTCGTTTACCTGTTGAGTTTATGGAATTCTGAATCACTGATCGATGGAAACTATTGAGGATCCTGGATCATCCGACTAGATCCCTGATCGATGGAAACTATTGGGGATCCTGGATCATCCGACTAGATCCCTGATCGATGGAAACTATTGGGGATCCTGGATCATTATTGGGGATTCTGGATCATCCGAGCGCAGCGAGGACAAATGATCCAGAATCCCCAATAATACCCTACTCGCGTGGAGCTTACCCAAAAAGCTTAAGTCAAATACAACACTGGAGATTGCACGGCGAACAATGTTTTAAAGCGAAGAAAAGTGACCTTGAATGACGTTGCTTATGTTTTTTTCTCCCTTTCTCAAAAACTCGGGATCACGCTAAAGAAAGGGACAAAAAACATAAGCGACGTCATTCACGGTCACTTTTCTTCGCTTCAAATCGTTCGCCGTGCAATCTCCAGTGTCAAATATAAGATTCTTGAGCTAACCCCATGTGCTTCTTATTTTTCTAATAAATCCATGGCAGTGTCTAGGTATAAATATTTGTCATTGGTGAAATACACCTTAACAGGAGTGAAGCCATTAAGAAAAATGGAATAGATAGTTAACACGCTGATGGGCAATTTTTTTTAAAGTTGTACACACTGGAAAATGTTAGGTTGAAAATCATTCGTATTGTAAATGATTTTAACCAATGTTCATGGATACTCTGACATGTAGATTTATATAAAATATAAGTTTTTTATTTGATTTCTTATTAAGATTGAAGATATACTGTATGTTGCGGGTAGGGGAGAAGCTATCGTTCCATTCCGTGACCAACTTCTTACAACATTAAAAAAATAAAACAAAATTAGTAATTATAATTTTCTAATTTGTTTATTAACATTTGTATTAGTGTAATCTCAGGATTTACATTTTTAATGAAAAATTACATGTAGACCCTTTTTATTAGAAATATTAATATTCCCATTACGTTACTCTCGTGTTAAAATAAACTGTACTTCTCCCCGTTATAAATTCTTCTGAAGATTTGAATTCTTCTATCTAATGAGATTATTTGTTATCAAGATAAGAAAACCTAAAAGTATTGTATAAAAATAATTAAAAGTATTTATATCAACCAATTATTTTATATTTCTGTTTACAAAACTATTTCTCACACGGGACAAGTCACGGAAAGAATTGAACTGGTACCGGGATGAATTATAAAAACTTATTCACAACAACGGCAAGATATACTTAACTAATAATTAAAAAAAACTGTAGTTTCTTTGTTTGTTTGTAGGGTAATTTACTTGGACAGTTTTCATCAAAATTACCCAAAAAATTATCCTTTTTGGGGTAATATAACGAATTTTGTAGTTTAACTTTATGAATGTTTAATCGATATAAACCTACATGATTCTACTTTAATTTCGGTGCTTTGCCCGTGGTCCTACTGCGGCGTCCTGCTGACCAAAATTAGTAGTAGCCACTGTTACCGTTCTACTGGGAACGTGGTCCCAGCAGACGCAGGTAAATACAGTACAAAGTAATACAGTTAAAACCAGTTTATTTCCACGGCTCTTGAGACATTACAGACTTTAACATTAGGGCGTGGGGGCGTCAGATGAGCAAGATAACTGTGGCCTTTGAAATAATTAAAGAAGTAAAGGGCGCCACTACCTTATCATAAATAATAAGAATTCGTCACATCTAAAACAAATTAGCACAACACAATAAATTATATTTTCAAGTTCTTTCTATACTTTTAAAATTGAACAATATTATACATACATACATAAACTCACAACTATAATTATGAAAACTATTATTCTGTATGCCGCTTTATACTTCCATTCCGTTACTTTTTTCATTCCGCTTCTACGAAACCGAAGTTGTGTTTCGGAAAGGAAGTAACGTAACACTACATGTAACGAATTTTAATTCAATATATAACCCTAACCCCAAGTACCTTTTAATGGTGGAGCGTATACAGAACAAGTTCGTTAGGTTCCTGTACTTGAGAAAATATAAAGTGTATCCTTTTTACCCTCTAATGTATCCAAATTTATTTGTGCTAGGTATGGTTGGGTACAACGAGCTACGGGTGCGCAGAGAGCTGTGCCTAGTGACATACATTTTTGAATTATTAGCCGGTAAAAGATGCAACAGTCAGGTGTTGAGTTACTTGGGGGTGTGTGTTCCCGATAGGTACGTATGGCGCCGTCGGCGACCGCGGCTGCTGGTCGAGCCGCGCGGGCGCACCAACCTGCTCGGTATGTCTCCGCTGACGCGAGCTGTGCGAACCCTCAACCAAATTGCGGAGACCATTGATTTGTTTTCTTGTTCTCTGAATGAATTCACAAAGGCTGCATTATTTATATTATGTTATAAGTATAATAATACAGATTAGTTGATAGGTACCAAAAAGTAGTTACACTATTGTCTTAGGATAAGCCCTGTAAAAATAGTTGTAAGTGTGGATAATAAATAAATAAATAAATAATAAATAAACATAAATTAACAACAAAGATGGAAAATCTGGTTTTCGTTATATTAATATAGTAATAAATATCATCAAATGATTTACTATTCACGAACATGAAAATTTGCTTTCGGATCGTGGAATGACAAAAAGTTACTGCAGCACGTGTCGCATTACGATGACTCCTTTCGGCAAAATTATCCCAAAACACAACATGGCGGCTAAGCTATTTGGTTCAGTTTTGGCAAGTTTAATAATATAATTAATATACTAACAAATTTATAGTAAAATAATATTTCAAGTTTAAGGACCAAATAGCGGTTTCGGAATGGAAAATTCCGTAAGTTCATTTTCCGTTCCCTATATATTTTATGAATTTAAATATATTGTATTAATTTTAATGGAAAATTGAATATCTACTTCGTTGAGACACTATCACTTTGACAATATTCAGCCGTCTTTGATTTCTTGTACTCAACCCTTTCTGAAAAAAATCCCCTATTACGATCAGCAATCGAGTTGGGACAGCAAAATTTAGTAGCTTTTTCATCAAACAATATTTTTTATCAAATGTCTACCATATCTAATAGAAAACGAATTACACTCAATGTTATTGTAAATTAAATGTGAATACAAATATATTTTTTCTTCATTTAATTAGGCCCTACAAATATATGTTAAAAATTATTAAAAGTATGGGACAACACAAAAACCCTGTGTACAACTTTGAAAAAAATGGCCCTGATAGGTACATCACTGAGCTTCATGTAAGTTGGGCCATTTTACACTGAAATGTCATCTGTCATTGTCGGTATAATGCATATAATAACAACTAAAGGCATAGAAGGAGCGATAAAAAAAAGGCAACAAACAGATAGCCTATATGCTCAGTCTTATTGGAATTCAGTGAGTTACAAAGAGATAGTTCTGTAAGCTAAAATATCACGGTGTCTATTGCAGTTGGTGGCTTTGTAGACCAGTTTATACGAGTTGACAACACCTTGGAGTGTACGGCTAAATTTAGCAAGAACTATACTCTATACTCTCTCATTTTTTAAGTAATTGAACAGTCATATTGAAATATTCGAGACAGGTAAGTAAACCTAAACGCCGACGCTAAAGTTTTAAGGCGCCTTCTATGCCTTTAGTTCTTCTAACTCATGATCACGCTAAAGAAAGGGACCAAAAACATAAAAGACGTCATTCACGGTCACTTTTCTTTGCTTTAAGGCGTTATTCGCCGTGCAATCTCCAGTGTTACCTATATATAAGCTTCTTGCTTTCAACTTAACAAATTCCCAACTCGGAATGTCCTGTAGAAACTTCCAAAAGAAATTGATTGGGAACGAGTTTAACAGGTCTTCACGTCGCTCCATCTTTACACGCTAAGCGCCGGTGACACGCCCCCAGTATTTAAATTACATATAACTGTGGGTTAATGGCACCGAACGCTCACGTCTCGGCATGCGCAATGGTTTCATTCCCGTATAAACAGTAGCCCATTTGGCTATGCGCTATGAGATCGTGTTTTTGTTGAAGTTATCAACTGTGAGTGGGTAGTCTGCATTGATTATGGATGTAATGTCGAGTTCAACATTTTAAAGTTACATTTTTTTTTATTATTTTAAGTACCTATCAACGTTTTGTTAAAACAACTTTAAACTCGAACACTAGAAGACAAAGATATGTACACACACGAAAGTTACGGAAACATGAACCCATTGCAAGAAGTATCCACGCTTTGTAAAAAAAACTTATAAGTACAGTCGAGAAAGATATGTAGGTAAATATTTAAAAATTTCAATAATTTGTGTTCATCGAAGAAGTACGCTTTGATTGTTAAAATATTTAGAATTTTATGTCTCCATTCATGTTACAAATAAATATTATACAGGACTGAGGAAACAAGAGAATACAAGCCGTTAATCTATTATCAAATTGTGGAAGATAACATGGAATATATATTATGCTCTCATCTCATACATGAAGTCATTAAGATATCATTTATTTTTCGGTGTAGGCTTATAATTAGTTTCCATTAATTTTAAACGCTTCCTGATAAAATTACGCCTTTCGCAGCATTGTGTTCAGTACAAAGATATGTATGAAATACACTTTTGCACCTTATTCTTTTGGAATAAAAGGCATAATTGTATAATGCATATGGTAGTCGACTATACTTGGTTAGTCAACCAAGACTTCTAACAGTAAAATTAACGAAAAAGGCGTGACCACTGCGCCAAAAAACTTACAAAACATGTTTAGGTACAACTGCACATCCATTGCGACTGAAGAGTGAACAGTGTACTGTTTGTCATAACATTTCACTTTTCTTTTGACAGCTGTAATGGAATTACAGTACAATTACTCATCCTTTGTAGGAATGTAGGATATTTATTTATATTCAAAGGTATCAAAATTAGTTCCTATAATTAATAATGAATGCCCTATTTGTTAGTTCTTCACGAACTCAAAACTTTCAAATGTAAAAACATGACCCCCCCTCCCCCGCAGACGAACGCGGGGAATGTTTCCCATCATATGTTTGTAAACAAAAAACATTTTGGCCACACCCCTTTTCTGTTCGAAAAACATGTTAGATGTTTAAAAACATTGAAAACACGGCGCAGCGGACGCGGTTTAAGCTTAACATTCTGTAACTTTGGGGTGTAGGTACTTTGTCCTAAATTGTACCAGATTATTTATAATATAGTTTTAAAATTGTAAAAGGTCGTGATAAAACTATGATTCTGTATAACGTGAGCGTTGACAACCAAAATGATAAACGAGATGCTTACCTTTTGCATTTTAAGTATTTAATTGAATCGCGTGTGTTTCAATTTAAGTAGCCAGTGGCTTTGTTCGCGTAGAACTAGCTAACGTTATTCACACAAGAACTTTGTTTTTTGTTTCAGGGCACCGGACTTGTGTGCTAAACTTCGTCCAAATCCGTTCTGTTACTTATGTGTGAAACTTTTACATTTATAATATTAGTAGGTAGTCGAATATATTTGAAACAAGCATCCTTCGTGCACACCATCATTATATCATGATTAAATTTCACATTCGTCTGTCCAAACGGAGTATGGTCAACTGAGAACGTCCTTAAATGTCTGGTTACGCAACACTGAGAACCAGTTTTAAGAGCTGTCATTTGCGCAGAGACTTTACGTTTTTTTTTTACAAAAAACCCTAGTATTAATTATTATTTTCGAATCTATAGTCATCCCGCAATAACTTTGCACAAGATATTAAACGGCATCCCTAAGGCTTAAGTACTTCTTTTTCACTTTTAGGTTTCTTTTCGTAAGTAAACAGTGTTGCTTCCAAAATGAATATAGATAAGTTTATTAAACTATCGATGTTTTTGTTGAGTAGGTACATGTCTATGAGTGTATTTAATAATGAAAATAAATACCTTCAGGGTTTAAATACTTTTAATAACAAAACCGAATGATTATAGGCCATTGTTTCATTCGTCGCAAGTATTTGTTGGATATGTATTTTAATGGTGTGGTTGCCGTCCCCGTGTGGTTGCCGGGTTAGAATAGTGCCACTCCATGTCTTCCCGTGGATGTCGTAAGAGGCGACTAAGGGAATAAAGGCTTTTAGGCGATGGGCTTGCAACCTGTCACTAATACACTGGTAAACAACATCTTAGCCTGACTATGCAAAAATGTGGTTACAGAATTATCAATAAGTTTAGAGTTGTTGGTATTCTGTTGCTCTGCCTACCCCACTCTGGGAATAAAGGCGTGACGTTATGTATGTATGTGTATGTGTATTTTAATATTGAAGATATATTGATCGTTCGTCATTATAGTGTTCGATATTTTGAACTAGTTTTTTAATTTAAAATTGCATTTACATTTTGATACCTAGTGAAGGCACTGGGCATTGATCATAGTTAAGTACCTTATGTTCGCCGACAAATCTTTGGCAAATGCATCGTTTCGCAACCTATTCATTTGCCAACCCGCTTTTTTCTGTAACTACAATTTCAGGATTTTTATAAAACTAAGCTAACTTAACCTATAGGGTTCTACACGATGGTCCTGAAACAAATCCACAATTATTTACAGTTTCGGAAAAAACGCGGGTTGTCAAATGATATGTTTGTGAAATGAATCATTTGTGAAACGTTGGTTATGAAATGATCCCGTTTTCAGGTCATAAACACTCTTAAAAAGAAAAGTTGTCTTTTCTGTGCCCAATAGTTAAAAGCTTGTGTGCATATAAGTTATGTTTTTATATGATAGGTCTAGTACTGACTAGGCTTAGCCAGAAAATTAGGTCTTAAAATCGTCAACTTCGGGTGTGTCCACAGGAAAGACCTAAATCTGTGTATGATACGTTCATAAAATGTTTCCAAATTTTAAAACTGTATCACAGTAACCGTATTACTTTTTCACTTAATTATTGGCGATAGGGGCTACCGGCAATTTTATGCTTATAGCTAGCACAAACCTGAATTATCTTTTAATTAAATTTTGGTTCCATTTCAAGTTTTTGTAGTCAAAATTCAGCAGGTTACACAGTGATTTGAAGTGTTACGGGGGGTTTAAACGCTCACAAATTGGCTGTGACCACTCTTTCTGGAATTCGTGTTTTCGAGTAAATCGTAATCATTTAAATGATGGTATTTTAAAATGTTATGTCTCTTATTTATTATTACTTCGAAGCTTTCGATCCCCGGTTCGATTGCAGACAAGGATAAATATTTGAAAAGTATCTTGTGTCCTTCCTCAGAGTTCAAGCTTTAATAAACAAAAATTCTTAAAAAGTGATTCAGAGTTTTAGGCGTGAATAGGTACTTAACAGATAAACAGAAAGTTACGTTCGCAGTAATTATTGCTAGTATGGATTTCTAGGTGGTTATAGTGTCATATAGTGAATTCCCAGTACTTAATTTTTCGTGTATTAAAACCACTATACAACGTCAATTTGAAAAGCAGGGCGCGCTGTCGTTAGTGACCTTTTAATTAGTTCATCTAATTTATCGATAAACCGCACATCACTGGCTGTAAACTTATGCACACTGAGGAAGAGTCACGCACTCTAACAAACCTATACAACGGTACACTTTTGAAAGCGGTCATATAATAGACGTCACTTTTTAACGAACATTACTGTAACAACCCGCAGTCAAACTGTGTAAATAGTTTTGTGGGACAATATTCTATAGTTACATTGTAACCAATTTTTATAAAAAAATAAGTGCAATGACCGTTTTTACACTCCGTCTATGTTTTATTACGTCTATGGCCATAATGGGCCGTCGTGTAAGGCACCCCACAGATGATCAATTTATTTGTGCAATCACACTGATTGCCCGAACTTTTTGATCGTCTATGGCTATGATTGAAGTTTGCGCAATCATTTTATAAAAGTTTGACAGAGTTGAATTTTGTTTGTGCCATCACGTGTGATTGTGTTGTCTGTGGTAGTGATTGCACAATTTACCGTTTTATTCTTTCTTCTTTAATTAAAGTATCAGCGCAATTGCAGCAGCCAAATCCTTGTTCATCAGACATCTTTCATAATATCTCAATGTAGCTGTTTTTCACGTGACGTTGAGCCTGATAACTCAGTTTTAGTTTTTAATAGATCATGGATCATAGATCATAATGATTGATGTTTGACTCAATCAATGGACACTTGTAGGGGAAGAACCTGTTTCAATCAGATTGTACAAAAAGACGATTGCGCAAACATTTTGTAGGTCTGTGGGGGGCCTAAGGCACCCCACAGATGATCAATTTATTTGTGCAATCACACTGACTGCCCAAACATTTTGATCGTCTATGGCTATGATTGAAGTTTGCGAAATCATTTTATAAAAGTTTGACAGAGTTGAATTTTCTTTGTGCAATCACGTGTGATTGTGCTGTATGTAGTAGTGATTGCTCAATTAACCGTTTTATTCTTTCTTCTTTAATTAAATTATCAGCGCAATTGCAGCAGCTAAATCCTTGTTCTTCAGACATCTTTCATAATCAGTGATCGGAATAGGTAGTGGAATTTCGGGTGAATGACCCTAAACATTATACTTAATATTGATAAGACCCGGGACTCCGGATCTCGTATTATTTCACAGAATATTTTCTTGACATGAACTTAATTGAAGTTAAATGGAAAAATGCGCAAAATAAAAGTTTTTACATATTTCGTCAATGCGATATTGTATGCAAGCAAAATAATCGTTAAAATCATAAATTAAAACATAATTTCTGAACCAAACACGAACTTTAACACTTTGCAAATGAAATCCCTGGGTTACGAGCTTTATCCATACTAAACTTACGCACCAAAGTCTCGCGAAATTGCACTACCTACCTATACCGATCATTGTTCATAATATCTAAATGTAGCCGTTTTTCACGTGACCATACATCATAATGATTGATGATTGACTCAATCAATGATTGAACAAAAATACGATTGCGCAAACATTTTGTAGGTCTGTGGGGGGTCTAAGAGGCCATAAGAAAAATACAATGTTTTTAGTCTTTGGATTGTAATAACCTATTTGCTGCAAGCAATGATAAATTAAGAGAATGGATATGACATACCTACAGAATAAACGTGCCTACCTAAACTACCATAGCAAACATAAAATGGCAGACTGTCAGATGTTTAAGTGCTGCCCCGATTCGATAGTAATAATAAAGTTATCGATAAACCAACCATATGGGTAGGAGGTTCTCAACTCGTCTGTTCTTTACGTTCAGTACTTCGCATGTCCTGTATAAAGATGCAGTAGCAGTGGGATACCTGAAGGGCTTGCAAAACGTCATCTTGAGCACAGCCAGCACGGTGGGCCCTTTTCACCTTTAAGGAAAGGAAAGGTCGTAAATGGTCCGATAGAAAAGTTGGAGTGATCTTATGATAGAATCCATGAGTAAACGACGGAACTCCTCAAAAATTGCGGACATATTTTGCTATTTTCAGCATTTGCATTCCAAAAGCTTTAGGCTAGGTTCACATGAACGCGTGGTTGACGCGGCGCGCGGTACAAGATTCTAACAAAGTAGTGCTATCGTATACATGACCGTGCGTGCCGACATGCATCGCAGGCCAGATCTTGTCACGAGCCGCCTGTCATTTCAACGCTTCGACCGCACGTTGAAGCGCGTTCTTGTCAACCTAGCTTCTTTATTTGGTGAAGTGGAACCGATGATGAAGACTAGAGATGAAGTATTTTACGGGTTCAGTAGGTAAATATAGTTCAAGTGAGTTAATATAAATAAAAGTACAAAGTAACAAAATTGTAATTTCTTTCTTAGTTATTCCTTTCATAAAAAAGACTGATTAAGTTCTCTTAATGATAAAATACAAGAATCATAAAAAGCAATAGGCTAACGTGTCGTCAAGTAAACCAATAAAAATATTTGGTGCTGTCTTAGATGATTTTTTGTAGGTATAACTTAAGTAATTAGGCATTCCGGAATAATATTATTTTATTTAAATAATTTTAGAATGAAACTTTCACCCTAGATCGTCGATTGATTTTCCGGAAACACATTCGCCGTCTCTATCCGCTGTTGAACAAACGTAGTAAGCTGTCGCTTAGAAATAAGATGACAATTTACAAGACGTGCGGTCGCCCCATACTAACTTATGCTAGTGTGGTCTTCGCTCATGCGAACTCGACTGCTCTGTACCAATTTCAGGTGCTGCAGAATCGATTCTTGCGCAGAGCCGTGCAACGGTACCGGTACCGGTAAACTCACAAAATCGACACCCAGATGGAGTTTCTTTCGACGCTTCTTCTCAGTCTGGTCTAACGTATTTTTTCCGAAGCATTGGTAGCACAAAACCAATTCGATTGAAATTCTCCCCTAGCGTCCTTAGTCCGAGGTCGGTCCAATAGGGGCGCCGTTAGGCATGCTAGTGTAAAAACCCTTTACGGCGTGGGCTCCCATCAGGAGTCCGCCCTCTCTACGGCGAAGTAGTCAAAGCCATCAGAGGCTAACTACGTAGCTCCCTCAAAAAAAATAAATGTTTCGCAATTGATATTGGCTGGCACAAGTCCTGTGCACAGATTAGAACAGACATAACTTCTAATCTGTGATTAGAACTGTGGCTGCCGTTTAAAGGGAAGAAGATAAATTGTTTCCTTTGTTTGCACAAAAATCCGGATTTCCTTATCGGTTATATTTTAAATTCATCCCTGTGAACGATTTATTTTCATCACGCCTAATAATACGATGAATGTGTAAGTTACACTACTGTCTGCTTACTTTAAAATTTAATATTATTTTTAAGAGATCCGTTTCATCTAAGTATAGGTACCTGTATTTAGTTGTACCTACCTATTGGACGCTTTTATAATTTTCCGGCGTAGTTTCTACGTCAACGATAAATGGCGTGAAAGGCTCGCTGTTACCGTGAAATGTAGTTTTAAAAGCGTCTCACTTCAATGCCATACATTTAGGTCTCCTGCCTGCTTCACTGCGACGGTAACGGTAGCGAACAAGGTAGTCTTGAAACCGGAGAACTTGTCAAATAATTTCGTTGAAAATTTATGAATACGTAGCCGTTGTTAGAATTTGTGTTTAACGTCGTCTAGTACCCATCCATGATAGTCGTATAATAACTTATCTGGTGCTCATAGCAGAGCTGTAAGCCACTACATAAGCGATACTATACCACGTTACTATCTAGGTCAATTTGTGCGAGATTTTCTACTTATATTATTACTTATTATATTATTTACAGATTGGGGACACATCAAGAGCAGGGTAAAACCTCAAAGTTTACTTTCTCAGTAATGAGCAGTGGAGACAGGGGCGAAGTAATTTCCACTGGATACATAATTCATAACTTGGTAAAGGTTCGCTTCAAATTTATAGTAGAAACTTGCCACTCATGCTGGTCTGATAAATACACCCTAGTCTTTGTATCTGCAGAAACTGTGGAATCATCTCAGCATGATAATATTAAAGTGTCTATAAGTTGCAGTAATCCAAAGTATTCACATCAATGGATATGTCATAAAGAAGTCTTATGGAGAGATATGGGTAAATTACATTATCGTATCGAAACGAATACATCATTTTTATATGTGCTAGAAGTAAATGTTTGTGTAAGTAAGAACACATTGATACTATCTAAGGTTTATGATGATAAAACTTTTACTGACTTTGAAATGAGCGCACCTGATGGCAGAGTAGCTGTGCATAAAGTGGTCCTTGCTGCTCACAGTGATATGTTCAGGACTATGTTTGGTGGAATGTGGAAAGAGACAACAGAGGGTTGCATTGAGGTGGAAGGAGCAACTCTGCAGACATTACAGTACCTGAAAGACTATATGTACTTGGGCACCCTGCCAGAAGGTGGTCTGCGAGAATTGCTGATTCTTGCCAAACGCTACTTAATTGAGGAACTCAAAGCAGAATGCATTTTGCGTCTATCCCAGTCAGTGACACCTGCAACATTGTTCGATCTGCTGGAATTTGCTTCAAAGAATGCATTTCCCGAATTAACATTGGCTATTATAAGGAACACTCCCGATAAAGTCGTTTAGAGTGTTGAACAGCTGTTAAAGAACCCTCAGGTGAATAATGATGCGGTTGCAGATCAACTTTAAGGATAACTAATAAGTTATAATTGTTGTTTTAATTAAAGAAGATGTTATAATATCAATAAAACTAAACTTGCTGCATGACACTTATAAGTACTATAAAAACTATGTGTAAGTCTTATTGTAATTGTTTTTTAGAATAACTAATAAGAGTTAATTGATGTTTTAATTAAAGAAGTATTTTATAATATCATTAATATTGCTGCATTATAGGTACTTAAAAGTACTATAAAATCTCTATGCGCAAGTCTATCGTAATTGTTTAAGTTAATTCAAATTGTATTCTGATATTTTATGTTGCATGGTATTAAACTGTGTTCTCTGTAACAATTTTATTTACCGAATTAAATTCTACTAAAAATATTTTGTTATTCACTGTACTTGGCCAAATATTGGTCTATCATCTTTTACATTTGAAGAATAAAAGAGATGCGCCATAAAAACTGGCCAAGTTCAAGTCGGGCTCGCGCGCGAAGTGTTCCTTAACATTATCTATATAACATTAGTACACTACCGTAAAACCATACAACTTTGCCCTTTGAACATTACTTAGCCAAAACCGGCACTTTTGATATTACAATTTTTATTTATTTAATAAGGGCAAATCTTGTAGGGTTCTGTTACACTCCCTCACGGAAGCCCCCTTAATTTATTTCATTTTTAACCCCCGACGCAAAAAGAGGGGTTTTTGAGATATTGAGGCCGTTTCCTCGTGGTCCTACTATTTTTGTCCTACTGACTCGACGGAGCCCCGCCCAAGGGCGGAGCTCCTGCTTCTAAGTGGTTTTGCCCTTCGGGCATCTGAAGATACCTAACCAACCTAACCTACCTACTTTTACAACCACAATTAGTATTTAGTGATCAAATCTAGGTTCACTTTTTGACTAGTAGGACCACGAGGAAGTAAGTGATATTGAGCTTTTAGGGGGTTAAAGCCCCCGATATAACGGCGAAACCTACTTTCAGAGCTCATATCTCTTAAACGGCTCAACCGATTTTCATTAAATCTTGCTAAAAACCATCCTGATTAATCGTTCATCCGTTTTGGAGCTACGATGCCACAAACAGACACTCAGAAATTTAAAGAGTGAAATAAAATATTAATTTAAAAAAAAAAAAAAAAAAAAAAAACCCTCTACTCAAAACAGACTGTAGAAAAACCTCTAAAAAGTAACCAATTGGGTTATCCCAAAAAAAATACCACTAGTTTTTAATTTTTTTTTCGATAAAATAGACTAATTGAAGACACTAATTTCACGGTTTTTGCATTTAAATCAATATATTAATTAATTTTAATTTTTAAAGAAAATGTTTTTATTACGTCACTACAAGCTGGTTTGTTTGAGAAATGCTTTAAAACTATTGAATTCGTTTGAGAGTACGCATTTCTGTCAGATCACGTAAAATGTCAATCTCAAGTCATGTCAATATAGGTAAACTAAAGAATTAAAAAAAAAATGGTATTGTGAACATTATATTCTTATACCTAAATCATACTTACATTAGAGCTTTAGCTCCACGTATTTCAGCTACGTTGTGATTGGAGCTGTCTCCCAAGTATGTCAATATCCTGACTATATCCACTTTGGGTAGATTAGTGGAATCAGCCCTTACAAAGTGTAATAAAATGTACAGCGTTGGTCGTCATTATAAGCAAGAATATCGATATCCAAGATCTGGCGATGGTCAATATGTGTAGCAGGATCGTCAGATTCCGTAGAATTTGAAGCAATGTTGTTAAAATGCAGAAAATCAGAAAACGAGTAGTTATACGTTTCACACCAAACAAACCGAAATTTTATTTTTAGTTTGTTGAGTTTGACAATTTCACCCACAGACTAGCCTACGGGCGGAGGTTCCAAAACGGACTTGTATTTTAATCATACCATTTTTTTAAAGATCTGACCTTGTCATGTTTATATACAGTTAAAAATTGTCTTAATTTTAATAAGCGTTAAAATAAAACAGAAATAAATAAGACAAAATTCGATATACATTATTTATTTATTACTGCATTCCGGACTCATATTATATGCAGTACTATGGTTGATCACAGATTAGACACAACTTACCAATGAAGATCGTGACGTCACTAAATTACAGGTCAAATAATGTCAAATGATAAATTAGAAATAACTATTTAATACTAATTTTGTAAAATAATCTGATAACAGGGAATGGTTCTACAACCCTTTTTCTCGAAATGGTTTTTGAATCACTATACATTACAAAATTATGGGATAACCCAATTACAAGCAGGTTGTATTAATATTTTGATCCAAGCGTCGTCGCGTAGGAGTAAGGGCAGATTGTTTGATAAGTAGGTCGTTAACTGAACACTGATACTAACTAATCTGACACGGTGGGGTCCGCTAAGTAAAAGAAAAAAATAATTGTACTTTGACGACACGTTGGCCTAGTTGGGAGTGACCCTGCCTCCGAAGCCGGCGGTCCCGGGTTCAAATCCCGGTAAGGGCAAATATTTGTGTGATGATCATGAGTATTAGTTCCTGAGTCTTGGATGTTGTCTATGTATTTAAGTATTTTTTATTTTATTTTTTTATGTTAAGGAGAAGGCACCCGAGCACTCAGGCCACCTGATGGTAAGTGGAATCTGAGACCCATAGACATTTATTTCTCTATCTATAATCCTGTCCACGATAACGAGCTAGTATAGCGGTCTCTCTTTTGAACTTTTGTATGCAGATGAAAAGGACAAAAAAGGAGAGTGGGCGTGAACGATGGCACCTCACTGTCATGCTCGGCTTACATGCCCCGTCGCTCGAAATATGTATTTTAATATCCTTTATGACTTTTCTGGTTTAGTTAAATAATAAAGGACCCAATAATTATTTACTTATAAATTCATTTATTCAAACTTTTAATCAATAATGTAAAAAAGCATTGGTGGACTTACCCTAATGCCGCATAAGTATTTTTAAGAAAACTAAAAGCATTTATTGACCATAAATATGGAATTCAAAAATAGTTCATGTATAATAAAATCAGTTATTTAACTAAATAGGAACTAAACAACATTTATTCAAGCAGTCGCGTTTGGTGAATTTGCCATTATTAGTTCACCAAAAAACAGTCCAGTAAACAAGCCGAGTCACACAATAAGCAGAAGATAGTCCATTAAACAAGCCGAGTCACACAATAAGCAGAAGATAGTCCAGTAAACAAGCCGAGTCACACAATAAGCAGAAGATAGTCCATTAAACAAGCCGAGTCACACAATAAGCAGAAGATAGTCCAGTAAACAAGCCGAGTCACACAATAAGCAGAAGATAGTCCAGTAAACAAGCAGAGTCACACAATAAGCAGAAGATAGTCCAGTAAACAAGCAGAGTCACAGATTAAACCGGTAAAAATTAAAAAGAGATCACTATAACGCGTCCGCACCGTGCAAGAGACAGATGTTGACTGAACTTCGACCGCCACCATGTAAACTCACCCGGTGCACGTGCATCGCCCTTATCGCTGACCAATCACGTGCTGTCTAAGTTTTCTAGTACTAGCTCGTTATCGTAGACAGAGTATAGTACACATTACCCATAGTACAAGTCTAGAGCTTAAGTAGTTTGGGACTAGGTCAATTTGTGTGAGATTGTCCCGTGATATTTATTTATTTATTTAACCTCGTAAGGGCCAACGGCCTAAATTTAGGATATTTGTCAAAGTGACTTTAAGCTTTAGTTGACTTACACAAGGCTCTATTTTGAACTAGTAAAATTTGACGAGGGCCTCACCCCAGCTAGCGGTCCCCGACGTCGCTTCGATTTTTCCGCGTGAAGGCGTTTTTCGCTTCTCGCGGATAAAAAGTACCCTACCTACCCTATACCCTTCCTCGAGGTTAGCTATTTACATACTAAACGTGTGAATTCGTGTGGTTGCCGGGTTAGAATAGTGCCACTCCATGTCTTCCGTGGATGTCGTTAGGCGATGGGCTTGCTTGGGATTACTAGTAAACATCTGGCCTAATTGTGCATAATGTGGTTACAGAATTAAAACAAGTATTTTAAGAGTTGTCGGGATTTCTGGTAGCCTTGCCCGTTCTTCCCCCATGGTCCGGTTCGGTTGTCCGGGTGACTGGACTACGGGTAATTAGTTTTTCCGTGTTGCGGTCGGCCGGACCAGGGGAAATTACTCGGTCTCCGTAGTCCGGTCAGCCGGACTATGGAGGGTTGAGCGAAAATAAAGTTCTTATCATCTTCTTTGAATAAGTGTCACTTATTATATTGAACGGTATTATTAGAACGGCTCTGCCTACCCCACTCTGGGAATAAAGGCGTGATGTTATGAGTACAATATTTTTTTAGTGGTGGTAGGACCCTGTGCAGGGTCCGTCCGGATCGCTATCACCATCTTATCCATTAACCTACCGCCAAGCAACCGTGTTCGCATTATTATGTTCCGATGTTGAGATAAGACAACCGCTAATACGCTAGTAAACTTCTTGGCCTGGATGAGCAAAGTGTGGTTACAGAATTACCAAGAAGTCTAGAGTTGCACATGACGGCGTGCGATTTACGTCGCGCGCGAGAGAGACTACCCGTCATTGTCTAATCACGGTCAGAAAAAGGGCGACACAACTCGTGCGCCGTCGTGTGCTAGCCGTGCTGGTATTTCTGTAGCTCTGTCTACCCACTCTGGGAATAAAGGCTTGATGTTATGTACGTATGTTTGTAAATATGATCGAAATCCGTTAAGGGTACGGACGAAATACATAGTTGGACCATAGTTAAGCGTACTTAACCTATCCCTATGGCTAATTTTCGTGTCACAACGGAAAAGTTTAACAGAAAATTTAATTGAGTGCGTTAGTGTGGCCAACTTTTTGGTCCTTAAGCGGTTTAGACGAGCGTCACAGTCAGAAGTTACTTCTTTTTTTTTTATGTTAAGGAGAAGGCACACGAGCACTCAGGCCACCTGATGGTAAGTGAAATCTGAGACCCATAGACATTTGAATTCTCAAGATTATAATCCTAAGACCTCAAATGCGCTGCCAACCCTGAGGACTAAGATGGAATGTCTCTATGCTCGTAATTTCACCGGTTGTCTTATCCCCACACCGGAACACAACAATGCGAACACTGTTGCTTGGCGGATGGTTAATGGATAAGATGGTGGTAGCGATCCGGACGGACCCTACACAGGGTCCTACCACCACTAAACTACTTACTTTTACGGCACGTCAGCCTAGTTGGTAAAGATCCTTCGAAGCGGTCCTAGGTTCAAATCCTGGTAAGTGCGGATACTTGCGTGATGAGCGCAGGTTTTTGTTACCGAGTCTTGGATGTTTTCTGTGTATTTAAATAAGTAGTTTTATCGTTGTCTTGTACCCAAAGTACAAGCCTAGTGTTTAGTTTGGGATTAAGTCAATTTGTGTGAGATTGTCCACTGTTATTGAATTATTTTATTTATATTCGTAATATTAGGAATTACGATGAATAATGGCTATGTGGCCATATGACCGCAGGTACTATATAAAGTAAACTTAAAGAAATACAGACATTGAGATGAGAGTACTTAAAACAAAAAATAAATCACATGCAAATTACTTATATTGTCATTAACGTGACAATATTTAAGCATGTTATGATGTAACTAAACTAACGGCTTCTGCAATACTATTGTCTTAATGGTAGTAAACATAGGCAGCGATTATAAGGAAATCTAATGATCTGTTTACAATGCGTGGGATTACAATGTATGGCATGATCTTCGATTAATCATTGCCCGAGTTCATTTGTCACCGAGTTGTATTAAAGTATGTAATTCTCTATATACCTATGGTTCTCGTTGTCTAGTACCCATAGTGACCCTTGAGCTAATTTTTAAGTTTGGCACTAGGTCAATTTGTGTGAAATGGTCCGCTGATGTTTATTTATATAGGTACTAGCTTTTGCACGCGACTCCGTCGCGTAGAAGTCGGTTATCGTTCCCTCGGGACTGTTCAATTTTTCGGGATAATAAAGTAGCCTATCTCCTTCCACGTGACTCAAACTATTTTTATACGAAAGTTAATTTAAATCTATCCAGTAGTTTATCCGTGTAAACGTAACAAAGAAACAAACAGACGTACGTTACAAACAGTCAGCGTTACGTTCACATTTTATAATATTAGTAATGGTATTGATGATTCGTATGTCTTATAGTTTCAGACTTTCCCATACTGACCGATCTAAATGAGCCACCCTGTATATTCAATCGTTTTAATTGACTAATTTGAGGTAACAATATTCCCAACACTATTTCATCCTCTATGTAAAGACAATAACAGTCTGGTATACTTGTTGCTATCATTGGCTGTCCGAATAGGACTCCAACTTCACTATACGAAATACGGCTGTCACAAGAATCAATCTAGATTGACTGAACTATAGTCCCTAATAGCTCCAGCTTTGTACTAGACAACGAAGTGCATGAACTATGCAGTGTCATAGAATGACTAACGTGATGACAGCTGCTACTTACGGATGTCACGCTGCGCACCCGCATTTAGCGTGACTAACCGCGGACTAGTGACGTATAGTTTCTATTCATCGCTTTATCAGGAAGATGAAAACCGGTAATGGTTCTAAATCGATTAGTTTTATAAATCTACAGGACTTGTTACGCTAAGGCCGCTTCCTGACTTGTCGGAATGATTGGTAGATGCCACTGGTTGCCTAGCAACCCTTGCCGATTCCTTGTTTTACTGCAAGCATACCGACAAGTCAGGAAGCGGCCTAAATGTGGACAGTTTAAATTATGCGCTCGGGATGGGTCACATCGCGACAGTACGTCGTAACATGACAAATACGTTGTCACGGAACCATATAAAGAGAAATGTCACAAATGTGGGCCAACCCTAAGGGAGTAAGTGTTCCTGTATGATGATGTCGTTGTTTTCGTTGACTAAAATTACTAGCAAATACCGATTATATCTATTCAAATCGATTTTGACCGGTGAGGACCAACACTAGAATTTCCTATAGAATATGCGCCTGATGCACGCCGTAGATTTGAAGTTCATTGGATTATTTGTACCTTAGATAGGTATGCGGATGCGTTGACACGAGTCTTTGTAGCTATAACAACCACAATAGTAAATAATACTTTAAAATGTAGTTATTACTGGCCCTCTATTATTCCCAGTAAATCAAAATTGCCTTTGATGTGTTGTCGCATTGTTTTTAACTCAGCCGACATTTCTGTCAAGTAAATAAGAGCTATCGTTACGTTGACAATACAATACCGGAAATATTGGTTTACTGAGGAGAATAGACTAGAGGCCTTGAGTAGGGCATGCAATTTCGGAATTGATTTTCAATTCCGGAATCGATAATTTTGTTGAGATATCGAAAAGATTTTCAGATATTATTTCAATAGTATTTTTTTTGTATGAAACAGTCTTCTCTAATTACTGAACATGCAAGATTAAAATAAACATAGGTAGTATTTCGACGTGAGAATACGTCGTTACAATTTAAGCACTTTTACATCCGTGTCAATCAATTATTAGAACAGAAATTCTAGCCTGACCTGAGTTGATGTTGCCAAAATGGCCTGCAGTTTGTACTGCAGGCACTGCAGCTTCTAGGTCTTCAAATCGACGACCTCGTAATAAATCCTTTATTCAGGGGAATGTAAAGAAACGTGTTTTCGTGTGTTTACATTTATTAAAATACCTACCTAAAACGAATGGAGTTTAGGCGGTCCGCATCGTCGATAACGTAAGTATACGTCACAGTAACATACACGTCACTTACAATGTATGTATGCATGTAATTATGTTCGGGTAAATCTTGCAAGGTAGATTTGAACCACTTACCGGGGACCGATTGAGCTGAAATTTGGTATACCTACGTAACTTAGATGACTATTTATACAATGATATATATCATCATATGGTCTGATGGAGATGGAAGTTGGTGGGGGTGGTTGGTACGTTGGTACTTAAAGTAGACCCGCCGTGTTTTAGACTCATTATGTAAGTCTTGATGAGCAGTAAATGATTGCAAAAAAGTACAGTAGGCAACAAAAACTTATCCCAAAAATTTAAATTGTGACAGAAACTTTTTATGATAATTTTGACCAGAAATGTATTACCTACCTATACCTACATTCAGATACATATTAGACGAGTCTTAGCTATGATCGTTAATCACAATAATAAATAAAAACAGCAGTTCTCATAATAACACTCTATGGTTAATGCTACGAGGGCTGTTCCGAAAATTTATAGCTACTCAAAAAAACGAAGAGATATCTTCATTATTTATTTACTTACAGTTTTTCGAAGTATTCGCCTGCAGCTTCGATGCACTTTTGCATTCTTCGAAACCAACTTTCGAAACAAGAAAAAAAACGATCTTGCAGAAGGTCGAAAAATACACGATTAAATTCATTGACTGATCATTGGAGTCGTTAAAAGTTCGTCCTCGCAAGGTTTTCTTTATTGTGGGAAACAGGAAAAAGTCGCACGAGCGAGATCTGGGCTATATGGTGGGTGAGGCAATAGTTGTACACCGGAAATGGCCAAAAAATCGAGGGACCGAGCAGCAGTGTCAGCTGGGGCGTTATCCTGGTGAAAAAGAATGCCGCGGGTACCGCTCTTCGGACGATCCTCGCCGAGCTGTTCGAAGGCTTGAGGTAAGCACACTTCGGTATACCATTGACTAGTGACAGTTCTTCGGTCTTCTAGAGGAATAACTGCCACAGGACCACTACGTCGAAAAAACACGGCGATCATTTTTTTGTTGACCGTCCTACCTCGAACAAGTTTCGTAGGTAAGCCATCTTCCTCGAACACCCATTGCGTCGATTGATGCTTGGTAAGTGGGTCGTAGCTATATATCCACGATTCATCACTCGTCAGGATGCTCGACACCTGTTGTGATTTGCGGTAGACAAATTTTTCGAGCATATATTTGCACCAATATACCCGCCGAGCTTTTTGATCTTCAGTGAGCAAATGCGGTATCCATCGTGAACAAACTTTCCGTACTTTTAGGTGATCGTTCAAAATATTTGAAACTGCTTGTGATTCAATCTTCAGTTCATCTTGTATCTCCCTATGTGTAATATTTCTGTTTTCTTTAATAAGCCACTCCACTTTGATGACATTCTCGTGAGTCACTGCAGTCGGCGACCTCCCCGGTCTAGCTTCATCTTTGACGGACTCCCTGCCTCGTTTAAACTCACGGAACCAAAAAGAAATGGTGGCTAATGAAAGAGCAGATTCTCCAAAAGCTGTGTTTAAGTTTTCATGTGACTCCTTAAACGTTAAACCTCTTTTGTAGTCGTAATAAACCATCACACGAAATTCCTTTCTTGTAACGTTCTTGTTGAAATCGAAACAATGTATGACACATACATTTATATATAAAAAAAAAAATGTTTTTGAAAAATATTTATAATTATTTTAGGCCAGTGTTTTGAAGGCAATAAAAAAAGGTTTTAATCGGTAGTATAAAAAGTATAGTTTTGTTAATAGGTTCGGGACAGCTAGAAACTTTCAGAACGGCCCTCGTATAATAAGTACAGATTGAGTAATTTACGCCCGTTCATATGAGGAAAACTGTATTGGGGTCAAATGAAGGAACCATACCAAGTTAGACTTGCTTTTGACTTGACCATAGTGACAGTTAAACCAAGGGTGTAAGGTTTAAAATTTAACTGGTTTTATAACCGCGTCAAAAACAAATTGGTAATGGTTTCTAAGAACATGCTCCTCTCGTAATTATACAGTGAAATGACATATGAAAGATCGTTCTTCTGCGTTATGAATGAAGTATTCAACAGTAAACCAATTTAATTCTTAATTTTAATGCAGATAAGTGCATTTTAGTTTAAAGCGTTGCATCCTGCAGTTCTTGACATACTTTGCGGAGGAAAAAAGTAGCATTATAATTTAGCTGTGTGTAAAAAAAACGTTACTGGATTTGTAACTTTGTGTTCGTAGAAATAAAATCTTTGCGCATGGTCTATAGGTTTTTCGAGTGTCGTTTTTTGGTTTGTAGTATTTACAGTGGATTGAGTGTGTTCGGAAACTTCTGAGAAGCGAAATGAGTGTCATGTTTTAAATAGTCGGTGCCGAAAGTGCAAAATCGTGTCGATGTTCTATGTTATTCAGATATCTGGTACGGAATGTGTTAACATTCCTAGTAATCTGGAATAATTGGGTCACTAGGTAAAAAAATAATAAACATTGTTAAATGAGAGTCTTTTACATAACGCACGTTTATAATTATAGTGACCTAATTCAAACAAAACAGCTTGCGATTTTGAGTCATAAACTTAGTATTATAGAGACCTAAGTCGAATTTCTAAAAATGTGGATTAGGTCACTATAATTCTAAAGATGCGATAAGTAGTTTAGGTTATCGCTAGGTGTGGGCTAAATAAATAAGATGTTGTGAGGAAAAGGCAACTAACTTGTACTAAAACAACACTTTGGGCCGTTTTAATAAACTAATCTCGACTGTAAAGCTCGTCTGAAGATGCGTTAAAATGTCAGTTTTCCATGACTTGACATTTACTTTGACGTATATTGTGACGGGCGTCTCGCCCAAGATAAGATTATTAATACGGCCCTTACTTACGTTACTTAAAACACTGGTTCGTCAAAGTACCTAATACCTATTGCTTGTGAGTCCATATACCTATATCAGTAATGAAGAAAAACGAAAATACGAGCCGTTGCCAGCACAACTTTTGTAACACGCGTTCGCGTTGTTGTGTTCCGGTGTGGGGATAAGACAACCGGTGAAATTACTAGCATAGAGGCATTGCATCTTAGTCCTCAGGGTTGGCAACGCATTTGAGGTCTTAGGATTATAGTCGTGAGAATTCAAATGTTTATGGGTCTCAGATTCCACTTACCATCAGGTGGCCTGAGTGCTCGTGTGCCTTCTCCTTAACATAAAAAAAAAAAAAAAAAACACGCAAATAGACTTGATTTTTATGATTTTCATGGTCCCCAGAATAAGTGATTTTAATTTACGGAAATTACGACTTGTGTGAGAAAACCTTAAAATTAGCCATCAACAATGAAATACATAGTCTGCCCAGCGAATCGTGTCACAAAAAAGGGGCGGCAATTCAAAAATCAGCAGTTGGATAAGCTGGATTAGGCGATACTAAACGTAGTTGATACTATTTCATTTGTCAGCAATGTTAAATGATTGTTTCTATCGATCAAATCCAGATTTTTTGAATTTGCCGGGCTTGTTTTGTGACACGATTCGCTGGGCAGACTCTAGGTAAGGATATATTTTTATACACATAGTATGTGATATAATATGTGGCCAGCGTTATACACGGTTTCACTATTAACTTGGCCAACCACGTCGCCAGACTTGGAACATAATAAAGAGGCGTAGTTGAGTAAGACGTAAATAAATAAACATCAGTCGCATGTCACTTGTGACGTTAACATTTTAAAAAACCCAAGGAAGCTAAGCGGGCGTAATGACATGCTAACGGCCCATTATGTCTGTGACTACTCGCTAATGCGGTATAAACGGAATATATTACATCCTTGGTACTATCGCGAACATTATAACCGACGTTAACTCAACAAAAGCTGCCTTTTTGGGTTCCGTAACAAATTTCAATTAATTCATTCAAATGTTGCCAACGGGACGCTATTACTAAGCCTCCGCTGTTCGTGTGACCGTCTAGCGACTGTCTGTATCTCATGAACCGTAATAGACACTTTAAATTTTTATTTAGCTGATAATAACAACAGATATCTATGTAGGTATGTATTTTATTAAAACGTTTTTTTTAACACAGTTGCTCAAAAAGTGGTACTTTTCGTAGCTGTATATTGTGCGGAAAGTTGGATATTTCGCACTAGTGCGTTTTACTCTTCCAACTTTTTTTAAATATAATTTTGTTTCAACTTCCAAGCCGTGCAACCAACCAAAGAGTTTGCATGTTCAATCACTTTTTGATTACGTCAGCATTGAAACTTTACATAGATAAATATATATATATATATATACATAAACACATAAAATGTATCTTGGTAATATTTAAAAAGCTCTCATCAAGATTGCTGAATCCGAATTAGTATTACAAATTATCGGATAGTTGGGTATTAAGATGGATTCACATGACACCATGCTGGTTTCGGCATGGTTAGGTACACTAATATATATTTTCGAGCTTTTGTTTGCTTACCACTTTCCTGCCCGACATTCCATATTATATAAGAAAACTAACAATTCTGAATGCTTATTAATTTTTCATTACTTTCCCTAAACCCTTCAAGACAACAAAGAGTCACTTTACGAACACATATACTTTGAGAAGTCATTTGCTATATCAATGTCGTCAAAGACTGTTTTGCTGATGGGTTTTAGTTTTCTTTCTTTTTTTACATCATAAGTGATGTCAGTTATTTAATCTTTAACTAATTCTCCACTGCATTAGGTCTCCTACACTTTCATATTTTGTCTCGGGTGTGAAGAGGCGAAAATGTTATTCTATCTTACTTTTGCGTGCAATTTGCTTTATGTGTTGGCTTTGGATAGTAATGGCGTTAATATGATAGTGTCTTTCGCGAGTCAGGATGCGAAATCTACAGCTATATTGGCACCTTACGTTTGTTGGAAACCATGTAAGTACGATTCACTTCAATATTCGTATTACTAATGATTTTCTTCGGAATACCACTTAAACTAGAAGCCAAACCTTGTTACCTCCCATTTCGGCAACTTTTGCAAAGATTGTTTTGTATTACGTATTCATAGATATAACTTTCTGTCAAAAATATCTTTTTTGGACAAGCTTTTGTTGCCAACTGTATTTTGTATAGCGGAGATCCTGTCGCCACCTTCCGGCTCCATCACCAGGCCAGCTCGAGGATGCCATATTGTATTTTCATCGGAGATACTAAGTTATACTAAAACAAGATATCACTTCATAGTATAAAACAAAGTCACTTTTTCTGTGCCTATATTTTTTTTTTTTTTTTTATGTTAAGGAGAAGGCACACGAGCACTCAGGCCACCTGATGGTAAGTGAAATCTGAGACCCATAGACATTTGAATTCTCAAGATTATAATCCTAAGACCTCAAATGCGCTGCCAACCCTGAGGACTAAGATGGAATGCCTCTATGCTAGTAATTTCACCGGTTGTCTTATCCCCACACCGGAACACAACAATGCGAACACTGTACATCCCTATGTATGCTTAAATCTTTAAAACTACGCAACGGATTTTGATGCGGTTTTTTTTAATAGATAGAGTGGTTGAAGAGGAAGGTTTATATGTATAATACTTTAATCCGGAGCGAAGCGAGGGCGGGTCGCTAGTAAGTTAATAAAAAGCTTGTAAATTATTGACGATAAAGGCAATAAAACATTATTTTACTAATTATACCCGCGAGAGCGTCGGTGCCCTAGTGCTTTAAGGGGTCAACTCGTGATCGTAAAGTACCGAGTTCAATCCGCGGTCACCATGTACTAATGAGTTTTTCTAACTTAAGTACATTACCCGATGCTCTTACGGTGAAGGAAAACCATCGTGAGGAAACCTGCACATTCGAACAGCTGAGTGTGTAAGAGGGTAATTGCACAAAAGATCCTGAAGGGGTCGAAGTGTATCCGAAAGGGTTCAGCCTTTTCGCCGACAAATCTTTGACAAATGCATCGTTTCACAACCTACTCCTTTGCCAACCTTTTTTCTGTAACTACAAATAGTTCAGGAGTTTAATAAAACGAATCTAACCTAACCTATAGGGTTCTAGGTACACACGATGGTCTTGAAATAAATCCAGAATCATTTACAGTTTCAGAAAAAAACGCGGGTTGTCAAATGATATGTTTGTCAAATGAATCATTTGTGAAACGTTGGTTATGAAATGTTGGGATACCATCCGAAAGGGCCCATTTGTAAGATCAGATAAGATAAGATAATTATACCCGCAGATGAACTGACCTTCCTTGCGAAGAGTCTGCATGACGCCGGCATCAGCACCGCCGGCTCCCTCCAGCCGCACAGAACTGAGTACTACCTCCAGAACCTTCTGATCCTGGCCGATCTGAGCTGCAGAGGAACCAATGAGTTCTTGATCAAGGTAGGTACCAGGTTTGAGGGCCAAGAGTCCATTAACGTCAGGGAAACACTAGGTTGACTTCGAAGCCAAAGGTTGTGGTTGATAAATAGACCCCGGATTTTTGTGGCAATGACGTCTCAATAGGGTAGTTTGGGGAGTAAATGGAACGGTGTTAATTAATACTATTTGTCGGTGTTAATTAATACATAACGTCACGCCTTCCTTCCCAGAGTGGGGTAGGCAGAGCTACAGAAATACCATCAACTTTAAACTTGTTGATAATTCTGTAACCACATTTTGCACAGTCAGACTAAGATGTTTACCAGTGTATTAGTGACAGGTTGCAAGTCCATCGCCTAACAGTACTACAAGCCTTTATTCCCTTAGTCGCCTCTCACGACATCCACGGGAAGACATGGAGTGGCACTATTCTAACCCGGCAACCACACGGAAGACACACATACATATTATTATATTTATATAAGTATTAATATTATTAGATGTCTGTAGGTACGTACGCATATTTATAGTTTCTGTACCAGGTATCCTATACAACTATATTGTATAGTAACTGTTTAAACACAAATTTTCTTAGCACCGACCTTGGCTTTATTTTCTTTTTCGCCTACTGGTTGACTGGTAGAGAATGCCATTGGGCATAAGTTTAAATAAATAAATAAGTTCGCCTTTGTACATTCATTCTTTGTATTGTTTCTGTTTTATTTTGTACAATAAAGTGTTTACATACATACATACATTCTACTGGTGAAAGAATTTTCAAAATCCGTCCAGAAGTTCTGAGTTTATTCGTTATAAACATACAAAAATAAAAAAAACCCTCTCTGACATTAGTGTAGATATATCTCAGAACTAAGCTACGTTAAATTGTACGAAGGCTAGCGAACTGTAGAAATCAATTTATAGGATGACTCACTTCACGACAGCTAACGTGATGGGTACTCCCACTGAGATCACCTGGTAGGAACATATTAGTTATATTTTTTTATGATAAGGAGAATGCACACGAACACTCATGCCTCCTGATGTTAAGTGGAATCTGAGACCCATAGACATTTGAATAGATAGAGCGTAAACTGAACTGCATAACTATGTCATAAAAAGCCCCCGATTAACATACAAAATGATCTCGTTGTAAAGTTCATGGCAGGGGTCGTACATTTGATGCCGATGACGTCATTTTGCACATAGAATTATTAAGTACATTAAATTTGATGCCGATGACGTCATTTTGCATATAGGATGATTAAATATGAAAGTTTGAAATTTGGTCCCTTTATCGCAGACTGGTTCTGCATAAACCCATATGAAACTTTCTGAGTTTATAGACATCGAGACGGACAGTAGCAGGTGTCATCGAGAAACAATGTCATGAAAAACATTTTAGCGCCTTAAAGAGTAATATTTCATAAACGGATCCTCAATCGAAAAATTGTTTTCCTAAACCTGTAATATTTTTGGAAGACCTATCCAACTAACGACACTATGGGGTAGACGAGACAAAAAAATACATCCCCACGTTACGTGTAGGGGAAGTACACATTTTTAGGGTTCCGTAGCCAAATGGCAAAAAACGGAACCCTTATAGATTCGTCATGTCTGTCTGTCTGTCCGTCCGAATGTCACAGTTACTTTTTTCCGAAACTATAAGAACTACACTGTTGAAATTTGGTAAGTAGATGTATTCTGTGAACCGCATTAAGATATTCACATGAAAATAGAAAAAAAAACCTTTAATTTTGGGGGTTTTGGGGGGAACTGAAACTCAATTTTTTTTTTCATCAATCCCATACGTGTGGGGTATCTATGGATAGGTCATCAAAAATGATATTGAGGTTACTAACATCATTTTTTTCTAAACTGAACAGTTTGCGCGAGAGACACTTACAAAGTGTTGAAATGTGTGTGTCCCCCCCTGTAACTTCTAAAATAAGAGAATGATAGAACTAAAAAAAATATATGATGTACATTACCATGCAAACTTCCACCGAAAATTGGTTTGAACGAGATCTAGTAAGTAGTTTTTTTTTAATACGTCATAAAAACATTGATCAAAGCTACAACGAACTTTTATATTATGTTACTTGCTGCTACGGAACCCTTCATGGGCGAGTCCGACTCGCACTTGGCCGCTTTTTTTATATTTTGTTGTTGGCGTGACTAATATGCTAAATTACAGCTTTCTTGGTGGCGGACGGACGGACGGACATGGCAAAACTATAAGGGTTCCTAGTTTGACTAAGGAACCCTAAAAAAGGTTCTTATATAGTAATAACAATTTATATAATTTAATACTGTTCGGGCATTATTACTTTGAACAATACTCGCCAAATAGTCATTCAAAGAAGAATATTAACTCGATTTACCATTTTAATAATTAGTGGTAAAAAAAATGTTGCTGTTGTGATCTATATTTTGATTTCGATTAACCTTCATTCAACACTGATATTTTTTCAGTTTTTTATTCTATATTATTAACTAAACAATTGCTAAATGAGAGCATCCTGTGTGCAAAATTTCATAATTTAAACGTCATCGGCATCAAAAGCACGACCCCGGGGGATGATTCTCTCAACACAGCGCTGCGTAGAATGCAAAGGTGATCGACTGATCGTTTATCCGGCAAGTTTAAGTAGTCCCGTCGGAGCGTACGAAACACATTTTAGCACGTGCCTTCTCAATTAGGCAGCAGAGCTCGGTCGCCCAGGGGGTGATTCTCTCAACACAGTTTGAGTTGTTTCCGGCAAGAAGTTTTATCCGGCAAGTTTAAGAAGTCCCGCCAGAGCCTACAAAACACATTTTAGTGCGTGCCTTTTAATTAGGCAGCTTTGTCCGACACTGAACTCGACTCACCTGCCTGCTGCCTAATTGAGAAGGCACGCGCTAAATTGTGTTTTGTATGCTCCAACGGGACTTCTTAAGCTTGCCGGATCACCTTCACCTTTGAGATCGACGCAGCGCTGTGTTGAGATAATCACCCCCCTGTATGGCAAAAAAACCCAGTGAATTGAGATACTTTTCAGGCAAGTGACGAGGGTTTCTTCAAATCACCTTACCGCTGGCTCGTCATCAATGAGGATCCGACGCGGCTGGACATCTTGGAGCACGTCGTCATGCTGGTCAATAGCGACGTAGTGGTAGCGCAAAACAGGAACGAGAGCTATGAGTGGACAGAAGGTAACATTTACAGGATCCTATCATTTTATAACCAACGTTTCACAAATGATTCATATCACAAACATATCATTTGGCAACCTGCTTTTTTCGAAACTGTAAATAATTCTGGATTTATTTCTGGACCATCGTATAGAACCCTGTAGGTTTGGTTAGGTTAGGTTAGTGTTATAAAAATCCAGAAATATTTGTAGTTACAGAAAAAAAGCGGGTTGGCAAATGAATAAGTTGCGAAACGATGCATTGTCAAAGATTTGTCGGCGAAAAGGCAGAGAACCATTTAACCACCCGAGCAAATCGAGGGTGGATGAAGTTCGAGTGTCTTTGTGTTTTTTTAGTCTCGAGTTAAACACTCTACTTTTCACTTCGATTTCGAGATAAAATAGTAGACCGAAACATTTAGCCACCCGAGCAAATAACATTGACACTTAAAAATTACAACTTAATAGCGCTATCATTCACACTCTCAACCCGTCACAGTAATGCAGAAAGAGACAACTACCAGGTTGTTTTTGGGGTTAGAAATATACAAATACTCCATAGACAACATTTCCGTAACGAACACCTCAGCGCGGCGGTGGAGGTTGTATGCCCAGCCCCAACCTGCCCTCCTCCTGCTCCACTGCGCACTCCGACGACAAGGGCAACATCATCAAATCGCAACATTATATCCGGCTGTTTTTGGTTTTCCAAAGCTCAACTAGTGTCAAATAAAAAGATGCTATTATAATGAAATTAGTATCTGGGCGGGAGCTCTGCTCGGGTGTATGTAGACGACACTATTAAAACTCAATTGGATATGTGAAATACCTCGGAACCCGATTTTTCCCGAAGATGACTTGACAGATCGATTTTTTTACCCGAAAACCCTAAACCCCGGAAACCCTATTCCGTACTTTTCATCAATATCGTAGGAGCGTTTCCGAGATTTAGAATATATGTATACAACGTGTTACATTATAATCCGTAAAAAAGAAATTACAAAAGTAGTGTCAACCCTTATTAAATAACGTCAGTGCAGTATCTTAGGTATACAGTATACTAGGGTTGACACTACTTTCGTAATTTCTTTTTTACGGTTTATTTTGTAACACGTTGAATACTTAGATACTTACACGAGAAGTGCACGTACCAATTTCACCATACTATGTTAAATTTAATCAATGTTAATCGACTGCTAGTTCTACATTTTGACAGTTAACAACGCTCTAATGGTCTGTTAAGTGGTTAACATCGTATGGTGAAATTGGCACTAAACGTATTAGATTAGATTAAAATGACAGCCACCCGGGGTTTCAGTTGCTTGGTAATAAACACACTTATAAATAACCCACACAAAACACACTTATTTTAAACCTTAACAATTTATTCCTACGTTGGAGTATGGAATAGACGGATTAAAGTCCCCAGCCTATGTCAAATTTTTGTCCCGTTGCAGCTTGTTAGGCCGGGGTGTGATTCACTTAAGAGGACTGTGAAGCAAAAAAATTCCATACAAAATGCGATAACGTTTTTGTCCCCTTAAACGTTGTCCGATCTTTACGATTTTTAAATATGTTGTTGATATTATGAAAAACTATGTCTGAACGTTTTCCTTTATAAGGTAATATTTATTGGAATGAAAATAAAATAAAACAATAAAAGCGGAAACGTACAGACCTAGTTTTCCATAATATCTACAATATATTCAAAAATCGTGGAAATCGGAGTAGATTTAGCGGGTGAGAAACGTTATCGCCCGGAGCTAAATTAGTATGGATTATTTTTACAGCTACGCGGTTTAGGCACCTTTACGTTCCTTTAGCTCCATAAGATAGTCCCACTTATTATCCAAAGGCCACGCCGAACACTTTGTTTTATAAATTTTGTGAACATTAAATTTGTTTCGTTTACGACGTGTTTCTTATATTGACCGAGTCAGGAAGGCATGTCACATAGATTGTTGCAAAACAAATGAATAACTCTCATCTTCTTTGAGTAAGAGTCAGTGTCGAACATTGGTCCTTTGTCGAGTACTGATGCCGTTACGTTAAAGCCCCCGAGCATACAAAACACAGTTTAGCGCATGCATTCTTAATTAGGCAGCTTTATACGACATAGAGCTCGACCCACCGCTCACTACGCAACTGAGGGACAATTTTGGAAGCTCACCGACGGAAAATGACTAACTTTAAAATCAATTTGTGGAGCGATTTAATCTACGAGAGGGCCCACCTTTTGGATTTGATATGATAAAGGCGTTATGATATCAAATCCAAAAGGTGGGCTCGCTCGTAGCTTAAATCGCTGCACAAATTGCTTATAAAGGTAGTCATTTTTCGTCGGTGAGCTTCAAAAATTATCCCCAAGGTTTGTAAGTAGAGTCGAAATTATTTCGGGTGTTGTCATTGTTGGCAGAAGGTGCATGAATGTGCACGTGTGTGTGAATGAAGGTGTAGGTTGAACATTTTTGAGTTATTAAACTACATTATTAACTTGTTTACTTAAGTTGTATCTTTTTTGCGTCTTGCTTAGTTTAGTATTTAATTTGATTAATGCTACAACATGCGTTTTACATTTATAGGCAAGACATTGTATGAATCATGATTGTCCCTTGGGTCTGGCAAATTGTAATTGATTTGTAATCTAATGGTAGTGACAATATTGAATACATTTACACGAGTAAAAATTGTACACAGATATTTAAGTTATATACAACGTCAGTTTTCAAAACGATAGCTTTTAGGGTTCCGTAGTCAAACAAGGAACCCTTCTAGTTTCGCTATGTCCGTCCGTCCGTAAGCAGAGACTTCAGAGACTCTTAGTACTAAAAAGCAGTAATTTGGCTTGAATATACATATTAGTCACACCAACAAAGTGATAAAATAAAATTTTGAAAGAAAATCAAAAATAATAGGGGTTTTTGAAAACAATTTTTCTATTAAGGGATCCGTTTATGAAATATTTAGATTTAAAGCGCAAATTTTTGTTAGAGTCAAGTTAGTATCTTGTGACGGCTTGCGATCTTACTACTTTTTATAGTCAGTGAAAAATATAATAGGGTCATACATAGATTTTGGTTACCGTCTTTCCTGTAGTCACACCGAAAGTTAACGTTTTTGAGGCCTAATTTTCTGGCTAAGCCCATACCCGCAAAAACGCCGTCAGGACTGCTTTAGACCTATCATATAAAAACATAACTTATATGCACACAAGCTTTTAACTATTGACCACAGGAGAGACCACTTTTGTTTTTAAGAGTGTGTATGACCCAGTTATTTCCACCAACACCGCATAAAATATACAATTACGGTACATATAAATGTTCCATGACTTCCATTTTCCACTTTAGTTCATCTTCAGTCTTAGGATTGCAATTTGTAGATTGTATTCTTGACATTACAAGTGTCTATTTTAAGATATCAATAACCGATGGTCTGTATCCATTTTTTCTTTTAGATGCAATAAAAAAAATATGTTCACAAAAAATAGCTGTAGGGTACTAAAGTGTAGATACATATTTTATGCTGGCCTTAATATGTCTCTAGCTTCGGAATTTAAAAAATGTAGGTAATTGGGTCATACAAACAAAAACAAAAGTTGTCTCTCCTGTGGTCAATGGTTAAGAGCTTGTGTGCATATAAGTTATGTTTTTATATGATAGGTCTAAAGCAGGCCTGACGGCGTTTTTGCGGGAATGGGCTTAGCCAGAAAATTAGGCATCAAAAACGTTAACTTTCCGTGTGTCCACAGGAAAGACGGTAACCTAAATCTGTGTATGACCCAATTATTTTTGATCTTGGCTAGTTTTTGACGTGTAATCGTATATACAGTTTTTAAAGCTCGGCCGCCATTGTTGTCAAGTAAATAAGAGCTATCGTAACGTTGGCATACGATAATACGTCAAAGGCAATATGATTTAACCTATTAGAACAGAGGCTCTTTTTATATCATAGCCAACAATAACTCAACAGAAACCATAAATTATATACGTTTATTTATTTACGTTATAATAACTGGACATGTGTGTGTTTGTTTACCTGTTAAACCTAAACAATGACCAATAAACACATGCGACCTTCAGTGACTTTGTCTGGCCGGTAAGACGTTAAGGTCAAAGAACTAATCAAGTTATAATGACAAAGCGTTTAATAAATTCTCAAATAGTCGTAAAAAAATAACTTGTACATAACAACTTTACCTATATTACAACTTTGTATTGACGACGCGCTAGCCTAGTTGACCCTGCCTACGATACTAGCGATCCTGGATTCGATTAGTATAGGCAAATATATGTGTGATGAGCGCGAGTATCTGTTTCTTTGTCTTGGATGTTTTCTATGTACTTAAGTATTTATTTCTCTTTATATTTAAGTATGTAATTAAGTACGTTTATGGCTTTCTGGTAGCCTAGAGATTATTTTGGGACTAACTAGGTCACACACTCACATAACATTACGCCTTTATTCCCAAAGTGGGGTAGGCAGAGCTACAGAAATACCAAACAACTCTAAAAAGACTTGCTTATAATTCTGTTACCAAATTTTGCACAATCAGGCCAAGAAGTTTACTAGTGTATTAGTGACAAGTTGCAAGCCTATCGCCTAATAGTACTACAAGCCCTTCGTCGCCTCGTACGACATCCACGGGAAGACATGGAGTGGCACCATTCTAACCCGGCAACCACACGGGATAAACTAGGTAACTAGGTCAGTTTGCGTATTATTAAATTATTAAGGCTTGTAGTACTGTTAGGCGATTGGCTTGCAACCTATCACTAATACACTGGTAATCATCTTGGCCTGATTGTGCAAAATGTGGTTACAGAATTATAAAAAAGTATTTTTATAGGTACTTATTGGTATTTCTGTAGCTACCCCACTCTGGGAATGAAGGCGTGATGTTATGTATGTATGTAATAATATTTTTCGTATACTAATATAATGCGACGATTAATTTAGTTTTAGTTTTAGCACATTGTAAGCAAATATATGTACGTACTTCATTCAAAATTAAAACAGAGACGTCCCTCTTTTGGGAATCTACAAAGTCGCTGTTGCCGAAACGGCAAAGCGTCATCATAACGCACCTTCGGTAGAACAAGGGCACAATTGTCCCTTTAGTCACATTGTACATTGTGCCCTTTGTTCTAGTGGACAAGGGCGCAATTGCCCCTTTAGTCACATTGTACATTGTGCCCTTTGTTCTAGTGGACAAGGGCATAATTGCCCCTTTAGTCACATTGTACATTGTGCCCTTTGTTCTAATGTACAAGGGCACAATTGCCCCTTTAGTCACATTGTACATTGTGCCCTTTGTTCTAATGTACAAGGACACAATTGCCCCTTTAGTCACATTGTACATTGTGCCCTTTGTTCTAGTGGACAAGGGCATAATTGCCCCTTTAGTCACATTGTACATTGTGCCCTTTGATCTAGTGGACAAGGGCATAATTGCCCCTTTAGCCACATTGTACATTGTGCCCTTTGTTCTAGTGGACAAGGGCATAATTGCCCCTTTAGTCACATTGTACATTGTGCCCTTTGTTCTAGTGGACAAGGGCACAATTGCCCCTTTAGTCACATTGTACATTGTGCCCTTTGTTCTAGTGGACAAGGGCATAATTGCCCTTTTAGTCGCATTGTATATTTTGCCCTTGTTCTACTGAAGGTGCTTTAAGAGCACAGACATTATTAGATCCAGAGCAAGGACAACCACTGATTCCGGTTTTGTCAGTAAGTAACAACTTCGAAACAGCCGCCATTGTAGACATTAAATCAAAATCATAATATTTATAGGTGAAAAACTTAAGTAAAGGACCAGGGGGGTTATCATGACATAACAATGCAGTTCTGTATACGCTCAGAGAAAAGGACAGAGCTATGACAGTTATATAGTTCTGTCCTTTTCTCTGAGCGTAAACAGAACTGCATTGGTATGTCATGATAACCCCCCTGTTGTGTGTAGGTGTAACACATGTATAGACCGTTTGACATTCTATATTTGAAATTTGACGTAAGCTCCATATTATCTTTGTACACAACATACAACAGGTCCTCTACTTAAGTTTTTCACCTATACTTATTTGCTTCGAAAATAGTACAATAAGGTACATTTTGGGACCAGAACAAGTCATTTTTCGCTACATAATTGTTAAGTATACATATTTTTATCTTTGCAAGAATAATTATAGTTTTATTTTTAAACAATTTACCTTTGAAGTAATTAATTTACAGTGTAGAACATATTTTCTTTTAACCATCTATACAGTTTCATTCTGAGTGACTTAAACGGAAGCCCAGTAATGTCTTTTGGTATGAAGTTATAAATGTTGATACACATACAGTAACAGTTTTTCATCGCTAATGTTGTTTTTGTCATGTACGGTCAAGGACTTTAATTGTTATACCACTATGGAACCCTGTCATAATGACAGCGTTAAACATTAATTTTAGCTTTCTTTTATGTGGTTTGACGCTGTCATTATGACAGGGTTCCATAGTGGCATAACAATTAAAGTCCTTGACTGTACAAGCCTATTTCCATGTCTTGTCTTAATATTGCACGCTTCTTTCGCTTTTTTTTAATAACTCTGGGTGTTTTCGCACGAACACTGTTACTTTAAAAATGTGCATACAGGGCAAAAGCAACAGGTTAAATTGACTAAATAAACCAATAACATAATTGGTATTCCGCTCGCGCCTGAACCGACACGACAAGATGGAGTACGTGCATAACTCTTGAGTGTTTGACCTACTCCACAGAGGATAATCAACGTTACTCTTGCTGGGGGAGAGCGGGCAGAGATGTTACCACAGATTAAATAAAATTAATAAATAAATACCAGGGAACAATCTCACACAAAATGACCTAGTCCTAAACTAAGCTCTAGGCTTGTACTATGGGTACTAGAAAACGATAAACATACTTAGAGGAATATGTACTTTAAAACAGAAAACATCCAAGACTCAGGAACAAATATTTGCGCTCATCACACAAATATCTTCCCTTACTGGGATTTGAACCCAGGACCGCTGGCTCCGGAGGCAGGATGACTCCCAACTAGGCCAATGTGTCGATAATCGTGTGTTGTTATCTTAAAAATGGCTTCCTGTCGAATGGTCGCTCAAGCAAGTGAAGTCATTCGAGTGAATTTTTAGCTACCTTATTGAGAATGTATGTCATTAAATTTGTGAATGCAGTTGTGAGGCTGTATTCTTTTACAAAATGCGGTAAAGTTTATCTCTACTTAAAGCTAGACCGATTTAAAAAAATGTGCCTTTATACCCTTTTCTTCAGGAACTCGCGGAAGGAGGTATCAAGTTGAAATATAACAGCATATACTTATCTGCGGTTCCTTGAAGCTGTAAAAAAATCAAGCTGCTAAATCAACGCAATCCAAAGATAGGGCCATTTGAACCATATTTTCTAAAAGTGCGCAGGAGAATCACAACCTAAAAGGAATCCCATTCATCTAGAATCATGACATTTGGCAAGAAGATAGGTCTTATAGCACAAGTAAAGGGAAAAGTCCGAATACTGTTTTGTAGTTCTCACTAACATTTTTTTTTGTATTTTAAACCTACAAGTTTCAACGGCACTCCAGTGAGCGAGTCGCACTCGGCCGTTTTTTTTTAAATATGAATGTGCCTAAACGGGGATGAAATTAAAATACCCACGCCTCCCCTTAATCGATCGATCCGTAAACTGACGTCATTGCGCAATCGATTTACCTGGGTGGTTATTATGACATAACTATGCAGATCTGTTTACGCTCAGAGAAAAGGACAGAGCTATATAACAGCCATAACTCTGTCCTTTACGCTGACCATAAAATGAACTGCAAAGCTAGCTCATAATAACCCCTTTAGTGATCAAAGTCAACCGTTGACTTTGATCACGTGTGTCAAGTGTCGAGTACAAAAAGTTGTTGACTATGTTAGATAGATGTTTTACTTACTACTCGTATAAAGATAAACAGTCAAGCTGATATATGTAAAAAAAACTTTTTACGCTTCTCCCCCAAATCGTGTGGACGTTGATTTTCGAAAACTCTTTTCTTAGAATACCCCTGAATTTCCCTGAATACCCAAGGAATATTCCAGCAAATTCCAAGTCTCCAGGTTCTGAGATTAAAGCGGTGCGTTGTCTGACTGTCAGCCACAAAAGAGTTTAAAAGGCCACATATGATGCCACGCCCACACAAGTAAAAAGGGATGGCTATATGTGCTTCCGCGCGAGAACGAGAGATGCAGACAGTTTGTGAGCTTCTTGAAGGCAGCGTTACATTCAAATAATTGCTGTTTATTCTAAAACCACAACGTTTATTGAAAAACTGGTTTAATTGTTTTAACAATTTGTTCAAAAATCGTTGTTAAAGGTCGTAGGGTTTCGAAGATTTAACCAAAACTATGCGAATATGTGACTTCTTAATATGTACTTAGAAAAAAAATTGTAGGTGGGGTCTTTAATGCTATTTGCTAACTGGTGTAATTATTTCAGTGTACAAAATATCCGAAGATTCAGAAGTTATTTACAACACTCGAGGCGTATGGCGATCCAACAACAAATACGAAATCGATACAAATGAAGAAAACAATACAGCAGTTATTAGTGGTGAAGAAATAAATAATGTTAACGTAGTCGAGACTAAATACGGAGTAGTAGATGATTATAGAGAGAGTAAAGTGCTATCTACTAGAAGAAGAGATATAAGAGGGCATACGCTTACTATGGTTAATGTTATAACAGACAGTAACGATACTAGGAAACACATGGACGACAGACTGTAAGTACCTATAGGAATACTACAAAACAGTAAATTTAGGGAAACATTAAAAAGGAAGATAAAAAAGTTGCTAGTTCATACATTTTTGATTACTTTTTTGACACAGAATTTTCTACCGAATACAGATACGACTATGTCTTTAGAAACCTAATGTTTTTGCCACAAACCGGTTACTACATGCACCATTGTCAAAGCCAAACTTAAGATAAACATTTTATATGGTAATCAGAAGCCTGGTTTTATTTTGATAAATGCCATAGTTATTAGGAAGTATTAATTAATTCATTGTTCATCTCATTCTCTATATGTAGATAATCATCATGGATTTCCAATATTAGCATATAAAAGCAGCACCATAGGTGGCAAATTTTATTAGCCGATAAATATTCAAAATTATATCACCTAATGTTTCAAGATGGTAAAGATTACATATAGTAAGACTTGGTTACTTACATAACAAGCAAGTATTTCTAGTTTATTTTCATTAATAAAACATGTATTGGTTTTGGAGTCCGGTTTGCTAATAATATTTACGGACAAATGTTTAACAACCTACAATTTGCTCGTGAAATTCACCTCAAGTAAATGATTGTCTGCTTCGTACGTAACATAAAATACATGTCTGATAATTAACTGTAAATTTATAAACAAGTAAAATTAGCAAACGATCTTTAATGTTGGTAATATAATGCAGCTTTTTATTAAGGGGGCACCGAGCTTTTTGCGCTCATTAACTTTAGGTATTTTATGCACTCTGTGTATGTGTGCGTATAGAGAAGAGGTAGATGGCGCTGTTGCCATGTAAACATTGAGCTTACGTGATTAAAATAATTAAAAATAGTAAAAGTGACTTAAACAGTAAAAACTAACTACTACTAAGTGTATACCAGTTCAATACATCACAAGAAGTGTTATCTCAGAAAACTAAGTGCATTTAAACAGTTTTAGCATCAATATTTATATCACAGTGATAAATAACGGCGTTTTACTACATCTGTTTCAAAACATTATTTATGACATTAAAATACGTAACTTTATGTACAAATGACTAGCATTGTGTGTGACTAGTGTTAAATACGGACGAAGATTTTTATTTTACAATAACTTGAAGAGTCGGTTTAAATATTCAAAAGGTGACGCGGGCGTAGTGTAAACAAACAGTGTGGACCAATCAGAGCGCGCTGACCAACGACTTGTAGAGCGATTTATTTGAAAACAACGCCATCTCGGGTTGCATCTTGAAACTTCTTATTTATACTAGATTTGGTCCGATTGTCATTTTAACATCGAGGTTTACTGGTAATTGTTACTGCAAACTGACTGAAGATGGCACCACCGACTTCAAAAAGCCTGGTCTGTGCGGGATGTTTACATAAAATCGAAACTCGTCAATTTTTGACTTGCAGTCAGTGCTTGAAGCACTACGACCTCTTGTGCGCAAATGTTGCTGAAAAGCGATTCTTTAACATAATGTCAGCCGAGAGCAAGAAAATGTGGAAATGCCAAGAGTGTCGTAATAAAACCCCGAAATACAACAACACAAATACACCTGTTAAGCAAGATGTGGTTGGGGTCATGGATACGGATGACTCAAATGTCACCATACGTACCCGTTCTAATACGGAGATACAATCATTCAATCCCTCACAAATTTCTGCTGATTCCACTCCAACCTGCTATGCGGAGGTGGCGCCCTCTGAACTCGTAACAGAGTTTCGCTTGCTTCGCGAGGAGATGAGAGCAATACGGACTGAAATGTACGAGTTTAGAAGCGCCGTCTCAAATATAACCACAGCATTAAACATGTGCAATACGCGTGTTGATGAGCTTAATGCTAGGGTGGAAGCGGTGGAGCGTGCGCAGCGAGATGGCAGTACTGAAACTATTACCCAGCTGGAACAAACTATCGCCGATCTCAAATTGGACCTTAATGACCGCGAACAGGAGAATTTGAGAACTGATTTGGAAGTTGCAGGTATCCCGGAGGAGAAAAATGAGCGAACTCTGCATATTATTTTTAATTTATCAGCAAAATTAGGCGTGCCTTTAGAAGAACGGGATATTGTAAGTGCGGAGCGGGCGGGCCCGGCGCGGCGTGACAACCTCCAGGACGGCGTCGAACCGCGCCCCCGGCCGCTCGTGGTGCGCTTGGCTCGGCGCTCGCTGCGCGACCAGCTGCTGGCGGCGGCGCGGGTGCGGCGCGGTGCTACAACGGCGGACATGGGTTTGACTTCTGCGGTTAAGCTTTTTTACGTGAATGAAAGGCTTACGCGGTATAACCGTCAGCTTTTCTATAAAGCGCGGTCTGACGCTACCCGGGCGCAGTGGAAGTACGTCTGGACACGGGACGGACACGTCTACGTGCGCAAAGAGCATGGGGCGCCTCGGCATCGCTTGCGCACGGAATCAGATCTCGGAAAAGTTTTTGGTTATTGATAGTGTTAGCCCATTTTATATTTTCTTTGTTATTTACGAGCCGAGCGTTATATTTATGTATGTGCAGTAGTGTCAGTTGTGTGTTTTGTTTGTGCCATAATTTTTTAGTGTGTAATTTTTATTATAATTATTGTTTCGAATGTTTATGTGGATTTATGTGTATAAACGTCATGTTTTTTATTTTGGTTCTCTATTTGAATATATTTAAACCGATGTTTGGCTGCGTTCATACTTTATGGGACCATGTTTTACGTTGTATAAATTGTATATTTATTATGTTTTTCAGTAATGTTTTTGTTAATTCTGCCACTGTTTGCATTACAACTTTGTTATTGTTTTTTGAATGTCATGATGGTTATTAGTAAATATTTTAAGGTTGGTCTATATAACCCAGGATCTCTCGGAAAGAATCATGATGATTTAATGGTGGCAGTATTGCAACATTCTCTTGACGTGTTAGCTGTTAATGAAACATGGTTACGTCCAAACGAAGAAGGAAAAGCTCCGTGCATACCGGGATACACCCTGCGCAGCGCCCCGCGCCCCGCGTCCGTGCGCGGTGGTCGCGGCGGCGGAGTTGCGTTTTACCTTAGGAAAGGAATATATGCAAGAGCCTGTGACCATCCCGTTTGCGCCCAAGTGGAGCAAATGTGGCTCAGACTTAATGTAAATGGCATTAAAATTGTAATAGGTACAGCGTATCGTCCTCCCTGGCTCAACATTGATATTTTTCTTAATGCACTTGTAGACTCTATTAACGCTCTGGCTTATTATGATAATATAATCTTACTTGGTGATTTTAATATTAATCTTCTAGACACTACAGCTGCTAACGCTGTAAAATTATTACATACTATGGGATTATTTAATCTAAAGCAAGTAGTTGATTCGTCTACCCACTTTACTGAGCACAGTGAAACACTGATTGACCTTATATTCACTGATGCTAAAGTCCGCAGTGTAGCTATCGAAGTTATAGGGAGCAAACTGTCAAACCACGCCCTCGTTACGAGTGAATTCAGTTTTAAAAGATTTAAGTCTGTACCAAAGCGTGTGATATATCGTCCGTTAAAAGATATTTGTTTGGATTACTTACATAATGACCTTAGAGCTATTCCATGGCATTTTATTTTGAACTTTGAAAATATTAATGAGAAGTTAATCTGTTTAACAAATTTTATCGTAAACCTTTTTGATGTACATGCACCCACCAAATCGATTTTGATAAAACATAATTCATATCCATGGATCACAGAAAATGTCAAGCTGATGATGAGATTAAGAAATGAAGCTCATACGAGATATCTGAAAACCAAACTTGAGACACATAAGATATATTATAAAGATTTTAAAAATTTAGTAAATACTTCCCTTGATCTTGAAAAGGCGGCCTATTTCAGGCAGCACATTAACAGACATATAAAGGATCCTGCGTTATTGTGGAAAAACCTCAAGCTTAATATACTTCCTCCAAAGCCTGAGTCCGACCTTCCGTCTCATCTTACCTCGGCTGATGAGGTTAATAGACATTTCCTCGATTTACCCCACCCTTATGATGATATACCAATATTAACATATTTTAGGTCCCACAGAGCCGGGAGTCCTATTTTTACTCTTAAAACCGTTTCTTCAGCAACTGTCTTGCATATTATTAATAGTCTCAAGTCTAATGCCCTGGGGGTTGATATGATATCATTAGATATGTTATTGTTGACGCTACCATATACCTTAGATACTGTCACATCAATAGTCAATACCTCCATACTTACAGCAATTTTCCCTGATTCATGGAAAACAGCTATTGTACGACCTCTTCCTAAAATCACACATCCGCTTACTTTCAAGGACCTCCGTCCTATTAGTATACTGCCCTGTATGTCTAAAGTTCTGGAGAGGGTCGTATGTCAACAGCTCACAGATTTTTTGGAGTCAAACAGCATTCTTTCTCAAGCCCAGTCCGGCTTTAGAAAGAAACACAGCACGTCAACTGCTTTGATTGATGTCACAAATGGTGTTCTGCAGGCTCAAGATGATGGCATGGGAACTATCCTTGTACTTCTTGATTTTTCCCGTGCTTTCGATACCATTAACATCTCGGTTCTCTTAGCTAAATTGGTCTATTATGGGTTTGACGATCATGCAGTAGAATGGTTTACCAGCTATTTGAACAATCGCTATCAATATGTAAGAATAAATAAGAGCGATGGTTCTGTGTCATCGTCTTCTCTTGCCCAGGTTAGCTGTGGAGTTCCGCAGGGTTCTATTTTGGGGCCTTTGTTGTTTGTATTGTACATTGCTGATATAATTGGCTGCATAAAGCACTGCAGATATCACCTGTACGCTGATGACTTACAGTTATATATATCATGTAAACCAAATGATATCAATGTTACAGTACAAAAGATCAATGAGGACCTAGAGAGAATTTGCCAGTGGTCAAAAAGTAACTCCCTCACACTAAATCCAAACAAATCCAAGTTTTTAATACTAGGCTCAAGGCAGCAAATCTCTAAAATAGTGTCGAAGAAACCGCATGTAAAGATACTCGGAGAGGACTTAGCTTATGTTAGTGAAGCGCGCAATTTGGGGCTCATAATGGACTCAGAGTTAAGGTTTGAATCCCATATAGCGGAAGTTGCAAGTAATTGTTTTTACCGTTTAAAAACCTTATATAAAATGCGTGACTATTTGAGCACGGACTTACGTCTGAAATTGGTTGAATCCCTTATTTTATCAAAATTTAACTATGCAGATACGGTGTATGGTCCTCGAATACTAAGTAAAACTAAAGTTTTGATACAGCGAGTACAAAATGCCTGTTTAAGATTTTGCTACCAAATACCACCTAGAAGTCACACCTCACCATATTTATCTCGAGGGAAACTATTAAATATGTCTTCACGCCGATACATACACTTTGCAACCCTGCTTTTTGGTGTAGTCAAATTTGAAAAACCGTTTTACCTCTACAAAACATTAACCTGGTCATTACGAACTCGCCTTGGCCTGCTGTGTGTCCAGTCTCATAGAACTGCAGCATTTCAGGGAAGCTTTAAGTACGCCGCAGCAAAAATATGGAATGACATTCCACCTCCTATTCGTAATGCCACTTCTACTTATGTATTCCGTAAAAAAATAAAAGAAATTACCCTAGTACGACAAATAGACGGCATTAACTTCCACAATTTTTGATATTTTTTTGTATTATTTATGTTTTTCTTTTCTCTTGTTGTTTTGTATAAGTTCACGGGCAAAGTTGACAAGAGAAAATATATATTAAAAAAAAAGACTAATTTTTTATACAAGAGCACACTGTACACACTTTAAGCTGTTATTATTATAATATTTTTTTGCTGTTTTTAATTATTGTTTTTGTTATTTTTTGTTCTGAGTCTTCTACCTCCATCTCAGGCCCCAGCTGAAAATCAGCGCTGAGGCCCTGCCCAGCTACAAGCTGAGCTGGTGAGCCTTTTCGGCTTTAGTACCTAATATTTGTTTCTTTGTTGTTGTTTTATAATTGTGTACCTAGTGCATAGTATAGTTTTTTGTAATTAATTATTTAATTGTAATTGTATTTTAGCCGAATAAATGTTTCTTTCTTTCTTTCTTTCTTTCTTTCTTTATAGCACACCAGCAAGGAGCGAGCCGGAGCCATGCGCCGGCCGCGCGCCGCGCCTGACGAGCCGTGCGCCGATCCACTAGGCGCGGAGGTTGCTACCTACCAATGTTTACAAAATAAAAAACATAATCGATTCCGAATACTTTTATTAAAATATTGACTATAAGAAGTTAAAAACATTTTTCAGTCTACATTTTTTTTTAAATTTGTTGTTTACTGTCGGTAGGTAAGGTAGGATTGAATTACTTGTATGAGGTACAGTCACATCACGAGATTGTTGAGCCACTCTAGAACCCATTCACAGATAGATAGATAATTTTTAATTAATGTCGTTTGTACATCTAAGGTGTATTTAGCTAGTGTTAAGTTATTTATAATATTTATTGGGCAAATTGTTCGGCTAAAGAGAATAAATCATAAGTAAAAGCCGTACATCTTCCAATCGGCCATCTTCCCTCTCCGAAGGTTACCGGGAGAACCCTTTCATAGAAAGTTGACGGTAAATTTTGACGTAAATAATTTCTTTTGAGTGACTTGACGCTGTCATTTGGACAGAGTTCTATGGTGGCTCAACAACCCCGTGATTTAATGTGACTGTATATTGAAATGAAATAAAACCTAATTACCTTTATTGACAATATTCTCAGCACAAAATAAAGTGAACTCAATACCTAATGTAAAGTAATAAGAACGGCTGAGTAGGGCAAAAATCCCAGTCATGGACCCTTTCTTCAAGATATTATTTTTAACTGACTTCAAAGAAAAGGAAGTTCTCAGTTTGACCTGTATGTATGTATGTATGTTTGTCCGCGATTATCTCACGTTTGGCTGAACCGTTTTTAATGCGGTTTTCAGAAAAGTATTTGTTTCACATAGGAGAAAGTTTTGGTATTTTAACCGTCTTTAAAAAAAAGGATCTTAGTTTGTACGAATGTTTATCCATGATTATTTCCGCAAAAACTTCAATGTCTGATTCTGATCACTATAAAGTATAAAATTAAATTGATGTTTTAAAAAACTAAAAACTTAAAGCTGCTGTATCAATCACGTATTTAGAAGTTCCTACTTAATGTTTGTATGTATATAATGTAATGAATAATGTACGCAGGTATCTTTAGAAAAAAATATTAGGACATAAGAAACAACAATAATCAATATCGGATTTTACTTCACAGCATTATTTTGTCTGTGTGAGTAAGCAATGTCATTGTCTATTTCTCCATCCACTGAAAGACAAGAAATTTGGTCCATTGGCATCCTGTAATAAAACAGAACGTTTTGATTTAACTATAATTTATTTATTAACAGAATTAGTTTTTGGACGAAATTTTGTAATCCTCATTCTATAAAAATAATTCATATTTGTGACTTACAATTCCATTGTGTGGTAAATTTTATAATCGATGTCAACCAATTCACTTACTCTGTAAATTGAAAAAATATAAAGATAATGTGAAAATTCATACTAAATTTATTAAAATGTTTTCCTATACACCTCTTACTATTTTTACGCATACCTCACCGGTTCATTAGGTACCTAACTCTTCGCTTTGTAGCGAAGTGCCAACAACTGGAACATTAACCCTATAAATAAAAAAATATGAATAATTTTGCAATTTTACTCATTTGTTGAAATATAGTTGTTAGGTACTGAGTATACTTACGGAGTATTCTCTTTGTATTCAGATTTCTGGAGATGTCTTGCTCTAGAAATATTGAAACCATCCCAAGAAGTAACAATATTATAGGTATAATTAATTATAGTAAAAAAAACCTCGGGTCGTTCTAAGAAGCTTGTTTTGCCTGTAAATGTGTTTTTTTAGCTAAACTATTTTTATATCTTGGTAAATATTCACCATAGAAGTGTATTTTTTATATACCTACTAATTGAAAGAACTTCGCGTGTTGTTTAAAATTACTTGTGTAAATAAACCAATTTTGGCCCAAAACATCAAGACTATAACTAAACGATTACAAAGTCTTAGTAATACAAATCGATACATCTCGAAAATCAGTCTATGTTGCTACCGATTTATTTTCTCCTCCCTTAGCGTGGCATTTTGACAACTGTCAAATCAGGTTTCTTAGAACTACTCCACTATCAGTAGGTTTACGATTTTAACTAACTTCATTTCTTCACGCAAGTGTTTAGCATTGTGCTTTTGCCAACCCCTTCTCTTCCTTTCTTGGTTGTGTTTGTTCCCCATTTAAAATAAAGTGAATAATCACAAAAATCGCGATAAACGCAACCAAGCAACAAGCGACACAGCCTCCACCTCCGACGGCCGAAGCCTGACTAATGCGGATTGCGGACATGGGGTAAACGTGACGGCTCTGGCTAAAATGGACGAAACGCGTGCGAATTTAGGTATTTCCTTCATATTAGTAAAATAAAAACACATTTTCAAATCTAAAGTGTAGAATATATAGAAGACGTGTAGTTTTGTTGTAAATCCAAAACTGATGATCTTCCGTGAAGTAATTACGCCGTGTTTATTTTGTTATGTAGAGGTATCTTTGGATGTTTTTTCTATCGAGGGAAGTACAAGTAATCGTGTTTCTAAAGTATATGATATATAGAGTGATTCCTTAAATATCTTACATATGAATTGCATAACTAAAGCTTCAGTAAAAACAATGCAGCAGGCGATCAAACGAACGCATTTTTTTCGTAATTACGTATCGTTGCCTCGGCGCACTCTTAACATTAAGTAGTAATGAGACTAATGAGAATAGTGAGCGAGTCTTTTCTACAAGGAGGGGAACAAAATGTGATTAGTCAGGACTTATGTAGTTCAGCTAATAGCGCTGAAAAAGTAAATAGATTTGCTTACAATATACCTATACCTATCAAAATGGACACTCTCTGTAATTAATAGTAGGCTCAATAAACGGACCTATCTTTTCCGTAATCCGCTCCAGCCAGGACCTATGCTAGACGTAGGCAGCTCAAAACAGAACCATTATCCAGCCCATATTTAGCGTATCAGCAAAGGCCCTTTCTTCACAACTCCCGTCAATAATAGGTACCTTAAAAAAACATAAATTTTCAGGAACCTCCACCAGGACTCCATAACAAAGATGTCGTACATGGTGGTGAAGATTTGCTTCGAAATGATGAATTCTTCGGAGAAGCTGATCTTCACCAACACCTGGGGTTACGTAGACAAGAACGGTTCCTGGAACGGGATTATAGAGCGGCTCATCAAGAAAGAAGGCGATATCGGTATTTGTTTTTTAAGGTTACTGGTGTGTGCTCTGAAGCTAATGCGACGCCTACCCTGAAGACTAAAATACTATAATGTATACTAATGTGTACTTTTTATCACTCGACTCAGTGCTTTGAAGATTTTTCATGGATTTTGTCCTTTTACCAGTTTTGTGAGCTTTCTCTTTACGGTGTTTCTTTTCAATGTTAAAGGATTATCTCTTTTACTTTATCTATTTTTGGTGTTTTTTTTATAGATTACCCGAAAATTTACTAGTTATCTTATTCTCTAAGGCAATTTGGAGTTTATGCAACAGCCATATACAGTTCATCTCAGTGTGATGTGGTTAAAATTATCCTTTCTAAATTACGCCAATTCAAATTAACGTAGGTGTCCTATGCCACTTCGTCACTTATTTTAGTAATACTGCTCTACTAAACCAAAAGGGTGCTTCTAAAATCTAATAACTATTCAACTAGACCTCCTCCTGTAAGAGTTGCCTCTCTATCACATGCTTTGACAAACTCTTCCTTTTGGCCTACATGGTAATACTAATAAGTTATTTTGTTTCTTAGGAACCCTGACAATCTTTACGCAAGAACGCATGGAGAACATTGACTACATCGCCATGGTGGGCACAACAGCAGTTCGCTTCGTCTTCAGGGAACCTCCCCTGGCCTATGTGTCCAATATCTTCGCGCTTCCCTTCACGGGAGCGGTGTGGTTGGCCGTGTTTGTCTGTGTGCTTGCTTGCGCCGTGTTTTTGTACATTACGTCTAAATGGGAAGTTACAATGGGTATGGTAAGTAGAGCTAGAAGGAATTTCCTTGTAACTAGAGCATGAGTGGAGCTTGTCTTCCCCGTAGTGCATTTGTTTTGCACTAGATTGGTAAGAAAGAGTAAGTTAAGGCCTCAGCGGGCGATCTTACTAATCCAAAAACGTATTTCTTACGTAATATCTGAAGGCGTTTTTTATAATGGTCTGGTTAAAAACCAATCTTAGCTTAATTTAGCAATAAAGGCTTTCTTAACAAACTCTGTATATTGTTTAGGATTTCTAACTAAAGGCTGCCATGGTAATAACGAAACAAAAAAGGCCAATTTATTAGCACAGCTAAATTTTTTTGCTTGTTCGCATATCATTCCATTAACGTCAGATTATCGTTTTAGCATCCTCTTCAACTAGACGGCTCGTGGGCAGACGTGCTAATTCTTATAATTGGGGCTGTCCTGCAGCAAGGATGCACTCTGGAGCCGAGGCATGCGGCAGGTACGGACATTATTTACGGTAATTTAACACCCCAGAAAAGGAGAAGCGTGAAGGCGGTTTACGATGGTATTTCTGTTTGTCTGTGGCATATTTACTGTCGGAATAAAGGGACGGAAATGTTCTTATGGTCTTTCATAGTTACATTTGTAGTGTTGATTCTTAGCTATATGTTTGATGACCAGCCCAGAGCTTTTGGTCAACTTTCGACCGTCTTCAAATATTATTTTTAAATCCTTCTCCAGGTCGTGTGGTAACTCTGCTCCTGTTTATTGCCCTGACGATCCTGTACGCCGCGTATTCAGCCAACATCGTGGTGCTGCTGCGGGCTCCCAGCTCCTCAGTGAGGAGTCTGCAGGACGTCCTGAATTCCCCCCTTAAATTAGGCGCTAGTGACTTCTCGTATAATAGGTATTTCTTCAAGGTAAGTGGCGCTAGATTCAGCTTTTTTCCAGAAACTTTTATCGTTAACTTCTTTCATCTTGCAGATAATCATGACCTGTGCATTCGTTCGACAAAGGCAAAAAACAACCGTTGTATTCTCGGGATGTGACTATATGACGTACATATTTAAGTTTGTCCTTCGTGATATAAATTTAAATGCTGTGTAATCGACGTCTTGATATAAATAACACAGCAGTTTTTATTGCATTTTGCAACGGGTGCACAATTTTACTTTAATTCACATTAGGTCTTTGATCTAGTCTTTATAAAACCTTGACAGTGATTTTAATTTCATGATGTACCAAACCATTCAGAATGAATCATTTGATTTCAGAAACTTAATGATCCTCTCCGCAAGGCAATTTACAACAAGAAGATCGCGCCGAAAGGGAAGAAGGCCAACTTCTACTCCATGAAGGAAGGAGTGGAGAAGATCAGGCGAGTAAGTTCTAAAACAAACGGTCGTGAACATACAAGCAGCCATGCTCGTTTGTTCGTTTTGTATCCGAAGTGCAGGGCATTCCATCTTTTTCCTCGGGATAGGAAACACACTGGCTTGCAAGTGTGAGATTGGAATTTAGGTAAAAACCATTTTTCTACGCTTTTATATTTTTGGTAATTTGTGTAAAGTTTCAAGTTTAGAAGCTAGAGCTATTCGGGAAATTAGTAAAAATCAACACTGAAATGTATACTGAACAGCACCAACAGACAGAAAAAAAAGGAAGCTAATTGAAACGAGGTAAAAAGTAACTATGGGCACCCACGTCCATTTATTACCAATGACACGTGACAGGTGACAATTTAGTATACAGTGCTAACTGCGCTATGTACACTGAAATGTCAACTGTCACGTGTCATTGCCAAGATGCTGAAATAGGAGACTGGGCCCTGTTTTATAAAGCTACAAGTAACAAATTACAAGCAGAACTCCCTTTCTAGCAAAAGGAGTTAGAAAGAGACTTCCGCTTATAATTTGTAGTTTTATAAAACAGGGCCCAGGTGGTCAGTGTCGCGTTTGCCTCGACGCAACAAATAGGAGTTTAAAGAAATCTAGCGCAAGTGGTCTGCGACTTGTTTGTCGCTCGGGTCTCCCTTTCTATCTAGTCTGTAACGAGAGAAATGCATTGAGCGACAAGCGAGAAAATACAGCTTGTGCTAAGCGTACAGGTTAAGGAATAGCTTTACCCACAAAAATCTCTATATTTCTCAGGGTCTGTTCGCTTTCCACATGGAGTTGAACCCTGGGTACCGGCTCATCCAGGAGACGTATAAGGAGGAAGAGAAATGCGACCTGGTGGAGATCGACTACATCAACGAGATAGATCCCTGGGTTCCCGGGCAGAAGAGGTCGCCTTTCAAGGACCTGTTTAAAATTAAGTAGGTATATACTCTACGGGTCAGAGAGGCTAGATGCATAGCGCTAACGTAAACGGTTTTCGAAAAGTTTTAAAATGCATGGAATTAACATAAATACTAGACGCGATCGTCTGGATGATTACGTCATACATTTTCGATGACGGTAACGTTCTCGCAAAGCATCTTGTCTAGGGCTACTAAAATGAATGACAATGATAAAATGGAAAGACTTTGCTATAGGGACCACATTATTTTAAATTCGATAGAGGTGTTTGTATTCGTTGACACCTTGACTGACGGCAATTGACGAAGGGATAGACATACTCCTATAGCCAGGCGTACTAGACGTTATCTTTCGACGACGTTAATTCGACCAAAATATATCTGTTGAAAACATCCAGAACATGCGAGGGATCTACCGGGCTATGAATAATAAGTCCAGGTCTAGAAATAAACATAGCCACAGCCACCTTCATCTTAGCCTTCGTATATACCTAATTCCTGTAGTCTAGGACATCCAAAATTATTTTCATTTCATTTCATATCTAAAAGAGGAAATAACAGCATGATCCTGTTTTATAAAAACAACAGTAAATATATTCTGTTTATGGAAATGCATGGTATTAATTACTCCGATCTGCCACCAGCTTCATAAAGATCCGCGAGTCAGGCATTCAAGCATGCATCCACCAGCGCCTGCACGTGGGCCGGCCGCGCTGCCTCGGCGCCGTCAACACCTTCAGCAGCGTCGGTATCACTGACATGTACCCTGCCATGCTGGCCACGCTCTACGGCATGCTGCTAGCTCCTGCTGTCCTGGTGCTGGAGATAGCCTACAAGCGGCTGTAAGTGCTGATTTTCTTTCTTCTCTACGATCGCCCATCATGGGCAAATGGGCATCATGGGAGGAAGTAATGCGAAACACAAAGCATGTCTCTCGCTCTTAGGTCTAAAGACGTCCGTGCTGCCCCATGGGCGATAGTAGTGAGGGGCCATTGAGTGTTACGTTGGCTACCGCTTAATAGGCAGCCGGTTCAAGCAGCCAATATATAACTCTGCATGTACCTCGCTATGTTGGCCTCTACGGCATGCTGCTGGTTTCTGCTGTCCTGGTACCGGAGACAGGCACGATTCCATTGACACCCGTCTAATTTAACGTTACACTGACTAAGCAGATAGGTTAAAAGCATCCAATCTAACACAAATATGTCTGTCTAGTTGGACATTTCGTCTTACGCGGTGACAGACGTTGGTAGAATTGGTTGGGACGGGGCATCGGCGCGGCGTTATAATTTGACAAGTTCGAGCACAACTCTTGCGGGGTGAAACGTTGGAAGGGGCGAGATAACTCAGTTGAGCTAGTAGATAGCGCTTTCCGTCACCGCTAACCCTTAGATGCTTTGTCCCCGCTAACCTCTGTCAATTGTTGCAGATGAACCTATTTGATAGCGATTAGAATTAACGACCTTCTACGACAGTAAATGCTCTATCCAAACTTATTGACCCTTGCCCAGGCTAAGATTACGGTCTTCCTTGTATGCTTTGCTTGCGCTTCACCTGTTTAGCTTTAGGCTTTATTACATACGAGTATAAGAGTCCTTTATTTGCAGAATCGTATTGAGAGCCAAAAGAAGATCCAGGTTCCACAACGAAGATTACCGCTCTTGAAGCCTGGAACTATTTGAACTTAAATATGTTAGATGATTCAAATTCAAAACAAATGTTTCAATGCACCACACCTAAACAGCGAAATCCTGCAAAGTGTATTAATTATAAAAAGTAATTATAAGAGCTTTTAATTAAAGACTTCCACTGCTAACAAATTTAATCAACAACCTGCACTTAAAGTCTGCACGAAAACCAGTCTAGTATAAATAAATTATATGGTGTTTATCGGAATTTGATTTTCCTTCGCAAATTTACGACTTGCCTTTTAATGGTATGCAATTAACAACGAACTAACCTTCTGGCTAGCGATACAACCCGCGGATTTGCATGTAGACATAATGAAGAATAAATATTAGGAGCTAGGTTTTGTCTGCGGCTTTGTTTGCATGGCATCCTAAGGATGAAGTGGCCTGTATTGCTCAAGGGTCTAAGTGGATACACATGCTCCATTCTATGGTTAACGGCAACGAAATTAAAGAAAATGTATGGGATTCACTAACCAGACTAACGATCAATTCAGCCGCTTATGTCAATTTCACACATTTTGTCAATTTTCTGAAGTTGTTAGCTATCATAGAATGCATTTCTAGAGTGGTATAACGGCTATAAGTATAGTCTATTCTAACTTTATATCAGGTTACTAGTTACAGAGAATATCCCCTATGAACAAATTTATCTCTTTGTTGTGATCCGCAGAGTCGGCAACGCATTTGCAGTATATATCTTAAGCTTGAAATCTTGTGATTGCAGTCTTGAGATTGCAAATGTTTTTTTTATGCCTGCATCGCACTCTAAACTACTGGGGCGTGAGTGTCGTCTATTCTCTTCTTCCTTCCCTCTCGATGTTATAAAAAATCTACCTACTTATTTTAATAAATAGTAATCCTAAAATGGACAAACATTCAAAAACATTACTCTGCTTATTAACATGGATTAAAACATGGATTTCGACGAAGCCTAGCCTTTAGAAGTGGTTGAAACTTGCGCTTTAATTTCGTTGGTAAAACAATTGCTTTTGACATTTTAACGAGTTGGTTTAACTCGGCTGCTATTACTGTCATGTAAACAAGAGCAGTAATTTACCGCTATTGCAGTAATTTACCCATTCAACTCGGTGAAGCCATATTGGCTGTTTGGGATCAAACATTCCTTCTACTTACATTTTTTATCTATGCTTATAACATTCCATTCGTTTCTAAACCATTCTTTTCACTCTCTCCCGCCCAAGTTTTCTCTTTCATATCTCTTGCTGAAGTGAGCACACCAACTCTGTAAGAAATAATTTTAATAAAGTTTAAAAAAAAAACTGTTTTTTTATGCACGACGTGAACAGTGCCTTTAACTCGGACGCCATTACTGTCAAATAAATAAGAGCTGTCAAAAAGTTGACACTACGGACACACGTCAATGTTTTACTGTGTTAACCGTTTAGAATAGCCCCCCTGTTGTTTTAAATCTATTATTTACGTTTCTGTAGTCAGGACCCTTACCACGAGTCCTTAATCTCCGTACTCGCTAGCGAGTATAATGCTCTGTCCCTCTCACCCTATTACAAAGGTACTGCAAGGTAGGGATGTTACGGAGGTGGTTTTGGTGGTGAACGGAGATTGTAGGGTTTCGTACCCAAAGGGTAAAAACGGGACCCTATTACTAAAACTCCGCTGTCCGTCTGTCAGTCTGTCTGTCTGTCTGTCTGTGACCAGGCTGTATCTCATGAATCGCAATAGCTTGACAGTTGAAATTTTCACAGATGATGTATTTTGGTTGGCGCTATAACAAAAATTACTAAAAACAGGATAAAATAAATATTTAAGGGGAGCTTCCATACGACAAACGTGACTTTTTTGTCGTTTTCTGCTCGGTATTAAAAACGGCAAGAGGTAGACGATTGAAAAATTCATTCGAGCCAGTATTCCCGCCGAGCTACTGTTCCCCACTCCCTGACCCTACTATGAGGGACAGAGCATTCGACTCGAGTAAGCGAGTACGGTAACTGTTAACTCATGGTAAGGGCACTTCTCGATTTGAATAATCGAATTTCACGAACAGCGCTACTAAAGTTGCGGAAGTCACAATGTTCACACTTTTGGTCGTAAGGTAGAGTCGTAAAATATCAAGTTAATTTATTTTATGTTAAGGGTTTTGAGGTGTTTTTTTACGAATATTAATTACCTAGTGTTGTTTAGTCAACCGACTCCAAAAAAGGAGTGTCACAATTCGCCAGTTTGATTTGTGTACACACAAAACTGGTTGACAATGGTTTTTTTTTTCACGTAGTGTAGGTTTGTCTCATTAAAATTTCGACTAGATTTGTTCATGGGATCCATGAGAAGTGAACTCGTTAAAACCTTTAATAATTCGGAGTCGGCTCATTATATGACCCTAATTAGTCAATTCAATTCTACCCTCATTATCGAGAACTGAAAAAAATATTGAATTTCAGGTTAATTTATCTCGAACTTTATATTTGACAAAAAAAAACTATATTTCTGCAAAGTTACCACTTTAAATCCAAGGGTTCTGGTAGAATAACCTAAAATGAATTAACTACGCTACGTAAGAATAGAACACAATGTTACCGCCTTACTGATCTCTGTTTGTGTACAATAGACAACACAATCTTACTATTAACATTGCCATAGTTCGGTCAATCTAGGATGATACCTGTGACAGCCGCATTTCGTTATTTCAATCACATACTATAAAATAAAGTTGATTAATTATTTAAATTACTGAATGGCGTTGCAATATTTTTGCCGCAGTAATATTTATAAAATCAATTTTACGTTGCCCGAATCGTGACAGCCGTAAAAAAACCGGGCAAAAGAATGTCGGACCATTCTCAGAGTAGAGTTCCGATGTTGTTAAGAACTACAAACACAAAAAAACAAACAAACTAATTTTACTTAAAACAAACTATGTACTAACCACAGAAAAATAAATTATCTTAAGATCTTGTCAAACAGTTTGATAAAAATGCAAAGTTTAGCAAAAAAAAAATTGATGGTGACAAGTATTAATCATAATTATATCCTGTTTTTAATAGGCTTTTGCGGTCTTAGGACTGCAGTCTTAAGACAGAATTCAAATGTCTATAGGTCACAGATCACACTTACCATCAGATGGCCTGTATTCTAATTGAGCTTCTCCATACCATATTACAAATGCTTTAAAAAAAAAGAAGCTTATTTTATAAACAACAAATTATCAGAACTTGTTATATTAGAGTTGCGGCCAGTTCAAAAAACATGGGAAAAAAACACAGATAATTTCAAGTCAAATCAATATGCAAATTAAAGTATCATATACGAATGACTTATTTTATTGCATACCGCGACTCAAAACATAGCTTATTAATCCTATTATGTTACTCTATGATAGTGTAGCATTGAGATAGTGAAATATTTTTAAAATCGTTCCAGTAGTTTTGAGTTTATTCGTTACAAACATACAAAAATGCAAATCTTTCTTCTCTTTAATATTAGTGTAAATGTAGATAACTCTAACATTTATAACCATATGAAACAATAGTAGCACTGTTAACTCACAAATGATAATTACAGTGCTAATTTAGATTCTAAGCTTTGCACGCGCACGATAGAAACAAATCGTCATTTATCAGTGTCTACATATTTGCTGAGGTTACAAGTCAAATCATGAACATTTTAACATCTATAAGTATAATATGTCTAAGTCTGAGGGAGATAGAAACAAAACCTGAATTAGGCAATTTTATAAAAAGCTACGTGGAAAATGAATGGTTTCCTGCTATGGTCGTTTTTAATGGAATCTGCTGGAAAAAAGGTGAGTGGGTTTAGGCTCGGACAACATGCATCCGGTAACAACAAAACTGAGGGCCTCGAATTATCTGCCAATACTAAGTAGATCAGACACACTAGATTAGACAAAAACATAAGTAATTAAAAACCCGGTACAAGTAAGAATAAAAAGAAGTGAAACTTGCCTGAAAAATGCATTATAACTAGTCTTGTATTGAATAATCAATAAGATTATTCAATACAATATACAATTGAAATTTTCGAGACAGATATAGATAATTATGACGCTTTCATTTTAAGGCTCCTTCTATGCCTTTAGTTCTTATTCTATGGTGGTTCCTAGGCCATCTTATCCAGGACTCAAGGTCTACAGATTAATTAACTTATTATTTGTATGTATCTAAACTCTTTATTACACGAACAGAAAATAACAAAACAAACCAAAAACACAAAAGGTACCTATGTACAAGGGCGTTTCTTAGAAAGTCTGTAGGTACGTGTACCTAGTTAAGGAATAAATTTAAAAACGTTAACTTTTCCGCTGAGTTACAAAAATTAGTTATGCTCTTATACATATGGTGATATCTCAAACAAAACTTCTGTAGCAAATTAGCGTTGAGAGTACATGAATGTACTACTATTTTTTGTAACTCAGTGAAAAAGTTAACGTTACTTAATTTTAGTCCTTAACTAGGTACAAACTTTCTAAGAAATGCCCACAAAGTCAAACTTATCCCTTAAAGCGATCTCTTCCAAAAACCTCTTCTTCATGAAGAAGAACAGTCTTATTGATCATAGAAAATGTTTAATTTTAAGGTATCAAGGTTAATTTGATGCGGGAGTTGTCCAAGGCTGGTATTCGGTCCTCCTCGTTGCTACCACCAAGGGACTCTTATCAGGACACTGCTGTATTGTTTCTGACCGATCTGGACTGTCCCAGGACCCAGGAGGTTGTGGAAAATGTAGGTTATTTATTGATCACAAATGAAGTAAGAAAAGAGAAAAGATGTTCTAGCTATAGTTTGATGGAACCAGTAATGCACAACCGATAATAGATACTTGATCTAGGGGCACGGTGATGCCCCCGCCAACACGAGCCAAGCGAAGAGCAGGGGCACTACCTACCTTTTCTCGAAGCGCTGCGTCGTTTCTTTGAACCCTCATAACTTGGCTTTGGATTATACCAAAATTCTCGAAATATGATGTCAATAATAGTGGACTTATAAAGTTTCAATTGCATAGTTATTATACTTTAGATTTTTTTTGTTGTTTAAACAAACCATTTCGTCACTTGGTGGGATTCTTATTGCACAGAAAATAAAGGTTTATGTTTTGCAACAATTAATTGCTTTGAATTAAGAGTTAAATGTCCATTATTGTTGACTGTCAGCGTGAAGTGTTCAACACTGGTACCATCACCGCTGGCAGAAAATATAACTTTTTTTTTACTTTGATCCCATCATGCCAGGCAACCCGCCGCAACCTTCACAGGCTTCCATACCGCTGGCTGGTATTGACCAGCTCTCCGGTAGACGTAGCGTCTTCTCTCTGGGACCGGTTCCTCGTCGACACCGACCTGGTGGTAGCTGAGGCTGTGGGGGTGATGTACAGGATGACTGAGAGTGAGTCCTAGTTTTAATTTTAATTATCTATCATTCAATAGGTAGTCATAAATTATTTAGAATATTGTTCGCTCGTTATACTCGGTCGAAGAGGGGAGAAGCTGCCACACCAATTGAGAACGAAGTTCTTCTTCTTCTTTTTTATTAAATGGCGGTCCACATAGTGATTTCGCCAATGTCAAGTGAATAGAGTAAATCAGTAAACATAATAAATCAAAAGTAAAAGCCGGGCATTTTTCAATCGGCCATCTTCCCTCCCCGAAGGTTACCGGAAAACCGAGAACGAAGTTTAGAGATTCTTTCGAATAAAGACACGTAGTCAATTTAAACAAGCGACATTGTCCGTACTGATAGCTGTCAACTCATTACAAAGTATGTGTTTGAGGTAAGTTTAAGGTTATAATTTGTCAGCTGTCAAATGGGGCCTTTTAGAACGGTGCAAGTATGTTGATTAGAATTAAGGCTTCACAAGGATGTACAAGTTATTGCTCATTCCATCCCTATCCTACTTACTTACTGGGTGGAATATCCGGGAGACTGATCGATCACTCGCCTGTTACGGCCCGGCGTCTCCACCCATCAACATCATCATCCTACTTACCTGCATTTATAAGCCCTCGTGAGAGTCTTGTCAGGATATTTTAAATGTTTTTCTCTCAATCGACTGATCAATAAATAACTATACTCTCTGCAGTCCACAAGCCAGCTCTAACCGGCCCCGTCATCCAGACTCCTCGTGGCGTGTATGACGGAGACCTGACCGACTTGCGACCGCGCCGGGAGCTGTTCCGAAGACGCCGAGACCTGATGGGCGCAACGATCGTCATGACCAACGCCCTCGTAGACAGTAATCAGACCCGTCACCACCTGTTGCAGGAAGATAGGCTGTAGGAATACCTTCATTTTATTTCCTTCTTGCTTATGGCATGGAGAAAGCAACGAGGTCACACAACACTATTGTAGCGGCTTTGATGCTCAAGAAATTTTGGCAATTTTAATTAAAATTCCTACCCTAAATGGAATGCCAATCAATATGACCGCTTTGTTAAGTTTTAGCGGGGACGGGAAAACAAGTGAAATTACTAGCTTAGAGGCATTACATCCTTAGTCTTCAGGGTTGGAAATATATTTGCTGTCTTAGAATTGTAGTCTTGAGCATGCTAATCTTGGATTTCTGGGTCTGGTTCTTAGATTCCACTTACCATCAGATAGGTTTCCTGTGTGCTCGTTTGCCTTCTCCTTTCCAGAAAAAAAACCTATACCCTACTGGTCATAGTACCGACTGCGTTTTCTGGTACAGTCCACATTGCATCATGACGTTGCTTAGCGTCAGGGTTGATGGATCAATTTGTTGTAGATCAGACTGACCCTGAACAAGCTCCATCCACCGCTAAAAATACAGAATAACTCTAGCGTTTCTTTCAATTCCTGCAGGAACTCAACGCATATACCTTTTTGTGTTACAGTTAACAGCTGAACCTGCTATTGCTTATTTGCTTTATTACTCATGTGCTTATTTTGCTTTACGAAGGGTGGCATAGAGATACTGCGCACTGCTTTCGAGGCACTCAAAAAATAGATTTAAAGTCCTTTTGCCCCTTCCTTGTCATTATATCTTTAATTTTCAGAGCGCTGCATGAGGATTTCATGAGCAAGAACAGCTGGACTCTTGGCAAGATAGGGTTCCTCGTGCTAAACGCGACTCCGAAGGCGATCTTCAGCGACAGTTTTGGGTACCTGTTTGACGGGAAATGGAGCGGTGTTATTAAAGACCTGATTGAAAGCAAGGCTGATATTGGTGGGTTTGGACTGCTTTTTAAAAATAACTACCTAACGTTTTGCTCTTCTATTCCATTCAATTCCATACTTACATTATAAATGAGCTGAATCTTGATTTTCATGGCCTTACCCAATAAACTGCTTTACCTTTAGGTCTTCAAGCAATTTAAATAAAAACGACACTGACCGAAACGGGTACTTCTGGCTCTTATTGTTGAGACTCATCATTTAAGTTACGTGAGTGAAACGAGTATCCTGTCATTTCACCAACAAACGTTCCGCCCTGCTAACACAAATGGTAGTATCTCAGACAAAACCCCTGTAGCAAATGCAACCTTATTATCAACAGAATAGGATTGAATCTGCTATTGCCATTGAATTTGAGATACTGCTTAGTAGCTTAGGAGGGCAGCGTTTCACAACCTGATCAATTTCACTAACATATCAACCATTGACAAACCAATTTTCCGAAACTGAATATTTCAGGATTCATTTCAAAACCATCGTGTAGAACCCTAGGTTAGTTTAGTTTTTTTAAAATCCTGGAATATTCAATTGATTTATGTAGAAAAAAGATAGGCGAATGATTTCTGATGCCTACTAACTGTAAGAAAAACCCTCAATACCTTAAAATGATTTCCAGGGACCAACATCGCAATGACTAGAGACCGTCTTCAAGTAGTAATGTTCATGGATTCAATGGACAGCTCAGTGGTCCGTTTCATCTTTCGCCAACCATCTCTCTCCTACACAAATAACGTCTTCTCTCTTGCTTTCTCTTCTGGAGTGTGGGTGGCCATAGCATTGACTGCTGTTATTGCTGCATTTGCGTTCTACTTGAGTTCAAGATGGACTGTTAGTGGGAAGCTGTCGATTGGTGATGCGATATTGCTCACAATGAGTGCCGTCAGTCAGCAGGGATGCGAGCTGCAACCAAGGAATCTGTCAGGTAGGATTTTTCGCAACCATGGACTCCTTATGGTGCCGTGCCCGAAGGGAGCCCAACAGGCAGGGTTGGGCAGTATTTGAATTACGTAATTGAGTTACAAATACGTTTTGGTATTCGTATTTCAAATACCTGACGTCGGGGTATTTTGTAGTTAGCATTTCAACTACTTACGGCTTCAAAATGCATTTTAACATAAATACATTTAACCTTCATGTAGCGATCTTATTAATGGGTGCGTTCTGAAGAAAACAGCGCAAATATAATGTCCGTATGAAATTTATACGCTGTATATAAGACGACTGTGAAAAGGATTGAAAGGTTTTTGTGAAGAATGATGATAGGATAGTGGAAAAAGGTTCCGCTGCAAACCAGCGCTGTGGCTCAGACTGCAGCACATGCTGAGCTGAGTCCTTTATGTCCTCGCACTACAGCACAACATCTCTAAATTCACTACTGGTACACATATAGATCAATATCTCTTAGCTATGTTCTATTCCTTTACCATTGGTTCTTTTTGTGTCAAAATTTTTGATTATGTTTTTTATCACATTAACATTGTGAGTTTGCGTTTGAGTACTAGGTTGAAAATTGGAACATGTTGTGCCAACCCTATCTAGTATAGAACAAAAGCAGGATCCTCCCGAAAACCAGCCACCAGTTTCACAAAACCAACAAATGACAATTCGGTGTATATTGCGCATCTAAGATAAAACCTAGTGATGTAGAAGTTCGTGGACTTTGCGATGTACTCCGAATTTGCAGTCATTGCAGTTTCATGAAATAGGAGGCAGAAGGAGAATGATCCCTTTCATTTTTTCTCTACATTGGCTTTCTCAGCTCGCATAGTCCTGTTCGTGATCTTCACGTCCCTCATGGCTCTCTACGCGGCTTACGGAGCCTACATCGTGGTGCTTCTTCAGGCACCTTCGAGCTCTATCAACAACCTGCAGCAACTCTCCAAGTCCAAGCTTGAGCTGGGAGCCTTTGATGTGAACTACAACCATTATCTATTCAAGGTACCTACCTTGAATTACGGGTTAGTTATGGGTTACCTATGGGCTAGTCTTAATAATTATTAATTATTACTTTATTAAGTACCTTGTATGTAACTTACTTTTAAGTATTACTTATTGTGCTTTATGATTGAAAAAAATACCTTCTGCTGGAATTTCTTGCGGCGTATCTTCTCCGCAATGATGATTTTGCCCAAAGCGCTCCTGTGGCCAATTTACTGAATTCGGACAAATGTTACCGTGGTTATGACGTCCTACGAATTTATAAACTTCTAAGTCCCAGCGTTTCGTTTGAGGACATAATATCAAATATAAAAGGCACCCTATGGATTATTCGACAAGGTTGCAATTGCAATGTAATTCAAAAAAGTTCAAGGACAGGATTGAATTAGAAATGAGGAGAGCCTCACTATAACCAAAGTCACCGTCATAGCCCTAGGGATTGCTAGATTTAAGTGGCAGTGACCGATAGGGTCGAAGAGTTCTTGAGTGGCGTCCGCGTTCCGGAAAACCAAGCGTAGGTAGACCAACAACAAAGTAGACCAACGACGTGGCGCAAGTTACGGGACACTGATGGATGCAAGTGGAGCTAAACCAGGGCAAACCAGCTACACAGGTCACCTGATAGTACTCGTAAGTGGGATCTGTGACCCATAAACATTTACATTATCAAAACTGACTTTACTCCTGCAAATGCGTTGCCAACGCTGAGGACTAAGGTGGAATGCCTCTATGCTAGTCAAGAAAACTACGATCTTAAGACTACAATCCTAAGACCACAAGTACGTTGCCGACCCTGAGGACTAAGATGGAATGCCTCTACTCTAGTAAAAACAGTGAAGTAAGTAACTAGTAATAGGTAAAACACGACGTGAGAACAGCAACAAACAATTAGGTAACTTTTTGCTAAGAATGTTTGCAAATACTCACGTGCCAAAATATAATTAGCTTTTCCGTTACATGCTCGTCATTATATATCAATAAGTGATTTTTTCCAGGGAAATATGGATGCTGTACGAAAAGTGATTTCGAAGAAAATCGATCCAGATTCAGGTCCTAAATCTTTTTACAATTTGACTGAAGGCGTCGAGAGGTTGCGGAAGGTAACAGAAATATGATAATAATATTGTTATTATACATTATCATAGTAGAGGTCCTATTGTAGCTTATGATAGATAGAGTATTGGCTATCGAGACCACTATAAAGTTAAAAGAGTAAAGAATATATCATGGTTTTTCTTTTAAATACAGAGATAGGTACTTACTAGAATCTTTGAACCCTGGAACTTTGTTATGTATACTATTAGCACTTGGGGGGAAGACACTTGACTCTAACATAAATTACCACTTACATACATACGAAACGTCACGCCTTCATTTCCAGAGTGGGGTAGGCAGAGCTACAGAATAATTCTGTAACCACATTTTGCACAATCAGGCTAAGATGTTTACCAGTGTGTTAGTGACAGGTTGCAATCCCATCACCTAACAGTACTACAAGCCTTTATTATCTTAGTCGCCTCTTACGACATCCACGGGAAGACATAGATTGGCACTATTCTAACCCGGCAACCACACGGGGTAAAAAAGTAAAATTACCACTTTAAAGATCAATATTTTCACAAACGAACTTCACGAACCCCTACTAGTTTTTTTGAAAACTATCCACTGACACTCAAATGAGATAGATGAGTAAGAAAAAAACATCCCCGTTTTACGCGTGTGGATGGACAGATGGACAGACGGAAATGGCGAAAAAATAAGGGTTGCTTCATGGCAGCAGTTCTAAAAGTGCTTCTTGTTTTTTCTTCAGGGTCTGTTCGCATTTCATGCCCTGGATCAACCAGTGTACCGTCGGGTCGAAAAGACCTTCCAAGAGACGGAGAAGTGTGACCTGGTGGAGATCGACTTCTACGGCTACAAGGGCTTCTATACCCCTACGTATAGGCATTCTCCCTACATAGAACTCTTAAGGGTTGTGTGAGTAAATTCTAGAGATGCCACGAATTTTCGGAATTTGAAATATTTGGTATACGGCCGAATGTCGCGTACACACGGAAGACTCTGTTAACTGAACACCCGTAGACTTTAATACGTTGCGATAAGGTTTATGTTCGTTTGTAAATGTACAGTTAACAGTGTCTTCGACCGTACTATTCGACTGAATACCTAATACTTACCAAATAATGCAGAAAACACATAAGTACTTAAGCTTTTGGCTAAATTGTCCACATTTAAATGTAATCACGTTCCGAAAACGGCTCTAACGATGTTAATGAAAATGGCGGAAAAGGATTTTTTCTGATCAACTAATCGATCTTTCAAGTCGTCATCTTGGGGAAAATTCGGGTTCCGTCAAAAAATCGGGTTCCGAGGTATTTGACATATATAGACGAGACACTATTAAATTTTAATTCTATTCAATCACTATTATGTCGTCTACATATCTACAACCGAGTCGAGTTGAACTTGGTCCTCGGTATTGAATAAATTAATAGATTGATGGATAAAAACTTTATTCATCCAACACACAAGGCTTTTAAAATAAATATAAAGTTAAAAAACATGAAAACTAAGTTAAAATAAAACGGAAAAAGAAACACCAATTAGTGTAAATACGGTCACCATATAAGAGCTATGTGTCGTGTGATGAAAAGGCGTTGACTCAGCATAATGCTGCAGAAACTGCAGCGCGGTTATTTTGCTAGAACCAAAAATAAATGGTCATAGTAAATTCGAAATGATTGTTAATGCATTCCGCGTAGTGGCTTCGTTTAAGTTTTATCGTGACTAGCGTCAAAAATCCGGAATAATCGAATGTTCTTTTCCTTGAGTTTTGAATTATGTTTTCAGTGTGTTTCGATTTTTTTTAGGAAAAATAACTAATTAATGATGTCAATTTATTCATAGTCAATCACTGTCACTCTCGCTACCTATTTCAATGGTTTCGGCCTCCTTATCGTTGATGTCGCCCATTTGTAGGTGCAAATTAGACCGGATACTTATAGATTAAAAGTAAAAGCAGACAATTTCATTGTATTTTTCTATAAAATCCCAAAAAACCGGGTTTTTTCCGGACTTTTTTAACGCTAATCGTGACGGTGCGCATTCACATTCAACGCGTCGTTGATACTTTACTTTCTTTTTCTAAAAAACCTAATGTACATAAACCAATGTATAGTTGCAGCTTCTTTGCTACAATTGGAACTTAATAAAATTCAAATGGACTTCAAATGTGACGAACTTTTAGTCCACGACTGTACTGGCACATCGCGACTCTCACGGCTTGGTGTTTCCAGCAGCTTTATGATGGCTGTAGCTCATCCTTAATCTCAATTGCTTAAGCGGGAATTATATTATACTTTATTGCAGAGCGCTTATTTAGTGACGCGGCAGTGATAGTGCAGAAGAGCACATGCGATCGCACTATATTGGATCACCAACTGGCTACCTGTTTTTACACTACACAATAATATTGCGCTAAGTCTAGGTGACTTAGTGCTCTTCAATTTGTATAATTGAATGCCCGCTTTACTATAATCTTAAGTGTTTTATTTTCTGACCAGCTTCAAACAAATACGAGAGGTGGGTATCAAGTCTGCGGTCAACTTTCGTCTGGGCGTGCGCAAGCCTTCTTGCAAGGTATCAATCTAGTTTATTTAATCGCGAATGCAGATTTGTGCTTCATGTTAAATTCGTAAGTCCAATCCCAAGACTCATTGGGGTCCTACTATGTAAATCAAAGTTCAATGGTAGGTACGTTGTGTCCATCCTTTTCTCACGATTTACTCTTGAATGACGAGTGAAAGGGATCGAGAAGTTTCTGATTTAGTGCTTCATGGCCGTAGCTATATTTTGTATGAGTGTGATAGCAATTCTGGTTCCCTATTTCCTCGGATTTATATCGATAACGCTTTTAGAATGAATGATGAGCTGTGCTGCGTAATCCAACCGAGAAAAAAAAAGCCCTGACAATAAAATTGAGTTGATTAAATTCGATAGAAAAATAATAATCAACGAAATAATAGACGCATTTTGTTTAGGTATTAGGTGAATGATTTACTTTGCTATTAGTACTTAAATGTAAAATCTCTTAGGTTACGCTTTATTACTTGACTAGCTGCCGGCCAGCGGCATCGCCGCCGCTGCATATTTCAGACTTTCCTGGTAGTTTTTTTCAGTAATACAAACCTTAACAATAACGAAGACAACAAAAAAATAATGATCGAATTTGGTGAATGCGATCGGAAGTTAAGCGCGTACTTAAACTTTGGCGATTATTATTTAATGCATATTTCTTTGATTTTTAATTTAAAATAATAATTAGTAATTTGTAGATATTGTATGCCCGGCATCGTTCAATAAAAACATCAATATACCTAAACACTCATCATTTTATCGAATTACACTACATCGAACGCTATTTTCTGCTAAAACCATGATTTCAGGTTATCTTAAACATTGGGACTACAAAAAAATGCCATTAAATGTATATATAATAAAAATAGGGACCCGATACCGAACCATATTAAATATGGAACCCTCGGTGCGGGAGTCTTACTCGCACTTGAACCGATTTTCTAAATGTATTTTGCGCTGCCGGTGTTTTTTTACTGGGAGGCACAGCGCCTACAGAGCTGAGTCGGAGAGAGTTGGCATCAATGGGGCATTTAATTTGTGTAACGCCGGATCCATATATTATGCTTGGCAATTGGCATGGTATTTGTTGCAAACACTGCAAGGCCAAGACGCAACTATATTGCACCTTCGGTAGAACAAGGGCAAAATACACAATGTGACTAAAGGGGCAATTATGCCCTTGTCCACTAGAACACAGGGCACAGTGTACAATGTGACTAAAGGGGCAATTGTGCCCTTGTTCTACCGAAGGTGCGATATGTTAGAGTGAGCACGATGTATTTCCATCTCACTCTATAATTGCGTCCAGCCCGTAGCCCGGTCGCCTTTATCGATGTGGATAAACGTGGTTAACACATTTGTCACTCTGGCACTGACATACTGGTCAGAAAGTGACAGATGTGTTATCCATGCTGTAGTGTTTGCGGCAAACATCAAACATGTGGATCCGGCATAAGATAGTCTACTCACATTTGTTTATTTTCAGGAGTCTGTAGCCATGTTTAGCAGCGTGGGCGTGGTGGAACTGCGCCAAGTCCTGCTGTTCATGGTGTACGGGGTCATTCTCAGCGTGGCTGTGGCGGTGTTAGAGATACTCGTGGCGCGCTTGTAAGTGTCAAGAATCGCCTATTCGTCACAGTTCCGAATTTTCTGATAAATAACATCATGTTTGTATGTATGTACCTACATAACAAAGAAACTCCTATTACCTATGTTTTTATTACTGTCTTTTAGGGTTCAGTACCCAAAAGGTGCCAAAAAAGACTATTATTAGGCTCCTCTGTCCATCCGTTTGTCACAGAGCTATATCTATTGAACAGTAAAAACTTCAATTTAAATTTGCACGTGGTGTTTTACTCTGCCCGCTATATCAAAAATGTATGAAGTTAAAATTATTTGCATGATCTTAATATTGTACGGTGGTACGGAACACTTTGTGTGTAAGTCACATACATACTTTTTGCTTTAAATTTAAGTTTTTTTAAACAAATAATTATTACCATAACCCGACACTCTTACGTGGCGCCTCGTGCGCGATCATGACATGACAGTTTTACTGACATTATGTTGAATGCTGCCAGATTAAAAAATAAACTAAGCGGATACTTAACACTACTTGTTGTTTCAGACACCTGCATTGCAATGAGAAGAGCCAGTTTGGTCAAAACAGACATAATAATTATGATTATTAAAAATATACCTTTAAAAAAATTGCTTTAAAAGCTTTACAGTTACATTAGGTAACTAAGTAGACATATTTCTAGAGTTAAAAGTAAAATAAATAAATATCATTAAATTACTAAATTATTGTATCTTGACTTGAATTGAATAAAACGTGTTCAGAAAAAAAATGTTTTTTATTGTTATACCTAGAAAAGAGTTTTGGATTTACCAAAACTTACAGAGGTTATCTTTCATTTGCTGTTACGCTAATGTAGGATTCGAAGGTCGGATAATAGGTATACCTACTGTACACGATACAAAAAGTATTTAATGTCTAACACATATTAGAGTAAACGCGAATAGTTATTGTAAAAGAAAATATCAACTAGGTATTTATTACACAAACAAGGCAAGGAGCAAACGCGGGGAGCGGTGGAGACAATGGCATGACCGAGCGCTGTCCACAGATTGTAAGGGTATGTGCTGGAACTAGTTAAGTAGTTATAGTTGGTGGTGGCGCGGCGCACGCGTTGGTTTCTAGGCGCATAAGTTGGTTGGCTAGGCATGGGTGCCGCATATACTATATTCGAACCGCGGATAGATTAAATTATTTCGAGTCAATATTTGACAATTGCCACGTACAAAATGTGTCAACTTTTGACTCAGGTAACCTAATCTATTCGAAGTTTGAATATAGTTTAGGAACCGACTCAACCGGCTGTAAGTAAATCATGCATGAGATATCAAATTACAAGTACTGCTATAAGATTATATGTAACTAAAGTATGTACTGAAGCATTTACTAGTAAAATCCCGATTATAGGTATAGGTATTTACTAGTAGGGTATTATTGGGGATTCTGGATCATTTGTCCTCGCTGCGCTCGGATGATCCAGAATCCCCAATAATGATCCAGGATCCCCAATAGTTTCCATCGATCAGTGATTCAGAATTCCATAAACTCAACAGGTAGTGACCTAACGAATGACCTGTCAATCCTTCAATGGTAAATTTGCATATCCTCGCCTCGTTCATTCGACTGATACTGTCGAAATGTAGATACAAAAATGTCTATAACAAAATATTTTGTAAATAGAAGCATAACCGGAGTGCCGTATAATTCAATTTTATATTACTTATATTTTTGTTTACGGCACTCCGGTTTATTTTTCATAAATTTATTTCTTTGTTTAGTCATCTTTGTTTATTCATCTTTGTTCCTGTTAACACTTTCCACACAACCATTGCTGTACTAATGTTATAGGATAGTCCCGCTAACAGTTTTCTGGAGTGGCCAATTCCATACTAATTGTTTAAGGAAAAGGTGGTCTTTCGATACTAGAACGCTGATCTATATATGCGAGCGATCGTAAAAACTTTGATAGCACGATTTAAAATAAATTCTCCATGTTTGCTCTCTTTCAGCCATTTTCATGATATACTCGTATGTAGCCCCATTATCCTTCTTAACCTTACTTTTGGTTTGATTAAATTTTATTAAAATTGACATTAGTAATTGACGTTGTCGTAATTCAATAAGTAAATACTATTTGATTTGAGAACTCAGGGTTAATTACCTTTATAAGATATAAATAAAAAGAATTTATAAAACATGTTTATTTAAACACCATTTTCTTAAACAAGTTACATTTCTTAGCGCGCATACAGTTGGATGATATATACAGTTAAACACATCACTTGACAATCTATATTCTTCGTACAAACTTAACAATTTAGGACAGTTCATATCTTCCAGGTTAATAACATCATTATGATCTAAAATAGTTTTAAGCCAGGTAACTTTTTCCAGACCCTTACATAAAATCGTCTTATCAATCAGAAACTCTTGGATATACATTAAATATTTTTCGTAAGGTATAAATCCATCATTCCAATTAATTTTTCTGTTTCTCTGTATCCACGATACTTGTTTACGTTCGGTTGGAGAGAGATTGTGCAGTGGGCAAGGTGGTAGAATAAGTAGGTGTAGTAATTGTTCATTAACAGCTATTGCAACTTCTTTGACAATGAATGAATTGTTGTCCGTTTTAAACCCCTGCACATCAACTATTGCTGTCGACATCATGTCAACTTTCTAACAATATTACTCAAAGGTCTGTACTCCACCAAACGATCGTTAATAATCAAACAGTAAGCACTAGTGTTATCCGGCAAATCCTTTTCTGTTTCGATTTCTAAACGAACGTCAACAGGTCCAGTTTTTAAATGCTCATTTTGCCTCGAACAATCAATCACATATAATGGAGCTTTTTCTTTAAATTGTATAAGATCAAGCAGCGGATCTATAGGAAGGTTATAATACGACTGACGAAATCTCGCATACATATCGTATAATATACTGTATTTGTACTCATCAAATTTCAAGTTAAGACTATCGTATGGATAATAGTATGAATTTAAAAATAAAGTCACATTTTTAAGATTACAATGATCAAATACAGCGCTATCGTTTAATTTGTTATTTTTTCTATTAGTTTGCAATCCAAAAATTACATACCGAGGCTTTTCTAGTTGCGAAGTGGTTTTTATAGACCATGTATGTTTGGTTGTTTTTGGTAATAATGGATATTCATATAAATCCCAATTTCTAAACGCTATTTGCATAGGTTTATCTTTTTCTAAATGTTTAAGCAATGCAAGCCTTTGATGATCTGAAACTTTAACATGCGGCATGCGCCATTGAACTTTATTTACCTTAACTTCCACTGAATCATCTTTTTCGGTTACAACACCATTAAGATTTGTACTACTTCTATTTAGTATTAGTTCATGTTTACTATTAATAACTATTTTCTTGTAATCCTCCGCAAAACCTAATAGTTTATTAAGTGGTAAAAGAATACTAAATCTTCCACTGTGATCATCAAATCCGTCCACGTTCCAACCCCACATTGCAGCAGCTTTACTTTCTCCACCATTCATTGAGACTAAAGATTTCATTGTAGTAGTGATTCCAACATTTCTAATTCGATCTATTTCAATCCCATTCATTTCATATCTAATATCTTGAAAAAGAAATGATATAGCGTTATTTGTCAACTTAACATTTTTCACTTTTTTTACACCACTCACGTCTTTAGCTGTTATAGAAAAATATCCTTCTATGTATAACGCGCTAGCTGAAGGTAATACGTATATATCTTGCTGATGGATAGGTATTCGTATTTCATCATTTTCATTAAAACTGTTATTGTATGGGTTATAAGTATGGATTTCATAACTTTCAATTGAATTGTCGAATTGCGGATCGTCGGTTATATGGAGGATGCTCATATTTTTAATCCAAGAGCGCGAAGAAACTCTTTATTACTTTTTGTTATTGCTACAACCTTTTTGCGTCTAGTTCGTCTGACGTTGCGCTTGACAGTGGAGTTAGAACGACTTTGTCTTTGTATTTTGTTACAGATATCATCGTTAAAAATTATCATTTTGACTTTCGCAAGTGAAGACTTATATTAATATTTTCGTTATTAAAATTAATTAGATTTCCCTGTATATCTAATATTTTCACCGTAATTGACGAAATATGTTTCTTCTTTAGAGGAAAATATATTATATTTTTAGGTACTTCAATTACTTGATATCCGGGCGGACTGTTAAGCACGAATTCATGAATTATATGTGTAGGCAAACCGTTCGTATAGGAACCTTGGACAAGATCACATTCGATCCGTATCACAGACGCAGCAATAATGCATACAGGGTTGACTGATTCATGCCATTTATTTGGATCCAACATCTCTGAGAACCCTAATAATGCACCTACACTATTTTTTACCTTAAAATTAATCGGTTCGCTGCAAAAAATTGAACATTTAGAAGTATTGTTGTTAGGAACGATTTTAAACTGACAATTGTTCATATTACTTTTTAAATATTCATATAAATCAGACAGGTCATATGCGCCGCAAGGAATTTTAATATCCTTCTGTTTACCGTAAGCGAATACATTGTTGCTGTCAGTAATATTAGGTATTGAATTAAATGTTGAAAAATACAGTAAGCCGCACTCGTAATCGTCTTCTAATATTAAATGAGTATTTAATTCTGATCGAAGAATGGATTCATTTCCAGTGATTGTGAATGTAATAGACATTGTTATTGACTAAAATGTTTTTTGAAAGTGTAAGCTATTTATGAAGATCCCAAAATGAGTTTAAAAAGTCTATACACAAGTGGCCGCAAATGAAAGGATGAGTTTTTTGCTTGTTAACGTAATTATAAAAAATATTTAAGCCAACATATTTTAAAAATTCTTCAGGTGGTTTTAAATTACCATAACTGTCGAAATATTCGATATAATTATTAAATTTTGCATAGGCTACCCAATGAGTGCCAGAATTCCGGGAACTATCAAGATTAATAATTCCGCATTCTTTTTTTAGTGGACGTTTTGGCAACTGATCTCGCATGAAAACTCCTCGAAAATTGGGAATTTCTTTGCAATATTCGAGAATGTCGATGTTAGTTAACGCTCGTTTAGGTAGCCTCTGCATTAGTTTTTTTTATTTTTAAAATAAATTCCTAATCCATTCTTGTGCTCTTTGAGATGCAACCCTCTTCCTAAATTTAATTCTTCCATTTTTTGATTGTGCCTCTTGAGTTCTTGAAAACGTTGTTTAGCAGACTTAATAGCTTCTACCGCTCTAGCAATACCAGCTGCGCCACCTGCTAAACCACCTGCAGCAGACAATCCGGCAAAAATGGGTATTAGGGGCAAAACTCCTCCAACTTTTGGCACAGGTATCACCCGGGGAATGTTTACTGAAGTATCTGAATCCCTCGTCAATTCTCGTGCAACAGCAACTGCTAACTCAATAGCCGCTTTTTTACATGTAGGTTTTAACTTTTTAATATGTTTTTTTGTAAGAGAAACAATATTTTTGAAAGTGTTTTTAAAACCAGCGCCAGACTTGGCTTTCTGTGAGGGAGTGAACACAATTTTTTTCTTGTTTTTTCCATTCGATTTAGGTTTTGACCCTACCATTTTTGTTGAATTGTAAATAAATTATTAATAAATAAGTTATTTTTTGTTTCGATGAAATACTCTGTCCAGTTTCAAGTGCGCAATTAAAATGCGCTTAAACTATGATGTTTGCTGCTTATAAGATTTCTGTTTTATCAATCCAACTATTTTCTTGCGAAGGTAGACCTAACCATTTTACATATAATTTTCGACCATTTTTCTTCAATACTTTTTCTACAAGATAAATGTTCTTATATTTAGGTTTTTGCAATTCGTGAGCATAAAATGATCCTAAGATGGGTTGATGTCTAGCATCTTCTATGATAAACGTTATTGGGTTTGTGTTTTGTACTTTCGTAATAGTAAATATTTCAGTTGACCAATTGGGAGTATATCCTTTTTCAAATGTTCCTTTATATTTGCTTATACGAACGGAATCTCCGACTGCAAATTTATTTTTTTCCTTTGTTGAACTCCTCTTTGATAAAAGCTTTTTATATTTCTGTAATACAGCATCCTTATTATTTTCACTGACTTCAATTGGTTTAAGAGCTATTGTTCTATGTATCGTATTATTATATTCATTAATTGCTTCCGAAAGTGTGTTTCCTATCCATTTATAGTTTCCTTTTAAACTAAATTGCTTGTACAATTTATTCTTAAAAGTCCTTATGAATCTTTCCACTATAGATGCTTTTTTAGTAGAGTATGTAGAGTAATGGTTTATTTTATGTAACTCAAGTAATGATTTTATTTTTTTATTATAGAATTCAGTTCCTAAATCAGTTTGCAAGTTTTTGGGTATTCGATTTTTTTGGAACAAATCACAAAAAGCTTGAGTTATATATTCCTTACTCTTTTTTTTTAATGGATATACCCACGCATACTTAGAAAAAGTATCAATAATGGCTAAAATATATTTAAACTGTAAATTATTGTTTGAAACAGATTGCATATCAATAAGATCAGCTTGCCATAAATCATCTATATCTTTCATCACTACATGTCTTCGAGGAAAGTTTTTCCGCGCTTGTTTATGTATTTCGTTTACTACGATTGCTTTACTCATTTCTTGTATTTGTTCTTAAATGAAACTGTTTCAATACTTTGTTGCAGGCTATTTACTTCTGTCTCTAGCTGAGCTAATGTTTGATTAATTAATTTTATTTTATTAAACAATTTATCTGCAGTATTGTCAACATACTGTTTTGTGGCGCAGTCCTCTGGATCGACAGGCTTTCCAATATGTTTAATTATCTTATTTTTTGCATCAAAACAATCGGTAACATTTATGAAAGCCAAGGGAGGTTCATTAAAATTATTCATTTTATGCTTTTTTAACACATGGTGTCCAAACTTATCTACATTCATGTTCAACCAACACAATGAGACTGAATCAACAGTTGGTTCTGAAGTCTTTTTATTCCTTAATGATGTCTGCTTCTTTTAGTTCTTCTATAATCGAAATTATTTCGTTATCATGGTCAGTGTTGCCAGCATCTTTAGAAGCAATTAAAATTTTTAAACGTTCAATCAACTCATTAGGATCATCCCAATATACAAAATCCGTATTTGAATTATATTTTTTTAAGGAAGGCAGATTACCACTTTGCTTTGCCGTGCTGGATTCTTGAAATAGGGGTTTAATAATTTGACAGTATTTCATTCCTGAATTACCTTGTATCTGACCTTGAGGACTAAAACCTCTCTTATGGACATTAGTGTGCACCAAAATATCTTTATAGGTTATTTTATCCTTTTCATTTATTTTGTCGCAATTCGGTTTACTTTGAAATAAAAGCTCTTTTAAACCTGGCGTTAGTTCATAACTTTTATCATTTACATTAATCGTAGATATTTTATTAGGAGAATTCTCCCCATAAGATTTAAGCGTTGCAGGTGAATTTCCTATCATAAGTGTTTCACCGTCATGTCTTACTCCAAAGGCAACATTAAAAGGTTTATTTGGGACTTGCAAATAAGAATCGACATCCTCAAAGCTTTTTACTTTTGCCACATTATTTTCCATTTTCGTAGGAGTTTTTATTTCAAGTATGTTGGGAATATTTATTTTATCCTTTTTGATACAATCCGCGTTTACATCATTTGATAATATATTTTTGTTATTATGCTTATTTTCATTATAAGATGTTATTTGCTTAGGAGAATTATGAAGAAACATCATGGTTTCTAGCGGATCGGTTAATGGTTTCAAAATCTTCTTATTTTTTAATTCTAAATCATCCTCCTCTTGCTGCATCTTCTTTAACTTATTTTTAATATTCTTTACAGATTTAATTAATTGTGTTTTTATGTCTGTCTCCATGGCAAATCAATAACGCGGTCTAAAAAGACCCCCGATGTTTCTTATTGTTATAAGTAAAGTGATTTTATTTTAGTCATCATTTATATTTATTCAAATTTTACAAAAACATCGAATGACTTTCTATATCGACCATTATTTAATTTACAATCTTTGTTAATTATAAGACACGCATGTGAATCTTTCCATATATTTGCGGCAAGCGATTTGAATTTTTCCCAACTAATGTCAGAATTTACGTGCTCACGATAAATATGTTTTAAATTGATATCGTCTTGTTTAAAAATTATCAAAAAATTAACATTGTCTCGTATTAATTGCTTTGGCACTTTAGAGTAAGTCTGCGTTAAATAAAAACAGTCTATTCCTTTATGTCTGCCCATACAAAAGTAATTACGAATATTAGTCTGGTTTTCGCAAGCTACGTCATCAAAGATAAATATTGAATTGGGCATCGCCTCATGAGGAGAGATTACCTCTTTTTCATCGTGGATCATAAACAGTTTAATTTCGGGTATTCTTTTAAGAACTTCCTCTAAAAATCTATATTTAGGTTGAAAAGTTGTTTTAGAGTAAATGTAGACATTTCGAAATTTTAACCCATTTTCATGAAGCAATAAAGTTAAAATTATATTTGTTTTTCCACAATTTGATGGTCCACATATAATACATCGTATAGAGTTGGGAAGAAGCATACTATGTCTGTTATTATAATTAGTGCAATGTGATCCATCACTTATTTTGCTGATTTCTATTGACACAGGCTGTTTAATAAATTTCATTTCGCCTTCTGTTCAGTAATTTAATATAATATCAAATAAATACTTGTAATAATATAATCATCCTAAATCAATGAATTATCTTTGTAAGTCTTTATCATTTCTCTAATTACACATTCCTGTCTTATATTAGGCGAAGAATATTATACACCGAGATCTAAATTGCTGCTACTCGAGCGTCAGTCGCAGTCGACATTTGTCTCGCTTCTAACGTGGGTCCCGCGTATTTAAAATATATAGGTAAGTAAATCTATTTTTTATTGCTTCATCCAGTTATGTTGGATTTATTGCCATTTTTATTAAATAAAAACTTATGACACTTTTATATTTCAGATAATTATGGAAGACAGCACGCAGAATGATCGACTTGATTTTGGCAGCATATATGATGTCAGCCCCGTTTTCCACGATGTGCCGGAGGATCATCCTTTTTATTATGCTCAAGACGTTGACGGTTACATGGAAAAAGTGGAAAAAAAGCGGCAAGAGCTTTTAGCCCGTAGAGAAAACATGTGTAACGCAACCGTAACGCGAGAGCCTGACGCTCCGCGGGACAAAAGGGAGTTGAAAGCATTAAATACCAAATCGGGTATTAATAAAAAGGATCGTAGTAGAAAAGGATCATCATTTGTAATTAAAAATAACATTCGCAATGGACGATATTTAATTAAAATAAACATTGAGACAATGGACGAGTGTTACAGTGATCGTTCAGTTAGTGCGCAATATCTCGTGTGTGATCCGTATGATGAAGTGTTGGACAGCACAGAAAATGTGTTAAAAAAAATTATGAAAAAACTTGAAAGTGATTAATTTCGGTGTTAGTTATATATGTATAATTGTGACTTATTTCTATTATATCTCCATGTTTATTTTATATTATAGTTCTGAATTATAAAATCAATTTATGCCAATTATATTGTTATTTACTTACTTTGTAGAGCCAATTAATATAAGTTATTGTCAACGAAGTTTGAATTAAGGAAGAAAAATAGTAATTATTATTATTTTTCTTCCGTAATGTAATTAATGTAGCGTTGTTTTAATTTTATCATAAATTTCTTTAATTTATGTTTATTTATAAATAATTTGGCGTTATAAATATGTTATTTTTTGTCTCATTAAGTGTAAATTAGTAAAGACAATGGTTTATAAGAAGTCTGCCTGCTATTTAATTATTATTGTTGTACTTTCACCTTATTAAGTTTAATATTATTATCAACCTTATTTTAATAAATGATGTTCATATAGAATGTGGAACTTATTTTACGTGCAACCAAAGTTAAATAAACAGAGATAACACGTTATAACATGTCATGATTTGTTTCCTCTGCAACAGTATTGTAGCGGAACTACAAACCGACATTAAATTTTTATTATTTAACTTGGGTCATACACTAAGAAGATAAAGTCGAATTGCGCGCACGCCGCGTCAGCAACTCTTTACGTAGCCACATTCCTACGCGCCGAGCCAAAGTTAAACAAGCAGGGACAACTCGTTTTAACATGTTATGACTTGTTTCTCTGCAACAGTATCAAATTCCTTGTCTGAATCTCAATTATAACGAAATAAAAGAATAGCAACTTTGTTTAATTAAATTCTTAAAGTTAATCAATATTTCAGCCACTCTATTGGTGACGTGGCTGGCTTAGTTGGTAGAGACCCTGCCTACGAAGCTAGCGGTCCCGGGTTCGATTCCCGCTCAGAGCAAATATCTGTGTAATGCATGCATGAGTATTTGTTTCTGAGTCTGGGGTGTTTTCTATGCATTTAAGTATTTATTTCTTTATATAAGCATGTTTATCGTTGTCTAGTACCCTAACACAATCCTAGAGCTTAGTTGGGACTGGGGTAAATTTGTGTGAGGTTGTCCCATTTAATAATTTTTATTAATGGCTCCTCACTCTATATTGTCTGATTGTTTCCCTGTTGCTAACGTATTATCAACGTTGTGATAGCTCTTATTGACTTGACAGTAGAAGCGATCGAGTCATGATAATACGATTGCAATAGGTGTAAAACCAGCGTAACTCAAAATAAAAAAGCCAACTTATTTTAAATCAAGAGTGCGTCTTGAAATATGGAAAGATTAATAGTTTTGAGTTAGGCGGGTTTATTACTAAGCACGTGATTAATTAGCTGGCGGAGGTAAATGAAAGAAAAACAATAGGCATACATTCATCATTTATTGTTTTTATAAAAATAATATAAATGTTACAATTCACACGTTTGCATTAAATTTCTATTACTTTACAGTGCTGCCACATTAAAATGCTAATTTGTAATGTCCCCAAGGCAAAGTCGAAACATTATCTTCTAATACACACCTTTTATCATCATCCCTTGTAAGAACTAGCTTATTGATTTTTTGCGTGAAAATTTTATGATTTTTTGATTTTATTACACACATATTATCTCTAAAACATTCATTTTGAAATAAAGCATTTTTGTATTTATTAATATTAAGTTTTTTTGTAACACACTTTTTTATGCCCTTTGCTTTCCTGATTGTTGAAATTTGGGTATCTATGCAATATAGTTTTGCTCTCAAACCTACAAATTCCTTCACGATCTCACCCCCCATTTCGTCTTTAAAATATCCTGGAATTTTACAGTTCACTAAGGGCATATTAAATATGTTGCTAGCATCAAAATTGCTAGTATCAAAATACTTTATGTGTGTTTTGATATCTTCATAGAAATCTTCTGTATGAATTAAATACAAAAGACTATCAGTGTCCGTATAACAAAGATGAATTTTATTTTTATAAACACGTTTCATCACATCATAATGAAAGCGATACAAATGACTTTTGGCTATTTCTAGAATAGAGAAACCCACGTATATGGGTCGATCTAAAACGATTTTTGTCTGTTGCAACTGAATTGCTACTAATGAATCAGATATAACTGCCAAGTTTTTGAAGTTGGGAGCACTTATGTATTTTTCCGCGCCGCAAAATTTATTTGTGTTATTTGAATGATCTTTCCAGATATTAACAAGTTTTACATCAACCTGTTTTCTTTTATTTTCAATCGTTTTGCCAAATATTGAATTGTTTTGCTTTTTGAAAAAATCCCTTTCATAATCTGAGCTAGCATTTTGTCTCAAGGTGGTATTTAAAGATATGTATGGTTCTAAAAAGTTACTTTGATCGAAAGCTAAAACTTTATATGTTTTTAACAAAACAAGACCATTTTTCAAACATTCTTTTAAATGCATGTAGTGAATAATGTATCTATGTTTGTCGTAGAGGCTAGCAATTAATTTTTTATTTTTGCTTCCTCTAGGAGCAAATTTTTCAGCTGCAAATGGCATATCTGAATGAGACTCATGAAGTTCAACAGGATAGTGAAGGTCGACTTCAAGTATAAAACCGGTATCAGAATCGCGTGACTGTTTTTCAACGTTAAAGTTTGCTAATTCATCATCGTTAAGATACCTGAAATTTCCTGTTGGCAGATGCTGCATCATTGCATATCCATATAAATTTACACAGTCTAAATAGGCTAAAAAGCTATTCGGCTCGTTAATGTTAAAATCTGGAAGATATTTATTATTCGCCTTTGCGTATCTATGTGAACATTGAGCAAGACCTCCTCTTATTCCGTTTTCCAGCATTTGATACATATCTATATCGGAGAGTAGATCCAATTTTACTTTTGTGTATAATAACATAGCATCCCAACTTAATGATGGTGACGATACGTAATAACAGGGATCAAGATTGTAGTATTTAAGGCTCATGCTTCGAAATTTTTCAAAAACGTCACATAGAAGAAGCACATCACATTTCAAGTATAAATCTGTATATTCTCCTAAGTTTTTAATAGCAAAAGTTTCCCAAACATGTAAGGCATGATTATAATCCTCAGAAGATACAGATTCTGATGAGAGTTTACTAAAAAAATTGGAAGCCTGAGGCAACTGGGTTTCTTCATAACGTTGCCAAGAGTTTATATAATCGTAACAATAGACACCCTTTCTTCGCACTATATCAAACTTGACCCCATCTCCAAAAAATGATTTTAAATGTTGGAAATCATCTTTTTTCATTGTATTTACTAAATTGTCTAAACTTGAACTCAAAAAGTTGAAAGAATCAATAAATTTTAATTGAGCTACATTTTGCTGGTCTATTGGAATGAACTTCGTAAACGAAATATACTTTTCTTTATTTTTTGGGATAAGGTTTATTCGACCGCATACGTTTGTGAGTTCATTAATAAACAAATGGCAGTCATATCCGGAAAGGTTATGAAAAATTATTGGTATAAATGGGCAAGGTTTTGAATTTAAATTACAACTATTGTGAGCGGGCCCTCTATATCGACCTGTGAAGTGATCATGATCCTTTACAATGTTATCACTAGATGAAAACTTGTCTTTACAAATATGACAAGCAGTGCTAGTTTCAAATGATAGCTGTTCCTCTAGCGTAAGCGGAATCATAGGTTTGCTGACAGATAATATTGAGTACAATCGCTGCACATCATTACATATAGACTCCACAAACTTTTTCGAACAGTTGGGACCGCGATAAGAAACATAGTCGTTTAAATAAGGCTCGCTTCTACAACAAATGTAATATGCAAAGCAAGATGCCTCATGCAATTGAATATTTTCCACGTACATAGATTTACTTTTATCTGAATACTCTCGTAATAAGCTTTCGAAGTCACCATAGATCACAATAGGCACCTCCTGAGTTCTTTCAAAATTAGAAAAAAAAAGTTGTGTATTTGCCTCTGGTAAAACAGTTTGTACCCCTGCACAACTATGCTGAATTAATTTTTCCTCTGTTGAAAAATATAAAAAACAATCTTCACACAAATGTATCTTAGATTTATGTTTAGTTATTTGTTTGCGAACAAGTTTCTCAAAGTTTTTTATTAGGCAAAAGTGTGCCTTACTATTTTTAGTTATTAATAACAAGTTGATGTGCTGTAATTTACGATTAGCGGTTTTATATAAAGGGCCCATAACACTACCATTTTTTGTTAAACCATAGATGTTAAAACTAATATCAGTATTGTTGGCTTCGAACCACCTTATATCAGAGATGCTTGGTGGAAATGCCATGCCGGAAGTGTTTAAAACATTTTGGTATTTGGGATAAGATGAGACTCTGTTTGAGTTAACCTTGCTAGGATACAAGTGAGCCATTATAGACCATATAAAACAGTGATTATCCTCATTATTTATATTCAAACAAGCTTTTGTATTAGCAATATGTTTTGGTAATGGTATAAACGATCCAGCTCTCAAAGGATTGTATTTTACTATGTTTATCTCTAAGTGACTAACTGATTCGATTGTCCATCCTGATTCCGAGAGCTCAAATTCCGCACATTTAGTAATTAGTACATCAGCAAGTGATTTATATAATGATAAAACGTCTGTACTCTGCAAAACTATATCGTATTTAGTGTTAAATGACTTAATGGAACTTTCACTATTTTTTGGCAAACAATACTTTACGAAAAGTTCCAAATTAACTTTGAGTGAGACATGCTTTTGTAATGAATCTTTAATAAGTTGTTGTGCTATATCAGAGTTTTCACATAAAAATGAATCTGGGGTAATATTCGTATTTGAGGGATTGACTTTATAACTAACAATTCTACTCCGAAAAGCATTAGCTATTATATAAACGTTTTCAAGCCGCGTACTTAACAAACTATTAGACTTGTGGATATTAGTCTTTTTATGTGCTGCTAATTTTGGAACGGAAACATTACATACATCGCAAAAGAACATGTTATACTATTTTTGTTCTATGTAAGACGTGCTTTGTTTTGTAATAATTACATTTGTTGAAAACCGCAAAAGTTTTAAATTTGCCTTTAAACCGACTGTAAAGTAGCAGATTACAATAAACACATAACTAAAATTAGTTAAAAAGTATTTGACGGGTACAACACAGGCTGCACGCCTTTATACTCTTCTTTAGCAGCCTGAGCAACTTGTCTGACCGCTTTGAAAACTGGGCTATTATTATTTACAGCCCCTTTATATGTGAAAAAGGCATGTTTCCACCTGGTTGCTTCCGTCGCTACCGGCTCAAGCTCCCGCGTGGTGAAGACTCGGAGTTCGACGTAGTACTCCCCGCGCCGGCTGGGATCTCGTTGCAGCGTGTACCCGGAGCCCGTCCTTCTTGTCAAAAAATTACGTAGCGGAGCGGCCCTGATCGGTTCCTCTTCGTCACCCTGAAATTATTTAGCAACCTTATATTATTCACCTTTATAAATACAATTAAGAAAATCACTTAAATTATTAAAAAAATCCAGCGACAAACTGTTATCATGACCTAGGTCAGTCCAACTGAAATCGGCTTAAAGTTGGGTAAAAACAGTTTTAATGAAATCATCATAATAATAAAATCAATCTTACACAAATTGACCTAGCCAATAGTTGAGAACAAATACTTGCGCTCATCACACAAATATCTGCCCATACCGGGAATCGAACCCGGGACCGCTAGCTTCGTAGGCAGGGTCACTACCAACTAAGCTATCGTATCCTCGAAGTATGTTTTGATAAACAATCGCCCAAGATAGGCATCTTACCTCGGAATCAAGAAACACAGCGACTCGTCTCTTTTTCGGTTGAGCAGCTGACGCATTCGCGACGCTGTCCAGGTCTGAATCACAGCCGTGCAGTTCCGCCGCCTTCTTAGTTCTTCTCTGCTTCGCCTTTACCGTCTTAACTTTCGCTGCACTCGTAGAAGCGGTAGATGCAGTCTGTTGCTGGGCACAGCTAATCTCCTCATCGGAATCGAACGGATTGAACACTGCCGACCTATTTTTATTAAAAGTATTTGAATAAGCATCACTAACCAAACACAATCAACATAAATAATAAAAAATAAAAAATATTACGTACATACTTGCTGCTTCTTTTTAATTACTTGTCTCACTCACTGCACTGCCACTACCAATTGAATGCTCAAATAAATGGAAGCTCCATTTATAACCCTATAAACTAAGGCTGCATTTAGATGTTACCAATTAAAATTATTAGTAATATAATTTTATTTCAAATGAGATTGTCCAAACAAAATCAAACCTTAATTCTGCATTACAGACGTTCGTCTATTAGAAAATAAAATATAATTATTGTGAATCACTCCCAATCCTTTACACCTATAAGGCGCGGCGCCAGCTTGTTGCGTTAACCTGAAACCTTATTCGTATTTGGTAGCTGCATGTACTTTAATGCGTTTCTATGTACCGAATGTAGCCTAACTATGAAGACGATATGATGCGTTAGCCGAGTTGGTAGGGACCCTGCCTACGAAGCTAGCGGTCCCGGGTTCGATTCCCGGTATGGGCAGATATTTGTGTGATGAGCACGAGTATTTGTTCCTGAGTCTTGGATGTTTTCTATGTATTTAAGTATTTATTTCTCTATAAAGTATTTATATCGTTGTCTAGTACCCATAGTACAAGCCTAGATCTTAGTTTGGGACTAGGTCAATTTGTATGAGATTGTCCCCCTGATATTTATTATTAAAAAAATAAAAAATAAAATAAGGAAATATAAAACAGGCACTGGTTGGCTTGAAGACAGCAACGACTTACTATACTTATTGTTTAAATAACTTGTTTAACTCTCAGAATTTGTGAATCGGCTTTAGCTATAAAGAAGAAAGAAAAACACATATATTTGTTCGAATCATGTGAAGCATGAACATAAATTACTTACGCTTCCTATTATTTACATGTCATACAGCATGCTATGTAATGGCTCTCAAGGTTCGAAATTATTTTACTTTATTGCATTCATGCACACAATCTTAACATTGATTAACGAAGTTCTTAGTAAACAGTAAAAACATCGTGCTAGTTTCATATCGATTATTTGTATTAATCAGCGCCATCTTAACATTGATTAACAAAGTTCTTAGTAAACACAGCGCGGAGTTTCTTGTCAATCAGCAATAAAGTTCACACTTGATTTACCTAAATAGATGTCGTAACAATGTTCGAACTTTGATGTACATCGCGAACGATTACAGTGTTGAGATAAACTTAATAGTTTCAGTCGATTTATTTATTAAAGTTTCAGTTCACCTACGAAATTTTTACTTTATTAAAGACCGCAGATTCATTTCACTGTATTATTCCATTCAAATAGCATTGTCAAATAGCGCCATCTTACGCTAACAATAACATTGAGTAGTTCTTAGTAACAGTAGCGCGTGAGTCACTTTATCGTCAGACTAGCAGATGTTAAGTACCTACCTTTTTAAATAGATGTCGTAACAATCTCTCATTACTTGAATAATACACAAATATTGGAATAATTAATGTATTTCACTTTAATTAGCACTTTTAATAATGTGGTTTTTAATAACAACTGAAGATAGCTTGAAATCAAAAAAAGTTTGCAGTTTTTATTTTGATTTGACAGTAATAATTGAAAAAGACCTGAATCACGCTATCAAAGTTTTTACGATCGGTCGCATATATAGATCAGCGTTCTAGTATTATCTTGGTTGAGTAAATATCAGTACAGAGGAGGCGCCCCTTTGGAACGTATCGAAAGACCGCCTTGTCCTTAAACAATTAGTATGGAATTGGCCACTCCAGAAAACTGTTAGCGGGACTATCCTATAACATTAGTACAGCAATGGTTGTGTGGAAAGTGTTAACAGGAACAAAGATGAATAAACAAAGATGAATAAACAAAGAAATATATTTATGAAAAATAAACCGGAGTGCCGTAAACAAAAATATAAGTAATATAAAATTGAATTATACGGCACTCCGGTTTTGCTTCTCTTTACAAAATATTTTGTTATAGACATTTATGAGGCGAGAATATGCAAATTTACCATTGAAGGATTGTCAGGTCATTCGTTTACCTGTTGAGTTTATGGAATTCTGAATCACTGATCGATGGAAACTATTGAGGATCCTGGATCATCCGACTAGATCCCTGATCGATGGAAACTATTGGGGATCCTGGATCATCCGACTAGATCCCTGATCGATGGAAACTATTGGAGATCCTGGATCATTATTGGGGATTCTGGATCATCCGAGCGCAGCGAGGACAAATGATCCAGAATCCCCAATAATACCCTACTTTTACTATTCCGTATTTATTAAGTAGACAAATAGCTATTTAATAAAATAACTAGTAACGAAAGGGTTGACTGGCTTTTACTGCAATGAAATAATGTTCTGAAACTATATAAAATCACTAAAACAAAATCATATTAAGCAACTACTTGACACCTCATACTGGCAATACTCAACAAGTCAAATGTTTGAAATATCCCCTTCAAGTCTTCTTTTTTAATTAATGGCGGTCCACACAGTGATTTCGCCAATGTCAAGTGAATAGAGTAAATCAGTAAACAGAATAAATCAAAAGTAAAAGCCGGACATTTTTCAATCGGCCATCTTCCCTCCCGGAAGGTTACCGGAATCTCCCCTTCAAGTTATAGCAAGTGTTGCCAAACTACCCTGTGGTACATAGTTTCTGAACGAAGTTAAACATTTGTTTCATACCTGGCATGGCAACAATCTTCTACTGTCAAAGTCAATCCGGATTGTCACTGTCACTGTCACACGTATTTCGCACGGCATCGGAACGGAAAAAGTACAGCTATGGGGGATCCTGCCGTTGAAGCAATCAAGGATCTTAATATAAACGACAAGGCAGGGCTTTAAGCAACTTTATTATAATCTAACAGTCATAATTTTAATGTTTTGAGTGATGCTAAAGTTGTACAGTTACAGTAGAGGATGCGTGGCCCGCTTCACAGGCTATGCCACATGGGTAGGCTTTCGTCATCAAAATTGCAAGTTCTACCATAACATTAACCTTTAAAATAGCCTGAGAATGTGTTTTAACTAATGATAATTTACATATTTTGGAATTTCAGTTAATATGTTTAGATTTAACACACGATCGCCTAGTTCTTAGGTTTATTCCGCGTCTCTTACTGCGTTTAACGTAATGACTAATCGAACAGTTTACTGTTTACTCTGCTAAAACCCTGTTGACATGTCTGGTGTTCTATTTGCATGATAAGCAGTTCTTATATGGTTTTCCTATTGGGATTTAGTATCATGTTTAGTTTAATAAGAAACCATGTCGTTGACCAGTTTAAAACTAGGAATCACTTACACATTATGTGTAGTACGCATAATAATCACGATTATCTAACCGGCAAAAAAAACCGATGAAGGGCTCCTACTGGGAGTAGCCTCAACATGCCTAAAGACATCTGTCATAGTGTCTCGACTGATTGCAAGAATGAGTTTAATAAAAAAAAAATAACCATAAATCTTTTTCAGTCAAAAACCAAAGCCATGAAGGAGAAGAAGAAGAAAACTGAAGATTCTGGGGCCGTCTCAGAGCTCAACCCTTGGCCAGAGTTCATACAAAAGCGTATTACCCTTTGGGATAAGTACAAGGCCCAATACGCTGAAGAATTAGCCAAGAAACCAGATGTCAGTGTTGTGGTCACGCTGCCCGATGGGAAGGAGGTTGAAGCCAAGGCTTGGAGAACCTCTCCATATGATGTTGCCAAGGGAATCAGGTCATTATTCCTTTAAATTATGTTTACTTAAGTGCCTTTTGGTTTATTATTGCTACAAAAGTTTTAAAAATTTAAATAGATCCATATTGACTATGGTTTTGTCTTTTTTATTTCAATATCTCTTTTGTTTGTACACATTAGTGTACTTTACACTAATGTGTACATTATCTGAGTAATGGTTTAGGGTCTTCTTTAATAAACCTGCGTTTTTGTGTTATTTAGCGTTTTACTGTAGTAACTAGTCTTAGAAAACAATTCATCACATCACAAGGTACTTCTAATTGGTATTATTTTGCAATATAACTCATATTATATCTCTTAACCCCTCATATACTTAGACACGGACCCGTGCTTGAAAGTTGGATATCTTTTTGTAATATTTTTAAGCTAGTTTCATGGACTATATTTACAATCATAAGAGACTAGACCTTGGTATTTTTTGACAGTACAAGGGGTTAATAAATATATTTTTTTTATGTAGGTTGGGATTAAGTGAATTGTCTTACAGGCATAATACCAAAGAAGAACTTTAATGTAGTAGTCAAAGCATTCTATACTCTATTACTACCCACCCATATTAAATTTAAAATGCTTATACTATGACTATGCACCTTGCTGCCTTCTTTGGTATTACGGTAGCTTACATAAGAGTGTTTGAGAGAGACATACAAACCAGACAGTGGTTTTAAGAGATATTGTACTGCAGGTCCTGGTCTAGGGTAGTTCTACCAGCGTTTCAACCGCTTTGACTTCAGTGTCGCATTTTTAACCATTTCCCTGTATGAGTAGGATAACCATTTTCGGTTATTTTGAAGAATGCCTGGACTCCTAGAAAATAACCGAAAATGGTTATCCTGGTTGTCTACCAAGACGGACTTTGTGGCTGACTATAACTTGCAGAAATATTGACGGTGGAAATTTCAAATGTCGTAAGGGACATTTTGTCGTAAGTACACTAAATATACCATTGAAGTCAGTATTTTTTTTTCTATCTATTTGTTGTATTGAAATTTCGATATGACTTCTAATAAAAAAGTTATGAGTTGGTCAAAGTTTGTCGTAACTTCCTAATATTTAAAACACTATGTTGTATCAGTCAAATATTTTTGTATAACGTCTTGTTTCATTAAGCGCATATCTCAATATTTTTAAAATTCCTATGTTGTAAGGCACTAAAAAGAATACATTTTGTCAGATAAATACTGTGTTTTCGGAGGTGTAACACACATTTTCTTCTTAATTTTTTTGTTGTAAGGGACACTATTTCCTAAACCACTGTATTTATGGATGTCCAATTAAAAAATTAGGGTAGGCGAAGTTATTTAAAAAGTATGTTTCCAAGAATGATCTTAATGGGATGAGTAGTTTCCAAGTTATGAATTAAAAAAAAGTGGAATTTTGTTTTCTGGCTCCCCTGAAAAGTAAGCGTTTGTCCCTTACGACATTTGAAATTTCCACCGTCGATATGTTTAGAAGTACCTTGTATATGCTTATTAATCAAATTGATACCTCTAATTTGCTAATAGCATATTTACTTATTTGAATAACACCACAAGTTTTTTGTTCTCCTTTATTATAAGCTTTATTGAGTGTATATTGCTGGGTTTTGTTGAGTTTGTACTCGCACACCTAACTAGTCCGTTATGTTATTTACCTGCTCTCAAGCGAGTTTTGGAGCATGTTGTGAGTATTTATTTCAAGTATTTACAACAACATTTAGTTTTGATCTTGTTTTATTTCCGAATAAATGAAGCCATTGAAACCTGAAATTCAGATTTGTGTGGGTCATTTTGAATTTGTTGAACCTTAATAATATTTGAAATTATTTGATTTGCCCTGTAAGTAAAGGAGAGTCAGAAGGTCAGTTAGATTAATGTGATTAGTATGATATTTGTTAAGGCCATAAAATAACCACTTAAATTATTTCACTGAATTGCACATTGTAATTGTTTTGTACATGAGTGAGTCTTATAAAATGAATGGTACGAAAAGTCTTGGCACAACTATTGATGCAACTTTGCTTTCCAGCCAAGGCTTAGCCGACTCCACCATCATTGCCCGAGTGAACGGAGAGCTGTGGGACTTAGACCGGCCTCTTGAAGGAGACTGCAAGCTGGAGCTGCTCCGATGGGACAACACGGATGCACAGGCTGTCTTCTGGCACTCATCTGCTCATATGCTCGGGGAGGCTATGGAAAGGGTAAGCATTCAGTAAAACTAGGTAAAGTGCCCTACTTTGCCGGCTCTTATTAATAATTTAAAGGGCTAATGTGGTGTGGTGTCATGTCAGTGCAGGTAGCTTGTATGGCAGCGTAAGATTGCACCAGATTGATATTATCCGAGACCTGTGTCCTAGCAGGGTATCATAGGAAATAATGATTGCAAAAAAGATCGGCCCTGTGCCTCCTGTCTGTGCCATAAGGGTGATTGAAAATATATGTTTATGGGTGTTATAGGTTTATGGAGGCTGTCTTTGCTACGGACCCCCAATTGATGAGGGTTTCTACTACGATATGTACTATCCCGAGAAAGGGGTAAGTATTTAATTATTTTAAATAAATATATATTAGAAACTACGGCATATTGGTTTTCCTAATTATAGTATAGGACGCGGGCATAAATGCATAAACAATGCAAACTTTGTTACGTAACCAATACAATGCTAACTGTGAAATCTAATAGTTTTGGTCTTCTAACATTATTAAATATTCATAAATGGTAGTCATGGTATTTGTAATAAGCTTGTATTATCTATTAATACACTAAATTAAATCTAAAACAAAACAATTTAAACTCGTGCTAATACTGTGATTCTGCTGGGCGTCATGTGCGGGTCTAATAATATTTCTGACAAAACTAACTTGTCCACAGATCTCCTCCACAGACTTCCATGTCCTAGAAGGATTAGTGAAAAAAATCGCAAAAGAGAAACAGCCTTTTGAACGTCTAGAACTGACTAAGGAACAGCTTTTGGAAATGTTTGATTACAATCAGTTCAAAGTTCGCATTCTGAATGAGAAGGTCAACACGCCGACTACTACTGTGTACCGGTGCGGACCCCTCATTGACCTGTGCAGGGGGCCTCATGTGAGGCACACGGGGAAGGTTAAGGCGGTCAAGGTCACTAAGGTAAGTTTGCTAAAGGTTAACAGAACATCTGCTATAGTGTACCGGCGCGACCGCTCATTGACCTGTACAGTTGGCCGTATGTAACGCACACGGGGAAGGTCAAGGCTGTGAAGGTCACTGAGGTAAGTTCGCTAAAGGTCAACAGAACATCTGCTATAGTGTACTGTCCGGGGACCGCATATGATGCACACGGGAGGCCGCATATGACGCATACGGGCAAGGGCAAGGCTGTTAATGTCACTAAGGTAAGTTCGCTAAAGGTCAACAGAACATCTATAGTGTACCGCTGAGGCACACGGGGAAGGTAAAGGCTATAAAGGTCGTTAAGGTAAGTTCGCCAAAGGTCAACAGTACACTTCCTATAGTGTACCGGTTTGGAATGTTCATTGAGCTGCCCATGGGTCCCATATGAGGCACAAGGGGAAGGTTAAGGCTGTAAAGGTCATTAAGGTAAGTTCGCTAAACGTCAACATATTACCTACTACCGACCATACTGACTTCTTTGTTGACCTTTGCAGGCTCTCCTTAACTTAAGTTAGTTTACAGTATTGACTTTACTAAGAGTAGTAGGAGGTATTTAATACTATTAAACCCCTCAATACTGTAAACTAACTTAAGTTTTACTTTAGATTGATGGTAAAAGTCCGAACTGTTTAGAGATTGGATAATCTTTACTTGTGACTATTTTTATCAGCTCTTCTTTGTCTAATTTTAGACCTTTTTTTTTCATGTATCCCTAACTTTATTTGTATTAATTGTCAGAACTCTTCAACATACTGGGAGGGTAAAGCAGAGGCTGAGAGCTTGCAGCGTGTATACGGAGTGTCGTTCCCGGAACCCAAACAGCTGAAGGAGTGGGAGTTCATTCAGGAGGAGGCTGCGAAGAGAGACCATAGGAAACTTGGCAGGGTAAGAGGATAATCGTTACATCCAAGACAAAGTTGAAATTGTGCATTTTGATTTAAAATTATAATGGCAGATTCACAAGTTCACCAAATGGCGTTCCCTCATTGCATGTTGGCACATTAAAGTGGATATGACGATAATTATTGTTATGTAAGTGGGGGTAGGGGACTGATAGAAATGCACGAACACACCGATTGTTAAGAGCTAGAGTTAATTAACACACTCGCTTAATCGTCACAAACAATTATCGCACAATAAACTTAGATGATCCATCAGTTCGCTCGTTCGCACTGTTCGCTCTCCAAATAAGGAATGAATTGCCGCACGCGCGCCTCACCTTTTATACTCCCAATCGCCGAATGTTCCAGAATGCCTTCTCGAATGATCGATGAACCTTGACCCGCCGGGGACGTTCGATAATGGAAGTTTCCACTCGTTGCCTTGTATTACAATAGCGACGGCCTTGGCCTTGAACACGATGGAACCCGTTAACAATAAGGACGTCCTTGACTCGGTGCCTCGATTCTAATCTTATACACAGACTAAATTTTGTACACACACTATATGCTGAGTTTCTTGGTGCATTTCTAGTTGTTTCAATTTGCTTTTTGTTACACGTCATGTTTATTTATATTCCAGGAGCAAGAATTATATTTCTTCCACGAGCTATCCCCGGGGTCGTGTTTCTTCCAGCCGCGAGGCGCTCACATCTATAACACGCTGGTGAACTTCATACGGGAACAGTACAGGTAAATTAAAGAAAGTAGGGCGAAATATTAATTTAGAAAATAAACTTTATAGGATTTTTTGAATGGCCATTGTGTTGAAACCGTCAGGTGAGGTTAGTTTTGTTTTATAATGGAAAAGTTTACGGTTTCTGATATAATAATATTATGTATTATTATGATCATTATGTATTTTGAACTTTATATATTACTAGCTGTTTCCTGCGATTCCGTTCGCGTAGAATTCATTAGTCGCTATTCCCTCAGGAGCCTTCCAACTTTTCGGGATAAAAAGTACCCAATGTCCTTCCCCGGGACTCAAACTATATCCATAACAAATTTCATTTAATTCGGATTAGTGGTTTTACCGTGAAAGCGTAACACAGAAACTGACAGGCAGAGTTACTTTCGCATTTATAATATTACTCGTAGTATACATAGATATTACGTAACCCTAGTTTAGGATATGGAGATGTTTAGAATGCAAAGATGGGACTTAATGACAACACAGATTGTGGAATGTGCGGCGAAGGTGGAGACAATAAACATCTGTGTGAATGATGCCCTCGCCGCAGTAAGAATGAAAATCCTTGACTGGAACTACCCAGAACCAAACAATTTCAAGGCACTGCCATGGCACTCCACTATCCTCGTTCTGGAAGAGGTGGAGGCTGCATTGGACTAAGAGCTAAAAAAGTATCACAAAAGATCCCATAGGGTCGAAGTGTATCCGTAACGACCCCATCAAATAAGATAACATAAGATAGGATAGGAAATATAGGAAGCTAAGGAAGAAGTTGCGTTCTTTTTATATTTTACAGTACATTTCTGCTACATTAGCGTGTGTCGTTTTTTTCACTGAACTAACTTGATAGTGGATTAATTGGAAACAGCGAAAATTGACTAAATAATTGGTATTTACTTAGTCAGTCATAATTATATGCACCCGCGTCATATATGTACATAGGTGGTCACATAATAAGAATCACTTGCGTTTTTGTCAGACAATTGCCTACAAATATCCACCAATCAAGAAGTTCCTACTTGGTTAATTTTATTGCTTGTTACAATTTACTTAAACTCATTCATTCCATCTAAACAAACTATGTATTGAAAAAAAAAAAACGAATTTCACTTATCGAATTGCAATTATATTCTGAAACCATGATGTTTTCAGGATATCTTAAACATTCGTTACGCTAGACTAGAGACCAAAAAAAACATGAGGCGAGAAATGCGTATCGATGAAATGAAAATTTTGCGTATCGGTACTTTGGTTTAAAGGTTTTTGCGATAAAGTAATAGATACTGAAATGAATACTGACGCACCCGTACACAAATTTACAACTTTGTACATAATTTAAAAAAATGTGGCCTCTTAACACAGAGTGTTTATTTTGTTCGTGTATTTTTGATTAGAATGTCGTTTTGTAGGACCCGCGGTTTCCAAGAGGTAGTGACCCCGAACATATACAACTCTAAGTTGTGGCAGACCTCAGGGCACTGGGCGCACTACGCCGAGAACATGTTCTCGTTCGACGTCGAGAAAGAAACGTTTGCGCTCAAGCCTATGAACTGCCCAGGACATTGGTAAGTTCATTTTCTCTTCAACCTTCCTCATCACAACACAAACAACTTTTCACAATCCTACTTTCGGTACAGCAAAATACCAACAAACATATGACAACAAAAATGGCGGCAATTCGATTCTCCGTCAAGACGAATGTTTTTTTTAATCATAGACAAATGAATCAAGTCCCTATTCTCTTATCACTGGAGATCAAAATGTCGTGCGGTATTTAAAAAATAATAATGATTAAATACTGAATTGACGTTTCGTATCGATAACTATTTTAATATCTATGAATACCAGAGTAGAGACCCTCTTGAGTTTTGACAGCTGTTCCAAATTTAAAGTCATAACCTTACAAAAATCGATATTGTAATTAAATTACAGTACAGATTATACCTACTACCACAGACAAGAAAGTTCTCATAGTAAAATTGGTTGCAATAATGCTGGTAATTTCCTACGGTTTCTGAACGCATTTTAGAGCACTAATGATATGTGTAGATAAAGAAGTTTTACTTCAATAATGATGGCAGACAATATAGAATGGTCTTTTTTTATGATAATAAATGAATAGTGGAATCTGAGACCCATAGACATTTGAATTCTCAAGACTATAATCTTAAGGCTGCAATCCTAAGACCTCAAATGCGTTGCCAACCCTAAGGACTAAGCTGGAATGTCTCTATGTTAGTAATTTCACCGGTTGTCTTATCCCCACACCGAAGCACAACAATGCGAACACTGTTGCTTGGCGGTAGGTTAATGAATAAGATGGTGGGAGCGATCCGGGCGGACCCTGCACAGGGTCCTATCACCACTAAAACCGGTTTCCAAAGATGGGTATGGATTAGAGCAGGCTCGGGTTGAGGCACGCACGGCTCACCTATTATGCTCAAATTCGTACGCGCTCAAGCGAGCGGCGCGCGGCGAGCCGTCGAAAGTTTTGACCGCGCTCAAAGGCGCCTCGGTGTGCGTGCCTCGCGTAATTCGGACGTGTATCTGAGCGTTCCGCGGGCAGAACGACAAGTTCTAACTTGTCTGTGGGCGAGGCGCGTACAAATTTGATAAAGCTGCTGAGTCTTTACACCGCTGAGGCGATTTCTTCTTTTTGTTAATAATTCGGTGAATTATAATAAACGCAGAATCGTGTCCGACGCCATTTTGAAATTTCGGCTCGCGGCGAGCATGCTGCCTCACCCGCGTATGTTTATGTGCAACAATTGGGGTCGCGAGCAGCTCGCCGCGCGGGGCGAGCATGCCTCACCCTGAGCCGCTCAGATTGGTACCCAGCTTAAGAGATGTTTGGTGGCAGCCTGATGTTCGACAACCGCACGCGGTCGTGGCGCGAGCTGCCGCTGCGGCTGGCGGACTTCGGCGTGCTGCACCGCAACGAGCTCAGCGGCGCGCTGACCGGCCTCACGCGCGTGCGCCGCTTCCAGCAGGACGACGCGCACATCTTCTGCGCGCACCAACACGTCGAGCAGGAGATGGTGAGTCTCCACCACAACTGCACTTCCAGCAGGACGAAGCGCACTTCTTCTGCGCGCACCAACACGTCGAGCAGGAGATGGTGAGTCTCCACCACAACTGCACTTCCAGCAGGACGAAGCGCACTTCTTCTGCGCGCACCAACACGTCGAGCAGGAGATGGTGAGTCTCCACCACAACTACACTTTCCCTTACCTTTTGCTGCGGGGGCGCTGGGTTGCATAAATACGCAATCAAACTAAACTATACCGCGGCTCTGACTACCGGCTCAGTCCGTCCTGATGAGGGGTGTAGGGGTGGCTCGCGGCGCGTACGGTCGAGGCACGCACACATACAAGCTGTGTGATTTTGATAATGCAAATTGCCAACTAAATAGCATTTTCCAGGACTCTAGCCTATTAAGTTGTACTCCTATAGCATATAAGGTAAATTCGTGCTCCCATGCCGCAGGCACTAGCATCGGTCGGTAACTCGGTGTGATGGACACACACAATGTTTATTTTCCAACGCAGTTCTCACTATGTCGACAGTGTGGTTGATATCGACGGTTGAAAGGCAAAACGCTTCAAGCGACATTTTTTTTCAAATTCCCAATATGCGATTACAATGAATTAGAAAAATCTGCCGTTTCGAAATATGTATATAACTCAATGTCACACATTTTGTCACTTGCACTCAAGCGTTTTGCCTTTCAACCATTGATATGTTATTTAGTGCTATTATCTCTTGATTGTTTTTACGTCTTTGATAGAGCAGAAACTTAAAAGTGTACCTTCTTTACAGAAAGTGAAAGTAGTTATTAAGTCGCACAAATACCTAGTGTTAAGTGTTTAGTGTAAGATGAGGGAACCAGTGCTTGACACCGATCATTGTAAGTAATATTGAAGATTAATGCCCCATCTATTGGGACGGTGGGAGGCACTGGGTCACTTATGAGAGTAAGTACGAGTCTAAAATGAAATATCATTAAGTAGTGATTTATATTTAAAAAAAGAAAAAAAAGAAAATATATATATATAAAAGAGGGCTGTCTTCGCCAACAAACTGCTTTGCAGTTGGGCGAAACTATTGCAAATGTTTTTTAAATTTGTATCTTTTGGCATAAATAAAAAAAAAAAAAGTTTCTGTATGGTTATAATTATGTTTGTTCTAGTTTTGTAATGACTATGGTTTGTAAAGTTGTTTTTTTTTTTAAATCTAATTTATTTCTTCATTTTAAAATATCCTTGTTTGCACTGCCTACTTTATTTTAATGTTTTTTTGCAGGTTGCCTGCTTACAGTTCCTGGACTGTGTATACACGACCTTCGGGTTCACGTTCCAGCTGAAGCTGTCTACGAGACCCGAGAAGTATCTTGGGGAGCTCGCGGCTTGGAATGACGCTGAAAAGGTCAGTGAAGGGAGTTTAAATAGACATAAACGTAAAAACAAACTACTCTTAGTAAGAATATCCAGAAGCTTGTTCAACCTGATAATATGTCATTAGAAGTAAAAATAATGACGTATTTGCTTTAACATTAGTGGTGGTAGGACCCTGTGCAGGGTCCGTCCGGATCGCTACCACCATTTTATCCATTAACCACCCGCCACGCAACAGTGTTCGCATAGTTGTGTTCCGGTGTGAGGATAAGACAACCGGTGAAATTACTAGCATAGAGGGATTCCATCTTAGTCCTCAAGGTTGGCAACGCATTTGAGGTCTTAGGATTATAATCTTGAGAATTCAAATGTCTATGGGTTTCAGATTCTACTTACCATCAGGTGGCCTGAAGGCTCGTGTGCCTTCTTTTTAACATAAAAAAAACGTGGTAAAACATTTTGTTGAAATAATGTAAAATAATAAGGTATCAGCCGCGGTGGCATGCTAAGTTCAAGATATAAATATTCACTGTACACACTAATTAATAATTAGTAATCACTAAATAAAAGAAGATTTATATTTTTGTTTTTTTTTTTGTAATGGATAAACATAATATTTACTTTACCGATTTTGATAATTTCTTCACCAGTCGAATACTCAATGAAATCGGGTAACTTACTACAGAATTTCTATACAAAGTGACCCGTTTTCCATAAGTACCTTAAGTCTTGGATAAAATGGTTGGTTTTATGCCCTTGTTGTACAATCTACTATTTATTTATCTACGCGGACGGTTTCGCGGGCAACATTATATATTTTAAAACATACTAACCCTTAACTCCTCTGAATTGTATTAACTTTGACCGTAAAGCCAGTTTGGAGCAGACCCTTGCAAGTTCTGAACTCCTGGTGATTGGGTGACGGAATACCCTCATTTTAATGGTGATGATTCGTTCCAGGCATTGGAAGACTCCCTGAACAAGTTCGGAAGACCGTGGCAGCTGAACCCCGGCGACGGCGCGTTCTACGGGCCCAAGATCGACATCACGATCCAGGACGCGCTGCGGCGCTCGCACCAGTGCGCCACCATCCAGCTCGACTTCCAGCTGCCGGAGAGGTTCAACCTCAGCTACGTCAGGTGAGGGCAGTCCTTGGCTGTTCCGGCCCGGGCGCAGGATAAGTAAGGTACAGAAGTTGCTCTTCCTTGCAAAAAGGTTGAACCGTGCCTACTCTGTGCCTCTCTGACTCTGTATTCGTTCGCACGTGTAGTGATAGGGTTGTCACACGCCTAGAATGCATCAACGAGGGCGAAAATGGTCGACGTCTTTTTTACCAACTTCCAAAAATGAGGTTCTCAACTTGTCGTATTTTTTAAAGTATGTTACCCAATTACTCAGAGACGACTGGACTGATAAAAATTATTTTGCGTTTGATAGTGTATACTGTCAGCACGTCAGGATACTGTTCATAGTTTGTCGGCAACGTAAAATAATAATAATACACGTCTTATTGTTCATTCAAACATCCATTTACGGAACAGTTGATGTAACCGCTTATCGGGGAGCGTTTCATCGTGTTTTATTATCAATATACTGGGTGTTGCCTGTAATAGGAGGAATAAATTGAGGGATCGTTTCTACTGTATAAACGTAGCAACATTTGTTCTACAACTTTTACAAAATATGTATTTATTTATATATTTATTATTTGAGATTTTTTCGAACAAACTAAATAGCATTTTCAATGTACTCCATCCAATAGTCTAGTTGACATTTACTGTCAGCCTACAAACTTCGTAGTTTTCGCAATACATTGCTGGCTATCTAAATTCGTTCATATTTAGTAAACAAGTTATTTTCAAAAGTTGTAGAATAAATGTTTTTACGTTTTCATACATTGACGCTACCGTGCAAAGTCCCCATCAAAGATTGAGAATACTGACATTACCCACTGTATCCTCGTGAGACCCTGTGCAATAGGATGTTAGTACATAATCAAGGCAATTCAATTTAAACTATATTTACACCGGTACAAAGTTAATTTTCCTTTGATCCAAGGGTAAAAAGGCACTGTAGGACAAAGTTTAAACTTTATTTCCTTGTTGGCACAGTTAGAATCCCATGTCGCAGTCTTGTAAATTGTTTTTTTTTTTGTCAGTGAGAGCGGCGAGAAGAAACGGCCCGTGATCATCCACCGCGCCATCCTGGGCTCCGTGGAGCGGATGATCGCGATCCTGAGCGAGTCGTACGCCGGCAAGTGGCCCTTCTGGCTCAGCCCGCGCCAGGCCTGCGTGGTCCCGGTGGGGCCCGTCTTCGACGACTACGCGAGACTGGTGAATATCATTTTATAAAAAAAAAACGGGGGACAATCTCACACAAATTGATCCCCTTCGGCCGCGTACGTAACCGGAGGTTCGTAACCAGTTGCGATTTATTCCAAAACTCTTATTTCAAATCAATTAGACAGTGTTGCCGGAGCTCCTATTTCTGGGTTTGGCCCTCCGGGCCTGCTGCAAAACTAATATAACCTAAACCTACCTAATTGGTTACTAGTCCCAAACTAAGCTCTTAGCTTGTACTATGGGTACTAGACAACGATAAACATACTTATATAGTATACATAGAAAACATCCAAGACTGAGGAACAAATATACACAAATATCTGCCCTTATCGGAATTTGAACCCAGGACCGCTGGCTTCAGAGGCAGGGTCACTCCCAAAATTTGATGCGGTATTAACTTTTTCAACGCTACGTTAAGTATGAAACCAGAGCAATGGCAACTTTGCCTCATAGATACTAAGGTCTACTTTGCGATGTTAACCATGACGGAAATATCCGTCAATGGAGTTGAAAAGGTTAATAAACTGGTACTTTTAGGGTTCCGTACCCCAAGGGTAAAAACGGGACCCTATTGCTAAGACTCCACTGTCCGTCTGTCTGACACCAGGCTGTAACTCATGAACCGTGATAGCTAGACAGTTGAAATTTTCACAGATGATGTATTTCTGATGCCGCTATAACATCAATTACTAAAAACAATAAAATGCACATTTATGTGGGGCTTCCATACAACAAACGTGTTTTATTGCCGTTTTTTGCTCGATATTAATAAAGGCAACAGAGGCCTTAGCCAAGATGCGTTCGCTAGCTAGCGTTTCTATTCGTTTGGTTTTTAAACCAATCACGTCACTGCTAGATCACGAGACTTCTTGTATGACGTAATCTACCAGTGGCGCGTATGGTTTAAAAACAAAACGAATAGAAACGCTAGTTAGCGAACGCATCTTGGCTAGGGGTCAGGTATATGCTTGAAATATTCACAAAATATTTAGTTGTAAAATAAATATTAAAATTAAAATAAAATAAATATTTAAGGGGGCTAATTGGTTAGATAATGGTACATACCTACGGTACCACTTCGTGCGTGAGTCCGGTTCGCACTTGGCGGGTTTTAATGATAAACGTCGCAAGATACGTCAAAGTACAAAATTATAAATGGTATCCGGTGTAGATTACAGCAAAAAAAGTAACATGATTTTTAGTTTGTTTTTTACTCCTTATTTAACACAGTTAGGTGTTCTGATTGTTCGATTTCAATCTTTAATTTCTTTTAATTGGTCCTTATTGACGACTAATACAAACGGAACATATACATGTTTGGTAGCGTGTTTATGTATGTATTCATTTTTTGATATTTCAGAGCAGTTTCGTAAAAGCTTAATTAACAATATTAAAAACTTAATTGTCTAGGTGAACGAGAAACTGTTCGCCGCCGGATTCATGTCGGAAGTGGACACGGACGCTGGGGACACGCTCAACAAGAAAGTGAGGAACGCGCAGCTCGCGCAGTTCAACTATATATTAGGTAAGCTGGTTTTTATTCTCAGGTCGTGAGAAGGTGTACAAACAGCGAGGTTTTCTTTTGTGGCAATTTGAATCTACCAGTAAGGAAATAAGGTTCAACTATGTTAGCTCTAAAATGGCATTTTAAATTGAGTAACAAATAGGAAATAACATTATAGTCATTAATAGACAATGTCACACAAATTAATTGATGGGTACTAGACAAGGGGGACTTACTTGTATAGAGAAATGTATACTTAAATACATAGAAAACATCCAAGACTCGGGAACAAAATACTCGCACTCATCGCACAAATATCTGCCCTTACCGGGATTTGAGCCCGGGACCGCTAGCTTCGTAGGCAGGGACACTACCAACTAAGCTAACTGCGTTATGGAACCAGGGTCTTTTAGGATTTATATATCTAGCTTCTGCTCGCGACTCGGTCCGCTTAGATTTCGATTATCGTTTTTACCTGAGGATTTGTTAAGTTTTCGGGGATAAAAAGTGGCTTATGTGATAATCCAGGTTATAAGCTGTCTCCATTCCAAATTTCCACCAAATCTGTCAAGACGTTGCAACGTGAAGTAATAAACCTACACAAACTTTCAAATATATTAGTAGAATTGAAACGGATCGGAACTGGGTATTATTGGAAATGTGGTTACAGAATCAACAAGTCTTTTTACAGTTGGTGTTTCTGTAGCTCTGCCTACCCCGCTCTGGGAATGAAGGCGTGATGTTATGTATGTATGTATGCGTCTTCTAGAACTCCCGAGTTAATTGTTAATTTCCAAGACGTTTCGTCAAATTCTCTTAAGAGGCCGTATAGGAAATTTTGCCGGTTTTGCTTCTTTTTGTGATTTTACAGTTAAAATACTGCTTTTCTATAAGTTCTAATGCACATCATGAAATATAATTTCAGTTACGATCGAAGGAATAAGTTACGAATGAATGAGCTACTTTTTTATTTTTGTCGAGTAATTGTAATGCGAGATTTTGGTTGTTGTAAAACATTTTACATTGCTATTTTTTTTTTTTTTTGATGTTTTTTTAAGGTAATGGATTGATTTTGAACTGAACTTTATTACTGTTGTTCTAATTTTATGAACGAGAGTTTTAAGTGGCCGAAATCAAAAACAATTTGTCGCCCATTTTCCATAAAATTTTACTAAGTTAATAATTTTGTACACAAAAAGTTACATACATAAAGGTGGTAAAAAATAAAATGTATTTTTTTCTCAAAACTATTCGTGAATATGCGGTATACCTCTTACAGCAAAATTCACAAAACAGTCGCCGGTTTCAGGTCGATTAATCAAAATAAAATAATAAAAACAAAAAAGTAACTCATACATTCGTTGAAAATCTAAATTATCCCTCGTGTTGCGCGTCACGTAAACCAGCGAAATCGACAAAATTTCCTATACGGCCTCTTAACACATACAAATTTGACAACAGACTTTTCCTAATCCCCCTAATTAACCCCAACCCTGCATCATGGCTGACAAACGTTCCCAATACACCGGCTGCATTGCAATGGAATCCTGAACCAGCCACCACAGAGAAGGAGAATAATGTAAATAAACCACACAATCTGCATTCCAGTGGTCGGCGAGCGCGAGAAGACCTCTGGCACGGTCAACGTCCGCACTCGGGACAACAAGGTGCACGGAGAGATGTCCGTCGAGGGCCTCATCGAGCACTTCAACACGCTCGTCAAGGAAAAGACTCTCGCTGAAGACAGCCTGCTGCTCAAGTAGGGAGGTCACGGGGAAATAAGACTAAGTACCAATTTCACCATACGATGTTAACCACTTAACAGACGATTAGAGCGTTAACAGTTGTCAAAATGAACTAAAAGTCGATTAACATTGATTAAATTTAACATCGTATGGTGTAATTGGTACTAATACGGAGACGGCGCGTTTGAATACAAATACGCCATTAGTATGTAAACGCGCCGCTTCCGCGCTCAGTGTGTGTTAAGAGCTGATTTATACCATCAAAAAACTGTCAGATAATGTTAGCGTTTTCTTTCATTTGATAAAGCGAAAAGCGACAACTTTTACTGTCAGATACTTTCATCTGGGAATGGGGAAAAATAGTCGCATCAAGTGCATTTGAGTTACTTTATCGCATTCACTGCCGGCCATTGTTTTGCGAACGAGTGTCTAAACTTCAGGGATTAACTCTGATCAACATTTACTATGGGACCAACATCCAAACCCCAAAAAAAAGACTGCTTTCGTATTTTGTATGGAACAGCTGCTTTCTTTTTCATGATTTGGATGTTGGTCCTAGAATTTGATGAGTGTGACCTACAGAGCTACTCTCTAAAATTTAGACTCATTAAAAAATCAAGTATGCGTCGCCGGCAGCGAATCCGATAATTCATAATCATAATCACGTAAGCCAAAAAACTTCCCTTGCGGGGCCCCAAAAATCACCATTGGCAATTCCAGAACCTTATCGCCCCAACAGCTGGGTCATACACACTCTTAAGAAAAAAAGTTGTCTCTCCTGTGGTCAATAGTTAAATGCTTGTGTGCATATAAGTTATTTTTTTAAATGATAGTTCTAAAGCAGTTCTGACGGCGTTTTTGTGGGAATGGGCTTAGCCAGAAAATTAGGCCTTAAAAACGTTAACTTTCGGTGTGTCCACAGGAAAGACGGTAACCTAAATCTGTGTATGACCCAGCTATCATTTCCAGCGATGTAACCTTTTATGCGTTTCACATGAGCAAGTAAACATCATCAGCTTAACCTTTTGAACGTCCTTTGATGGCTAGAAACCAGAGCTAATATCGACCTTTCTCAAAGACATTTAAGTCTACTTTACGCTGACTGCTAACCAATTAAATTTTGATTTATTCTGTTCACTCTACTCACTTGACATTGGCGAAATCACTGCGGAATATCGCAGAGGACCGCCGTTAATGAAAAGAAGAGGCATGTTACCGCGTGGAGCTACCACCATTATAACTGATTAATTTTCCTCGCGTATTCTAAAAAGTCTATTAGCAATTGTCTATAAATAACTCGACATTGGCGAAATACACCTTAACAGGAATTAAAGCCATTGAAATTAGATAAGAAGCATGTTTGGGGTTATTTTGTACTGCTTTGACAGCTGTCAAAGGGGCCGATCTTTGGGCCGATTTCACCAATGGAATTAAACGCGATCAATTTACTATAAACTCAGTTGACGTGTTTAACTGAGATTACAGCGTAGATTTGCAAAATCTGATCTTGATCGAGTTTTATTGAACTAGGTTTTGAATACGAATGGTGAAATCGGTCCTTAGAATGGCGCGACTAAAAGGTTCATCCATTGGAGATCTATATTTTTTTTCTGGAGAAGTACCAGAACCAAAGCTTTTTGAAGCCACAGGGCTTATTAGTTAGGGTTTGATAAAAAAATATGCTTAAATGTCATTGGAGGATTTATGCACTTATCTAGGTATTTAGGATTAAAATGATCGGTTATAAGTTGATGTTCATATTGTTTTATTTAACTATGTAGTAATTTATTTTATAGTTTTGGAATTGAAGACATGTGCTTCTAAGAGTCTAAGAGACAAAGGGAAAACATTTCTTAAGTTTTTTTCATAGTATTAGTCTCAAGGAGTTAGTTGGTATGGTTGAAATGAGTTTCCCCCGTTTCTAATTCAAAACACATTTAAAAAATCTGTATTGGGGCAGTGGTCCAACTGCTCTGTCCAACTGATCAAATTAGCATCATAAATATGAGGTATGTTTAGGTTATGTTAGTTCTTGAGCAGGCTCGAAGGGCCAAACCACCCAGAAAAAGGAGCTCCGCAGAGCGGATCTCCGTCGAGCCTGATAATTAGATATTCAAATGGAAATTATTGATCAGTTGGACAAAGCAGTTGGACCACTGCCCCAAAAGGAAAAAATCCCAATCTTATAAAAGTTGAAATTTTCAAATTTTGTCATTTATCTATATATACCTACCTATTATGATTTGTACAACAAAACCACATAGACGTCTTTGCATTTATTAAATATACAAGTCTTTGTATATTCCAGACTTACTATTAAGGTAAGATTGGTTCAATAAAATGATTTTATTTATAAATATTGTTTTTATTTACATTGTTTTATACTAAATACAAAAACCAGTTATGAAATAGTATAAAAATATTCATCTATCAGATACCCAAAATAGTCAGATTATTTAGTAATGTAATGAAGAGAATCCAGCCTTCAAGTTTTTTTTTATATGGCACAGAGAAATGTAACACACAGTTCGGCTAGGGCCTATTCTACTCGGTCAAAAATATTTGCTATTGGAAGTAATGATGGCTTATTTATTTGATAGTAATGGCGGCCAAGTTAAACTTTTCAACGCCTTGCGTTAAATACACATACGTCACTCACACGCCAAACACGTATTAAGTTATGCAAAATTTAACTTAATCCATACGAAATAACGTCTCTTTTAAACTGTACCTGCGACAACTATAAGGGACGGTGGCGTTGTAGACAACGCAGCTCATGACTACTTTAGGCGTCGGCGTCAAAAGGTTAAAACAATTATAACATGTCAAGAGCTATTATTACATTTGTAAGCTTGGAAGCAAACCCAATTAGGAAGGAATTGGATGACTGACACATTAAAATGGTGAGTAGAAGTAGTTTTGGCAATTATTGGCACCATTATCATTGTTTTAAGGTAATAGATGAGTTTCTACGACCACTAGGTACCAACATTCTATACCACTTTTCAACTCTGTATGACAAGGTGTAAAAGTGGTAAACGACTTTCTTGAACGACTAGATAATATTTTGAAGTCCTGGGTATTTTCGGGTAGTTTTATTTTAGTTTCGGTAGTTAGAAGTCCTTTTAGTATGCACCATCATTCTGGCTATATAAAGCACCCGACATTTGTTACTAAGAAATGTATGGGACTTTGTGTCAATATGGACAAGGGACCAATTTCTAGAAATAACAAATATCTAGAATGAATGTCACCTACCAAATTGTTCACAAATTGAAGATTTTTTTTTAATGTTTTTAGTAATGTTAATTTTAAATGGTAAATTCATTTTAGGTACGTCATAAATGTTACAATTTTCAGATAATAAATAACAACACAAATTACAATAATTTCACAACAAAAACAGTAGTTCGTATGACTAGGCGGAAGGTAAAATGAAAATAAATAAGTAGAATTTTACCAATCACACAAAAACTATGTCTACATTTTAAGCAAAACTATATATAAGGTTCAAGTTACCTGATGTCTTTCAAAATAAATACTTTTCGATACTCTAACGATTAACCAGCAACTAATACTTGATTGTGACTACACTAAATATTAAATGATTATACTTTGTCCGGGTAGGCAAATAACTAAATGGAAACAAACGAAATTACGTCACTAAGTACCAATCAAAACAGGCCACAAGTACAAAAAGTTATACTGAACAGAGGTACCAATAGAGACAATCTTTATTATCTCGACGGTCCCTAGTAACAAAGTCGGATCTGCATTTTTGCCATTTTCGTTTTATTACAGTAAAGTAATTTTAAAAGTGTCTTTTTTCATATCACATTTAAATTTTTATATTTTTCTATTTATTTTCTAAGATATTCAAGGTAAAAATGTCGGATGTTAGTAAAGCTTTCATTTTATATAGTCGGTTGTGACGTTGCGACATTGTTCGCGGGGAACGGAGGGGGACCGACGCCGCGGAACTGCCAGTTACCACTATGTTACACGGAGGAGACGACGATTTGCACGCAACATCAAAAAAAATGTTTAACTGCGGTTTATACTCTACAATGGCAAGCAATAGGTCAAAAAGGATCTTGCGAATGGCTTAAGTTGCCAACCTGAATTCCACGCCGTGGAAAAAGGAAAATCTTAACATTTAAATTCCAATCGCAACGATCGTTCAAGGAGTTACTTGGTAAAATAATTGTTCTACGTACCGAGTTCGTATTTTTTTTTAATAATTACTGATTGACTTATAACAAAGTGTATAATTTTGTTTAAAAAAGCGGCTTTCTTTACTTTGGTTTCATTATTGGGTATCTCCAAATAACACTGTCAGATGTGGAAGTTACGACATTTTTGATTATGCATTTATTGGTGTTTTATGTCAGATGTGGCACATCCGACATTTTTGCTTGGAAACTATATTGTTCCTAATGTTGGTAGTGGTAGTTATGACTTTATTAATTGCATGATAATACGTTTAATACGTCGTAAGTAGTACATCCAACTTTTTTAATTGGACGCTTCGTTGCTGCGTCAATGTCGTAAGAGTAACATACCACAGTTTTGATTGTAATTTGGATTTTTTTTTGGTTGTAAGTGACACAACCAACAGTTTTATTAGTAGGAACGTTGTCTTATAAATGTAGTAAGTGCATTAACTGATGCAGTTTGATTGTTAAGAAGAAAAGTAAATGATTCTTGTATGTATATCACAATAAAATGTTTGTTTGTTTGACAAGTGTAGGCTAAACATAAGTTTTAAATTAAATTTACAGAAAATTAACCAACTAATTAGGAGTATTTTTTGATTAGATTCAGAACATGCTTTAATAATAATTTTAAAAATATTATTTGTTACTTGTTTAAAGTAACCGTGAAAAAGCTATTCTGAAACACAAGGAGGAAGAGTTTATTCAATTACAAGATTTATTGGGCGATGTTTTTAATAACGAAAATTAAGTTTCCGTGCCAGATGAAGATGAATTGGATAATTTTATAACACGGACTTTTTTTCTAAATGCGACACACCAGGAAATCGTCCACGTCCAGAGCCAGAAGACTAACTATGATTTCCGGGTTAATTTCAGCAAGTGATGGTAACCAGACCGCAGTGGTGTGATAAAATTTGGAATTGTTGATAGAAAAATCACCCCAAATGTCTTCAGATAATAATATAAGCACCATTATTCAATCACATCTTAACAAGAGTTCTTAACAGTCGTTTGTCGGATGGCAAAAAGGTGCGCGCCTTCAATGGGTGGGTGATGCCACTGCTCACTTACTCCTTTGGCACACTAAGGTGGACTCAGACTCAGCTGAACGCCCTGGATAGAAGGGTCCGTCTACTGTTTAAATCACAACGCATGTAGCACCGACGTTCAGTTCGTCTTTTATGCGATTATACAACCCGCGGAAGTGTGGAGGTTGAGGCATTTTGAATGCTAAGAATCTCTATAACTGTGAGCTGTGGAATATCAGGGATTATTTCCCTGGCAATGAGTATGGGATGCATCGTCATGTGGTTTCAGTAGACAGAAGCCTTTCGCCTCTCTCGTTGGCAAACGAGAACTGGCGCAAATCAACGGTGCTTAGCACTGAAAACCGCAAGAACGTATAGAAGAGGAAGGATTTGCATAAGCGCTTCTACAGGGCCTGACGTAGACTTTTTAGCGTCCGCGAACTGGCTACGATTTGGTGACCCCTTTGGAGAAACCGAAGATTTTGTCTGTGCAATTGCTGACGAGGTCATAATGACAAACAACTACCGGAAATATATTCTGAAGGTCAGTACCGTCGAAATTTGTCGAGCGTGCCGTCGTCCTGGTGATTCCCTCAAACATTATCATCTCCGGTTGTTCTCATTTTGCCAACGGCGAATACTTGCACAGACATAACCTCGTAGCGAGGATAACTTGCTCTTCAATATGGTCATGTTGAGTCCGAAGTACCGTGCTATAAGTACACACCAGCGCCAGTTCTCAAATATGGTCGTGCTACATTCTATTGGGATCGATCTGTCATCATGGACAGGACTATTATCGCCAATTTTATTTTTGTTTATGTTATTCCTTGTCTTAAGTTTTTAAGCTCTTAAGTTATCTTGCTGGGCGCCTTAGCTGACGCTGTAAGTCCGCAAGAAATTGTTTAAATAAATAAACCAAAAACGTATTGACAGAGCAATGTCAACATCGGGCAGTGCTCGTCGAGGTCTCGATCTGGCTGACAAGGACAAGCTCAGCAAGAACCTTGATTTGGCTCACGAGGTGACTGCTATGTGGTTTGTTGACTCGACGATCATTGTCCCGATAGTTGTTTCGGCGAAAGGTCTTATAGCGAAGAGACCAACACCTTAAGAGACTCTCACTAGATGTTTGGATCAAGGGCCACAGAAAGCATTACTCCTCGACACGGCACGTTTAGTGAAGAGGTTTTCTCTCTCTGCAGCCCTAACCACCGGTAGCTTGAGCCCGGCCCCGCTGCCGGCGGTTTCGTAGGTAAGGTTTTTTTTCATTAGTATTGTTTTTTTACTTTTATATCTTAATATTTATTGTAAAAAACGTAACCTACTCATTTAAAATAAATATCCAGAATTATTATAATAAGTCAGAAATCGTTTAGTGTAATAAATTAATAAAACAATGCTTATTTCATCTGGAAGTTAAATTTAAATCGTAATGGCTAATAGGTATTTATTATAGTACCTAAAGTCAAGGGTAAAATAAATATACCCGCACAAAGTCCCAGAAGTATGCACACGTTAACTTTATTGCTGAAATAATAAGGTCTGTGTACGTATTTTTGAGACAAATATCGGTGCCCTTGACTGTACTGTCAGATCTGTCATGGTAGTTGTTTTAAATTTGATTTTACAAAGTAGAATTTAAGTGATCACACATAGTTACCACAAAAAAATATTCACTATGCCCGTGTAAAAATGTCGCTTGTGACACAACCGACAAGTTATACGGTCACTATGTCCATTTCAAAATGTCATTTGTGACACAACCGACAATTTATACAGTTTGAAACCCCAACAAAACTGTCGTATGTGTCACTTCTGTCAAATTTTGCTCATGATGTTCCGGTTAAGAATGTAACATATCACGTTTCAACAGCTTCCAAAAAGAAAAACATGTATATTTTTATGCATAATTCACAGTAACCTATCAATATATATTCTCGCCAAATTTCATGTCAATATTACATAAAATGTCCATAATATAGACAAAAACGTCTTAGATTGATCGTACTGAAAAGTAACAGTTTTGCAGATCCGACTTTGTTGGTAGGGACCGTCGATCTGTGGTATGTCTTGATAGGACAATGAGCCACATGATTTGGATTCTTGACATTTAGTTAACCGTCTACTCAGAAAAAATAATTAAGCTAAATTAAATAATAAGAACATTTTACAATACCAAGTAAAGCAAAATTTTCCAAGTGGAATGTTCATTTTGTTATTCAATTAAAAAAGCGATGTCATTTTGCATTTATCACTCCTTCACCGAAGCGTCGAAAATAATTAAAATAATCATAAACGAAAATTCTTGATCAATAAATTTAAATAAATAAATAATCTACTATTATGTAGTTTTTGGTTACGTTTCAACCTCTTTCAGGTAATTAACTTCTTTTGGCGGAGTGGAGTTGTTGCTTTGGTCTGTTTCCTTTTTTTCGCGGCATTGGAAGTTATTACACAGGTACCAAATCTGGAAAACAATAACTTATTATAATTAACGTGATAGCTGCATCTCAGAGTCGGGAACAGCTAGCAGAACGCAGCCGCTAGCAGCACCGCCCACTGCGAGCCGAGAGTGGCTCTAGTGTTTTGGTTCGCTGCAACCTATAGGTGGGTACGAATTAGAGCATCCTCGGGTTGAGTTACGCACGGCTCACCTATTTTGCTCAAATTCGTACGCGCTCACGCACTGTGCGCGAGCACCGCCGAGAGTCAGGCTCTTGACCGTTCTCAAAGGCGCTTCGGTGTGCGTGCCTCGCGTAATTTGGACGTGTATCCGAGTGTGCCGTGGACAGAACGACAAGTTGTAACTTGTGTGTGGGCGAGGCGCCTACAAATTTAATAAAGTTCCGCCACCGAGTGAATTATGATAAACGCAGCCGCGGCTGTCATCGTGTCCGACGCCATTTTGAAATGTCGGTTCGCGTCGAGCACGCTGCATCACCCGCACACGTTTATGCCCGTGCAATTTGGGACGCGAGCGGCTCGCCGCGCGGGCTCGCACGCCTCAGGCTGCGCCGCTCAAGCTGTGCCCAGCAGAGTACTCACGGTGTAGAGCAGCACCGGCAGCGCCACGGCGGCGCCGGCGAGCACGTCCCACCAGTGGTGGCGGCGGTCCGTCATGCGCGACAAGCAGCAGAACACGGCCGCTAGCAGCACCGCCCACTGCGAGCCGAGAGTGGCCCTCGTGTGGCTGGTTCGCTGGTGGAGGTAATACTGTAACAATTGCCCAAGTAATAACTTTATCCTAAAGAATAAACAATGGGTAGGTAAAGATGTTATTTCTTTGCGTTCATCAAAATTGGTGTATTTAATAAAAATAAATATCAGCGGACAAACTCACACAGATTGACCTAGTCCCAAACTAAGCTCTAGGCTTGTACTATGGGTTACTAGACAACGATAAACATACTTAAATAGAGAAATATATACTTTAATACGTAGAAAACATCCAAGACTCAAGACCAGGATTTGAACCCAGGACCGCAGGCTTCGGAGGCAGGGTCACTCCTAACTAGGCCAACGTGTCAACCTTAACCAATAACCTTATAGAAATAAATACTGCCCGTGCTGGTCGCGGAAAACCGCTGGATGACAGCAGCAGAGAACCAGTCGTTGTGGAACACCTTGGGGAAGGCCTTTGTCCAGCAGTAGACGTCTTGCGGCTGATGATGATGATTGTTTGAAATAAGACTCACCGCTATAAATATACCAGCATGTAAAGCCAGCGATGTATGTCCAGATGGGAAGCTCTTGTTGGATTGATGGTGCCAGTCCCCCTTTGTACAGGTGTAGGAGGGTACATACTCTGATCTATGAAAAACATAAAGAGGAAGATTAAAGAGTGAAGCTGATGTAATTCACAGATAGTTTACACAAGGGGCCTGTTGATCAAAAACTTCTTACCTATAGTACAAGTTTTTTTTTTTTGTTAAAGATTAATTTGCAATCGGTCCCCAGACCATGAACAGATAAGATGAGTGAACAAAGTGGCGTTTGGAATGGACAACCCATCAACTATCCACATCCTCTTTTTTTTTTACAACCAAGGGTCTAGTAACTTGTGTTTGAAAAAAATCCGATTGAAAAATCGGCGTGTATGTTCTTCCTTATTCTCGACCAATGCTCTAGCTAGACAAATTTTATGATGCTTAAGTTTATTCCTGTAGGTCTTACAACGAATTGCAATCTCCTCTTTAATGGTAATACAAGTGGAAGTCTGTTTTACGTATGTACATATTGTTGAAAAGAGATTACCGCTTGTAATATAAGTGATGAGCGACCTCATCGCCCCATTTGACGCTTACAATCGATTATCTAAAATTATCTCCTCACTAAACCTAAATCCGCTAACTTATACAACATCCCAGTCTTCTCAGACAAGAGGAAAGCCAAAATGTAAAAACATAATCTTCTAAATGTCTCGTTTCGGACACACTCCAAAAGAACATGTTCAATAACTACTGCACACTCATCACCAGGGACCGGAACCGCTTAGCATTAAAGGGGTTTTCGATAGGGTATTTGATAGACTTGTTTTTACAAACCCCATGGATGAGCTAAGCCTATCGTTGACATAGTCCAATGAAAGGGCAACCAAGCGATACAATTAATTCGACTAAGCGCTAACCCATTCCCAATACCCTATCATCTGTTACCCTTTTTAAACTTAATCGAACGGTTTCAAGCTTTTTTAATCTCTATGCGCAAGTGTTTCGACTTATTATTGCACTACCTAACAATTGAATGGGTAGCGGCGGCAGGTGAGTAGCGCATGCGAGACGGCGAGGTGAGCCAGCCGAAATGTGCCGAAGACGGCCGAGGCTTTGTCATAGAGTCGCACTGTTCGCTACATCAAACAATAGTAAACCTAATTATCGTTCCCACAAAATGTACATTGTTTTGTTTGGGATTTGCTTTGAACTTGTTTTTTTTTAAGGCTGTAGGTTCAACTGACTTTGGTGGATTTTGGCGTAAAGTGTTTGTTTACTTTCAGAAATGAGTGATCAGGGTCGATTAAATAAACTGTATACTACCTACGTAGTTAGCTAAGTTCTTAGTTCCATCTGAAATATTAGATATTTTTTAAATAAAATCGTCAGTTAAAAAGTTTCGCCGACGAATTTTCAAAGAAAACAAAATGGAAAGCTTGCTTTGCGCAGGCAAATTACGATGTTATAGGTGGGCGCAATTAATATGGCGCGCGGATTATGCAATAATAGACTCTCTATCAACGGTGTAAGCGCTTCCATACGCGCATTATTAATTGTGTCGTGCTATAAACACGGTTAATATTAATAAATATTAAATATTTGTAAAATGAGAAGTAGCTTTTTAGGGTTCCGTAGTCAAACTAGGAACCCTTATAGTTTCGCCATGTCCGTCCGTCCGTCCGTCCGTCCGCAGCCTAGCTCAGATACTCTTTATACTAGAAACCTGTAATTTGGCATGAATATACATATTAGTCACGCCAACAAAGTGGTAAAATAAAATCTTGAAAAACGTTTTTTTTAGTGTACCTCTCCTACACGTAACGTGGGGATGAATTTTTTTCCTCGTCTACCCCATAGTGTGGAGTGTCGTTGGATAGGTCTTTCAAAAATATTGCGGGTTTGTGAAAACATTTTTCCGATTAAGTGATCCGTTTATGAAATATTCAGCTTTAAAGCGCTAATTATTGTGAGAGTCAAATGTTAACCATTATTTAGCCTTTGTTCTTTTCGAGACTGTTGAGGAAATCAAAATGATTTACATACATTTTGTACGCTGTAAATCACTATTTACCTATTGTTATATTATACGAGTAAGTATAGGGTTAATTAAACCATCACTGCGATCTAAATAATTTACTTACGTTTTTAAAGTGTAAGCAAGCCATTATTCACAAATTGTTCCATATATAAGGTCGATTATTTAATGAGACTGGTTTTTAGTTAAGTACATATTTTTAGTGTAATTATGTACTAATTGTTCAATATAAGGTCAATTGTTTAATGAGACTGTTGATGATCAAAATGATTTATTTATTTTTCATATTTTTACAGTTTACCTATTGTTATATATAGGGTTAATTATTACTAAATGAAACTAGCTGTGATCAAAATTATATTGTAATGTAGAAGGTTAATTATTTAATGAAACTATTGTTAAGATCAAAATTATTTAGGTAGGTACTTATTTACTTATATATTTATACAGTGTAAATCATTATTTACTTAAGTACAATTTTTTAAAGTGCATCCATTCAGCAGTCCATTATTAAACCAATGTTTTAAAAAAAACCGGGCAAGAGCATGTCGGACCATGCTCAGGTAGGGTTCCGACGCCGCTTATAAATACTACAAACACCAAAAACTATCTCTAAAAACAACAAGTATGAACTATTTTACTATTTAAAGTTATTTGGTGCCGTCTTAGCTAATTTTCGTAGGTATAAACACTAGTCGCCTGTATCTCAAGAACCAATCATGTCTACTTAGTGGTGATAGTTTTCCTTAAAAATTCGTTATATGCGCTTTCATTCACGATTTTTTTCAGATTTTTATTATTTGTAGTTTTGGCTGTAGGGGCGGGGGGGGGGGCGACACTTGACTCTAACAAAAATTAGCGCATTAAAGCTTAAAATTTCATATACAGATCCCTTAATCGAAAAACTGTTTTCACAAACCCACAATATTTTTGAAAGACCTACCCAACAACATGCCACACTATAGGGTAGACGAAAAATAAAAAATCATCCCCACGTTACGTGTAGGGGAGGTAAGTACACCAAAAAAAAAATTCTTTTAAGATTTTATTTCACCACTTTGCTGACGTGACTAATATGTATATTCATGCCAAATTACAGCTTTCCAGTACTAAGAGTCTCTGAGCTAGGCTGCGGACGGACGAAAATGATCAAAAATGTAATTATTTACCTAACGTTCAAATTAACAAGACATTAAATAGGTATTTACGTTTTAAAGCTTGCTTGATATATTTTTTCAATTCTTCTTGAGAATCGTCCTGGTACGTTTCCATGTTAAAAATACTTTCAAATCAAACAAAATTTATTATTTAAAAGTCAACCAGCTCTCGCGTACACTAATAATAATAAAATAGCTTGCACTTTTTGCAGTAGGTACTTGCACAAGCAGCCATCCGTCACGCAGCCAAACGTCTTTATTATTCCGGCGGGAACATGAACTAAGAATTATTAAACAACAATCATCTCAATCCCGTCCCGTCCCGACACGAACTTAAATAAAATAGGCAAGTAACGTCAGGCTAGACAGAAATCGCCAAAATGCGCAAAAAAGAGAGAGGCGATCAATGGGGTAAAACCCAGTTAATGCTAAGCGCTTCAATATTAAACTACCGAAACCCTAATGAAATTGGTAAGCTCTATGGAAGTGGTTAACTAGTTCAAAGGGGTTCCCCTAACGTTAAGGTAACACAATCATAGGGTAACCACATCGATTGGGTAGCCAAATGATAGGCTTACCCTATCGATAGGGTTAATCAAATGAAGGGGTTTTCCGGTCCCTGCTCATCACAATTAGGCGATGCAACCATTTTCATCAAGAAATCAACTTATTTGATGGGACATAGACTAAGTTTGACAGATAGGGAATGTACAAAAGAAAAACATTTGGCATTTTTTTTAACAGATATTTATCAATATCAGAGATTTATTGCCACACAGTAGTTTTACAGAATGTTATTTAAGATAAAATAAAATAAAAAATATAAACTACGACAAGTCTCATAAATGCTATGGCAAAAGGTTCAGAACTCAGCATATGCTGTGAAACGTGGGTCTACACAGCGCTGTTTTTCATCCTGCACCTCCCTCTCAATGTGTGAATACTTTAGCCTTAAGGGTAAACTGCATTACATCGCAATATTATAATTTATAAAATTTAACTGTCTATGTTACATAAATACATACATACTATCACGCCTTTATTCCCAGAGTGGGGTAGACAGAGCTACAGAAATACCAACAACCACAAAAAGAGTTGTTGGTAATTCTGTAACCACATTTTGCACAAACAGGCTAAGTTGTTTATCAGTGTATTAGAGACAGGTTGCAAGCCCATCGCCTAACAGTACTAGAAGCCCTCATTCCTTTAGTCGCCTCTTACGACATCCACGGGAAGATATGGAGTGGCACTATTCTAACCCGGCAACCACACGGGGTCACTGTCTATGTTATATCTATGTTATCTGATTAAACTTGATATCTTTAGAGCGGGATTTTTTCTTGCTCACCCTTGACAGCTAAAAGCTTCCCTCGGCTGGCAGGTGTCAAAGAAATGGGGTCTCGGCGCGCCGACCAGCATTTTCAGGGTCTGAGTCAGGGTGGTGTTGACGAGGAACCCAAAAAAGTACCCTTTGTACCAGTACAAAGCTCGCTTTTTGGGCTTGTCATTTGTGTTCTCATCTTTGTGGTATATTTTTTCAACTAGCAACATCTGCAGACACAACAATAACTTACATTTATAAAATTCATGCATTTGTACTTGTATGTACAGGGTCGTTTTAAAAAAAAACTGTACATAGTTAAAGGCTTAATGAAAACAAAAATCACGATCGAAAGTTAGTCATAAAAACCATATGGGTTACTTTCGTTACACAAAGGAATCAATTAAGTTTTGTTTTAATTAAAGCCCTTAACTATGTATTATTATTTTTTAAAACGTCCTTAAACTCTTCATTATACATAACAAAAAAAACTCAAATACAACTCTTCCAGGATATGAAAGTACAAAGGCAAACTTATACATTTAAGGGATCTCTTCCAGCTAACCATTTATCAGTTGTCCCAACTGCTGCCTGCTAAATAAATAATAATAATAATAACCTTTGCATGCCAGCATGACAACAATGCCAACGAAAACGTTACGCGCTTGAGTGCCTTGTCACAATAAATTTCTAATTCACCATCAAAACAAGCATGGCCATGACAATGACAACCACAGTGACATGGTTCTAAGTATGCTTGAACATTTTTATCGGATTACAGTTCTATTCATATGCAAGAAAAGATACGACGTCTAGGGAAAAACCTGAGCAAAAGGAAAGTAAAGGGGATAGTAATTTTAATAACATGTGACAATGACACTCAAATCGACTTAGCGCCAAACTAGGCAACGATAAGCATAATTAGAAATATAGCTTAAATAAGTGTTCATAGAAAATATCCAAGATAAAGGAATTAAATAAAAGTCAAACTTATTCTATAAATATTGTCCATATCAGAAATCGAACCCAGGACCGATAATTACTTAAGCCTCTACCAACTAAGTACACCAATTGCATTGCCAAACGAATGTGTTAATTTATCAATACTGCCATAACACCAAAGGTAATAAAGTAGTTAAGCATTCAATACCCTTTTGGTAACTACATTACATTTAAAATGGATATAATATTAGCTGGGTACGAATCTGAGCGGCTCAGCCTGAGGCATGCTCGCCCCGCGCGGCGAGCTGCTCGAGAGCCAAACTGTTGACATAAACATGGGCGGGCGAGACAGCGTGCTCTCCGCGAGCCGACATTGTGCGTCGTTTAAAATGGCGTCGGACACCATGACAGCCGCGGCTGTGTTTATCATAAACACCGAATTATTAACAAAAAGAAGAAGAAATCGCCTCGGTGGTGGAACGGCTCGGTAAATTTAACAAATTTGTACGCGCCTCGCCCACAGACAAGTTAGAACTTGTTGTTCTGCCCGCGGCACGCTCGGATACACGTCCAAATTACACTCTGACACACACTGAGGCGCCTTTGTTTGAGCATGGTCAAAAGACCGACTCCCGGCGGCCCACCGCGCGCCGCTCGCGCACTGCACGTGAGCGCGTACAAACTTGAGCAATAGGTGGTGAGCCGTGCGTGCCTCAACCCGAGGCTGCTCTAATTCGTACTTGCCTTTATTGAAATGCAGTGAGCCGGCTTCTTTGGCATTACAGCAGTATATCCTTAAACTTGTACTTACTATAGGCAGCGGTAAAAAGGCTGTTGTACTGAGCAGCCATTTCCAGTCAATAGTGTCACCAGAAAATGGATAGGATAGAGCTGGGTCGTTGCACTTAAAGCCCCACTGGCCTCCCGGGATGCAGCGGAGCTCCACCAGAATTAATAAAAAGAGAACTAAAAGAGTAAAAAGAGGATTAATTAGCTAAGAAGCGAGCAAGACAACATGATTGTAACACCAGCCCGTCTGTTGAAATACAACTAAGATGTGGAGAAACTTGCCAGTATTTATATGGTTTTTAATGTTGCCAAGGGCAGTGTCTTTGAGACCTGGCAGATATACCAAGGCATAGGAGTCGTTTAAAAAAAATACATAGTTAAAACATAATTTAAAAAAAAAACATGATTGCGTGCCTTGTGTAACAAAAGTTAGTCATACAAACTATATACTCTCGTTACACGAAGAAATCAATTAAGTTTTGTTTTAATTATAATCCTTAACTAAGTAGAATTTTTTAGAAAACGTCCCTTATGCTCAGCAGTGGACGAGCATATGCTTAAAAGAAAAAAAGGAGATATTGCTATGTACCATCTGATAGATCTGTAGGTAACCGATAAGTACCAAAGTTAAAAAATCTATTTGTATAGTTCTGAATATGAGCGACTTTGTTTTAGGCGTGGAGAAGGCAGACAAGCACACAGGCCACCTGATAGTTAGTGGGTAATGTGACCCATAGACTTTCATCCCTTTACATTCTCAACCTCGTATCTGATCAAATAATTTGATATAAAAGTAGTCTTTATTCTACTTAGACACACAATTGCTTTTCCTACTAATCACTATATGAGGTTGAGAAAGTAAAGGGATGATTTGTATTTTCAGGACTTTATTTAAAGATTGCAATCACAAGACTGCAAATGCATTGCCATCCCCGAGTGCGTTTTATCCCCGCACCGGAAAACAACAACGCAATTACTTCTTCTTGGCAGTAGGTTAAAGCATAAGATGGTGGTAGTGATCCGGACAGACTTCGCACAAAGTCATAAGCGTGAAAACGCCCCTTTAGGTTTGTGTTTAAAGAAGGTAGTTAATTTAAGGAAAAAATATTGTCATGAAATATACTAAGAACATTGTGTGAATGACTAATAATAAAGGGAAATACCTACACTTTTTGTATTTCATTGGTAAAACTGTAAAACCGCATAACTAACAAACTCAGTTAGTTGCAAAATGTACCCTACTGATGTATGTGATAAGGTGTCTTTTGCACTTTATTTAATTTGTTTGTTACGCATTAATTCAGTATCACAGATGATTTTATTATGACCAGTAATCAGGGAAAATGGTACAAAACTTAAAAAAAACTTGTAATGCTGACATAAAGGAGTACTTACAATCAAGAAAAACAAGAATACTATTGTAAAATTATAATATTATTGGCAGACTAGTGTTCAATTTAACGCTACATCAGTCTCAGATTTGGTATAACAATATTAATATTTTCATGGTTGTAATGTAGGTTTTGTTAGGTTTAAATAAAGTTATGCACCATTTTCCCCCATTACTTTTTATGACAAATAGAAATCTTTAGGTGGCTGTTTGAACAGCCAACCATAAAGTCATGATAACAGTTCATTTCAATAAAAGAGGACAGAGTTCTGATTTAATCATCTTTATAAAGAGCCTTATCAGACTAAAGATTACACAGTACATTTTGGGCTAATCATGAATCTCTTCAGCTCTATTGTTATTTATTTTATTTCTTTGGATTTCAAGACAGGATTTTAAGATGTAGATATAAGAGTATGTCTATTTTTATTTAAACATGCTCTCAATAATATGAATGTGTATTATATGAATTTATTATGTAGGTATATACAGATTTACATAATTTTGAATGGTATTTAAATGACAATAGCTCTTTACAGCAAAAGACTCACTCTCTAGTGAGCTATTAGGATTTATTTATATTCTAAACAGTTCATAATTATCCTTATAAGTCATGAGAGTAAGCACTAGTATGCAGAATACACTTTATTACTCCTTATTTTCTTCACCAAAACCAATATAGGGAACAACATTATTATATAGCACTGAACTTAAATGTGTGACTGTCTACAAATCAATAGACAATACAAAGTATTTTTAAGTAAAAGTTAATTTACATCAATATTATTATATAATAAACATACCTCTGTGCCACCGATTTGTTTTCGACCAGAATAGTTTTAGCTTTTCCCACATTCTTGTAACTTCGTGCATTTTGAAACTACACTTACTTACTGGACAAATGCATTCGTGACTCAATTATTAACATTAAATCCATTGGTGCTAATACGTATAATACAATTATAACGTCACAGTGAATCAGGAAGTATTTACAAACAATTTGAATGAAGATGCGTAACTTGGCTCGGATCGGCTCGGCCTGGCGGTGTTCAAATCGTTACGAAATAATTATAATTGCCTGAGCACGATTTACTTGTGGCAGTATTTAATATGTAAAAGTACAATTAATGTGAGCCTTGTTTTTTTTAACAAGCCCCTGTTGTAGCGAGCACTTAATAATCCTAGGAAAAAAAAGGAAACTTTACGATTTCACCGGCGCAGGTTATATAGAACAAAACCGGATGAATGAATGATGTCATGTCAATGTTGACAGATCTGTTCAAATACTAATATCACAATAAATATTGAAGGCGACTGTTAAGTAAAAGACATTGAAAACCTCAGTTAAATTTGGATTTTTTTAATTAAAAAATGGGTAAGTTTTGTAGTACAATACTTATACACCATTGACACTTTTATTAAATCAATTATCAGGTTTCAGAATGTCGATGACAACCACAGACTAATATTATTATTTATGTAGCGTAGCATAACTAGCGACACCTGTATCGCGTAGAAGACAATCACAAAGACTAACGGCGATAGCGCACTCTAGCGTCAAGTAGCAAAAATAAAGCTGATGCAGTACCTACTAAATTGAAGTGGATATAATATAGGCATGTATGTACAGACAGAAATAACATTTTTATTATTTTTGTATTTCTTTTATAATTATTGTCTCGTATCATATTGGCTTATTTTAGTCTCATCTCAATCTACGTTTATCCCCTTTTCCCTCACCCTAATTTCCACAGGAGATAAATCAACGGAAACTTTCCTCTTTACTGATAAACACAACCAAACGCAAGTTAAGAGTACTTAAACTGTATTAAATTGTTTACTAAAGTAGGCACTGAGTAGATATTAAATGTATTATTCATTTTATGAAGTGCGAAACACGAACGATGAATAAATACTACATTGAATAAAAAATAGGTTACTTACTGTTATCAAGGTAGGTAGTAAATTTGTATTTATTCTTGTTCATAATCATAATACCTAATTGCAATCATAATAATTTATTCGTAAGGCCAATTTACCATCACTAAACAAAATATATCAGAGTTCGAATAATGACAATATTGCCATCAAAATGAAGTTGGATTTCAAATAAAGTATTTTTTTGTTTAGTGACGGTTTGACTCTCAATGTGCGATGTCAAGAAGTAGCAAATAAAAGTAATTTAACGTATTTAGCTACAACTACGATTTCAAGGTCCTGAACTCATTGTAGCTGTAGAATGACTGCTCAATTTGCCAGCGCTTAAGCCGACTCAAAGACGGATGGTTCGATACCGCGATTATGTTTGCCAGTAGCTTATTGTAGACCACGGGAATCGCGGGACCCATAATATGAGTGAGTATGATGTAAGCATACCACTAAAACGCCTATTTAAATTGTTTCAGCAAATTGATGTGTGACCTAGTGTTCATACATCACAGCACAGGAGGAATGTTTTTGTAGTAGTTATTAATTTAATCTTCGATCATACATGCATATATAACATCACGCCTTCATTTCTAGCGTAGGGTAGGCAGAGCTACATAATTACTATCAACTCTAAAAACATTGGTTTATAATTGGTTAAGGACCAAATAGTTGGACCATAGTTAAACGTAGCTAACCATACAAACAAAAAAAGTGGAAAAGTTCATACTTTCACGCGATATAAATTATAATACTATAGATAGCAATTACATAGGTACTATAAAGGAATTTAAATGTTTTCATTTTTCACGTGTCATTCGTTTTGTCACAACGGCTACTTTACTTACTATGTTGCACTGCTAGACATGTATCCATCCCTGACTCGTTCATAAATATTCAACCAGAAAAAATAAGCAACCAACTGGATTACCAAATTACCAATAGCATGTTAGTTCTTAGCTTTACGCTTGAATGTTGTTTTTAAACAATTTGGAATCTAAATAGGTAGGTACACCGCAAAATATCTATGTAGGTATTAAGAGGCCGTATACGAAATATTGCCAGTTTTGCTTATTTTCGTGATTTTACAGTTTAAATACAGCTTTTCTATAAGTTTTAATGCACATCATGATATGTATATCATTTCAGTCATGATCGAATAAATGAGTTACGAATGAATGAGCTACTTTTTTATCTTTGTCGAGAATTTAAATTCGGGATTTAGGTTATTTTAAAACATTATATATCGCTATTTAATTTTTAATTTTTGGATGTATTTTTAAGGTAATGGGGTAAACCATACAGTTATTGCCCGCGATCTGTGATTGCCCACTACATTTTTTAGAGACTGACTGAATCACAGAAAAAAATATTTGCTTACATAGAAACATAGCTGTGTTACTGCTTGTTGCACTTATATAACTTATTTTTTGAGGATTGCAGTCTCTAAAAAAATAAAGAGGGCAATCACTGGTCGTGGGCAATAACTGTATAGTTTACCCTGGATTTATTTTGAACTGAAGTTTATTACTGTTCTTAATTACTTAATTCTATGAACGAGTGTTTTAAGAAGCCGAAATTTAAAACTATTTTTTGTCCATTTTCTATAAAATTTTACCAAGTTCATATTTTTTTTACACAAAAAAAAATATATGAAGATGGTAAAAAGTAATTCATACATTTTTTGACAACTTTTACAGCAATCAATTACTATTTTTTCATACCTTTAAGACGTCAAAACGATTCGTGAATATGTGATATTCTAAACCTCTTACAGCAAAACTCACGAAACAGGGGTTAGAATAGTGTAGTGCCACTTCAAGTCTTCCCGTGGATGTCGTGAAGGGCTTGTAGTTTTGTTTGTAAGTTTTATTTAAAATGGTCCTGGGGGCTTAGTCAATGCATAACGGTAAGCGAATACAAAAATCGACAAAATGTATAGGATTGACATAAGCTGGTGACAGATCGCATTACCGATTATGTCAATTCCATATATAACGACTCAATAGAAAAAAGAAACGTTAACAGCGTTTCGATCTTGGCTACGCCCTATGTTATGTCATTTTTATTGTTCCCGTTTACGAAAAGACTAGTGAAAGAGTGTAGACAAGGGCTGTGTTTTTGCCAAAGATGCTGACTGAATATAGTCGACGGCTCAGCGCCGACTATAATAATATATAGGTAGAAACGGCGTGAAATTTTGCACCTTTGCGACAAAACTGTGGCAACTTTTGTCGCAACTTTGGAGATAGCACAGTTTTGTCGCAAGGGTGCGTTATATCAATAGGCCGAATTTTATCGTTTCTGTAAGTATCGTTTGATATAGTTTGTTACTTCATTTTTTGTACCTTTCAATTTTTATCCACATATTTTTTTACTAAAGTTTCTTACTACCTACTTATTTTTAAAATGAGAAGGCACATATTTTGTAATTTTTCTTTATTATTAGTTTCAGTAACATATTCTAAAACTGTTGAAGTTTCAACTTTGAAGACGTTGTCAAACACAGACTGCTTAGGGATACATTTTCATAAAAGACCGTGACCGTTTAGACCGTGGAATTCATCCGTACTACTTGTACTACCTATTATCTATTACGTGGTACTGTTAAGCGATGGGTGTGAAACCTGTCAATACACTAATAAACATCTTAGCCTGAAGCTTTAGCGACTTAACTAATGCAAAAAAGTGACGGGGCGATCCGAAGCTCGAATTACGGATTTCAAAGAATAAGGTAAACGTCCCCTATTTCGGCATGTTAAGGCTCTTCAGAGTTTGTTATTTTTTCTTAATTTTCCTACACATGATAGTACTTTGACAGCTTTTCAGTGATGGATATTGTTATTTTGACAGTAATTTAATGCATTAATTATATCATTACAGTTCGAACTTTTTTTTATATGAATTTATTTTTAAACCTCTTATTTGGCTCCTATTTCGTGATAAAATTTGGCTCTGCTCCTAAGTTCGTGAATTCGTGGCTCCTGGTTCGGGATAGTTTTCCAGGGTAAGTTATGTTAATTTTTTGATAAAAAAAAAAACAAATAATTAACGGATTTACTTAAGTAAGGACAGCAAAAGGGTATTATTTAAATAAAAAAAAGATTTACTTGAGAGGGGGATAATCTTACAGTTTTTACTGGTGCTTAGGTAGGTAATTATAGGTATAAGGTAACTTAATCATTAAAATTAACCAACTAAAACTTTAACTTCCAACAAATAAAAATAATTAAGCCTCTTTTTCATTTACAAAACAAAATAACACAAAATACTTAATATTAAAACGTTAATCTCTGTCCGATATTTAAAGATAAGATATTGCACTACATATCTGGTACTGAATAAACACCTCGTTTAATGAGTGGCACTGGGTTTTTTTTTTTTACAATAAGTATGCTTATTCACTTTAAAAATGTAAACTTGGGTCACGTTCAAACTTGTTTTATGAGAATTGTAGTGAACAAAACATATACCGAAATTACCTCAAACGAAACTTAATTAACCAAGTTATATATTTTTCAATTCACATTAAACGATCTTTAGTTTTTTATACTAATATATAAGCATTCAAAATGTTTTAATAAAATCCTTAATTCGGTAGTGTCACGAAATAAGGGACACACGAAAAATAACTTGTCCGCTACTTCGTGAGTTGAATTATTGCAGTTTTAAGGGATTTCTGTGCTTACATATGATATTTTCTTATGCCAAATTTATTCTGTAGGAACCCATACAAACACTGTTAAAAGTTTGATTCAAATGGACTTACCTTTGCCTTTCCATAAGCTTACGAAGTCGGACAGTAAACCTTACGTCCGCGCGGAGTACGCGCACACCGCTCAACTGTTTATGCCCGACTGACAGTTTGGAGCGTCGTATTAATTTCAGTATTGTCACTATAAAATAGGTACTAAGTTTCTTAAATAGATTAATAAACAGAGATTTTTTACCTATTTTTAATTAAAATAAATAATATTTCAGTTGCTTATTTTTTGCGCCAGAAAAAAAACTAACGAAATTACGTACTAGCACGAATTAGGGGCCTTTTACCTTACCCACTGCTTGTGCAAAATGTGGTTACGGAATTGGGTGAGGACCAAAAAGTTGGCCACGCTAACTCACTCAATTAAATTTTCTATGAAAATTTAATTGAGTGAGTCAGTTGAGTGTCAGTTGGTTGGTTATTTTTTCTGGTTGAATATTTATGAACGAGTCAGGGATGGATACATGTCTAGCAGTGCAACATAGTAAGTAAAGTAGCCGTTGTGACAAAACGAATGACACGTGAAAAATGAAAACATTTAAATTCCTTTATAGTACCTATGTAATTGCTATCTATAGTATTATAATTTATATCGCGTGAAAGTATGAAACCCAAAACTAACTAGCACTTACTGGTAATTTAATGTGTTCAATGTATTTTTTTACTAAATTGACATGGTCACAGAACCTTCTATCCAAAAACTGTGTATGTTTAAAATAGCCCTTACTCTCTTGAATTCGTCGTGGGTAAAAAAAAGTCTCTCAAAGGGCAAAACAAATGACAAGTATTAACAAAAGACAGATAACATAAAGTAAATAATTACAACGATACTTTAAATCAATCATGATAACTTTTTACCGCCGCATAGACAATCTGGAGTCAACGCAGCGCGCTCAAACTTTTTAATTTATTTTTCCGTCGTGTGTGGTCACGGGAGATTAAGTCCTGCTTATTATGTTGGCCAACCGCAATTTAGTCTAATTTACAACTAGAATGTGGCAATAGATAATTCGGTGGACTTTCGGATTAGTATTAATGAAGAGAAACTAAGCGTCGTGATAAGAAGTTTTATGGAGTTTGCTATGGGATTCGCTTATCTGTGGCCGGTTAGCCTGTTTTACTGCTTTCCAAAAAGGCATAAGTGGTTTAGATTTTCATGTTTATGTGATTTTTTATTGCTCAGTTGCAATGGTAAAATTTTGGTTAAGTTTCGAAATTATGTGTCACAATTTTCAAAGAATTTTAATGTAATATCAATGGAAACAATATTATTCACCAAAACTTCAAATTTTTTTTTGCTTGATTGCAAATTGGCCATATTTTAACATTTTTACTAATATCTATGTCTCACAGACGCTCCTAGCAAAACAATACTCTGTCGCTACGTTTTAAATAAAACGTTTGTAAATGGACCTGATTAAATTTTTACATTATAAAACTATTTTATTTTGAATTTCTATTTATCTAGTTTCAGATTTATAACCGAAAATGTGCAAAAAAATAAGTTTACGGGCCGAAAAATCATGTAATAATTCACACTAATAGACAAATTATGTATATTTTATTGGAAATTTATAACGACGTTATCAAAATCATCAGCCTTCGAGATAAAAACAAAATTAGCTAGTTTGAGCTATTCGACGACAGATGGCGCAAAGTGTACTAATTTTCTATTTTTTTTATTAAAGTATAATTATTGCGTACACAATACGAATTACAGTTATATGTTATATTATGTAAAGACACAAAATTCAAATAGAAATAGAATTAAGTATACTGAATTTTGGCACAGGAATAGTTTAAAGCCCGGAAACGGTTCAGAAGTCTTACGAATTCTACTATCATATCGTTCGATATCAAGTAGGTAACAAGCGAGATTTGTCAAAATTGTATGCAATTGACATTTCATTTCGAATAAAATGTCATTTCGAGTGATATTAGAATCGAGGTCAAATAAAATTGCTTTGTTTTTCAAAGATGTTCGAAATTTGAATTTAATTTTGGATATCGAATTTGATGTCATTATTAAGCAATAATAACATTTAATGTGTCCTAACAAAACAGTTTATCTTTATGCTAGTCGTAATTTGCGGTTAATGAACGCATCATAGAGGGTTACGATATGTGTGTAGATAAAGGTTATAGGTATTTTCTCGCTGCTAAGGTGAAAAATTGTATGTGCAACACAAGACCAAAGTTATTTGCGTCTCGTGTCTTTGAATCCCTCGCTGCATTCAGGATTCTTACCTAGAATCAAAATCAATACTCGCAGCAAAAAACAACTTTGCTCTCATGTTTCACAAATAACTATTTTTGTGTTGGTTGTAACGACGTCGAAACCTTTCGCAGCATGGTCCGACATTCTCTTGCCCGGTTTTATCTCGTAAGATTGGTATCTCCGAGGGAACAGCGATAAAAGACTTATACGCGGACCTATTATGACTTACAAGTGATAATTCGTTAAATCAATTTCAAAGCGATTAGCCAGTTAGATGTATCTCGTAAATGTTTGCGTTTCGGTTTGTTTGTACGACTAATATTGTTATGTTACGGTAAAAGTAGGAATATTTTGATTTAAATCTACGAACATGAATGCGCCTTGCCTGCCAATAGTGCAAGCTCACATTGAATAAAAAGGGATCCCTTGGATCGCATAATGTGTTTTAGACTAATACTTTTTCGCATAATTGTTTTCGTATAATTTGTATTGGCATAATTGTACTGTCGCGTAATAATACTTTAGCATACTCCTTTTTAGCATATTAGGCTATTAGAATAATTTTAGTTGGACTAATTTGTATTTGACTAATACACATTATGCATATTATTGTTTGGGTTAATAATTATTAGATACTTAAGGTTAAATTAGGTCACGTTAGGTACATTAGGTTAGGTTAGGTTAGTATGATATCCATTTTGTAATGATGCCAATTAATTAGGTATTATGACTTTTTGCAATTATGCTATTTGACGTTAGTCTTGATGACAATTATGCTTACTGTATTTATGCTTTTAACATGATTATACACATCATTATTTCGGCTAAAAGCAATTATGCGTAACACTATTATTACAAATAATTTTATGCCATCCAATAGAGAACCGAATAAAAAGGGAGGGCTTTATGTACTTCCGCACAAAGAAAGTGAGAAGGTGCATTGATTGCAGTGTCAAATTCAAATAGTTGCTGTATACTAAAAACAAAAATATTTATAAAAAAAATGTCTTGCCAATATTGAGAAGTTATAAGTACTATTTCATCAATAAGGGCCGTAAGGTTAGATTCAAACAAAACGGCGGTTTTTCAAAAAAAAATTACAACTTTTAGGACAGAGAGAAACTTTAACTTTTGTCCTTAACGATGTACACTTTTCTTTGAAAACCGCCCTAAAACATGCGAAATAGGTGTCATATTTGAAAAGTAAAACTGAAACAGATTTATGAAAAGAAGATCAAGTTTAATGTGTCCAACAGGTAGACACATTGGCGATGTGGTTTTTGAGATCTACATATCGCACCTTCGGTAGAACAAGGGCAAGATATACAATGTGCCAAAAGGGGCAATTATGCCCTTGTCCACTAGAACAAAGGGCACAATGTACAATGTGACTAAAGGGGCAATTGTGCCCTTGTTCTACCGAAGGTGCGATATATCGCGGAACACTACAGACTATAGCATACGTGGAACCTAAGCGCATCGCGGTTCCGCTAATCTGGGACGTAAAATTATAATGAGGGGTGTGACTTTGTGAATATGAAAGTGTTTAAAATATTGATTCATAACATATTCGTTAAATATGTGCGAAGAATGCACCAGCGACATGCTTCTTCAAGAGTTTACACAAATCAAGATGCCACATATGAAAACGGATACGTAACGTTTTGGAGCCTTCTAAAGGTGTTCTGCACCTTTGTGGTGCAAATAGTATATAGGACAAGAAGGTTGCGTACGGATAGCGCGTACCCTGCTACGCGTAGTCGGTTACGCGCACAGTTACGCGTGTCCTGGAACGCTTTATCCGTACCTGCAGCTACGCGTACACTTTTGGAGCACGCGTGCCGCGGACATAACAGTCGGTCTAGGTCGCGCTCGTTCCAATGTACGCGTAAACACACGCGTAACCGACTACGCGTAGCAGGGTACGCGCTATCCGTACGCAGTTTAACAATATCAGTACCTAACATTTAGTATCATTAGCGTTACGTTATACTATCCCTAGGCAAGACGCTTAAGTAACAACAGCGATTTTCGAAAACTGACTAAAGCATTGACGTAAGCTAACGTGAAAGATAACAAGCGTTCTCATACGTTTTCGATAACGATAAAATTAGCAAAATACATTCGTCTATAGCAATAGATGCCTAACAGAACTGTACTAGTAGTTTTTCATAAAAAGACCAGCTTCACTCTTGCCCTGTAACGTGTAACTAGAAAGATAAACAAATAAAGAACCTACAGGTCGAGATTAATGGCGAAACCGGTGTTTGTTTGTCTCCATAACTCTTGAACAAGACTCTGTTGTTATTGGAGAAAGTTCTAAAAGGCACCACTGACTAGGTATCACTTCGTTGGCCTGTCATTTCACCGTAGAATACAGACTATCAGGTTTCTCTCGCAAGGGTAAAATATATTTTTTACTCTTCAACATCTTGTGACAAACCATTACGAATTGAACTTTAAAAGTGCTATTTTCGCTAAAGTTACCCAAGTACTACAGCCATTTTTTTATTATTATTATTTTTATGATAAAGAGAAGGCACACGAGCACTCAGGCCACCTGATGGTAAGTGGAATCTGAGACTCATGGACATTTGAAGTCTCAAGAATATAATCCTAAGACCTCAAATGCGTTGCCAACCCTGAGGACTAAGATGGAATGCCTCTATACTAGTAACTTCACCGGTTGTATTATCCCCACACCGGAACAGAACAATGCGAGCACTGTTGCTTGGCACGTGGTTAATGGATAAGATGGTGGTAGCGATCCGGACGGACCCTGCCCAGGGTCCTACCACCACTAAAACATCTTACATTTCTTCATAGATTTCGGACTGACAGACTTGGGACTGCAGTGGACCCCGATCACGCTGCCACGGAACTTAGTGTCAAATGACGTCAAACGGGAACTAGTGTCAAATATTATTATGAAATTATTAAAATAACAGCCACCCGGGGATTAAGTTGCTTGGTAATAAAAGGACTCAAATCACACAAAACACACTTTTATTTTAAACCTTAGTCCTTTATACTTACGTTGGAATATGGAATAAACGAATTAAAGTCCCGACCCTATGCCAAAAATTGATCCGTGGCAGCGTGCTCGGCCCACAGGTTAACTGTTTGAATGTGGTGTCTAAGATCTGATGACATAATAAATTGTGATGATATAGTTGGAAGGTACTCCGCTATACTATAAAATTAGAATAGTAGTTGCAACTTATATAGGTTATTGTTTCATACAAAACGTGTTTTTTATCTCATTCACATGGTTGTCATGGTTTACAAGTGTGGCCATTGCCGCCTCACTAACAGACATTAACAGAGTTCTGCCGCACCGAGAAAAGGTCCATTTCTTACTACCTAACAGGTAACGACTTTAAAACTATGCATGCTAATTTTCGACGAATTCGACGACGAAAAATGGCATTTAAAATAGTCATATGAATAAAAACCGGCCAAGTGCATGTCGGACCACGCACAGTCAAGAGTTCCGTAGCTTTTTTATTTTTTTATTAAAATCTCGAAAACTACACAGCGTATCGTGTTCAAAACAATTGCGGTTGGAAGTATTTCGTATGTTCTACTACTGTAATTTTTATTAGAATGTTCTATTTAACAGTTCAAAAACTACCTACCCGGACAGAATTTTTACGACTTTAGAAGCGTATATCTCGCCAACTGTTCACTTACGTTAAAAAGTCACTTAAAAACCTCTGTATCATTTTGGAAGCCCTATCAAAAATACCCCACACACTGATGTAACTCAAAAAAATATTTTTCGTCCCCTAGTTACATGTATGGAGTGCCACCCCTAAATATTTTTTTTTTCATTTTTACTACATCATTGTATAGCGGTTCATAGAATACATCTATCCTCCAAATTTCATTTATATAGTGCCAATAGGCTCTGAGTAAAATGGCTGTAACATACAGACGGACAGATGGACATGACGAAATTATAAGGGTTCCGTTTTTGCTATTCGGCTCCGGAACCCTAAAAATGATGTTGAAATGCGTGAAAATTTTATTTGATTTTGAAAATACGAAATTACTTAGTAATATTTAGTTATCGTTCATTTTGGTGAGTTATTGTCACCGGATAAAATTCAAACATCGATCCCAACACGGCTTAAAATGTTAAAACTAGTCAAGACGATCAAAAAATAATAAATAAATAGCTTCGTAGACCTCGGGACCACTAGCTTCGTAGGCAGGGTCACTACTACCAACTAGGCTAGCGTGTCGTCATTTGGTAGCTGTTGCTGCATGTTTATTAAAACAACTTTTAATATTTACATTATTTTTTTCAGCCAACATGCACTACTTATACAATTTATCAAGTGTCAGTCACTTTCTCACCCACATATCCATAACCACCACAACATAACCTACAGGGTCTCTATTCTACTAGGTCAAAGAATATTATTTTTAGTCATGCGCCATTACAATGAAGTGAATGAAGTACACTCGGCGTCAAAAATATCGCCCCTCCGCGAAAATCAGATTCAAGCTAATCTAGACCTTAGCGAAATTATGTTACATAATTAATATTAGTATCGATTAAAAGCACGTTTAATGTGTTTTAAATTAATAATGTTTAATTTAAACAAAACGTAATAACTTGTGAATCAGAGCGTTTCGAAAAAAAGTGCACAAATACTCGTTTGAAGGGTCGCGAGTTGTGCCCTTTTCCAGGGGTATAAAATGCCTGTACAAGGTCAAATGTCAATCATTCACTATCCAGACGTCGAAGAAAACACATCTAAGGAACTCAAGCAAGAAAACAACCCTCGAACATGGAGACCACCGCTACTGAATCAGCTCATGTGGTTGCACTACTGCAAGCAGGAGTTCGGCAGTGTGATGTCGCTCGGCAACTCAATTTAAGCCGTCATGCTGTCCGCCGAGTATTTCAGCGGTTCCAGGAGACTGGGGGCTACATCAGAAGACGTGGGGCTGGTCGGCGACGCTGCACATCCGAAAGAGATGATCGCTTCATCGTGACATCATCTCTACGCAATCGCTTCGCTAGTGCTGTTGAGGTGCAGCAACGCCTCAGAGAAGCTCGGACAAGATCAGTTAGCATCTCTACGGGTAGAAGAAGACTGCGGGAGAAGGATATCGTGGCTCACAGGGCTGCTACAGGCCCAATGTTGACCGCACAGCATCGCAGAGATCGCTTGCAATTTGCCCGCGACCACGTCGATTGGACGTTTGAGCAATGGAGGCAGGTTCTCTTTACCGATGAGACGAGAGTCTGTCTTTATTGCAACGACAGGCGGGCCAGAGTGTACAGAAGGTCGGGCGAACGATTTGCTCAAGCCTGTATTGAAGAGACAGTGGGCTACGGAGGTGGCTCTTGCATGTTCTGGGGGGGCATGTCTATAGACGGCAAAACCGACCTTGTCTGCGTCTCCAGGACTGGAGGCACTCGCGGCCAAGGGTCCCTGAATGCTCGCCGATACATTGCCGAGATCCTGGAAGAGCATGTGATGCCTTATGCGGGTTACGTCGGCTCTGGGTTCACATTAATGCACGACAACGCTCGCTCCCACACTGCATTAATTGTTCGGGATTATCTGGAGGAGGTCGGGATTCCCGTTTTGCCGTGGCCAGCCAGGAATCCTGACTTAAACCCGATTGAACACCTTTGGGACGAGCTGAAGCGACGGGTTCGGTCACGAGATGCCGCCCCTACCACCCTGCAAGATCTTCAGGACGCAGTCATCGAAGAATGGGGCAACATTCCACAAGAGGACATCGTAAAGTTGGTGCGATCAATGAAAGACAGTTTAGAGGCAGTGATAAGGGCAAGGGGGGGTAACACTAGGTTTTAAGTTAATTTTAGGCACTTTTTGTAAAATTTTGTTATCCATTTATTGTTGTAAATTTAAACTTGAATAAACATTTTTCAACTGTTGGCAATGTCATTTCCTTTAATTTTTGACCCCAAGGAAAAATCCGTTTTTTTTTAAATTTTCCTAAAAAAACACTTTATTACCTTTCAAATGATACCTAACAATCATATTGTTGTCCTTGATCAAATAGGGTTTAAAGTCGGTTGTAATTATTTTCCGAGGAGGGGCGATATTTTTGACGCCGAGTGTAATTGAAAGCTATCGTAACGTTGACAATACGAAAACATGCCGAAAGCAATATCGTGTAGGACTTAGGACTTAATAACAAAGGAAATCGATGAACTTCCCAGAGTACAGCAACATCCTTATAAATTTGGCAAATGACGTAAGCACTATGTTGTTTCCAGCCATCTTGATGCTTAGGGATACCTACCCAGTCTGTACCTATGTAAAAGCGAGAGGTGTTGTCTATGGCTACGTAAGCGAGACGACTGTTGTATTCATCAGTCAGTCGGTCTATGCGTGACCATGGATCGGGTAGTGTCACGATCTCTTGCGAATTTCGCAGCAAAGTTTTGAAATGTAAGTGTATTTTTAGACGCGGCCAGGTGCAAGGACATTGTTATTATGTTTGTGGATGATAACGTATGGGTCAACTATTAAGAGATACCACTTTTGCACCTAATTGCATTGTAATAAGATCCAAAACTGGATAAATGTCTTTGTAGTCGACTGTACAATATCACATTAATTTTTTTATTTTATTTTTTATTTATTTTTTTATTTTTTTTTTATTTATAAGTATCATCATTTCTTATTACTTTTTGTGCAAACTTGTATGTGTCCAACCCCATGCATTGTCCTTACTCATTTGCTTCAGGGTTAGCTGGAAGAGATCCCAATTAGGGATAAGTTCGCCTTTGTACATTAATTTAGTATTATAATTGTAATATTTATATTTTTGAGCAATAAAGAGTTTACATACATACATACATTAAGCTACGCTAAAAATTTTGAAAGTAATAATTTCATCGATCGAGTATTCGTTTGCTGTGGTGCTAGACAAGCTGCATTCGATAATTGTATGGAATTAACGTAAGCATCCGAGATAGTCACGTGGTACCGTCTCGGCTTACGTTAATTCCATACGTTTTTCAATCGAATCATAATCGTTAACGATTGTCGAATGCAACTTTTCTAGCTCCACAGAATTGTTTTGTGTATAAAAGACTTGATAAGCGATACTTAAGATTTTGAGCTTATTAAACAATTTGTTTATCTGTTGCCATTTACTATTTTAAAACTAGACTTTGCTCTTCATGGCGTTTTTCAAAAAAAGTATACATCGTTAAGGACAAACATTAAGAAAATTTTTCTTTTCCATTTCGTCACGGAAATGTATGGCTAGTTTTCGTGACGAAATGGAAAAGTATAATTTTCATATTTTTTGTCCTTAACGATGTACACTTTTTTTTAAAAACGCCCGACAACATTAAAAAGGACACTCTTAAACAAAATCGTCGCGATCGATATGAATGAAAATCTTGGATTTGGGCCAAGCAACTTTACTGTAATTGCCCTCCCAGTCTAGGGGATGAATCAGGATAATACAATACCTAAATATAGAATCTGGATGTTTAACTATTGCTGTCATATTAGGGAGACCAAGGAATGTTGAAACAAATGTGAGTTGAAACAACGTCATTTTTGCGGAATCTACATTATAACCGATATCAATACGGCAACAACGCTGTTTAGACACGCCCCAACGTCTGCGTTCTAAACAGCATTTAGGTAGAGTCACAGAACCTGTGACTCAACCTCGAATATAGAATACTGTCCAGTATAAACTGACAATCACTAAGTACGCGAGTACATACTTAGTGCGTGTCAGTTTATCCTGCACAAATTTAAATATACGAAGTTGAGTCAAAGAACCGTCGATTTGTTGCCAATAACGGGAATATATTCCGCTAAGGTGTCGTTGTTTCATCTCACCTCTGTTTCTAGAAACCTCGGTCTTTGCCAAGTTTAGTTGTAGGTGGTAGGAACTTATGCACTTCTACCTGTCTGTGTATATTTATAATTAATTATTGTGGATACAGGTTGTTCCAAAAATCGACGTCAAGCCAGAAATAGGTGATAGGGCAGCTCATTAGCTATCGATTTAACCCCTATGTATGTTCAGCGATTTTAAGCACTTTCGGAGATATTGATCATTTTAATGGGAATAATTGTAATTTTTCCTTTGTTGTTACTAAAAACCCCTAAGTTCATGTATGATTTCAATATTTTTTCGGTGGTTTCATAAATCGATAGAATCATTATGAACTAAGGATGTTTTTAAAGCTACGTGCCAATTTTTTTTTCATGACAACTTATAGGCGATAGGTGTCTCCAGAAACGCTTACCCTATACAGGATGACTTCAAATTGGTAATACAAAATACTTGATTGTGGCTTAGTTAATGCCACACAGTATAATACATTAATAATCCCTTTGTTAAAATTAACTGTATTTAATTAATGCTAATTTTCGAACAAAACAAATAATTAAAGTCCCAAAGTGTGGTTACACTACATTTACAATACAATCTTATTTTCTTTGATAAGTGACAATTACTAATCAAAACACGTTTTCTTCATAAATTGCGACAGGTGACGCATAACCAAAGAGGAAAGTGTTCATTTCAAATTCTTTAAACTTCTTTGTTAATTATTATGGTAGGATAACCATGTTAAGCCAACAAAAATGGGATAATTAATTGAGGGGCTAAATTAGGGAAAATGTGTGTAAAACATTGATTTTGTATTACCAATTTGAAGTCACCCTGTATACTCAACAGCCTGCCCTCTGACATCAGACAGGAAGCCATTAAAGCAAAGATTGGTAGAAAGCTGTATGTATTAAAAATATATAGTAATTTAGGATACTTTATAGTGTTTAGTTTTCATTATAGATTTAATAAGAGAGTAGAGACTGCTCGATCTCAAAGTAAAACTGTGCAAACGGTTTTGTGGGACATATGTTCCTATATATGTTATAATTTCATCTTTTTAATAAATAAATAAATAAATAAATAATAATAAATGTGTAGCTCCACAAAGTTTGTTTTTTCATACTAGAGGATATAGAACTAAGATTAGAAAAAATAAAAAAAACAAACCCATTTTGATTGACTCTGCTCTTAAAGAAGATTAACTTTGCGGGTTGCGCATTATAAACGAGTTGTAGGTGATATGATAGCAATGATATCTATCGCATTCTTTACTATATATCTATACAATACAATACAATACAAAACACTTTATTGTCCACCAAACAAAAACATTACACAGAATTTTCACAATTTAAAAGACCCAGGTAAACAACAGGCGGTCTTATCGCTGATTAGCGTTCTCTTCCAGACAACCTTATCTATATCTAGTATATACGAGTATGTAAATGAATTCCTTTTTCCCTTGGTCACGGCAACAAGCGTAAACGACTGGACCGATTTCGCTAATTCTTTTTTCGTTGTGTGTGTTCTTATCAGGAGAAGGTACTTATGAAATAAATTAGGAATCCACCGGGAAAGTCAGAAATTTGCAGCGGGGCAAAGCCGCTGGCGGGCGGCGAGTTGCTTACATATTTAATTAGCGTTCGTATGGAAATCATCGGATCTCGAGTCTGACTCAACAGACTCAAGGGTTTTTTACCTGACTAAGATAGAGCTTCAACTCCCTCGTTTTGCAGGAGTTGGGCACGGACAAGACGAGCGTGTGCTCGCTGCTGTCCGCGGAGTCGTTGCTGGCGCTGCTGACGCTCGGCTGCCGGGGCCAGGCACGCGCGGAGCTGCTGCAGGCCCTGGACTTGCCTGATGACGACGCCGTGAGTATACATACATACGTATGCATTCAAATATAAATTCAAATTTTACGCTATTCAATTTAAGTTGTATAGATTTTATCTACGGTGCATTAATTTGGATGCAGGTATTAAAGAAAGCTTGTAAAATCAGGATGGGTCATAGCGAGTAAAGTTTAATGAAAATTGTTTGGGCCATTTAAGGAAGTGTAAATGTTCTTAAGGGTCCGCCATTGTTCCGAAGTGGCGGATCACACATTTTGATTTAGATTTTTTGTGATTTTTTTACTTAATTATAGACGTATCTTATCTTACAGATGAGCCTTTGCGAATACAATTCGACCCTTTTGGATCCTTGGTGCATTTGGCCTCTTACAATTATCATTGGGTTTCAAATGTCTTTGCTTCTTTTGACAGGTGGCACAGAAGACCAATGATGTAATTAAAGACATAGTTACTGCTGACACCTTTGGAGAGGAAACCTGCATGCTACTGATAAATGCCATCTACTTCAGGGTAAAAATAATAGGCTGTGCAATACTAGATTGTTAACTATGGGATGAAAGATACCTATTTCACACGAGACATTTTCGTCATTATACTGAAGTGTGAAATAAATGGCGGCTTTCAACGACTTAGCTTTATATGTATAGGCGTACCATTAAAATAATTTTGAACTTACTTTGGTATGTGTACAGAACTCCAGTTTTGTGACTCATAGATTCTGAGAAAAAGTGAGCGACAGACAGACAGATACTGAATCAAAACTATAACTAAGTGTTCCTAGTTTACAGAACCCTAAAAACGGGAGTTAAAACTAGCTGTCATTTCAGGGTGAATGGGAAATATCATTTGAGGATGAACGTACGGCGAACCGCGATTTCTTTGTAAAAAAAGGGTCAGTAATAAGCGTACCTCAGATGTGTATGGTAGACGTGTACTTCGCTTACGGAAGCTGTCAGGGGCTGAAGGCAAAAGTGAGTAGCATTATATAGTTCAAACTCCAGCTAATAACAAACATTACCAATGTTGTCTTCTCAACTTTAAACCTACAGTTACTTCGAATGCCTTATAAAGGCGGAGAAGCAAGTATGGTGATCGTGCTGCCAGATGAAATCGAAGGTCTGAACACAATAATGAAGAAGTTAGCAAAAGGATATGACCTGCAGACGGATCTTGATAGGATAAGTTCAACCAAAATTGATATCACGATACCGAAGTTTAAATCTGAAATGACAATACATTTGAAAGAAACTTTGACCAAGGTGAGGAAGTTCTTCTTCTACTTTCTTCAATCTTCGGTGTTCAAGAGACTTAGCCAGATTTAGCCTGTGATATTTATATAGTTGTTATGTTTCAGTTGGGCATCCAATCTCTATTATCTATCTATATAAAGAGACATCAGATTTCGACTTGCTGACGTCGAACCAGGGGCTGTTCGTGTCGGACGCTATCCAGAAGGTTTTTATTGAAGTGAACGAATTCGTCACCGAGGCGGGGGCTTGCACCAGTTAGTACCGCTTTATTCTTATTTTCTAATTGTTTTTTTTTGTCAGAAATGTAATAACACCTTTCTATGATCAAAAATTAAGCGGTTACGGATTGTTTAAAAAATATTGCAACAACAGAGCAACTTAGATGCTAACGGGGCAATTTCAATAATTAATGATTTTATGCCGGTAGAATAGTAATTTTCTACGAGGAATCTTTTACTGATAACTGTTTTATTTTTAATTCAGGATTTATAATAGAAGTATACTTTGTAAAACTTTTGAAGTACTTTACCTTATTAGAATAATCTTATAAATGCACCACCGAAATTGGAAAAATGTTGCCTTATGCCAGGGGAGACTAGTAGGTATTACTATATAGTCAAGAGCGATGAAAACGGATCAGGGACAGAATTTTCATAGAAAGTGACCCATTTTCATTGCGCCTGAGTGCATTTAGGTCAAGCGAGTGAACATTATAGTCAGCGTCAGTAACAGAGAAGTTGTAAGGAGTGAGATACAAGAATATGTTGCGCGCTCTAAGGTGTGATCACTTACGTTGGCCAATGACGACCCATCTTGTAGAGGGCCCATTAAAGAAGTTATATAAGTTAAAATTTACCCACCCGAATTGTTCCTCGCTCGCGGATATAATATAGGCATCGGTTATGCTATATTTTTTCAATGATCATTCTAGTAAGCAACTCAAAGACAAAAAAAAGATAAATCTTTCTCTTTCTCTCTTTCCTTTCGGCTTTGCTGTTGTGTCCAATTTAAGACTACTTTTACCTTGCAGTGTTTCGCGCAGTGAATTGTTGTGCTATACAAAACCCGAGGTTCATAGCCAACAGACCTTTCCTGTACCTCCTCATGTGCCACGAGATACCTCTCTTCATAGGAGTTTACAAGGGAATCGAGGGAGTGGAAACAAGATATATTAACAGATTCCCATGCTGTATGAATTGAAATGGTTTATTAAGATGTATTTTTTGTTTTATAAAATATTATTTACACTCAAAACAATGAGACCCACCCAAGACTGACATAAAATGAATCCAATATTCATGATATTAGTTAAAATACATAATACATTAACCAAAATTATTGTACCAACAGCAAGTTCTTTAGTGATTTTAATCACTAAAGAACTAAAATATCTTATTTAAAGTGTCTAGCGTCTTGTTAGGCTCGTGTGGAATCAAGACATGCACAACAATAACAATCTTTTTAGAAGCGACAAAGTTCTTTTTCAGTGTAGGTATTTACTCGTAAATTGGAATGATGCGACAGTCAGAAAGTACCACTGCTGGACATTGGCCGTAAAATGACTTCTTCTTTATGTTTATTACATAGTGTTTAACAGTTAACAATGTTCTTTTGATTTATTTGCAGTGATGCCAATGACATTTGCGGTTTGTTGTTTGTGCCCCGCTTCAAGCTGGGCCTCTATTCTACTGCGTTATAACGATATCGCGTTTGATGTGTTTTAGAATCGTTAATGTCACAGTCACCATTATCGTAAATGACATAAGAGTTATCAAAACGTTGACAATACGGAAACACGCCAAAGACGATATCGTTATTACCGTGTAGAATCCAAGCCCTGGCCGTCTACTCCTGCCTGTACTCTTCAAAGATAAAAAAAATGGTTTTGTGTAGCTTAAAGGGGGATAGGTATTATAAGAGACATTAAGTAATGTGTTATGCGTAAGCATAGTAATATGTTTGTACCCAGCTCAATTTTGTAACGTCGTATTAAATTGTAATGAAGTTATACAGAATTATTAATAATGTGACGCATTCTTTTGAGTAACGTAGAGTGCAACTTTATTTGCAGTATTTTAGGCTTGGAGTACTAATATTTTCCGATTTATTTAATATAAAAATACAACGATTTCTTCCAATAACTATTCGTAGAAAACAATAAAAAACATTTAATTTTTAATGATACAAAGCTAGAGGCGACTAAGGGAATGAGGGCTTCTAGTACTGTTAGGCAATGGGCTTGCAACCCTTATCACAATTTTGAGCCATCATATTTTTCTGGTAAATCATATGAGGTAGGTTTAAGTTAATGTTAGTTCTTCAGCAGGCCCGTCAGCCAAACCACCTAGAAATAGGAGCCCATCGACTCTTATCAAATATGATATTAATATTATTAAATTCATCAATGGATTAGAGTGGAACAAAAAGTGGAAATGGATCCATTCATGGATTTATCCAGTGGATTAGAGTGAAATAGAGGTATTTTGTAAACTATTATGTATAACGGCAAGAAAAAGTGCCCGTGGTACACCTAGGTGTACTGAGGTGGCCCACCGGCAAGAAAAAGTGCCCGTGGTACACCTAGGTGTACTGAGGTGGCCCACCGGCAAGAAAAAGTGCCCGTGGTACACCTAGGTGTACTGAGGTGGCCCACCGGCAAGAAAAAGTGCCCGTGGTACACCTAGGTGTACTGAGGTGGCCCACCGGCAAGAAAAAGTGCCCGTGGTACACCTAGGTGTACTGAGGTGGCCCACCGGCAATAAAAAGTGCCCGTGGTACACATAGGTGTACTGAGGTGGACCATAGGCAAGAATAAGTGCCCCAGGTCCACCTAGGTGAACTAAGCAGGTGGACCACGACCGACGACTGTCCGCAACTTTTGCAAGATCGTCGGTCCACCTTGTGGCAGCCTTAACCAGCCACTTGTATTAACGTAATCCAAATTATACGAATAAAGCATAGGTGATTAAGTATTGCTCGGCAAAAAGAGTGGAATGTTAAATCTTTCTACCTCATGTTGATATCTAACTTAAATTTAATAAGTATGTCCTTAAGCGACTTAAAAATAACACTCACATTGCAAAACTTCGCTGCAAAATTCGTCAGAGAGCGCGATACTGTCCGATCCATGTTTACCAGTCGACTGACGCAAACAGCAGCTGGTCCTGTTTTTATGTAGGCATGTGTACATTAAACCTGCAACTGCCTCGCTTATATAGGTAGACGATACGGTATTTCCAAAACGCGAACTGAACGAAAACAACTCAATGCTTATCATCAGCAACGATTCTAGAGATACTGGTTCTTATACTTTTGTTATTGAGTCCAAAATACCTAGAATGTTGTTAAAATTAACTAATAAACCGCTGGAGCATCTGTTTTTTATTGTTTTTTCTCGTTCACGAAATACACTAAAAATCACCTCCACAAAATGAGCAGTCTATCAAACAAAACTTGAGCCGAAGTCGGCTGAACGTCCACCTCACATTGAATGGCAGCAATATTCTATTGAATTCTGTCGGTTACTGTGAAGTGTCAAAGACCTAACACTTGTCGGCCATTCTCAGAGTTGAGTGTTCTCTGCCTAATTACCATAGGCATTTTTTTTTCTCGTTATTTTGTGAAAATTACTTTTGAATATGAACAAGTGTAAGCTAATTAAACAATGTATCAAAATGGCATTAGAATAAATACAGTGGTTTTTGAGTTATTGAGATTCAAATATTGTATGGACACGGTAATTAGAAAAAAAATATTTTTACATGGCTACAGTAATTAGAAAGGGCAAATGTTTGAAGTAAGACTAATAAAACTAGGTACCTTTTCTTTTAATGAGCTTATATCGACGTTGAAATAAAATACTATTTATTTTATAATCAAACTATTTATTTCAAAAACATTTGAAGAGCACTCTTGCCTTAAAATATCAACATTTTTTTTTATCAAAATAACAATTACAATCTTCTTTTTATTTTAATGTAGGCAGAAATAAAAGTCATACTACAAATCTAGAGACGAATAAGTAAGACAAAAATCTAAAAAAAATTCAAAACAATCGAAATTCGCACACTTCTTGTACCTAACAATTAAAATGGAATGGAATGGAAACTGGCAACAACTTTTTGTCTCTTTTTCTCTTCTCATATCTTTCTTTTTCCTTTTCTTTCGCTCGCTGATACAAAATAGTGTCATTTTTAATACGTTCCCGCCGCTGACGTGCCAAAAGTCTTTTTTCTCTAAAATTTCCTCCTTGGTCTTCTTTGGTTTTCCCATTCTGTAAAAAAGTGCATAAATATGATACCTACTTAATTAATTTGATAATGCAGTCGATTAGTCTTCAAACCTGGGGCCCTGCAAAGCTTGTAACTTGTATTACAAGCGGAAATCTCTTTCCAACAATATGAATTAAAACGAAACTTCCGCTTGTTAGACAAGTGGAAGTTTAGTTAGTTATAATAAGCTTTTGTGAAATGGGCCCCTAGTGTAAATTATGTTGAAACTCTATAAATTTCGTGACTCTGTTTATAAAATTGAAAACATTTGAATATTTCCATACTACGGTAATTAGAAAATAACCGGTAATTAGAACTACGGTACTTAGAAAACAAAACAATTTATTAAAAATATCAAAAAATATAAGCGATTGAAACTATTGGAAAATCGTAATATACAAAGGCTTCACATCTCTTTCGGTTCACTAAGTATTAGAATATTTCCATAAGAAATCGAATTTATAAGTAAAGGAACGGGAATTAGAAAATTTGAAAACCAAAGATACGGTAATTAGGTACTTACGTGCATCCTCGGCGTATACACCAACACTGAGACGTTCGCACTGTCCGATTGCCACGGCACAACTGACAGGTCGCGACTCGTGCACTAGTGATGTCCGAATATTTCGTTGTTTAAGGATGAGCACTTCGAAAGTGAATGGCGATGGCAATTATACATTCGGGCCGGACAGGGGCATAAATCATGATGAATTTTGATCAAATAGTCCTATTTTTATTTTTTTTATCTGATAACACAGGTAGTGTTTTGGTCTCACAAGATTTTGAATGGCGTAGCTTGAACTTATTCCTGACTAAAATGAGGAGCAGATTTAAAGACAAAGGTAGCGTGCGGACAGGCTATGGTAATTGGCGAACGAGGGTTCAAAAAATAAAATAATTAGTAATAAATAAATAATAAAGTTAAAACGACGACGGAAAAAGGTTAACAAACCTCCGCTTTGCTGACGACGTCGTCCTATTCTCTCACACAGCAACCCAACTTGAACGAATGCTCCAAGAACTGAGCACGGCAAGTCTTGAAGTCGGACTCAAAATAAATAGGATGAAGACCCAGCTGATGACCAATGGCACGAAACGTAGGGTCACGGTAGATGGGCAAGATATACAATATGTTGACGAGTATATCTACTTGGGCCAGATAATATCATTCGACAACAGACAGGCTAAGGAAATTGATCGACGGATCCAAAACGCCTGGAAGAGCTTCTGGTCCATGAAGGCGCTAATGAAGGGCAACCTTCCACTTTCACTAAAGCGCAAACTCGTCGACGTCTGTATTCTTCCCATCCTAACCTACGGTGCCCAAACTTGGTCATTGACTGAAGCCCAAAAATCCCGACTCAAGATTTGCCAGCGAGCAATGGAGCGCAGCATACTCGGGGTTCGTAGAACTGACAAGATCAAAAACACCGAACTGCGCTCCAAAACTGACATTGCTGATGTGGGTGACAAGACCGCTAGGCTTAAGTGGGACTGGGCTGGACACGTCCGCCGAATGCATCCGGAACGGTGGGCCAGGGTTGCCACCGAATGGACTCCGCAAGATGGCTACCGGAGCAGAGGCAGACCAAAAAGGAGATGGCGGGACGACTTGGACGCGTTTCAAAGCGAATGGCGGGAGCATGCACTCAACCGGGAGGAATGGCGAAAAAGAGGGGAGGCCTTTGCCCAGCAGTGGGACACCAAAATAGGCTAATATATATATAAAGTTAAAATGTTTATTCTACTTATAGATAAAAACATGAAGTATACAATAAAAAATATTGCACTAACGTCTGAACGTATTTAGGTATTATTAATGAGCCGGACACGCAAAATTTAGCATTTTTGAGAATGGCCGTTGTTTACAATCTTTAGTTGATAGATAATTGTTTAAGTATGTACCTACTTACTTGATTAAATTTATTATTAGACGTCCGTGCACGTTTATTCATTTGCTATCCTTGGGAACGAGATTGGGTGTCTTTCTGGTGATAATAATGATGTTAATAATCAAGCACACAGAAGTGAAAGCGCTTTATAATCACTAAACACCAGATTACCAAAATGTTTACCGAACATGTCAAGGTAAAAGGTTGAGACGTAAAAAATACTGATAAAGAGTAATGACAATCACTTTAAGTAGGTGCTAAAATCACTATAACCCAAATCAAACTATAAACCAAATCGGTATAACCCATCCATGCTCGTTCCTAAAGGCAACACGTTGTGTATAACGTAACGTATAAAAACTATTACATTTTTGTACCAATAATACTTGTTTGTATTTAAAGTGACAGACGCGCAGTTAGTTTTGCCGCCCTTTAAATACGTAGGTGATGATAAAGTATTACATTAAAGAAAAAAACCTCAGACTCGCTTCCCCTCGCAGTCGGCCGCCCGGAGCCATGGGCCCGTTGGCCCTATGGTAAATAAGTCCCTGGTTAAAATCCTGACTAAAATGTTAGTACCTGTGTGTGATAAAGTCAATTTTGTGTGATTTAGTTTTTTTAGTGGTGGTAGGACCCTGTGCAGGGTCCGTCCGGATCGCTACCACCATCTTATCCATTAACCACCCGCCAAGCAACAGTGTTCACATTGTTGTGTTCCGGTGTGGGGATAAGACAACCGGTGAAATTACTAGCATAGAGGCATTCCATCTTAGTCCTCAGGGTTGGCAACGCATTAGAGATCTTAGGATTATAGTCTTGAGAATTCAAATGTGCCTATATGGGTCTCAGATTCCACTTACCATCAGGTGGCCTGAGTGCTCGGGTGCCTTCTCCGTAACATAAAAAAAAAAAAGAAAAAAAAAAGGACCATGGGCAGAAATGTCCCCCCCACCAACAGAAATGAAACATGTCTCATTTAATAGATCTCAGCAACATTATGTATTTTTACTATGGAGACGATCACCAGATGTATGGGGTTTTCTTGGAAAACCATAATCGTATCGTATGGAATTTGTTTGAAAATGAACACGTATATGGATGATTTGCCTTATTTGGCCCTTGTTTTCATTAAAAAAATCCCATTGATTTTGCTACTAAAATAAGTATTTTGTCTTTTTTTGGGTCCTTATAAACATATAGACATCCATCCCGTTACTGTTGGTGGGGGGGGACAGTGCCCATACAAATTTGCCCATTGTCCTTTATGTTGACGACTTACCTTATTTCTGTCAAAATATCAGATTTAGAAATGTCTAACACCTTTCTTGAATGGCTAGAATCGAGTTTGACCCTTGTATAACCTTCCACACTTCTCACGAATACAAGTTTGTGACCTTGAAATTAACACCTCCGGCGCCGTAGCAAAAATGCACGTTTTTTTTTCGCTCAATATGTGTCGGATGGTTTATGAGGTTTATCGTAACGCACGAGAATGTCATTCCATACATTTTTAGTGCTAGAAAAAAACGAATTAGATGAAATTTGGTATGGTAATAGTTTGAGTCCCGGGGAAGGACTGTGGTACTTTTTATTACGAAAATTTTAACGGTTTCTGAGGGAATGGCGATAAACGACTACGCAGACGGAGTCGCCAAAAACAGCTAGTGTTTATTAAGAGCTATCACGAAAATTTCGGTGCACATTTTCCGCTTCTGATTCCATGAAAAATCAGCAATAAATTATAGTGCGCATAAATTATTATCTGTTAGGCAATAAGAAATAGACCTTGGCTCGGTGCGGCAGAACTCTGTCAGTGGGTGAAACGGCAACGACCTCACTTGTAAACAAACCCACGTGACTGAGCTAGTCTAAACATGCCATACGTCACAAAGTCATCGATTAAAAGCAGGACAATTTCAAATGAAGTTTTTGGGACAATGTGAGTTAAACAGCGTTGGTTTTATGTACAGTCGGCCTTATAACTAGCTGTACACTTTTGTATCTTGTCGCTTTAACGCTTTCGACAGATTTGTACAGCAGTTCAAGATGACGTTAAAGAGCAAAGCGGCCGACCGTACTAACCTAACCTAACTTAAATTTCAAGGCTTCCGTTACCTTAACATCGGGAGTCCCCATACCAAACACAGGGAGATTTTAGTAAATAGGAATATGAATCTTCTAGTAAAGAAATATAGTTCAATTACTTTTGCTCTTAAATGACATTTTCTAGTTTGACACAAAGTAAGTTGAAAATTAGATTAAATCAACACGAGGTTTTATTGCCCCATCCTGGTTAGAACTGCGCTTGTAATTAATTAACTTTTTTTGATCAAACTTTATTTCCGAATTTTGAATTTATATTTGTATAGATGGTATCCATCATAGTGTATTTCATAAAGTATGTATGTATGTATGTAAACACTTTCTTGTACTAAAAAGAGAAATTCAAATATAATATTCACAGAATAGGAAGGTATAAAGGCGAACGCGGATCTCTTCCAGCTAACCTTTGGGTGATTGAGGAAAATAAGAAAGTTTTTAGAGATATGAAGAATAAGGCAAATACTCTTGTAATTTAGTCATTCCTGTCTGTCTGTGTGTTAGTAGGGACGAGTGTTAGTTGATGTGAGGATTTGTAATCAGCTTACTTTTTATTGTCAATGGGGAAAAGGTCAAAGATTTCATTCTAGAAGTTTAAATTATAAAAAAAATGTTTACAGATAAATTATTTTTTATTAATTATTTACATATATCTAAATATTTGGTTTACCTTAAACTAAACCTATTATTGATCTAGTTTATTTAAGTAACAAAAAAAAATGATTGAACTACAAATCAAAGTCCGACTCCTGTTCGTCGGTAGGAAGGTCTGCAGCCGAGGGAATAGTTTCCTGTCCGCCCCTGTACATGCCGACGAAGACAGGAACTCTGCAAGCCATCAACAGGAACAGAAAGGGACGGTCGGCCGTGAATGGGATCTGCGGACGTTTCATCTTTAAACTGCAATTACGGAAGTAACCTGAAATCAAATTAAACGATAGAAATAGCAAATTCAATTTAAATGCATAAAAAGTCTGCAAATCAATTTCGTACCGAGGCATAGCACTTTCCTCACCTCACTTTCCCGTTTAACTACTCCAAATAAACTTACATTATCCATAATCCATTATCATAAACGGTAATGGGTGGTATGGGAATTACCAACAACTCTTTTTGTAGTTATTGGTATTTCTGTAGCTCTGCCTACCCCACTCTGGGAATGAAGGCGTGGTAGTATAAATGGGTACAGCTGCGTTGAAGCGAGAGGCCAACACTGAAGTTAGAAGACACGCAGTTTATACATTCTTCTGGGTTAAGTTAGGCTCGTCATTACGATCGATGACGTCGTGTTATTATAGGAAATAATGTCTTTGCAATTTGGTACTGGACAAAGTTAGCTTCTGGCGAGAGACCCTAGGGTTAAATAGGTTTGGTTATGGTCGAGGCCGTTGGGGGACTTTCAATTATTCTATCTATGGCTTTTGAGACCTCTCGTCGTGTTGTTATCTTAGTTTGTTTTTAGTGTTATTAACCTTACATTTGTAAGGATTTTATTTTGTGCTAGTTTTAATATTTACTTACGTATTACTTTGTGGTGTAAGTTAGTAACTATAAGTGTTATTATATTTTATGATTGAGAGAGTGACCTCCTGCTGGAGTTTCCTGCGACTTTTTTCACCGCAATGATGGTCTTGTCCGAAGCGCTAGTAGATTCACTGCATATTAACGACGTGTTAAAGAACCTTCATGTGGTCAATTTACTCAATATTTATTTAAATTTTGAGCAACGTATAAGCGCAAATACAGACCCTTGTCAGACTTTTGTAAAACTTATACTAAATAAAGAGCAACGACTCATTATTTTTAGTATTACTTTTATATAATCGTTCTTCCTATTCCATAATGTTTTATAATAAGCATTCTCACAGTACTGTCTATGCCTGTGCATAGCGGCTTGCTTTGACCATAAAGTACATAAACTTATTAATTTATAATTTGGCTGAAAGTTTCCATGGTCGACGCCTTTAACATCCTAAGGTTTTACCAAATTGGATACTCACACCCCGTAGCAGCCGAGGCTTCGGTGCCGGACTCGTTTACCATGATATACGCCTTCTGGACGGCATGCGACACGTATAGTCTTTCAGAGCTCGTCAACATGTCGATCTCTGATGTTGCTTCGTTGAAGATACTTTTGATTCCCATCTAAAAATAATTAATAATTACAGACTTCTCGCCAAACTCTGCATGAAGTGTTTCTCTAAAAATGTTCAATGATTAGTGCTTTAACGGCAAGTACGAAACGAAGGGTGAAGGGTTCCGTACCTGGTCAATCCGGTTTTTATTATGAATTTCTGGTTTATTTATGTTTTATTTTAAAGGAACTGCTGTTATTGTTATACTTAATAATGTTTTTAAAGAAATACGCCGTTATTTTACTTAAATAATTATGTAAAAATAACCACCTGCCTTCAGTTTTATTACGGTTCAAGAGATATAGCTGTTTAAAAATAGGTCTGACGAACGGACGGGCAACGAAGGTTTAGTATGCCAAATAGGCACAAAAACGGAATATTTCAAAATGAAAACTTTGCTTCGCTAAACATCTCGTAAAATTATGGTCTATTTTACATAGTCCCTTGACAAACAACAATTCATTAACTTGATATTAAAAAGCATTTTTTTTCAATTCATTGACAGTTGCAATCATACCTTTTGTAGCAGATCTTTTAGATCTATCGTCGTTTCCGCCTTAAACGTCGGTATCGTTATGTCAAGAGCTTCGTACTTCATAGCTTCTATATCAGCCATCAGGTCGTGCCCAGCTGCTAGCTTCTGCAGCACGCTGTTTAGACCCTCAACGTCATCCGGAAGCACGAACACCATGCTCGACTGGACACCTTTGTAGGGCATTTCTAAAAACTATGGAAAAATCTGAATTACCATACAGCAGTCAGAGATCTGCTTGTGATTGAAATTATTACAGTACAGTACAATCAGTTTCATAGTTATTGGAAACATCTACTGCTGGGCATGACCTTTCCCAAGGTTTGCCACATGGACCGGTACTGTGCTTTTTTTATGTTAAGAGGACTGTGAAGCAAAAAAATTCCATACAAAATGCGATAACGTTTTTCTACCCTTAAACGTAGTGCGACTTTTACGATATTTGAATATGCTATAGATATTATGAAAAACTATGTCTGTACGTTTTCCTTTTCAAGAAAATATTTATTGGAATGAAAATAAAATAAAAAACAAAAGCGGAAACGTAAAGACACAGTTTTCCATAATATCTACAACATTTTCAAAAATCGTGGTAGTCGGATTAGATTTAGGGCGCCCGGAGCTAAATTTGCATGGATTATTTTTGACAGTTACGCGATTTTAGCATCGCTTCACAATCCTCTTAAGGAGAAGGCACACGAACACTCAGGCCACTTGATGGTAAGTGGAATCTGAGATCCATAGACATTTGAATTCTCAAGACTATAATCCTAAGACCTCAAATGCGTTGTCTTATCCCCACACCAGAACACAACAATGCGAACATTGTTGCTTGGCGGGTGGTTAATGGATAAGATGGTGGTAGCGATCCGGACGGATCCTGCACAGGGTCCTACCACCACTAAACTACCACCACCACTATCTTCTTGGATCTATCGGTTTCCCGCCATCTTAGCCTCGTCATCAGCGGAAATAAGGAATTAACTCACTTTTGCTTTCAGTTTAGAACTGGAGCCGTACATCATTGTATAGTCCTCCATAGACATCATGGGGATCTCGACGGTTGTAGCGTTATCGACGTGAAATTTTCTTTTCCTGGTGTTTGATGTTTTGAATTTTTCTTTCCACAGTGCCTAAAACATCAAATGTTTAGTAGATGGAAATATTAATTACCTCGTGTACTCTAGAAATCTGCTGTTTGAGACAAAATTACATCACTCGCTGGCTTAACTAGGATATTATCATTCGAAATTAAATCATTAACGTCTATTTTTGTCTAACATAATAAAAGGTTTCAATTGAATTACAAAAAACGCGGACCAAGTACGTTTGACAAAGGTATCATTTTACAAACTTTCTTTCATTTTGCCAAAACGTATTTGTGCTTAAAACATTACACATTACACAGGTTACATGGCCTTATTAAATAAGGTAAGGTAAGACTTTTGACCACAATGTTTTTAATGATGCCGCGTGATGAAAGTGTGTCAAATGATATAGCTTGCCAAGTGATAAATATCGTAAAACATTAGTGAACCAAAAAAACACACAATTCAGTACCTGTGTCAAGTGATAATTATGATTTTCAAGCTTTGGTCTGCAATTTTATCGCTTCTTCCCCAGAACTGACTCATTTTCTGAATTAAAAAGTACCCTCTGTATCCCTTGAGGTGTGTTTCCTCGTTAAATTTCATTAAGTTCGGTTGAGGAATGCAAGAAACATGAAAATTTCAACAAAAAAAACTACCAACATTACTTTTGCATTTATAATAATTAATTCGTAGGAACGGATAGTGACGTAACATTTGTTTGACAAAATATTATAAGTTATGGCACCTGTTCTCGGGTTTAATGATTAATACTCGGTCAAGTAAAAAAAATCTCATCACTTCAAAATGAAGACATCCTGGAAGACCAGGCATTAAGAAGTATTACATCCAACTCTCTGAGGTGTTTCTAACCAGTTATAACATAGGACCTAAGAAAAGATCTTTCATTTCTCTAAAAAGGCCTTCCATTCCCGTTGTTCATGGGTGGAGATGATAACTTTCCATCTGTTAACCTGCATACTCGTATACCTCCCTCGATAAAAAAACGTTACCCATTTGTTGATCACATTCGCTGCAGCAGCTGAATTCTTGAAGTCCAGCTGTTCCAGTTCTGCTCTGAACACTTCTTCTGCATCCTTCTTTAGCTCAGGCTTTAGGGTTCCGCCTTCCTTCACGTAGACCTTGTTGGCCGTGTTCAGAGTCGCACCATACAAGTTCTGAACCTTTGGTGTTAATGACTTGAATAATGACCTTATCTGCAACAAAACGGTGTTCTGTAACCTTATCAGGTTTTATATCGATGGGAATACCACGCATGTAACATGATGGAAAACAATAAACAATGTCAATTAGTTTGTGTAGAATAAGGGTTACAATTAGGGTAGATATTTGCAATAGGCACCAACTGTTAGAAGTGTCATTCTTTATTAATTTAATTATTTCTGCTGTCGTCTACACAATAAGGTGCTTTCCCTCTTTAATTAGAGCTACCAAGCTTAAGAAAGGTATATAATAGCCTAATCTATGTACCTACTTGTTTAACTTCAGAACCCAAAGAAAAAAAGTGTCATTCTAAATACTCACGCCGTCGTCATCAGGCAAGTCCAGGGCCTGCAGCAACTCCGCCCGCGTCTGGCCCCGGCAGCCGAGTGCCAGCAGCGCCAGCACCGACTCCGCGGACAGCGGCGAGCACACGCTCGTCTTGCTCGTGCCCAACTCCTGAAATAGGTTCCTTAGGTGCATACTAATGTCTTGTTATTTTAACGGAGGGGACATTTCCTATTGCTACCTCAGGTTTTGGTTGAATTTTATCATTATTTTTATTTTGCCCGTGACTTAAGGTACCAATAAGATTGTCACAATGGCTTTCACGAAATGGTTCACTGGGATACACTACATAATTCCGAAGACTTATAATTCGGAATTGATCATAATGCCGAATTTTCACAATTCCGAATGCAATGTTTTGGTAGAAAAAAATATTTTTGATATGACTTATAACCAAACCTAACCTAACCTTATTGTGCATTTAATCAAAAATATCCACAGTATAACATAGTGTTCGGCAAAATAAAAGTTCGCAAATGAATATTCGGAATTTTAAGGTGTTCCCGGTTCATTGTCATTCAAAATGCCGTAAAAGAATTTTCTTGCGATTTCTACTAAAAACAATAATAACTACCAGAAAACTATTCTTCTAAATGCCAATAACGCTTAGACATCGGCAAACACATCTCACGCTGCGAAAATTAAAAGGCCAACCTTGACGGACGACCTTGTAGCACCAAGTTACAAATCAATACTTTTGTAATTTGTATACTTATGTGATTTTTGGTATTAAATTTACCATAGGTAGCTACAGGGCTGTATTGTAAAACTCCATGGTTGTACTAACAGACTTTAAAGAAAAAATATATAATAGTTTATTATTAACCACAGCTTAATTATTTTATTTAATAACCGCAACGTTTGTATAACGTTTTAATTTCCGGAGATATTGACTCAAACTAATAACAAAAAACACACGCCGCTATCTGCAACCACTACATTGAAAAAAAAAAACACTCACATTGCAAAATTGCAGCGCGAATTTCGCGATAGAGCGTGATATAGTCGCCTCCATGTTTAAAACGCGACTGACGCAATAAAACATGTCTGCCGCCTTTTATAGGCTGTTTGGGGTTTCCCAGAACGAAATGATCTACTGGCCGAAAACAAAAGCAACGGCTAACTCAAAACAAAACGTCACAACTCCTATAGAGTCTAAGGCATTTAAAATTAGAACTTTATTTGCATGAGGTGTTGAACTGTATGTTTAATTTGTGCAAACTGTATGTTAAATCAGTGCTAAAGCTTTTTTCTACACCCATTCCAGACCCGTGACGACACTTATGCGTCATGGTCCAAAACATCCGCTATGCTCATTACGTGTATCCGCGTCATCATAAATCTCTATTTAAACATAAGGTATTTGAGTCCCTAGGTCCCTAGGTTTAATGCATCACTTTAGTCCGCCTATACATGGCTATTATAAGTCATTTTAGATCGTGAGAAGTGAAAAGTTTTGAATTTTAATTTCCTTATAAGTAAAAGCCTTGGAAAACCATTTAAACATTGATGATGTTGCCTCTGTCGTCAGAGTGCGCGGTGGAGGGCAGGTTGGGGCTTGGCATACAACCTCCATCGCCTCAATTTTCGTTTCGGAAATATTGTCTATGGACTATTTGTTTTTGCTCTAAGAACAATCTTTTTGCTGTCGCTTTCTGCATTACAGTGACGGGTTGAGAGTAAAAATGATAGTGCTATTAAGTTGTTGTTTTTTACGTGTCTACATTAAAAGTATTACAATTAAAGATTTTTCGCAATAGAATTAAACATACATACATAACGTCACGCCTTTATTCCCAGAGTGGGGTAGGCAGAGCAACAGAATACCAACGACTCTAAACTTGTTGATAATTCTGTAACCACATTTTGCATAGTCAGGCTAAGATGTTTACCAGTGAATTAGTGACAGGTTGCAAGCCCATCGCCTAACATTACTACAAGCCCTTATTCCCTTAGTCGCCTCTTACGACATCCACGGGAAGACATGGAGTGGCACTATCCTAACCCGGCAACCACACGGGGGAACAGAATTTAACTCTTTACTAAAATGCCACAGTGACTCGAACCAACTATTTGCTCGGGTGGCCAAATCGCTTGTCTCCCTTGATAAACAATGTCTATTTTTTTCTCGCAATCTAAGTCAAAAATAGAATGTTTAACTTGTTTAACGAGTTTGTTTGTTTGTTTGTTTGTTTAACGAGTTTGTTTGTTGTGTAATGTATAACGAGATATTTTATCATTATGACTTTTTATTTTCAAGAGAATTCTTTTTATTGTCATAATGGCAAACTTTACTTCCTTGTTGAGGAATCTGTACTATTATGGTTTACCAAAAGTTGTTAAATTTGTGCAGCAAGAGAGAGTCGATAAACTTACTTATTTAGATAATTATATACTTAAATACATAGAAAACATCTCAGAGGAACAATTACTCGTGGTCATCACACATATATCTAAACCCAGCACCACTAACTTCGTAGGCAGGCTCACTATCAACTAGGCCAACGTGTCGTCAAATAACTTTGGTCTCATTTTTTCACCTCAGCAGCGAAAAATTATAACTTTGAGGTAAAAAAGACAACATGGTAAAAATTAAATGACATCCCCAGCCGCCCCGCGTGGCGCTGCACCACGACCACTTTTATATTGTTATTAAAAAAAATATAAAGTTACTTTTGTCTCACGCTAGCAGCAAAATCAAATCGTGCACACTGTTTTTAATCAGCAAAATTAACCACCTGAGGTGCTGAGGTGAAAATACAATTTTGATAGTGTTACCATTCCGAGTTGTGTTGTTAACATTCCGAGCGAACATTCGAACGAACATTCCGACGAACATTCGGAGGAACATTGGACCAAAATTGGAGAGAACTTCTTAGCAACTGAACCACGAACCGCAAGGAAGAACTCATCCTCGAACCCCGCTCATTGTCGAACCTCGCTCATTCTCAAACCTCGAACCTTGTTAAGTTTAGAATCAGTTTAACTTTAAACCTTTAACTAGAATCTTTTGTTTAGAATCGTGTAACTAGAACCATTAACCATAAAATATACAGTCCACTGAACCTGAACCCTTTTTTAATTAATCGAACGAGCTACGTAGAGACACCGTTGAGTGACCATCCTCAATAGATAGTTTATTAAATTAAAATAGAGTCAATAGGGAAAATGCATATTTTTATTCTTACGCTCTCTGGAATGTGCTATGAAAGAGAGGATAACTACGCGAAATAATTGTCGAGTAAACTTTAAAAGTCATGGTTCAGACCCTCTGCAAAAACACTATACAAAATCGACGAGAGGAAGGAGCTGTTGTTCCATGTATAAAATATAAGGACCTTACAAAGAAATTTACATTTATTTCGTAAATTATTATATCGTTGAATTAAAATATTACGTAAATAAAATGAGCATGCCGAAAAAAAACAATCTCAACATTAGAAGTTTTAAAATTTTAACTAAGTTTTGATTCTATATAAAATCTTAAACGTGTCAAAACTTAGTGTATTGCGTTTTATATGCTTTTTTACATTTTCTCCTAAATCGTATCAATGACACTTAATTCTGATTTTCATGCATGTTCTCTATTACACAACTAATTCAAATTTACAATAATAATTGGATACATTTTATAAAAAACTGTTCATTTATTTATAATTTAAAGTTAGCAGAACTCGCTGACAAAACTCTAACATTTGATTCCCGTCGATCAAGATTTTTTGTTACATTTAGAACTTCGGAAGAGTTGTATCCTCCTTTCCCTAGCGCCGCAGTATTTCATCAGAATTTCATCTATTGCGAGTAACATTGAAATGTTTGTTCGTTACGTGGAGGAGGTTTTTTTATGTTATGGAGAAGACACACGATCACTCAGGCCACCTGGTGGTAAGTGGAATCTAAGTCCCATAGATATTTGAATTCTCAAGACTATAACCCTAAGACCTCAAATGCGTTGCCAATCCTGAGGATTAAGATGGAATGCATCTATGCTAGTAATTTCACCGGTTGTCTTATCCTCACACCGAAAGACACCGGTTCATGGATAAGATGGTGGTAGCGATCCAGACGTACCCTGCACAGGGTCCTACCACCACTAAACCACCACTATGTTAGTATATTCCTATTAATAGCTCAATATAGTTTTTCTGTCTGCCGGTCTACATGTTTTTTTCGCCTTTACAGCTCAACTTCTGAACCAATTTGATAAAATTTTACCACCGATAGCTTGAAAAGTCGGAAAAGGACGTTTTTACCCGAAGACTATTAAAACAATTACATTATAAAACAATGGAGTGTTGGCCCCTACTCTTATGTATCATGGTGAATGTTGGGTGTGGTAGGACAAACATTAAAGTCGTATAAGTGCAGTTGAAACGGGTTTTTTGCGTAGTGTGTGTGGTGTGAAACTGATTTATAGGGTAAAGAATGAAAAGATAAGAGAAATGTAGACTGAAAGAAGATGTAGTGAGTTTTTTTTTTTTTTTATGTTAAGGAGAAGGCACACGAGCACTCAGGCCACCTGATGGTAAGTGAAATCTGAGACCCATAGACATTTGAATTCTCAAGATTATAATCCTAAGACCTCAAATGCGCTGCCAACCCTGAGGACTAAGATGGAATGCCTCTATGCTAGTAATTTCACCGGTTGTCTTATCCCCACACCGGAACACAACAATGCCAACACTGTTGCTTGGAGGATGGTTAATGGATAAGATGGTGGTAGCGATCCGGACGGACCCTGCACAGGGTCCTACCACCACTAAAAAAAAAAGAGAGTTGTTTCGGTGGTTTGGTCATTTGGAAAGAATGGACGAAAGAATATGGATGAAAGTGATATACAGTGCGAAAGTGCGTGCAAGGGTCGGAAGGGGCCGCCCTAGGCATACTTTTTCGAATCAAATCGGAGAAATTCTGCAATAAGGCGGAATATTATGTATCCGAAACAGACGAGCATGCATGAATCGACGTATGAATGTGGATGGAAGTAGTCTCTGCCTACCCCTCTGCAAAACAGGCGTGATTTAAAGTAGTATTTATATAAATAATTAAAACATTAAAATAACAGAAACATAAGTAGTACAAATGCTAACTTATCATTTTAAGGGATCTCTTCCGGTTAACCTTTGGGCGAGTGAGAAAAAATGTACAAATGATAGACGAGAGGAAAACATAGAAATATTTTTTTTCTAAAGCAAAGTGATGTTGTAGTAATATAATATATAATATAAAATACATACCAATATACATATACTTACCTTAGTAAATAAATGTATCAACTCGTACATATATATATATATAAAATAATTACGTATAAATAATTAGGAAAAGTCGAACGAAGTAAATGGGATCTAAGATTGATAGACATTTCACATTAGCAATCTCAAAACAACAAGCATTAGTCTTTAAAATTACAAACAAAGTTACAAGTCTTGAGAATTGAAATGTCTATGGGTATTCCACTTACCATCAGGTGGCCTGAGTGCTCATGTACCTTACCATAAAAAAGTCAGGTTTCAAACTTCAAGTTATAAACTTACTACAGAGACCTAACTCGAAATTAGGTCACTATTGTTATGAAGGTGCGACTTGTACCATTAGTTATTCTGTGCCTGCACTAACACTTCCCAGAAATTGGGCGGATGACGTCAGCAGTCATTTGTTTTCGGCTAGCATGAGACCAGGGGAAAAAATAGTGCCTGTACTCCTCAGTCGTCTCGTGACCATGGAGCCGAAAACATCGCGCTCGCTGGCGAGTTTCGCGGCGAAGTTTTGCAATGTGAGTGAGTGTTTGGTTGCGGTCATGGCATGGTGAAGGACACGGCTATTATTATTGTGAATAATGAAGTTGCCATTGCTCGGTTAAAAAGAGTAACGTAGAATTATCCAAAAATGATAATAAATAAACTTCATCAAACTATAAAGAAAGAAATAAAATAATTTTATTTCTGCAAAATGATACATTTTTACTTAAGACTAACATTTTGTAAAGCTAATTACGGTAGAAAATGAAAAATTTAAGATAGCATAAATTAACTTGACATGCAGGATTTTAATTAATTATGTTATGTTTAATGTCCCCGTGTGGTTGCCGGGTCTTCCCGTGGATGTCGTGAGAGGCGACTAAGGGAACAAAGGCTTGTAATACTGTTAGGCGATTGGCTTGCAACCTGTCACTAATACACTGGTAAACATCTTAGCCTGACTATGCAAAATGTGGTAACAGAATTATCGACAAGTTTAGAGTTGATGGTATTCTGTCGCTCTGCCTACCCCACTCTGGGAATAAAGGCGTGACGTTATGTATGTGTATGTATGTTTAATGTAACAGGTTGCGAAAAGTGAACCCACTCCGCATGGTGTCGAGACACTCAGGAGTGTCTCGACGCTGATCTTCCGTGGATCCAACACTGTGAAATTAGGTCAAAGTTTTAATAGTGAACCACTGTCCACTGTCACTGGACCTTTTTAGGGTTCCGTACCCGTAAAACGGGACACTATTACTAAGACTCCGCTGTCCGTTCGCCCGTCCGTCTGTCTGTCACCAGGCTGTGAACCTTGATAGTTAGACAGTTGAAAGCTTTTTTTAAATATCTCCGCCGTTAGTAATGAGTTTAATACGGGATCCCCTTGAAATATCGAAACTCTTTTCACCGAAATCGTATTTTCGTGTCGTTTCACCGAATTTCATTTCTTCGAAAGCTACTTTCTGCTGAAACCTTATCGATTTTAGGTCATCTTAGATTACGTAGGTTAGGTTAGACCTGTGACCACCAAAAAATTCTAACTTCTGCATGTTGCCTGTCGATGAAATGAAAATTCGGCGAAGTAAACCATTCGATGAAATGAATGTCGACATTTCAAGGGTAAACCGGTTTGATACGTTTATTTTACTCCTAGGAAGAAAACAAAGCACTCCGTGTCTTGGATTTTCGAAAGGAAAACCATCCTCGGTTTGAAAAATGGTTTTGTTCGTGATACAACTTGAATTATCCTGTTTTGCAGGAGTTGGGCACGAGCAAGACGAGCGTGTGCTCGCCGCTGTCTGCGGAGACGGTGCTGGCGTTGCTGGCGCTCGGCTGCCGGGGCCAGGCGCGCGCGGAGCTACTGCAGGCCCTGGACTTGCCTGATGACGACGCCGTGAGTATATGACAGGAAGCTAAGCTAAGTATCCTATCCTCATAATCATGACCTACTATGAGTTACATCACTTATTCAGTAACCTCCTTTATCAACCTTTATCTTAAAAAGTGTTTACACAATAATAAATAAGAGAACTTACAATGTGAACTCATTAGTCTATGAGTCTACATAAAACTCTGTTAAATTGCGGATAACTCCTCAAAAGAAAACCCTAAAAGTACGGACTTGAACTCCCATAAATAATAAGAATTAATGCTATCCATACAAAGAAATACTTTTATCTACACAGATATCATTAAACCTCCATGATGCGTTCAAAAACCGCAAACTACGACTTACATAAAGATAAACTGTTTTGTTAGAACAAATTTCTGTGAAAATGTTATTATTGCTTAATAATTACATGAAATTCGATATCATTATTACATACATTCATCATTCATCTCTAAAAGGTTAGCTGGAAAAGATCCCTCAAAGGGATAAGTTCGCCTTTGTCCATTATTTTATTGTATTTTTTCTGTTTTATTTTGTACAATAAATTGTTTACATACATACATAGTATAATACATGCAAATTTCGAACATCTTTGAAAAAAAAGCAATTTTATTTGTCCTTAATTCTAATATAGCTGAGATGACTTTTTATTCGAACTGAAATGTCAATTGGATACAATTTTGACAAATCTCGCATGCTACTTGATATCGAACGATTTGATAGTAGAGGCCGACTCTATGAATTAAACTGTATCCAAGCTTGTTTGGAACTAACTAATCGATTTGAATACTAATTAATAATCTTCTTTCCCAGATTCGTTCGACATTCGCACTCCTCACATCAACCTTAAAGTCTGTTAAAGAATCCACTTTAAACATGGCGAACAAGATTTACTTGCAGAAGGGAGCAACCCTGAAGTCTGGGATAAAGAAGGACGCAAAAAAAGTGTTTGGTTCTGACCTGGAACAGCTGGATTTTAGCACGAGGAAGGCTGCGGTGAGAGTGATTAATCAATGGGTTAGTTATTGCTCTTATAATGTCGAAGGTTACCGTAGTTAGTGAAGGTGTACCAGGTTGTTTATCAAAGTTTCTGAATTTTAATATTGTTACGTACGTTGGGGTAGGTAACTGATAGAAATGCACGAACACAGAAGGACTGTACAATATCTGACTTCGATTATAAGTACCTACTTCTTTTTTGGATGTAGAATAGTTTCTATAATGCATTTTTGAAAACGAGAAAATGCGGAAAACTATAGGATAAAAGCTACGCCATAACAAACATTCGGGACCCAGTGGGACGTGGGAGTACTAGGGGGGGCTCATTACTTGAGAATTGCACAAGAATTCTACTGTGGATCTGCTCCGGCGCTGCGGGATGAGCAATCGTATTTAAACATAAAACCTTCATTGAGCAATCAAGCGTCAGGTATTTAAAAAACGAATTACAAATACCATATACATGTTTGTATTTAAATTTTTATTTGCCTGACTCTGATACCAACAACATCTGTAAAATGTGGAATGCAATAAATATAGTATAGAGTATTGAGTATGTGTACACTATCGAACTTGTCTTTTATAACTGGCAAACTAGCAACGTATGACGATTGACTTAATGTAATCTACTTCCATATACAGGTGGCGCGGCAAACAAACAATTTGATCACAGACGTGGTGTCTGCTGAGACTTTTAAAGAAGATACTTGCATGCTATTGATCAATGCTATATATTTTAGGGTAAGTTTAAAAAAATATATATATTTGTTCAAATGATAACTTACATAGCTACTATAAATATTTATTCCCGCCAAACTGTTACGTTTGATGGCGAGACGAGCTTAGTTTTTATACAACTTAACCTATTAAACTTATCCTATGAAAACAAATAAAAACTTATAGTGGGTCACAAAGACACAATACATATGTATATGTCACACACACATAATACAGTATAACATAGCAACGCAATAATATGCACGCGCCCAAATATATATATGTACCCACATGCATACTCAATCATGGCAAGTTGAGAAAACACTTTTTTAATCTAGTTTTTGTTATTGCTTTGCTTAATTTAGGACTTTGTCTCAACAATCTAAATTTATTGAATATTACATGTATATTATTTTATTCATTAGCAAGCTTAATAAGTTTATCATTTAAATCAGTTGTGAAAAACTAAAGTGTACGTGTTAATTATTCTTTCATCGCGTTAAAAAGTTCTGAGACCCAATTATTGTGGGTTCGAGATGATTCTTCATGCGAGATAATATGTCTAAAATTGTATGCAGTTGACAGTTCATCTCGCATGAAAAATAATCTTGAAGTCACGAGAATTGGGTCCCTGAAGCAATTTAAGAGTGGTAACCTGACAAAATCCTATCAACTTCAATTAAGTTTAATAATTCAGATATATTATACATTGTCTTTGGAAACGAATCTCACAAGCTAACACATTTTAAAAACAACCAAAAAGACACTATTGTATATCTGAAAGAACCAGCTGTGACCTGTACCCAGGGAAGATGTTTATTTATTATTCTGTACTACAGTACTGTTTGTTCTTTATCGGAAGATATAGCGATATTTAATTATAACATACATACATACATAACATCACGCCTTCATTCCCAGAGTGGGGTAGGCAGAGCTACAGAAATACCAACAACTCTAAAAAGACATGTTAATAATTCTGTAACCACATTTTGCACAAGTAAGCTGAGATATTTACTAGTGTATTAGTGACAGGTTGCAAGCCCATCGCCTAACAATACTAGAAGCCTTTATTCCCTTAGTCGCCTCTTACGACATCCACGGGAAGACATGGAGTGGCACTATTCTAACCCGGAAACCACACGGGGCCCAATTATAACAAATATATAATAATCAAAAACCTTGCTAACATTTTAGGGTAAATGGATGTATCCATTTGAGAAGAAATTTACAAGAGATCGAGAATTCCATGTAAACAAAGAGACTACTATTAAGGTACCTCAGATGTATATGCATGACATAGACTACGCTTACGGATGCAGTACAGAGCTGAAGGCAAAAGTGAGTAACATGATGTGGAAACACCGCCCTGAGCATTTACATTTATCATTTCATGTGGCGTTCTAATCTTTAAACCCACAGTTACTTCGAATACCTTATCAAGGTGGAGAAGCAAGTATGTTGATCGTGCTGCCAGACGAAATTGAAGGTCTGAACAGAATGTTGGAACAGCTAGCAAAGGGACATGACCTAATGAAAGACATTAGGGCTATGAAGAGAACTATGCTTAACATCATGATACCAAAGTTTAAAGCTGAAATTACGATAGATTTAAAAGAAGTTTTAGCCAAGGTAAGAATGTTTTTTAGGGCTACCTGATTGTAAACGAGCTCTGAAACCCAATCATAATTTTTTTTCAAACTGAACACTTCAATCTCAACACTGCAAACATCTTACCAACCGCAGAGTTAACCCTAGGGACTAAATTCGAATGTATATGGTAGGTATATATTTTAGCGGTGTCTTTCCTCCATAGAGGAACATACACAGGCAGGCGATTTAAGGGTCAAGATGGTAGTAGATTCCAAAGGACCCTGCGGTGTAAATTTGATTCGTCTATTGATGTATTGCCAAACAACTTAGTTTACAGAAGTAGCGGATATAATTTTGTACAACCCATAAATTAAAAAAAATGCATGTTTCAGCTGGGAATTAAATCCATATTTGACAAGAAAACATCTGACATCGACATGCTGACGTCAAACAAGAGGCTTTTTGTGTCAGAAGCTATCCAGAAGACTTTCATTGAAGTGGATGAAGTCGGCACAGAGGCGGCGGCTTGCACCAGTCAGTATAGTTTTATTCCTTCTAATACCATGGCAGAACTCACGGCTAGTGGCTACATTGACCCTAATAAAATATAAAATAGGCCGCATTGGCACTTCTCAGAGTACCTATTTATTACTTTAACGAAACACCTTTCAAAGAAACTTATCATGCAGAATTTTCATTTCATCGAAAGTCATTTCATTTCTTACCGCATGAGGTTATTATTTTGGTAGTCACAAGTTTAACCTAACCTAACCTACGTCATCAATGTTAAGGACTTCCTAAAAGCAACATGGTTTCAGCATAAAATAGTGTTCGGTGAAATTAAATCTATGAAGATCCAATCGATGAAGTGAATGCAATAAAAGGATTGGTTACTCATTTTTCAAGCCAATCCACCAGCCCTTTTCAAAATCAGACTCTGTTTAAAGAGTAATCATAACAAAATATCATGAGATTTTCTCTACCGTGGATAGGTATAATTATGTGCAGTAGTGGACGGGTAAAAACTGACTATGATGAATATTACTGAATCTGCAGGATAATTTGTTGAAGCTATAAAAACAGAAACTGTTACCATGCAATATAAATCACGTGAAAAGGTTTCGATTTGTTTTTTACATGAATTGTGTTCTAGACATTAATGCTTTTACATGATTTTAATACTAAGTTACATGGTTTCATGTCTGGCCTGAGCCAAAAATATTGACGGTTAGATTTTCATTAACCATTTGACCCCGACCATTGTCAGTAATATGTAATTATAATTTAAACCAAAAAAAACACGACTGCAATACAAATATTAACTGAAAAGCGAAAAACCAGCTTTAAATATCATCTATAGCAAATGGTAAGGGCACTTATTTAACTTGAGTATGAGAAAACGTGTTCCAGGCAAAGAGCATATATTTTTTTTGACATTAACAACTTTTCCTAGCGTTTAAGCTACAACAGAGCGTGTCAAAGTAATAAACTTACATAAATATGCTTAAAAATCATAAGTCATAACCCTTCCTCGCACAGGTTGGGTAAAAAAAAGAACATGGTTACAAAAAAATGCCACCCCTTTTTTAGAGTTCTGTAGTCAAACTAAGAACCCTTATAGTTTCGCCATGTCCGTCCGTCCGCAGCCTAGTACAAAGACTATTAGTACTAGAAAGCTGCAATTTGGCATGAATATGCATATTAGTCACGCCAACAAAGTAGTACAATAAAAGTAAAAAAGTATTTTTTTAGTGTACCTCCCCTACACGTAACGTAGGGATGTATTTTTTAACTTACCGGCTTCGAAACCCTACACTGAGCATAGTCCGACCTGCTCTTGCCCGGTATTTCAATATTGTGTTCTATTTGCTCCTATAAAATAACACGAGATCATGAACATTTGCTTTGCAGAGTGCCGCTTAGTGTTCATGTGTGCGAGACGGGAACCAAATACGAATTTCATAGCCGACAGACCTTTCCTGTACATCCTTAGATGTCACGAGATACCTATCTTCATAGGAGTTTACACAGGAAGCGAGTACGTATAAACAAATATAATACAAACACGAAAAACAAGTATGAATGACGTCTCGTTAAAATTTGACATTTGCTACATACTCGTACAACATGTGTCAATTTTAACGAGACGTCACATTTTAACGAGACGTTTTGAAAATAGGAACCCAGGGTAAGGGAATTAAGTGTTGTAGTACTGTTAGGTGATGGGCTGGCGACCGGCCAATAAAACACTGATCTTAGCCTGATTGTGCAAAATGGGTTTACAGAATTTTTAACAAGTCTTTTTAGAGTGGTTGGTATTTTTGTAGCTCCGCCTACCCCATCCTGGGATTGAAAGCGTAATGTATTGTTTTTGATGTTGTTGTTGCTTCTATAAGTTAAGAGATTTTTAAATGGTACATTTGGCTTCCAGAGAACAGTGACATATCCCACTATGCGAGACGGAAAAACACCATGACGTTCTTGGCCACCAGGCTATTACTACACCTCCTCACAAATCAAAAGTTTTAAGAAGGAAGTGGGTAAGCATAGACGAAAATAACAAAATACAAGGGATATATACACCTATTATACCGTAACTCTGTAAAGTTATATGTGATTTGGGGCTCTGTATTTTTTTTGTATGTCAAGAGGTTGTTGTAATTGGGACATTGTCTTACAGTCGGATTTCAAATGCAGCATCGTCTGAGAGAACACGAGGTGCATAGTCAACCGACTTTTCCTCCTCACATGTCCAAGATACCTAATTTCAAAGCAGTTTACGAAGAAGAGAGTAAATTAAACCAAAACCAGTAAAACGAAAGATGTACAAATATTTATAATAATTTTTTTATGAATTAAATAGTTTAATTTGAACTGTAGTGTTTCTTTTTCCATACGGTATAATATGATAAAAGGTAGTTGAATGGAGCATTAACTGACAGTGGCCCCCAAAATACAATGTCATGCATGTCATCGTGTGAGATGGAATACGAGGTTCACAGCTAACAGAGTCACAACAGGCACGAGATACTCTTCTCAAAAGGAACAAGTATAGGAAGATAATGCGCACAGTTCTTTAACTGTAACTTTCTAAATTAAATGGTACCTATTTTTCTTTATATTTCACAAACACAATACAAGGCAAAATAAAGAAAAGAAACGTACGTACGGTAAAGTTGTAACTACGCTACACTGCGGATGTGAGCTACGTTTATGGCATGGACGCGTACAACAATCGTTTACAAATATCCATTAAAACACCGCCCTTGACCCTACTAACATCGATCGTCTTCAAACTGAACGGTAGAGGACTAATGGCTAATTTCGGCTTACTATTATGAATTGATGCAAAATGAGGTTACAGAATTATTAACATGTCTTTAGAGTTGTTGGTATTTCTGTAGCTCTGCCTATCCCACTCTGGGAATGAAGGCGTGATGTTATGTATGTATGTATTATGAATTGATCTTATAGTCGCTCTTGCTCTCTTACTCCAAAGCTCTTGTGTATGGAATTGTCATGAATCGTGCGCTTTCTGCGCTTTCTTTATAAACTATCACATGGTTGGTGGTGGGTGGCTGGTGCCACTCCATGACTTCCCGTGGTCGTCGTAAGAGGCGACTAAGGGAATACGGGCTTGAAGTACTGTTAGGCAATGGGCTTGCAACCTGTCACTAATACACTGGTAAACATTTTAGCCTACTTGTGCAAGATGTGGTTACAGAATTATAAACAAGTCTTCACAGAGTTGTTGGTATTTCTGTAGCTCTGCCTACCTACCCCACTCCGGGAATGAAGGCGTGATGTTTTTTTTATGTTAAGGAAGGTTAGGTTAGAAAGAAAGAAGGGTAAGTGTAATCTGAGACCCATAGACATTTGAATTCTCAAGACTATAATCCTAAGACCTCAAATGCGTTGCCAACCCTGAGGACTAAGATGGAATGCCTCTATGCTAGTAATTTCACCGGTTGTCATATCCCCACACCGGAACACAACAATGCGAACACTTTTGCTTGTTATGTATGTATTATCCCACCAAAAACATAAATGTAAAAAAGGAGAGCCAAGTTCAATACAAAAATTATTCTCTGCTGTGGGCTTCGCCGCAAAAAGAATGGAGATCTGAGATTGAGTGCCAAGTTGTATGCAAAATCCAAATATGTAGTCTAAGGGCTGACTTGGCTGGTTTTCCCATACGAATTATTATTAAGTACCTACTTTTACACAGTCATGGAAGAGCCTTATGTTCGATGGGTAGTTTCTACCAGCAAGCCAAATTTTCGGAATAATAAAATAAGAACCGAAAGGTAACAGGTTTAGAACATGCGAAGGCTATATAATTACCTATCTGCATACCAAATTTTAACTCTCTAGGTCATCTGGAACTGGGTTAGAGTTTTGGTCTATAGGTCAGTCAATGATAAAAATGAGGAATTTTGGACATTAATATCTAAATAACCGTTTGAGATAAGCTTATGAAATTTAGAACACATATGTATCTCGCAAGTCTCAATATATGAGCCAAATTTGATACGTTTATGTAAAATAGTTTTTGATTTATGAGGGGGTCAAAAGTGGCTCCAAATGGTTCGTGTAATATTACACACGGTGCGGCTCGCCAGTTCTGTCTCTTGAACTTGGCTTGACACGCTCCCGCGTGTCTAGATCTACATAGCTGGTTAATTTAATTGTACCCTTCCGCTTATCTTCATGGAGCCCGTGAATTATTCGTTGGAAACGCGGAAGTAATACGACCACATGCATATAATACGGATTCTGCGAGGCAGCCTGAACAGCAGAGCCAAAGTGTAAGATAAGAGAAGTAGTTAATCTTCAAACAAAGGTACAATGCGCGGCTTGCATGTGTGCGTAACGCGTCCGTCCGTACGGCTGTGGGCTGCGCTAGCCACGCACACGAAACGACATCTAGCCACTGACTTCAAACTATGTCAGTGGCTAGATCATCGCTGATAGCCGAGGATGCTGGCGATCGAGCCCGGACCGGGCATAGCGTTTTGTTGAAGGTAAGGTGAGTGACGAGGTTGTGATGTGAAGATCGAAGCTGTCATTTCGTTCTACAGACCGCTCGACACAGCGCTCTGCTCTCCTAAGCCAATAAGCAGTATCTCAAATTCACTAGCCAAAGCAGATTCAATCCTATCCTGGTAGCAATAAGGTTTCATTTGCTACAGGAATTTTGTCTGAGATACTGTTATTTCTTAGCAGGGCAGCCTGGACACCGAGCACACGCATAAAATGCTCATGACGCAGTCCGAATGAGACTTATTGTCGCGGATAGGCATTGTATTGACGTATTGTGATATTGTTTGAGTTTTTTACAATTTATCTAATACTGTTTCCCACGACTCCGGCGTTTATTACTATTCCGCGTGGATCCGTTCAATGTTTAGGGATAAAAATTACCCTATGTTCTCCAGGACTCAAATTATCTCCATACTAATTGTGTTAATCCAGGGTATGAGCTATCTCCATTTCAAAATTCATCCAAATCCATCCAGCCGTTGCAGCGTGAAAGAGTAACAAACTAACACAAACGCATAAACTTTCCCATTTATAATAATAGGTAGTTGTATTTTTGACATATAATAATAAAAACTCCACGTGTCGCTTTGATCGTACATACATACTACGAACAAAATCAGGGCTAGGATTCTACACGGTAATAACGATATCGTCTTTGACGTGTTTCCGTATTGTCAACGTTTTGCTAACTCTTGTCATTTACAATAATGGCGACTGTAACATAAAAGATTCTAAAACACGTCAAACGCGATATCGTTGTAACGCAGTAGAATAGAGGCCCAGGAAACATACTTGCTGGCCGAAAATAAAAAGTTCATGGTTGCGTCCATCCATTAAAAAGAAATCAGCTATCACGAAGGCTTAACCGTTAGCTAATTTAGGGTTATAGAAAATAAACTTGTTATGACACGTGATTTGCAACCGTATGAGGAGCATATTAAGTACAAAATCGTCTGCTCTCAGTATCAGTTAGGTTTTCCTGGCGGTAAATTGATGCGTAATTCTTTGAATTCTAGATTCAAGGTCAGTTTTTGTCTACGTTATTAGGAACTGACGACATCATAACTCATAAGTAAGTAATTACCAGTGGCGTAGCGTAGGTTTGAGTCGCCGGGCGCATGCAAATTGCTTCGCCCCGTTATTTATTTCTACAGAACAAAACAAACATAACATCACGCCTTCATTCCCAGAGTGGACTAGGCAGAGCTACAGAAATACCAACAACTCTAAAGACATGTTAATAATCTGTAACCACATTTTGCACAAGTAGGCTGAGATGTTTACTAGTGTATTAGTGACAGGTTGCAAGCCCAGCAACGACATCCACGGGAAGACAAGGAGTGGCACTATTCTAACCCGGAAACCACACGGAAGACTAAAATAGTTAGTTATTCAACTATTAATAGGATTGTGAAGCGATGCCTAAATCGCGTAGCTGGGCGTTTTCCAGAAAAAGTGTACATCGCTAAGGGTCTAAGGACAAAGTTGAGAAAATATAACTTTTTCCATTTCGTCACGAAAATTAGCCATACATTTAGATACGTTAATTTTCGTGACGAAATGGAGGAAGTTAAATTTTCTTAATTTTGTCTTTAACGATGTACACTTTTTTCGGAAATCGCCCAGCTGTCAAAAATAATCCATACTTTAGCTCCGGCCGATAATGTTTCTCACCCCTGAATCTAATCCGATTTCCACGATTTTTGAATGTGTTGTAGATATTATGAAAAACTAGGTGTGCACGTTTCCGCTTTTTTTTTTTTTTTCATTCCATTAAATATTTTCTTGAAATGGAAAACGTAGAGACATAGTTTTCATAAAATGTATAATATATTTGAAAATCGTAAAAATCTGACGTTTTAGGGGAGAAAAACGTCATCGCATTTTGTATGGTCATTTTTTGCTTCACAGTCCTCGAAAATTAAATATGACTACTATTTATTGCGAAAATTTTGCCGCTCCCTACAGAGCCGTCTTATGTCAACCCTTAATTTTTCGCCGATCCTGTACTCCTGTACCTGGTGGAAGCTACCCAAACTCCACTCTTAATCAGCGTGTGAGAAGGCAGAGAGTATGCATAGAGTAGGTAATTTAGAAACTGCGGTTATGAATGTATGAATTTGTGTATAACAAAAGTGTAGTATTTCAGGCAACAGAGTCTACAAGATTTGCTAAGCTTCACCGTACTATTTACCCATCTGCTGGAAGGAGGTATATATATACGTCTATTTCCGGGAGCACTCTGCAACCTAAAAGACTTTGTAGGAAGAGAGGACAATAGAGAGATCTCTCTCCAGGCGGGTGTTATGGCTGGGGACCGAAGTCCATTTGGATGAAGTTGGAAGTTATATAATTTAACCGACTGAAGAAACTTCGTTAGCGCGATGTAGCGCACTGTCAGATTGCGCTGTCTGACGCTGGTGGCGCTGGCAAGTTGTTTGTTACAAGTTGTCAATAGGTCGCCACAACTTCAAGAAAATAAACATTTTGAGGTGTTATTCGAATCGTCTATATTTTCGAACTAAGATAATGAAGAGAATTAATCTTGACATTAAATGTCTCAAATGAAATCAAATAAATAGTCTACCCTAAATATATAAACAATGTAACACTAACACCTTGATTCTAAAATTGTGACGGAAAAATCAAAACGTCCATAAGTGTTAAGTACCTATATACCTTAATACCACGTAGCACATATAGACTCATATTTAAATAATATAAAAATAGCTGGACTGATATTTTTAGTCAACCCTCTTGCAATATATTTATTAATATATTTAATTTCATATAAAATAGTTATTATCCATAAACCAGTTCGGTGAAGGTCGGTTTATACTCGGATCCTATACTTTATGCTATTCTGAACACATAAAAGATGATGCTGCCTACTTAACTTGCATGTAAGTAAAGAAATTCAGAACTCAATACATATTGTGAAGTTAGCTGAAACTGTGACGCTCAGAGGCTTTTAATAGCCTTGCAGGGTTTAAACACGGTCCTAAGTTGAGCCCTAACTTTGGAATAAAATAGCCTTTGTGAGTTTTGATGGGCTTGCAACCTGTCAAAAATACACTGGTAAACATCTTAGCCTGAATGTGCAAAATGTGGTAGCAGAATTATTAAAAAGTTTTTAAGAGTTGTTGGTAATTCTGTAGCTCTACCTACCCCACTCTGGGAATGAAGGCGTGATGTTGCATACTTACATAACATCACGCCTTCTTAATAATAATTAATTACTGCATTTTGATGATTTTGTAACTGCATTTTGTACAATCAGGCTAAAATGTTATTTATGTACCTATTGTATGAATTTTGATACTATCATTATTTTTAAGGTGATTATAATGACACAAAAAAAACCGTTAAACGGTAATTCTTTTTAATAATTACAATATTCACTATAAATGTAGTACTACGAAAATATCCTAGACTAGTTCAAGCAACAGTGTTCACAAGATTTTCTAAATAATTCAATTGCAGGCTTAGCGACTTCGACGGCAAAGTCAGCTTTGGAGGGAATGGTTTCCTGCCCGTTTCTGTACACTCCGACGAAAACAGGAACCGTGCGAGCCCTCAGCAGGAAAAGGAAGGGCCGGTTTGCCTTGAAGGGGGTTTGAGGCGGTTTGAAGGTTCACACAAACTTATAACCCCCCTTTTTGCGTCGGGGGTTAAAAAATAGCTGGACTGATATTTTTAGTCAACCCTCATGCAATATATTTAATCTAATATATAAAATTCTCGTGTCATGGTGTACGTTATTGAACTCCTCTGAAACGGCTCGACCGATTCTTATGAAATTTGGTGTGCATATCGGGTAGGTCTGAGAATCAGCCAACATCTATTTTTCATACCCCAAAAAGACATTAAAAAAAATTGCAGCGGGCGAAGCCGCTGGCGGGTCGCTACTTTCATATAAAATACTATTCACCCATAAATCAGTTCGGCGAAGGTCGTTTTATACTCGGATCCCATACTTTATGCTATTCTGAACACATAAAAATGGTCCTGACTACTTAACTTGAATGCATATACAAAAATACAAAACTCAATACGTATTGTGAAGTTACCTGAAACTGTAACGCTTAGGGGCTTTTAATAGAGCCTTGCACGGCTTACACATGGTCCAAAGTTGAGTCCTAGCATTGGAATAAAAAAACCTTTGTGAGTTATGATGGAAACCTGTTACAAATACACTGGTAAACATCTTAGCCTGACTGCAAAATGTGGTTACAGAATTATTAACAAGCATTTTAGAGTTGTTGGTAATTCTGTAGCTCTGCCTACCCCACTCTGGGAATGAAGGCGTGATGTTACATACTTACATAGCATCACGCCTTCTTCCCCAGAGTGGGGTAGGCAGAGCTACAGAATTACCAACAACTCTAAAAAAACTTGTTGATAGTTCTACACCCGCATTTTAAACAATCAGGCTAAGATGTTTTGTATGTTTTGATTCTATAACTGTTTTTAACGTGATTATAATGATACAAAAAAGCATTAAATAGTAATATTTTTAATAATTACAATAATCACTACAAATTTCGTACAACAAAAATGCTCTACACTAATTCAGGCAACAGTGATCACAAGATTTGCTAAACAATTCAATTGCCGGCTTAGCGACTTCGACGGCAAAGTCAGCTTTGGAGGGAATGGTTTCCTGCCCGTTTCTGTACACTCCGACGAAGACAGGAACCGTGCGAGCCCTCAGCAGGAACAGGAAGGGCCGGTCGGCCTTGAAGGGGGTAAGCGGCGGTTTGACGGTTGCACAGCATCTTACTTCGCTAACTGAAACGAGAATCAAGATGTTGACTGATAAATAAAAAAATATCATGTAACACGTTACATATGTATGGTTTCGATAAAAATGCAACATTAAATACTCAAGGTAAAGTTCCCCGGATAGATCTTGCAAAGAGTTATTGAAAGCCTTGCTAAGGTTTAAAAATTGTTTTGGGTATGACCCCTGCTTCGCCGTACTATTTACCCATCTGCTGGAAGGAGGATTATGTTTTTCAAACTTATGAGTATGTATGTATACATGTCTATTTCTGGGAGCACTCTGCAACCTAATAGACTTCAAGAAAATAAATATTTTGAGGTTTTATTCGAATCGTCTTTATTTTCGAAGTAAGACAATGAAGAGAATTAATCGTGACAATAAATGTTTCAAATTAAATTAAATAAATAGTGAACCCTAAATATATAAACAATATAACACTAACACTTTGATTCTAAAATTTTAACGTTAAAATCAAAACGTCCGTAAATGTTAAGTACCTATATACCTTAATACCACGTAAAACATATAGACTCATATTTAAATAATATAAAAATAGCTGGACTGATATTTTTAGTCAACCCTCTTGCAATATATTTATTTTTAAGAGTTCTCTATAGGTACAGGTAGGTGGGGTAGGCCCCACTCTGGGAATGAGGGCGTGATGTTGCATAGTTACATAACATCACGCCTTCTTAATAATAATTAATTACTGCATTTTGATGATTTTGTAACTGCATTTTGTACAATCAGGCTAAAATGTTATTTATGTACCTATTTTATGAATTTTGATACTATCATTATTTTTAAGGTGATTATAATGACACAAAAAAACCGTTAAACGGTAATTCTTTTTAATAATTACAATATTCACTATAAATGTAGTACTACGAAAATATCCTAGACTAGTTCAGGCAACAGTGTTCACAAGATTTTCTAAATAATTCAATTGCAGGCTTAGCGACTTCGACGGCAAAGTCAGCTTTGGAGGGAATGGTTTCCTGCCCGTTTCTGTACACTCCGACGAAGACAGGAACCGTGCGAGCCCTCAGCAGGAACAGGAAGGGCCGGTTTGCCTTGAAGGGGTTTGAGGCGGTTTGAAGGTTTCAGATAATGCTACGCCGCCAGCTGAAACGAGAATGAAGGTGTTGACTGGTAAGATACATGAAATACATCATGTAATACGTTACACATATACGTTAAATACTCAAGGTAAAGTCGCCCGGATAGATCTTGCTAATAGTTATTGAAAGCTTTGCCATGGTTTGAAAATTGTTTTGGGTAGGTTACCTGCTTTGCCGTTATTTTTAGTTTTTACCTATCTGCTGGAAGGAGGGATATGATTTTCAAACGTATGAGTATGTATGTACTTCTGAACACACTCTGTAACTTAAAAGGCTTCAAGAAAATTAACATAATATTATAAGGTGTTATTCGAATCGTGTTAATTTTCGAACTAAGACAATGAAGTCAATTATTATTTTAAATAATGACAATAAATGTCCTAAATGAAATCTAATTAATGGCTTACCTTAAATATATAAACAATGTCACATGAACACCTTGATTCTACCATTTACACAGAAAAAGTGCGTAAATGTTAAGATTTAACGACGAACGGTACTAACTTAATTAAACAAAAAACCCAAATGAAAAGCGAAAAACAAGCTCTACACATATACAGAAATTTGTAAGAGCAATAATATTGTTATGCACCTTGCAATGATGCTTTCGTATACTTCGTTAAGAAATAGCCAGGGCTGTAATAAAGCTGTTTTCGCTTTTCATTTGATATGTTTGTCGTAGTTGGGTTTTTTGTTTTTCTTTTTATTAAGGTTTTTTCTTGTGACCTTTTGTCTATTGTATACTTTTTAGTGATTATTATAGCAAATAATACCATTGCACTTTGGTACCAAACGAATTCAGTTTTAAGATCCTATTTCTACGCAATGGTGACAAACGGTTTAGTTTCACCACAAAGTTCATAAAATATTAACTTTAATTGGCCAAATAAATTCACCGTTGAGGACTTTAAAAGCCTAAGGTTCTACTAAATTGGATACTCACAGCCAGTAGCAGCCGCGGCTTCAGTGCCAGACTCGTTCACCATGATATACGCCTTCTGTACGGCATGCGACACGCACAGTCTTTCAGAGCTCGTCAACATGTCGATCTCTGATGTTGCTTCGTTGAAAATGCGTTCGATTCCCAACTAAAAATAATTAACGACTACAAACTTATCTCTAAACATGGTTACCGATTAGAGTTTAAAAGGTAAGTAAAAACCGTCGGTTCGGTATGGCCTGAATCACACTTGGATGGATATTTATTATTAGCCGTCTGTTTTTGGGGTTTGCACCAAACTAATTTTTATATTATAACTTCTGCTTATAGCGGTCCAAATCTTTTATTGGCTTTCGTGTTTTGAAAATATTTTAATATCAATATTTCCGATTGTTTCACAATCATACCTTTTGTAACAGATCTTTTAGATCAATTTTCGTTTCTGCCTTAAACCTCGGTATCCTTATGTCAAGAGCTTCGTCCTTCATTGCTTCTATGTCAGCCATCAGATCGTGACCGGCTGCTAGCTGCAGCAGCACGTTACTCAGACCCTCGATCTCATCCGGCAGCACGAACACCATGCTCGACTGGTAGACTGATTGGTAGGGCATTTCTAAAAACTATGGAAAAGACTTAATTACCTGCCATACAGCAGTTGCAAAACTTGTGTTGTTTCTTTATACTGATCGGCTTCCTCCGTTTATCTTTAAATCAATAGACAAATATACCGTCATTAGTACGAATAGCTGGTGTGATAGTGACAGCCAGACTAACGTTATTAAGAAGCTGGGAGTATTGTACATAATAGACACTGCATTGGTATTGAGGCAAGGAGTCACAAAAAGCACAGTATAATAATAGCTAAAGCAGTAGCTCAACTCCAGAAATAAATATCTACGCTTAATCGGAGCGTCAGGGTTGTATTACAATACAATACAATACAAAACACTTTATTGTCCACCGAACAAAAACATTACGCAGAATTTGCACAATTTAGAAGACCCAGGTAAACAACAGGCGGTCTTATCGCTGATTAGCGATAAGACCGCCGCATTCATAATATTTAATCATTTATGTAAAGTATATGTGTCTGAATGTGTCCGTGTGTTGTGTGTGTGGTGGCCGCCATTTTGAACTTTTTAGACAAATAACTATTGCATCAAAATTGAGAGGTACAGGTAGAACAGAATCATAAACGAAATAGGATATCACACAGAATGAAGAAGTGGCCGCCATTTTAAACTTCGTAGTTCTTTAACGGATAAAAACACGATACATGGGATTACACTGTGCAAAAAGTCAATGGTAAAATGTAAATAATATCTTGTGATTTGATACTTCTTCAAAATTCTTCTGTAATTAAATGATAATACAAAAATGTATGTCCGCTATGGATCATCTTGCCAAGTTAACTTTGCTAAGAGCGGTTAATAAAATATGATAAATAATGTGGGGTCTAAATTATAACAACTCTATAAGTGATTTCTACACAATCGTTTTTTAAATCATCATCATTTCAGTTGAAAGACAGATGTGGCCTCCCCCAGGGTTCGCCACTAGGACCGGTGCTGTGCTAATTGCACCCATCGGTATCTCGCTATTGGGTATCTTAGCCACGTCGTCGGTAGAAATCAAAATCTCAATTTTCAAATTTGAGGCAACCGTTGAAATTACTAGCTTAAGGCTCTATCTTAGTCTTCAGGAGGGTTGCCAACGTATTTGCGGTCTTAGGATTGTAGTCTTTAGATTGTAGTTTTCACAATACAAATCGGTCATAGATGCCATTTACCATCAGGTGGCTTGCGTGTGTGCTCATTTTAACCGACTTCAAAAAAAGGAGGAGGGCATACGTTCCATTGTATATTAAAAAAAATGCATGTTCTCCGATTACTCCGTCAAATGTGAAACGATTTAGAATATTTTATTTTGTTTGATAGAATATACTTTTGAAGTAGTCCCATTGTCACCAAATCTGAATCTGATGAGGGGATCAGTGAGGAATTCAAGGAACTCCTCAAATATTGTAGGCAAACATACATATAGCGATTTTAGTATTTTTAGTAACAAGTCTAGCATTTGCATTCAGAAAGTATCATTTGGGGAAATGGAACTGATGATGAAGACCACAGATGGCCATTGGAACTCCTCAACTGTACCTATTTCAAGGGTGGCGATCAAATATCTCGATTAAGATAGTTGAGCGACAACGAAGAATATTTACTATATAAATATTACTATGACTTTCCAGCGGCATCGCTTGCGGCGCGCTTGAAAATTAAAGTTTCACATCAACTAGTAAGTGGGACTACGGAACAGCGTTTTATGATCACTAAAAAGTGTAAAATAAAGATTAAAAAACAAAAAACCGCCTTCGAAAACGCAAAAAATAACTTTTTTTAAATTGTAGGTTGATAGGTTAGTCGTTATTGAAAGCGGTTATTTTACTTCTCGAATTCTTGAAAAAATACTCACTTTTGCCTTCAGTTTAGAATTATAGCCGTACATCATTGTCTGGTCTTGCATACACATCATAGGTACGTCGACTGCTGTGACGTTATCGACGTGAAATTTGTCTGTCCAGGTGTCGTATACTCTGAACTTTTTCTTCCACGATGCCTAAAATAGGTGTCAAAATGTAAAATAGGAAAAACCAGAAAGAGAAAACCACGCAATATCACAGCCCAGGGTCAAGCAATAGGTTGTTCTTAGGACAGGAAATCAGAATAGAAGAGAATCTGAAAACGTGAGTCTTAAAACTCTGTCACCACATAAAGCCAACTAAAAGTATGTTTTACCTTAAAGTAAATTGCATTGACCACAAACAAGCTGGTTCTTTCGCCCATCATATCAGCAGAAACAATTTCTTTGATCCTTCCATTTGTGTTTTCTGCCACCTATATAAAGTAATGTAAAATTAAGTGACCCTTATCCATATAAAGAGAATTTATTTCGTAAAGAGGATAAATATTAGTTACTAGCTTTTACTCGCAACTTTGTCTGCGTAAGTCTTTTATCGCTATTATCCGGAAACTGACCAATTTCCTGGATACAATCCAGTGATGTAAGTTTCAATGACATTAATCCAATTTAAGAAAACTTAATACGCATTAGGAAACAAATAGTACATGACCTGCAGTGACCATAAAAAAGCCAGTATAAGTTCAGCCGTTTATCGTATTTCTCGGGTACAATCTCCTTGCCAAATTTCATTACGAACCGTTCAGCCGTTTTGAAGTGAAAAGTTAACTAATAAACCAACAAACAAAAAAATGAGTGAGAGACTCAAAGTTTTAAACATATTTTTTACTCTACACTCAAGCGAAACCTTTCACAAGAGGGAGCATATAAACAACTATGTGCGTGGGAAATATACACGTTCTATCCTATTATAAGTTATAACATGCGGACAAACAGGTATGCGACTATTATAGTATTCCCAATGTCCATTGGTGATAATTTTTAATCAGGTAACCCACATGCTCAGTTGCCAACCTCAATAAAAACAAAACCATTACCCATTGGTTGATCACATTCGCTGCAGCCACTGAATCCTTGAAGTCCAGTTGTTCCAGTTCTGCTCCGAATACTTTTTCGGCATCCTTTTTTAGCTCAGGCTTTAGGGTTCCACCTTCCTTCATGTAGACCTTGTTGGCCGTGTTCAGCGTCGCTCCATACATGTTCTGAAGCTTTGGTGTTAGCGACTTGAATAATGACCTTATCTGAAAAAAAAAAACATTGTTCTGCGACATTACATCGTTGGGATAAACATGGTAGTTATACATATCGTGGTAGAAAGCTATATTGGCAATTGTTAAATATGCCTGTTCCGAACCGAATTTGAAGTTTTTTACCCGTGAGCGTGAATCGGAACGCAGCGTAAGGCTGTCATTTGACGTTTGACATTTTGAGAAGTTATCTATGACCAAGCTGCCAATGAGGCATAGATAGATTAACGAGAGCATGGAATTGCATATGTAGTATTGTATGTTTACAGGCATTCTATATTTGAATTTTCTATTTTCTCGTACTATCAGCATAAAAAGAGGTTCGTTATATTTTGAAGAAGTAAATACCAAAATAATGTCAGTGTCAAATTGTGAATATTATTTACGTTGTGCATATATTTTTAAGTCTGATTTTATTGTATTCTCACAATTATCAGAATAATTTTGTGTCAGCTCGTACGAGTAAGTGTAAGGTACATAATTTTCAAATATTATGGCAGTGAGTAATTTTGGTCCGATTGAGAGTCAAAGTAAGCAATTTTTTTTTAACTGTTATAAATATTTTGAACTTGAACTGATGAAAAATTTAAATTCCCCTTACACGGCTGCCCAGTTAGTTGAAAAAGCTACAGGTGTTTGTCTCTCTACTGTTTATAACATTGTGTCTGAGAGCAATAGTGAGAAATTCGCATCAACAAAGAAATTCACCTCCCCACAAAGAAAAAGACACAACATACGACTGCTAAGAATAAATTACCTACCAAAATTGCGGAATATCGGTCTAAAGATAGACCACTAGTTTATACTGATGAAACCTACATCCACACTTCACATGTGTCCGGAGAAGCTTAGACCGATGGAATAGAATTTGATGTAAAAAAACAAATCAGTACAGGCCCGCGGTTAATAATAGTGCACGCAGGAGGAAAACATTTACTCCAAACGCTTTGTTAATGTTTTAGGCAAACCAAAAAACGGGAGATTACCATGACCAGCTGGTGAACTTTGTCAACTACGAAAAATGGTTAAAAGAAAAATTCATACCGAACCTTAAACCGAATAGCGTACTTATCGTAGATCGTCCTATCACAACAAACTTTTGAATCGTGCTCCAACGTCAAATTCTCATAAACAAGAAATGATGGATTGGTTGACAGAACACAACATTTCACATAGCCCGTTGATGTAGAAAACCAGTTTGTATGATTTAATTAAACAAAATAAAGAGCGGTTTCGTGAGTACCACATAGATGCAATTTAAAGAACATGGCCACTCCGTTTTACGATTGCCACCGTGTCACCCGACATTCAATCCGATCGAAAATATTTGGTCCATGGTAAAACGATATGTAGCGAAAAGAAACGTTTCTTTAAACATGCAAGGCATTATGAGTTTAGCAACTGAACGAATGAATACCTACTGTTACTGCTGAGGACTGGGAAAATATTTGTCGCCATGTCGAAAGTGAAGAAAATAAATATCGATGTCAGGAAGGGGAAATGGATCGAATTTCAAACAATCTTAATATCAATACTTGTGACAGCTCAGATGAAGAACATGATAGCGACAAAAGCAAAAAACAGAGGACTACTACTTATTCCATTTCTTAAGGGTAAGTAATTTTATTAAATTAAGAGAAAAATATTCTCCTTTTGTTGCAAACGGTACAACCACTACAAATGCAATTCCATGTTCTCGATAGTTCATCTATACATAGCGTATGTGGTCTTGAATTTATTGTTGTTGAAGTTATATTAATCACCCCAAATTAGTTTAGAGACAGTGAAAAGCTTCGCCGAGTATTGCTAGCCAAGGGCGCTCTCGGTTTTAGTGGTTCAGTATTTTAGTGTATTCCCGTGAAAACGGTGTTAAGTTTGACGCGTTGCCGCGAGGTGATGATCTTTTGTGTTTGTCCTGGCACTTAACGGGTGCTGCATCATACATTCATTTACACACACACACACACACACACACACACACACACACACACAATAGATACACATAGCACTGACGGACTTGGCCAAGCAAGGATTGAAGAAGAGGAATCAAACTAAGTGAATAACCTATAAGACAATAAGCAATTTTCGGTAAGCGGTTTCGTCCGTCGCGTTCGTCTGAACTAGGTATCTTTCGGATCACTATTTATGGGCCCAGCACTCGAGACATTTCTGGTTTGCCCTTGGGCGAATGTGAACCATGCCCTTCTTTACCATCTCTTAAAGTTTCTGCCCTTGTCTGCTCAAGAGCATTCTATTTCATTGGAGTTACAGTGCAACAACTCTTAAAAGAACACTCGGGTTTGAACTTCTTTCTCGCTCGCTCTCACACGCTCTGTATCGACTTAAGCCAAACCCTTATCAGAACTATGGCACGTACCAAGGTGTATTGTGATGTTAGCAGTCCAACGTAATGAGCAACAGTGACTCTTCAATTTCCCTTTTAAGATATTGAACATGTTCTTTTGGAGTGTGTATGGAACGAGATATTTAGAAGATTATATTTTACAGGAGTAGAACTGTACATGTTGGCTTACTCAATGGCATCTTGGCTTTCGCCTTGTCTGATGAAGCTGAGATGTTGTATAAGTTAGCTGATTTGGGTTTAGGTAATAGTTAATTTAAGACAATGGGTTGTATTAGAATAAGCACTCACGGAACACTGCGGTACTCGCATTTTTCACCATCCTTCAATTCAGTCATTTATTCAGTAAATTGGCCACATGAGGGCTCTTTTACATGTCGGTAAAATGCAGTGAATCTTTTAGTGTTTCGGACAAGACGATCATTGCGGGGAAGAAGCTCCGCAACAAATTCCAGCAAAAGGTAATTTTTATTAATTATAAAATACCTCGATAATAACACGTAAAAGTATGTTACATTACAAAGTAATAAAGTAATAAATAATAATTATGAATACTAGCACAAATAAAATAATTACAAATGAAAGATCAATATGAAAAATAATGACTAGGAGAACAAAACGACGAAGCCTGTAAGTCAGGAACGATTACTTAAATAACTAACTAAAAAAACAGGTCCTTGCAAACGTGAACAGACCGGAGCCTACAAACAGCACCCGTTCACGAATATGACGCGTATCTCAGCCATCACCTTCCTTCCACCATGTGTTCGGGAAGGTGGCGACCCGATCAACAATGCCACCGTAAGCAAAAACCTTTGAGTGAGCATGACATGCTCATACTGCCGGAAAAAAAAAAAGGAATAATACAGAGGCTGTCCGGCGAGAAACATCCTGGTGCTATATATAGCTAACGCTGCTGCTATATAAAGCTACGATACGAGTACATAACTGCCTTATTATGGATGTTGCAGTGTCAAGTATAAAAGAAATACGAACTGTAACACCCATAACCACGCAATACTTTTTCCTGAGTTTTTGAATTTGAATTTTGAAGTAAGTAAGAAATGAGAAAATAAATTAAATGAGCAATGCGAGATGGATAATGAAAAATCACATATGAGAAATGAGAATGAGAAATACAGATTCTTAGATTCAATGTAGAGGAAATATACAAGACTTTCTAAATTCTCACGGCGTTGTCATCAGGCAAGTCCAGGGCCTGCAGCAGCTCCGCCTGCGTCTGGCCCCGGCAGCCGAGCGCCAGCAGCGCCAGCACGGTTTCCGCAGACAGCGGCGAGCACACGCTCGTCTTGTCCTTCTCCAACTCCTGAAATAGTTACCTTAGGTGCATTGCTATTTCATCCGACGTGTTCTAGATTTGCGATGGCTACCTCAAGTCTGGGTATATAGGTTTACCACAATAGCTTTCATGACTAGCTTTTTTAGCTCAGGCTTTAGGGTTCCACCTTCCTTCATGTAGACCTTGTTGGCCGTGTTCAGCGTCGCTCCATACATGTTCTGAAGCTTTGGTGTTAGCGACTTGAATAATGACCTTATCTGAAAAAAAAAAACATTGTTCTGCGACATTACATCGTTGGGATAAACATGGTAGTTATACATATCGTGGTAGAAAGCTATATTGGCAATTGTTAAATATGCCTGTTCCGAACCGAATTTGAAGTTTTTTACCCGTGAGCGTGAATCGGAACGCAGCGTAAGGCTGTCATTTGACGTTTGACATTTTGAGAAGTTATCTATGACCAAGCTGCCAATGAGGCATAGATAGATTAACGAGAGCATGGAATTGCATATGTAGTATTGTATGTTTACAGGCATTCTATATTTGAATTTTCTATTTTCTCGTACTATCAGCATAAAAAGAGGTTCGTTATATTTTGAAGAAGTAAATACCAAAATAATGTCAGTGTCAAATTGTGAATATTATTTACGTTGTGCATATATTTTTAAGTCTGATTTTATTGTATTCTCACAATTATCAGAATAATTTTGTGTCAGCTCGTACGAGTAAGTGTAAGGTACATAATTTTCAAATATTATGGCAGTGAGTAATTTTGGTCCGATTGAGAGTCAAAGTAAGCAATTTTTTTTTAACTGTTATAAATATTTTGAACTTGAACTGATGAAAAATTTAAATTCCCCTTACACGGCTGCCCAGTTAGTTGAAAAAGCTACAGGTGTTTGTCTCTCTACTGTTTATAACATTGTGTCTGAGAGCAATAGTGAGAAATTCGCATCAACAAAGAAATTCACCTCCCCACAAAGAAAAAGACACAACATACGACTGCTAAGAATAAATTACCTACCAAAATTGCGGAATATCGGTCTAAAGATAGACCACTAGTTTATACTGATGAAACCTACATCCACACTTCACATGTGTCCGGAGAAGCTTAGACCGATGGAATAGAATTTGATGTAAAAAAACAAATCAGTACAGGCCAGCGGTTAATAATAGTGCACGCAGGAGGAAAACATTTACTCCAAACGCTTTGTTAATGTTTTAGGCAAACCAAAAAACGGGAGATTACCATGACCAGCTGGTGAACTTTGTCAACTACGAAAAATGGTTAAAAGAAAAATTCATACCGAACCTTAAACCGAATAGCGTACTTATCGTAGATCGTCCTATCACAACAAACTTTTGAATCGTGCTCCAACGTCAAATTCTCATAAACAAGAAATGATGGATTGGTTGACAGAACACAACATTTCACATAGCCCGTTGATGTAGAAAACCAGTTTGTATGATTTAATTAAACAAAATAAAGAGCGGTTTCGTGAGTACCACATAGATGCAATTTAAAGAACATGGCCACTCCGTTTTACGATTGCCACCGTGTCACCCGACATTCAATCCGATCGAAAATATTTGGTCCATGGTAAAACGATATGTAGCGAAAAGAAACGTTTCTTTAAACATGCAAGGCATTATGAGTTTAGCAACTGAACGAATGAATACCTACTGTTACTGCTGAGGACTGGGAAAATATTTGTCGCCATGTCGAAAGTGAAGAAAATAAATATCGATGTCAGGAAGGGGAAATGGATCGAATTTCAAACAATCTTAATATCAATACTTGTGACAGCTCAGATGAAGAACATGATAGCGACAAAAGCAAAAAACAGAGGACTACTACTTATTCCATTTCTTAAGGGTAAGTAATTTTATTAAATTAAGAGAAAAATATTCTCCTTTTGTTGCAAACGGTACAACCACTACAAATGCAATTCCATGTTCTCGATAGTTCATCTATACATAGCGTATGTGGTCTTGAATTTATTGTTGTTGAAGTTATATTAATCACCCCAAATTAGTTTAGAGACAGTGAAAAGCTTCGCCGAGTATTGCTAGCCAAGGGCGCTCTCGGTTTTAGTGGTTCAGTATTTTAGTGTATTCCCGTGAAAACGGTGTTAAGTTTGACGCGTTGCCGCGAGGTGATGATCTTTTGTGTTTGTCCTGGCACTTAACGGGTGCTGCATCATACATTCATTTACACACACACACACACACACACACACACACACACACACACAATAGATACACATAGCACTGACGGACTTGGCCAAGCAAGGATTGAAGAAGAGGAATCAAACTAAGTGAATAACCTATAAGACAATAAGCAATTTTCGGTAAGCGGTTTCGTCCGTCGCGTTCGTCTGAACTAGGTATCTTTCGGATCACTATTTATGGGCCCAGCACTCGAGACATTTCTGGTTTGCCCTTGGGCGAATGTGAACCATGCCCTTCTTTACCATCTCTTAAAGTTTCTGCCCTTGTCTGCTCAAGAGCATTCTATTTCATTGGAGTTACAGTGCAACAACTCTTAAAAGAACACTCGGGTTTGAACTTCTTTCTCGCTCGCTCTCACACGCTCTGTATCGACTTAAGCCAAACCCTTATCAGAACTATGGCACGTACCAAGGTGTATTGTGATGTTAGCAGTCCAACGTAATGAGCAACAGTGACTCTTCAATTTCCCTTTTAAGATATTGAACATGTTCTTTTGGAGTGTGTATGGAACGAGATATTTAGAAGATTATATTTTACAGGAGTAGAACTGTACATGTTGGCTTACTCAATGGCATCTTGGCTTTCGCCTTGTCTGATGAAGCTGAGATGTTGTATAAGTTAGCTGATTTGGGTTTAGGTAATAGTTAATTTAAGACAATGGGTTGTATTAGAATAAGCACTCACGGAACACTGCGGTACTCGCATTTTTCACCATCCTTCAATTCAGTCATTTATTCAGTAAATTGGCCACATGAGGGCTCTTTTACATGTCGGTAAAATGCAGTGAATCTTTTAGTGTTTCGGACAAGACGATCATTGCGGGGAAGAAGCTCCGCAACAAATTCCAGCAAAAGGTAATTTTTATTAATTATAAAATACCTCGATAATAACACGTAAAAGTATGTTACATTACAAAGTAATAAAGTAATAAATAATAATTATGAATACTAGCACAAATAAAATAATTACAAATGAAAGATCAATATGAAAAATAATGACTAGGAGAACAAAACGACGAAGCCTGTAAGTCAGGAACGATTACTTAAATAACTAACTAAAAAAACAGGTCCTTGCAAACGTGAACAGACCGGAGCCTACAAACAGCACCCGTTCACGAATATGACGCGTATCTCAGCCATCACCTTCCTTCCACCATGTGTTCGGGAAGGTGGCGACCCGATCAACAATGCCACCGTAAGCAAAAACCTTTGAGTGAGCATGACATGCTCATACTGCCGGAAAAAAAAAAAGGAATAATACAGAGGCTGTCCGGCGAGAAACATCCTGGTGCTATATATAGCTAACGCTGCTGCTATATAAAGCTACGATACGAGTACATAACTGCCTTATTATGGATGTTGCAGTGTCAAGTATAAAAGAAATACGAACTGTAACACCCATAACCACGCAATACTTTTTCCTGAGTTTTTGAATTTGAATTTTGAAGTAAGTAAGAAATGAGAAAATAAATTAAATGAGCAATGCGAGATGGATAATGAAAAATCACATATGAGAAATGAGAATGAGAAATACAGATTCTTAGATTCAATGTAGAGGAAATATACAAGACTTTCTAAATTCTCACGGCGTTGTCATCAGGCAAGTCCAGGGCCTGCAGCAGCTCCGCCTGCGTCTGGCCCCGGCAGCCGAGCGCCAGCAGCGCCAGCACGGTTTCCGCAGACAGCGGCGAGCACACGCTCGTCTTGTCCTTCTCCAACTCCTGAAATAGTTACCTTAGGTGCATTGCTATTTCATCCGACGTGTTCTAGATTTGCGATGGCTACCTCAAGTCTGGGTATATAGGTTTACCACAATAGCTTTCATGACTAGGCTTAAGGTCACACAAAATGCTGTGATGGAAGTTTCTCTGCGACTTCGAATGAGAACTAATACGATTCGAAGTAGTACGTGCATGCCCAGCTTCCGTAACCTTCAGAAAATTTCAAGGTCAGAAAGGTCAGGAAAATCCTCTCGCATGCGCTCCTCTCTCGTCTCACCTTTCCTGCACCTTACGATCTGTGTATTGGAAAACACTGTAAACCTGCATGTGCGTCCACGCATTACAGTAATATATGCAAACATTCAACTTTTTGAGGCCAAATACAACTAGTCTTACAATAAGCTAGCTTTAAAACTCCAGCTGATTAGTATTTTTTTTTTATTAAATTACTATATTTTGAAACGTTTTTCTTAATTGCTTAAGTTTCCATTTTCCGTTTTTTTCTATGCAATTGAACGCTCCTGACGACATAAAACTGAGTGGATGTGATTTAAAAAAAGGTATTTTTTATTAAACTTTACGAAGAACTCACACTCGACCAAACAATTTTGAATATACCACAATTTTATTTTCATTTTATTTTCATCATAAACGACTAAATTAATGTTTCCTAAGACAGTTTCCCTGTATTTCCCATAGTTTCAGATTTCCCCATATTTTCCGAGTGCGAAAAACACCATATGATTAGAAGACGCATATTAACTTTTGCATCATCAGGACAGAGTTGGTATTTTTAATTTAGTAGAAAAATCTTCGCTTGATATCTTCTGCTCAAAATGATCTTTAACAAACCCTTGATCCTTATGTCATGGATAGGCAATATAGCCAGACTCAAATAAAAAGGAACCGAATGATAATCCGCATAACTCAAAATCCCTCCGTAAAAGTCCGACAAGTAAGAATCTTATAAAAATACACGTTTGTTTTACGTGAAACCCCCAGAGATACCGATCTGAACTTATTTATTTGTAAACCCACGCCGATATCACAATTAATAAAAACACTTACATTGCAAAATAGTATCGCAAATTTCGCGATAGAGCGCGATGTAGTAGCGTCCATGTTTAAAGCGCGACTGACACGTAAATGTTACGTTTTCGTAGGGTGTTCCTTTCGGCTCCTGTTGGGGGGCCAGGGAGACAGATCGGAGGATCGCCCACACAGGCGGCTCATTGGGTTGCCTTCTTGACATCAATGGATATCAATTCCCCTCTCGTATGTATATCTATATCTGCCGCGGCGAAGTCTGCCAGTTAGGAGGCTCTTAACGGCGACAGTCTGGCTGCGGTGGAAGGGGGTGGCGTCAAGGACGCAATAAAACATGTCTGAGGTTTTCCAGAACGAAATGAACTACTGGCCGAAAGCAAACTTCTAGGTTAAAACCCTAACACATTCAAATTAGAACGTTATTTGTATGACTGTGGTGTTGAACTTTATTTGACATTTGTACCTACCCGACTGCGGCAAAGATTAGATTCATCTTAACGTCACAAGTGTCACGTGTGCAAAAATATATAAAGGGCAATTAACATAATATATAGACGACATTATCAAAACATGCAGTCGGGATTTAAAAACTTGCTTTTTAGGGTTCCGTAGTCAAACTACGAACCCTTATAGTTTCGCCATGTCCGTCCGTCCGTCCGTCCTTAGTACTAGAAAGCAGTAATTTGGCATGAATATACATATTAGTCACGCAAACAAAGTGGCACAATTTTTTTTTTTTCCTAAACAGTTAATAATTCTGGATTTATTTCAGAACTATCGTGTAGAACCCTATAGGTTAGGTTAGGTTTGTTCTATAAAAATCCTGGAACATTTGTAATTACAGAAAAAAAAGCGGGTTGGCAAATGTCCCTCCTCCAATCAGTGTTTTAAAAACAGCTTTTGTGGGTTTAGTACTTAGGGTTATTTAAAATTAAGTGTCGGAATTTCCTATTGAGGGAGCAAACCGGTAGATAAGGCTTGATTAATCTTTTTAACTTTTATTTTATTTATTTTTAAACTCTCTTTCTTACCTTACGATTCTGGGCTTGATTGAAGATTGTTTCGTGTCGCTAGTGGACAGCGTTCTCTGCTTTCTGGTACAAAGCCACGTAGTGGCGGTGGGAACGCGGGGTTGTGCCGGGTTTACTGCTGCCGACATTGATTTTTATAAAAAAAAACATTTTTCTTTCTTTTACTTTTATTTTTAAAATATGTGTCTGAGATGTGGTGATGTATCATTGTTTAATTGTTTAATAATTAAATGGAATGGTATGCACCAATACGACAACATGAAAAAAAATCTGGTAACTTGCAAGTATTGTTAAGTGTGGCCATACACCCAATGTTAGGTTAGAACAATTATTTAATTTTGATTAGTTTTTTTTCTTACATTTACTTGTCCCGTGATATGACGACATGATGACGACACGTTGGCCTAGTTGGGAGTGACCCTGCCTCCGAAGCCAGCGGTCCCGGGTTCAAATCTCGGTAAGGGCAGATATTTGTGTGATCAGCACGAGTATTTGTTCCTGAGTCTTGGATGTTTTCTATGTATTTAAGTATTTATTTCTCTATCTAAGTATGTTTATCGTTGTCTAGTACCCATAGTACAAGCCTAGAGCTTAGTTTGGGACTAGGTCAATTTGTGTGACATTGTTCCGTGATATTCATTTATTTATACCTACTTATTTATTTATTTAAGATGATTTTCGCGATCCGGGCAGACCCTGCTCAAGGTCCAACCACCATTCAGCCGCTACTAATTAGTTAATGGGACAGCTTGATAGAATGCAGCGTACTTTAAAATGTTTATCCCTGGAACGATCCTTCTCGGCATACAAAATGTCCGTCTGGTTTAGAATCCACGAACGTATCATGAGACTTAAATTAAAAGTACCTAAGTACATACATTTAATCAATCCTTCATTCCCAGAGTGAAGTAGGCAGAGCTACAGAAATACCAACAACTCAATAAGGACTTGTTTATTCTGTATCCACATTTTGCACAATCAGGTCAAGAAGTTTACTAGTTAGTGATAGGTTGCAAGCCCATCGCCTAATAGTGCTAGAAGCCCTTATTCCCTTAGTCGCCTCTTAAGACATCCACAGGAAGACTTGCGTAGTATCCCTTCATTTTTCATAATTTCATTTGCCATAATTGTCACTGGCTGTAACCTTAATTTTCCCTAATATCACATACCAAAATTTAATTTGCCACCAAGGCATTTTTTCTGAATTCGTAAACCTTTCAGATATTTTTTACATGCCATCGTATAGAGCCCAATAGGAGGTTAGGTTTGTTTTATTACAATTTTGAATAGTTCACGGATTCAGAAAAAATACTTTTATGGCATTTATAATTCGGGCAAATTAAATTATTGCAAATGAAATTCGGTCAAACGATAGAGAACCCATGGAGTGTCACAACTCTAACTCGGCAACCACACGGGGTTTTTAAAAATAAATATGCCCGAATTACCCATTTTCTAAAGGACAATGTGTATTTTGATACCCGCTAATAGCAATCATGGTGGCGTCATAGAATACGTCATACAAATAGGAACAGCAAATGGGGATATGCACCCTGGTTATATTTTGGTCTAAATCAAAATACCTTTCTATTGATACATTATAATATGTCCATTGGGGCGGGTACCACGTTCCATACATTTTTGCCCATTGTCCTTTAAAAAGATAAATAGGAGAAACGTGAGACGGGGAACCCAGACGCGATACCCATCAAGCTAGCCTCCTACTTCGTTATCCATAAAAAAGCGGCCAAGTGCGAGTCGGACTCGCCCATGAAGGGTTCCGTAGCAGCAAGTAACATAATATAAAAGTTCGTTGTAGCTTTGATCAATGTTTTTATGACGTATTAAAAAAAAACTACTTACTAGATCTCGTTCAAACCAATTTTCGGTGGAAGTTTGCATGGTAATGTACATCATATATTTTTTTAAGTTCCATCATTCTCTTATTTTAGAAGTTACAGGGGGGGACACACACATTTCAACACTTTGGAAGTGTCTCTCGCGCAAACTGTTCAGTTTAGAAAAAAATGATGTTAGTAACCTCAATATCATTTTTGAAGACCTATCCATAGACACCCCACAAGTATGGGATTGATGAAAAAAAAATTTGAGTTTCAGTTCTAAGTATGGGGAACCCCCGAAATTTGTTTTTTTTTTCTATTTTTGTGTGAAAATCTTAATGCGGTTCACAGAATACATCTACTTACCAAGTTTCAACAGTGTAGTTCTTATAGTTTCGGAAAAAAGTGACTGTGACATACGGACGGACAGACAGACAGACATGACGAATCTATAAGGGTTCCGTTTTTTGCCATTTGGCTACGGAACCCTAAAAAAACAATGATCGTCAGTGATAGTCAATTTTCTTCTGTAACCACATGCTTTTGAGCAAAAAACCAAATGAGACTTCGTTTAATGCTTACATGCGAACATCCATTTACAGTCGTATCGAACCGCAAAATAAAGTGCAAATTCGACTGATAGAATCAGTTCTGTTGACTTTTTTATGTTAAAGGACAACAAGAGCACTCAGGCCACCTGATGGTAAGTGGAATCTGAGACCCATAGACATTTGAATTCTCAAGAATATAATCCAAAAACCTTAAATGCGTTGCCAACCCTGAGGACTAATATGCAATGCCTCTATGCTAGTAATTTCACCGGTTGTCTTATCCCCTCACTGGAACAGAACAAAACAATGCGAACACTGTTGCGTGGCGGGTGGTTAATGGATAAGATGGTGGTAACGATCCGGACGGACCCTGCACAGGGTCCTACCACCACTAAACGACTATTTTGACTTATTACTCGACTGCGAATATTTCGGTGCGCAGTTCCTTAACCATTTCAATGTCAGTGTCTGCGAATGAATATTTGTAGGTCGCAGCCGGCTTTTCCGAGATAAACATCGTTCAGTGATTCAGACACTACGCTTGCCAAATTTCAGGCTCTCCTCCTTTTTATCTAGAAAGAAAAGAAAGAAAGAAAAATATTTATTCGTGACAAACATCAACAAATAACAGAAAAATACGCACCAGAAATGTAGTCACGAAACATTAAATTGAACCAACTAAAAAAAATTAAATGAAATAAATTAAGTTATATAAAACGAAAATAAATAAAAAAATCGAAAGCAAGTTTTTTGTCCTAACTTTGTGGCTGAAGAGGCAAAGTTCCCTTAGCCTTACCCAAAAACATAAGACAGAAAAGAAAACAGACACAAACGAACGTCACAACAGACATTTCCTTCTAATTATCTGACTTCGGTTCCGGTAACCTTCGGGAAGGGAAGATGGCCGATTGAAAAATGCCCGGCTTTTACTTTTGATTTTTTCTGTTTACTGATTTACTCTATTCACTTGACATTGGCGAAATCACTGTGTGGACCGCCATTAATTAAAAAAGAAGAAGAAGATCTGACTTCCCGTTTATTGTTTCCACGATTTAGTTATAGACCAGCCGTTCTAGAACGTTACAGGCACAGATTAGAAGGGTAGGGTAAACCATACAGTTATTGCCCGCGATCTGTGATTGCCCACTACATTTTTTAGAGACTGACTGAATCACAGAAAAAAACATTTGCTTACATAGAAACATAGCTGTGTTACTGCTTGTTACACTTATGTAGCTTATTTTTTTTAGGATTGCAGTCTCTAAAAAAATAAAGAGGGCAATCACTGGTCGTGGGCAATAACTGTAAAGTTTACCCTATGTGGTTATAGGCGGTGCTCAGTAGGGCTATAGGTATGTAGCTCTCCGCATGTCGCTGAGTTTTTCTGGCTTTAGGATGGCAACCACTTTGGAGTGCTTCAGGGATGGAGGGATTTTTTGCAAAGCGCGAGTTGGACTCGCTCACCTAGGGATCCGTACCGCCACACAGTAGCCATTATTAGACTCTATTTTGAATTCGATTTCGAATCGAATTAGTGCAAGCCCGTCTCACACTTGTATTTTTTTTCGTACTTGTTGTTTTTCTTGTTGTTGTGAGTTTGTATTATAACCATAACGAATATGACGTTTATAGTTTTTACCGTTTTTACGATACAAATATAAAAATACGTTAAAAAAAACGTTTATCTTACTTTTTTACTTTATTTATATTTTGTTTATATAATAAGTTTTTTTTCGGAATGTGTTATGTAATAAAAAATACCCCTCCTTCTCTTAAGGTTTAATAGATACAGCTCTTTAAAGCTAGGACGGACGGACATACAGTCAACGCCAATAATCTCATAATATACTGTTACGTCGTCCCACATCTAAATTAGTAATAAGGAACAAGCAACGCCGCGGGAAAGTCATAGTCAAATAAACCATTTCAATGACCTTCGTCATAGTCTCTCAACTATCATAATATTCATAACCGAGATATCTTTTCGCCACCCTTAAAATAGGTACCGTTGAGGAGTTCCGGTGGCACCACTTCACCGAATAATACTTTTTATATGCAAATGCTAGACTTGTAACTGATAATACTAAAATTGCTATAATATTTGAGGAGCTCCATCGACTTCTCCAAGATCCCATCATCAGATCCTGACGTAAATGGGACCAACTAGAAAGAATAACAATACAAACAAAAAAACTTATCGATTCAGCGGTTTTTGAGTAATCGGGGAACATAGATAAAAAAAATATCCCGACGAATTGACAACCTTCTCTTTTTTTGAAGTCGTGTGAAAATGCTTAGTCAAATAATGGGAAGTTAGTCTAAACTCTGACGCTCAAGGGCATTACTTAAAGCCTTGAACTATTTAAACATGGTCCTGAGTTGAGCCCTAGCTTCAGAATAAAAATGGCTTTTTGATTCTATCACTGTTTCCAAGGTGATCAAATGATACGAAAAGATAGCTATTGAATTGGTATATTTTTTTAATATTTCCAAAAATCACATAAAATTTTGTCCAACAAAAATGACTAACTCACGCAACAGTAATTACGACATTTGTGATTACATTTATTTGCCGGTTTTGCGACTTTGACAGGAAAGTCTGCATCGGTAGGAACGGTTTCCTGCCCACCTCTGTACACTCCGACGAAGACAGGAACCCCGTGAACGGTCAGCAGGAACAGGAACGGCCGGTCGGCCGTGAACGAGATAGGAGGCGGTCCGATCCTTGCACTAGCATTTTGGGCGCCACCTAAAACGAGAATATTTTTTTGAATAATCAATTGAATAAATCATGTAACACTTTAATAAGAGGGTAACATTAAAAATGCAATATTAAATACTCAAGGAAAAGTTGCCCTGATATCTGTTGCTTAGAGTTATTGAAAGCCTTGCCATGGTTTAAAAATTGTTCTGGGTTTTTTCTTGATACCTTTTATGTATTTTATTTTACTTAAGTGATTCTATAGTTAGAAAAACTAACCAATGTCGGTTTTTATTGATTATTGACTAAAATTGTTGTATAACTTAATTTAACCTCTTAAGCAACAGCGTTTATCAATTAATTAATTAGGTTTGTCTAAACATGGTACCAAATAAACTTTATTTGTCGGCTGTGAACGGGATAAGAGGATGTTTCAACTTTTTACAGCATTTTCGGCAATTCCCTAGAATCGAATTAAACGAAAAAAGATAGAAAATCCGATTTACTTCCTTAAAGAAAGTGTCTACAAATCAATGGCTGAATAAGGCATGATGGATGCCTTTCCTCCGCCTTTTTTATTAATTGCTTGAAACATCCTTATATTGACTCAGTGCTCGCAGGCATTATGCCGCATTAGATATCAACGACCAACAGCTGCGTAAAAGCGAGTGCCGAACACTGAAGTTCAAAGACACATGCCCTTTATAATATACAATGCTGGGTCAAGTTAGGCTCGCCAATAAACTCGGTGATAACGTGTTATTTTAGGAGATAATACCATTTAATTTTGGTACCGTATAAAATGAGCTTCTATTATGCTATACCTAATAGATTTCTCCTAGAACACCCGAATTGTGACATCTTTGTGGATTAATGGAGCAAAATTTTGTTGGAGTGCTTACGGTTCTGTGAGGTCGATGAGTGATTGTTTTATTTTTATTTTTATTATTATTATTACTTTTTACTACTTATACAACGTTTTCCTTTTTTAATTATACACATTTATTATTGATTTACCATTTATCCTTATAAGTATTGATCAAGAATTATTGTAATGAACGTTTATTTTATTATGGTTTTAGTAAAAAAAAAATGCACGTGTTTATTGATTTTATTTAATGAGTCATTTTATGTATTGTTTCGATTCTAATATTATAATTAATTAGTGTAATTGGTGTAATGCCGTTCTAATAAATAAATAAATAAATAAATAAATAAATAAGCTACACCTATGCCAAGCGGCTAAGTTAGACCATAATATTAAAGAACTTTTTAGTTTATCTAAAAATGTCCACGGTCGACGTCCTTAACATCCTAGGGTTCTGCTAATTTGGATACTCACAGCCAGTAGCAGCTGTGGCTTCGGTGCCAGATTCGTTCACCATGATATACGCCTTCTGGACGGCATGCGACACGTACAGTGTTTCAGAGCTCGTCAGCATGTCGATCTCTGATGTTGTTCGTTTGAAAATGCGTTCAATTCCCATCTAAAAATTATAAACGATTACAAAGTTCTTTCCAAACTCTATAAATTGGTTCTCTAAAAATGGTTACCTGCCAAGTACTACTCAGAATTAAGCACCGACGGTTCGGTATCGCCCGAATCGCGCTGGATTGGATTTATTATTCGCTGTCTTTTTTGGGGTTTGCGCTTAACCCACCAACGCTTGTTAAGTGTGCAGAGAACAATGCGTTCATCAACTTATAAAATGTCTTAAGACTAACTTTTGATTTGCTAAAAAAATACTCACTTATTCTTTAAACCGGTCCATTACTCTTTTATTGGCTTTTATTATTTGTATTTATACTTTGATATAATTCCATCCGATTATTTAACAGTGACAATCATACCTTTTTTAACAGATCTTTTAGATCTATTGCCGTTTCCGCCTTAAACTTTGGTATCGTTATGTTAAGGTATTTTTTACTCATTGCTTCTATATCAGCCATCAGGTCGTGACCGGCTGCTAGCTGCTGCAGCACGCTGTTAAGACCCTCAACGTCATCCGGCAGCACGATCACCATGCTCGACTGCTCACCTTGGTATGGCATTTCTAAAAACTTTAGAAAGGACTGAATTACCATACTGCAGTCCCATAGCTCTGCTTGAAATTGTCAATTAGCCGTTACTTTATAGGTATTAGCAATCTTGGTTTTAAGCCCACTGGCCGACCCCACATGGAACCTGGGAACTTGTACGATATTCAAATTGACCTATGTACAATTTTCCCACATTTTTCCCCGGGACTCCAATTATTTCCACACCGAATTTTATCTAAATTGTTACTGCAGTTTAAGCGTGAAAAGGTCCGTTACCACCACAGACAGACACAATTTCGCATTTATAATATTAGTATGGATTAGTATGGATACATTTATTATTTTATTTACAAAGTATCAAACAAATAATCCTTGATTGCCTTGCTTGGTACAGTACATTGCTTTTACAGTTTTCTATAGATTATAGAGCTTCTTGTTCGCTTTTAATTTGATATTTGAAGTGTTGTTCGCTTTTTTTTATAATTTCCTTTTTCTATAAGACATTAGTGATAATTATACTGTAGTAGCAAGACTAGCTAGTGTGACAGCGACAGCCAGACGATACGGCCTTTGAAGTTAGGTATTAACACGATTTACTTACTTGTGCCTTCAGTTTAGGATTGGAGCCGTACATCATTCGCTTTTCCTCCATGTACATCATTGGCACTTCGACGGTTGTCGCGCCATCGAGGTGAAATTTTCTGTTTTTCGTGCGGAATGTCTTGAATTGTCTTTCCCATAAGGCCTAAAATAAGTGTTAAAATGTTAAGAAGGTAGTTTTGGATAAACTAGCACTGGTAGCGTCATAATTTACCAAAAATCCGTAATAGGTACGTTCCTAATGTATTTAAAGAATTACATTTTATTAATCACTGTAATATGTAAGTGACACTCTGAATCTATTTTAATTACATTTACTTATTTAGATTGACAATGTATGGACAATGATTAATAAAGAATATAAATTATGAATGTGAACATGTCAGATTTTTTTTTGTATAAATTTATTATCACAGTAAAAAAACAGCTTTTTTAACTATTAGAGCCACTATTAAAAACCTCAATGGTTTATACAGTAGCAGGCGAGATCGCGCGAAGCGGTCCCAAATTTTACAAAATAATAAACACATTTACTGAGACTTGCAATTATTTTAAGAACATAGCAATGTTCAATTTAAACTACAAAGAGGAAACCACGAAATATCACAGCCCAGCAATATCTTGTCTTGGAATAGAAAATCAGACAAAAAGGAAATAAATCAACCTTTCTGTTACAACCCGGTCGTCATTTACGAGCCAGCTAAAGTGTGTTTTACCTTAAAGTAAATCGCATTGACCAGGAACAAGCTGGTACTATCGTCCATCATATCAGTAGTAGCAATTTCTTTGATCATTCCATTTGTGTTTTCTGCCACCTGTATAGAGTAATGTACAATTTAGTGACCCTTATCCAAATAAAGAGAATTTAATTCGTAAAGAGGATAAATATTAGTTACTAGCTTTTACTCGCAACTTCGTCTGCGTAAGTCTTTTATCGCTATTATCCGGAAACTGACCAATTTCCCGGATACAATCCAGTGATGTAAGTTTCAATTTTATTTATTTATTTATTTATTTATTCAAACAAAAATTTCACAGCATTACAGTAGTTACCAATGCACTGAGAAACTTAATACTATATTATAACATATACACAGTAACAGTTTTCGTTAAAAATCCCCACTTCCATCCATTCTCTCACAGAAAGTAAGACACTGAAAACACACATTAGACCATCGACTTGCAAATACATCAAAAACATCAGGTGTTGATAAAAAGAGCGAGTTGAGGCCCGCAAGAGCCCGAACAGAGGGAGAGTTCCGGCGGGCTACAGTCCGCGTCCTAGGTGTCGCGAGGAGGTTGTGATGTCGCGGTCTGAGGCAATTTTTGGGCGTAAAAGGTACCGACATTTTTACCAATTGTCCTACTATATCGGGGCAGTCGGAATCACCTCGCAGTACACCACAGGCCGTTACCAACAGATTGCAGTTGCGTCTTACCTCCAGAGAGTTAAGGCCGAGAGACCCAAGCAAAAATTGAGTCGGATATAGAAATGGATAATATCCGTACATTTTTTTATATGTGAACCTTAGAAAGGCTTTTTGCACTTTTTCCAAAAGCAGGGTATAAGTAGTCTCGTAAGGGTTCCATACAATAGCTGCCGCTTCAAGCTTACTACGAACTAGGGCCGTGTACAACATTTTGATAGCATTGACATTACAAAAGTCTCGGGAATTCCTCACAATGAACCCGAGCCTCTTGAAACCGTCAACGGCCAGGGCTTTAATGTGACCGTGGAAGGTAAGGCCACTATCAAAAAGAACACCGAGATCTTTGACGGTTGTAGCACGAGCAATACTTTCCGATCCAAGTGTGTAAATGAAATGTAACGGTTTTTTCGCACGGCTAAACGTCATTACACAGCACTTATTAACGTTAAAGTGGAGTCCATTAGCAAATTCAATCACTTTAATCCAATTTAAGAGAATTTAATACGCAATAGGAAACAAATAGTACATGACCTGCAGTGACCATAAAAAGGCAGTATAAGTTCAGCCGTTTATAAAGTGATTAGATTACCAATAAACAAATATACAGAGCAACAGAGAGAGAGAGAGAGAGAGAGACATAAATTGTAGAACATATTTTTACTCTCCAAGGGGGCCAGAAGTCCTTCAATGAAACTTTTTAAAATCAAGGTAATATACATATATAGACTATTCAATTAAGGGCCACCGGCAAGCCCTTAAGGTAAGAGCTTTAATTTCTCCAAAAGACAGGTAATGGATCAATTCCCGTCCAGGGGGGTCATCATGAGCTAGCTTTGCAGTTCATTTTACGGTCAGCGTAAAGGACAGAGCTATGGCGGTTATATAGCTCCGTCCTTTTCTCTGAGCGTAAACAGAACTGCAAAGCTAGCTCATGATAACCCCCCAGTATTACTTGTGGCAATGGGCGGCGCCGGCGGTGATAACTTTTCATTAAGTAATCCGAATCCTCGTTTACCCAATTCGATAAAATAGAATTACCCAGTGGTTGATCACATTCGCCGCAGCCACTGAATTCTTGAAGTCCAGCTGTTCCAGTTTCACTCCAAATACTTTTTTTGCATCCTTCTTTAGCTCAGGCTTTAGGGTTCCACCTTCCTTCACGTAGACCTTGTTGGCCGTATTCAGCGTCGCTCCATTCAAGTTCTGAAGCTTTGGTGTTAATGACTTGAATAATGACCTTATCTGTAACAAAGCATTGTTTTATGCTACATTATCACGTTCTATATCGATGGGATAAACATGATAGTTATACTCCATGGCAGAAATATTCAATGCCAATTTGTTAATATATGCCCTTCTTTACCACCTTTAAACTTTCTGCCCTTGTCTACACAAGAGCATTCCATTTAATTGGAATGCAATTACTTTTTAAAGAATAATCAGGTTTGAACTTCTCTGTCGCTCGCTCATAAGCGACTTTATCTGAACGCGACAGACTTTATCAGAACTATGGCGTTTTCTTTTTAAAGCCACAGAGCAGCGAGGTACTCGTATTTCACCATCCTCCAGCTACACAAAGCCGCCGCTGCGGTTACACACACTACTGCCCACAACCGCCCATATTTGGATGCTATAGAGTGCGTATAGTCCATGTATGAAATAGTCACAAATGAGAAATACCGGATGAACAATGAAAAATCACATGTGTGAAATAAGGAATCAAGAAATGAGATAATATGAAAAATGAGGGATAAGGGAGTGAAGATAATGATATTCAATGTAAAGAATATATAAAACATTTTCTAAATACTCACGGCGTCGTCATCAGTTAAGTCCAGGGCCTGCAGCAGCTCTACCCGCGTCGGACCCCGGCATCCGAGCGTCAGCAGCGCCAGCACCGTCTCCGCGGACAGCGGTGAGCACACGCTCGTCTTGTCCTTCTCCAATTCCTGAAATAGGTTCCTTAGGTTACTTGCTATTTAAACGAATCCAGCCCTACTTAACAAGGTTGGCCACTATCTCCCGAAGACCATCACCAGTTTTACCAATTTTGCGAGTAGTTTTTGACAACGTTTGGTCATAACATAAAATGGTGTGATAATGGCAATAAGCTAGGCACATTTCTCGTACAGTAAAAGGTAATTTGCTAAAAGATTTCTCGAATGGCGTCTGCGTATTGGAAACCACAGTAAACCTGCATGTGCTCTCTCTCTCTCTCGTACACTCATTGCAGAAATGTAAAGTCCCTGTCAAATTAACTTAAGCTTTAACTTTATTTTTTCTTTATATCTAAATAAACACATGTTTCCGCATATTAAGATAGAAAGAACAAATCATAAAGTCATGTCCTTCCTTGGGGTTCAAGCTATCTTTACACCAAACTTCTTTGAAATCAGTTCAGCGGTTGGGCAGTGAAAGCGTAACAAATAGACAAAGTTACTTTCACGTTTCTAATATTAGAATGACGACGCTGTTCGTGTAAAAGCATCCTAAGACGCATTCCTCAAAATCCGTCAAGCCATTTAGTCTGAAAGAGGTCACAAAAACTTATATGAATACCTATATACATTCGAACATGCTGATAGCGTGATTGGTAGTGAGAGTGAGTCACTGCTAGTAAGCAGCCTACGAAGCTTCACGGTAAAAGCACATACAGTCCGTTAATACTTAGAATAGGATTCTAATTCGAGTGAATTAAATTGAATTATGTTATAATAATTAGACATAATCTTTTACGATAGTAAGCACTTGTATACGATTACATAACGATTTATCACAGCTTTATTAGAAGTGTTGAAAATTAAAGTACCTATCTAATAAATAATATTATGGTTGCTAACCAACTTTAAATCACTATAAATCCTAAATGATCATTCAAAATGAAAAATCATGGCATAAACCTAAAAATGTTTTTTAAACACCTATTCAATGATACCCCATTTGTCATACCTACTTGGTCGACTATTTTCATTTTCACAATATGGTGTCTGGTTGCGGCCATATTGAATTTTCATTACCGTCATATCTTCAGTGACACTCTCCAGATTATGACAAATTATTAATTAATTATAATAATTTTTAGAGCGCCAAAAAGGAACAAAACATAAATATATATTATACACACATACTCGTATTTATATATATATATCGACGACACGTTGGCCTAGTTGGGAGTGACCCTGCCTCCTAAGCCAGCGGTCCCGGGTTCAAATCCTGGTAAGGGTAGATATTTGTGTGATGTGCGCGAATATTTATTCCTGAGTCTTGGATGTCTTCTATGTATTTAAGTACCTATGTATTTCTCTATTTAAGTACGTTTATCGTGGTCTAGTACCCTTAGTGCAAGGCTAGAGCTTAGTTTGGGACTAGATCAATTTGTGTCAGATTGTCCCCTGATATTTATATTATTTACATTACCCTCCTTTGCGTGGCGCATTCGGGTAAAAATAATAATATTGTGATTGGAAATGGGGTGTAAAAAGGAACTTTACAAATGAAAGAAAAGCTATTATAGCCAATGGGGCTTGATTAGCACATTTAAAATCAATTTTTCATATGTTTAGTCATTAAGTTTCGGATTTATGACCAGAAATGTACAAAAATTAACCATTTCAAAATCTGAAATACGTAATTCAGACTGATAGAAAATTATTTATAAATTATATGACAAGTGTAACGAATTCATCAAAATCCACATTCTTCACGTATTAAAAACAATAACTAGTTTTACTACTTGACGACAGATGGAGCAAACTGTAGGTACCTACTTATTTTGAAAATGAATTTTAGTTTTGGCGCGAACGAGTGCGGTTAAAGAACAATTATTACATTCTAGCGCTGAACATGGCTAAATTTTCATATGAAACAAAACAACATGAATTGACAAATGTAATTTAGCTATTTAACGACCTTGGCGCCTACATACTCATTTTGATTATGTCATGAAAATGAGGAAATAGTTCTGATGCGAATCATGTTACATACTTAAATATGAAACCCTCGATGCGCGAGTCCGCCTCGCACTTAACCGGTTTTCCTTAAATTTCGACAGTTTTATGGTGGCTATTACTATGAAGTACACGATGGTACCGATTGGACTAACACTACTAACAAACAAAAATAATTAAAAGCATGCAAAAATACTTATTGAAATGCATGTTTGTTTGTGAAAATTCCTGCAGATACCGATGCGAACTTATTTGTGAACACGCCGCTATCTACGACCTTTTACAATGATAGAAAGACTTACATTGCAAAATTTTAGCGCGAATTTCGCGATAGGGCGCGATGTTGTCGCCTCCATGTTCAAAGCGCGACTGATCGCAGATTAGTTAGAGGGGGATGACTACGACAGATATTCCCCTCTCGTATGTCTGTCTACCTCGGCGAAGGCTGATAGTCGGCGGCTCCTAACTGCGACAGCCAGTCTGGTGGTGGTGAGGGGGGTGGCGTCGATCTAACGCAATAAAACATGTACCTACCGCCCTTTTAATTCTGAATCTGATTTCCCATAACTACATGAGTAGACCCCGGATCTTTGTGGCATTGACGTCACAATAGGGTAATTTGGGGAGTAAATGGAACGATGTCAATTAATACAGCAACCTATTGGTGTTCTATGGAATTAAAATTTCATTATTAGGCATCCACGTTATGTATTACCTATAAGTCAATTGATTAAGTTATCAATGTTGCCCTTTCTGCTTCTCTGCAGTTGTCCAACTGGTGGTGGGACCCTGTGCAGGGTCCGTCCGGATCGCTACCACCATCTTATCCATTAACCACCCGCCAAGCAACAGTGTTCGCATTGTTGTGTTCCGGTGTGGGGATAAGACAACCGGTGAAATTACTAGCATAGAGGCATTCCATCTTAGTCCTCAGGGTTGGCAAAGCATTTGAGGTCTTAGGATTATAGTCTTGAGAATTCAAATGTCTATGGGTCTCAGATTCCACTTACCATCAGGTGGTCTGAGTGCTCGTGTGCCTTCTCCTTAACATAAAAAAAAAAAAACTGACTCCGTAACAGATCAAAAGTTGATCTAAATGACTAGCTGTTAGGCTACGTCTTCTAGCAGAATAGACCCACGTCAAAAAGGAAAAGCTTCTTTCCACTTCGACAGATGTCATTAGTGCATATTTGAAAAGCTTTCGGTTATCTAAGCAGGATTTGTTACGGTTGCTTGGATTAATTTGTATTTCTGGACCTGCGTTAAGATGTTTTGTTACGCAAAGCGGCAAAAACGTCTTTTTTTTTCAATACAAATCTTAACTTATCATATATAATCGTCCTCTTTTGTGCAGAATTAATGAATGTCTTGCGGTTATAATTTTGTTTCGTCGTGAATGCATAGTTAAAAAAAATTATTCAGTTATAATAGTTATTAATTAACACCGTTCCATTTACTCCCCAAACTACCCTATTGTGACGTCAGTGCCACAAAAATCCGGGGTCTATACATGAGCTACAGGCCGCAAACAAACTGCCAACTCAAGACAATATAATGGGACGTTCGAGATTATGCCAGTCATCTACTGGTACAATTTCAGAGGTTGCGATAAACTAAAATAACTTAATATTGGTATAATTATTGTTCAAATTATGATACTTATAAAATTAATGTAGAACTTGCATACAGCGTGTAAATTTCATACGGGCATATATTTTAACAATAGTTAATATACACCCTAATTAACATAAAAACGTGTGTAACAGCAACATTAGTTGTATTTCTTTTTTTCTTACTAATTAATTCAGCAAGCAATGTATGACATTGCGCAATTAAATTAAAGCATCTACATAATAGTCATGTTATGCTCACGAATTGTTATGGTTCGCCATTTGTTTACTTCGCCCATGAAAGTCAAAAATTTCGGTGCAGGCGGTGCACTCGCCTGAGATTGGTATTTAGTTTCCACACATTTCGTCCTTGCACTTGGATACAGGCGATACATTGACGACCGATGGACGCTCGCACACTTCGTACATTGCTCCTAAGACAAACTTTAAAAATTTACTGCTCCTCAATAATAAAAGTTACCAACAAAATAACTTTCTCACATGATTTGTATGATCGTTAACTACGTCAGGATAAAATATATGCCCGTATGAAATTTACACGCTGTATACGTGTAGTCGATAAGTTTGATCATTAGTAGTTTTGTCTTATAGTGTCGGGACATTAACCTTAACAGTTTGATGCTATTATTTTAAGAGGAATATCAATTGCCGAAAAATATCAACTGAAAAGCGAAAAAAAGGACTATAATGTATTAAAAAAATACCAATTTACTTATGTAACTTGAATATTGGAGAAGGTTTTGCAGGCGGGGTGAAGCACATTACGTGAAACCCGGGGAAGTGCATGTCGGACCATGCTCAGTGTAGGGTTCTGAAGCCTTTAAGTACATACTACAAACATAAAAATCAAAAGTAATATCTAATTTTCTATTTAAAGTCAATTGGTGCCGTCTTAGATGATTTTAGTAGGTATAAACACTTTAATCGCCTGTATCTCAAGAATTAATGATGTCTACTTCGTCGTGATACTCTTCCTTTAAAATTCGTTATATGCGCTTTCATTTGGTTTTGGGGGGGACACTTGATTCTAACAAAAATAAGCGCTTTCAATCTTAATGTTTCCTAATCGGATCCCGTAATCGAAAAATTGTTTTCACACACCCGTCATATTTTGCTGCCTTTCAGTAATTAAATACTCTTTTTAGACCACTTAAAGTGCAAAAGAAACACTAAAGGGGAGTTAATTTTATACTTTTAAAATAGGAATATGAAAAACTAAAATATCCACTGGAAACGGATTAGTGTTCAAGCAAATAAAAAAACCGGCCAAATGCGAGTGGGACTCGCGCACGAAGGGTTCCGTACCATTATCTATAAAAACAACAAAAAAAAAATTGTATGGGATTCTATTGTTTAGTAATCATAGTCATATCATTTATTGCATTATGTGTTTACAAAGATCTTAAAAAATATAACATGTCCAACATAAACCCTGTTAGGGCACTGCATTTTTATTCATTATATTTAATTAACTTAAGTTCATAAATATAAACTATAAACTAAATTACATAATTACTTAACTTAAATTTTATCCCTCATATTCAAAAAAGTCATTTAAAGTGTAAAAACTATGCACGGTCAAAAGATCTTTTTATGTCCTATAAAATATGTTGTCCATTTTTATTAGTTTTAATGTCATTGGTATATTATTATATATTTGTACCGACATGTGATGGGCTCTTGATCTGACTATTTTCATGTCAGTGAATGAACTTCTTGTTCCTCTTTCTTAAATTGTGGTGTCGAGGGTAATTATGATTTCAAAAATATATAATGATGTTGATGTCAATATCTTTAAACGAGCAAATGTTGTCTACAATGCGTGTCTTCTCAATTAGGCAGCTTTATACGACACTGAATTCGACTCACCTGCCTGCTGCCTAATTAAGAAGGCACGCGCCAAAATGTGTTTTGTACGCTCCGACGGGACTTCTTAAACTTGCCAGATAAAACTTCACCTTTAAGATCAACGCAGCGCTGTGTTGAGAGAATCACCCCCTGTTCGTTAGAATCAATGACTAACTTCGTGACGTATTGCTGTCACGTGGGTCTATTTACAAGTGAGGTCATTGCCGCTACCCACCAACATGCGCTGTACTGCACCGAGCCAAGATCCGTTTCTCATTATCTAACAGATTCTTGAGCAACAGTGTTCGCATTGTTGTGTTCCGGTGTGGGGATAAGACAACCGGTGAAATTACTAGCATAGAGGCATTCCATCTTAGTTCTCAGGGCTGGCAACGCATTTGAGGTCTTAGGATTATAGTGTTGAGAATTGAAATATGTATGGGTCACAGATTCCACTTACCATTAGGTGGCCTGAGTGCTCGTGTGTCTTCTCCTTAACATAAAAAAAAAAGATACAGTCTCGGAACTATGGTTGCCACTGTTTTTGTGTACTCAATGAGGAAAATCTGCGTAAAACAATTATGATAGCGCTATATTTGTTCCTGGGGGCCTAACATGGTCGTGTTTATCTATGTGGATAAACGTGGATAACGCATCCGTCACTCTCGCACTGACATAGTGGTCAGAAAGTGACAGATGCTTTAGTATTAGTAATATAACATTGAGTCCAAAACGTTAAACTTTCTAAATTAAACAAGGAACAAGTGTGACGTTTCTTAATCTGATAGGTAGGTATATGTTAGGAAAATGTTAGATCGTCAACATTGTTTTCATTACTTTCGCCTTCATTCCCAGAGTCGGATAGGCAGAGCTACAGAAATACCAACAACTACAAAAAGAGTTGTTGGTAATTCTGTAACCACATTTTGCACAAACAGGCTAAGATGTTTACCAGTGTATTAGTGACAGGCTGCAAGCCCATCGCCTAACAGTACTAGAAGCCCTCATTCCCTTAGTCGCCTCTTACGACATCCACGGGAAGACATGGAGTGGCACTATTCTAACCTGGCAACCACACGGGCTTATTATTTTTGTAAGCATTGGTAAATATACCAACATTTAAGACGGGGCTTAACAAGTATTGGTTCAATAATTGAGAATTGAGAGTAATTATGTGTAGGATGGAGTGGGTAGAAACATTCAATTATTCAAACACCGAAGTCACACACACCTTTCTAATTTATACTTATCTAAATGGTCTAATTTTGTATACAGAAGCGTGATGTCCTGTCTGACACAGGTGACTGGGTAAACCTAATAGGAAATGTTTAGTTTAGTTTATTTATTCATCAATGTAATATTACAATGTAAATTGCATTGAATGTCAAAAAATCTATACTAATAATCAAAGAATACAAACATAACATTCTAATAATCAAAACAACAAAAATTAAATATCTAGTAAATGGTCACTTATCCGATGTCAATCAAGATACATAGGTTAATAAATGTCAATACGATAATAACTTTACATCACCTTATTAGTCTTTTTCATGTAACACCACAATTTATAACATTCATAAACATTTTGTTTTGTGGAATTATGCAGCATTATTATTTTCTGTGTGTTTGTTTGGTTCGTCTTCATATTGACATCATGGTCATCTAGGTCACGGTCAAGTCATTATGGCCATCCAAAAATACATTATCATCAAGTTTTCGTAGAAAAATATCTAATTATTCTACGTTTATAATATAATAACGTTATTTTTAACATGCATTACTTTAGCATAGTTATTCGTTACATGACTAAGACTAGCTTCCTATGTATAGGAATTTAGCTGATGATGTAAAGAGTTGTTTTCGGCCAGTTTGCCGTTTGGGAATACCCTATCGTCTACGTAAGAGCGAGAAGTTGTTATTGTGCATTTACTAAAGCGGCACAGCTGCTGTACGCGTCAGTCGACTGGTAAACATGGATCGGACAGTATCGCGCTCTCTGACGTATTTCGCAGCGAAGTTTTGCAATGTGAGTGGTATTTTAAGTCACGGTGAAGGTCAACGACATACTAATCAGTTGTTGTTTATGAATAACAACGAGTGACGGACTTTCCAAACTTTATGTTGTCTGCTAAATTTACTGTTTAAAGGTTGATTACGATTACGAATTATATTAAGTAGTTATGCTCTTGTTTTGCAGGAGTTGGGCACGGACAAGACGAGCGTGTGCTCGCCGCTGTCCGCGGAGACGGTGCTGGCGTTGCTGGCGCTCGGCTGCCGGGGCCAGGCGCGCGCGGAGCTGCTGCAGGCTCTGGACTTGCCTGATGACGACGCCGTGAGTATATTTAAGTAACATAGCTTGCACAGGCTTGCATTCGCTGGTTACAAAGGTAACCAGCCAATTAGATGCTTTCCCTTTAAAATAAAATATTGTCAATTGAGAAAAGACATCAACTGATCTCTAAAGGTACATTAGGTAGTTTTAGTAAACTTTGTTTTGTACTCATGTCTACTCGTTGCCACTTATTTTTCTCAATCATCCAAAGGTTAGCTGGAAGAGATCCCTTAAAGAGATAAGTTCGCCTTTGTCCGTTCTTATTCTGTGAATATTGTATTTTAATTTATGTTTTTAGTATATTAAAGTGTTTACATACATACATTTTAACGTAACCAACGTTGATTTCAACTTTATATCACGACCAGCTTATCAGATTCTGATTGCCGTATGAATACTGAATATCTGATCACAAGATACCTATGAGCCTATGACGCGTGGTCAGCTCCAAGCAACATCGATTTGGAAAACTATTTAAGCAATGTAATGAATTCGTGTCTTTCCACCAGTTCAGCATAGTAAACTTATGAATACTCATTGTTTTCTAGATCCGTTCTTCATTCGCCCTTCTTAAATCAACTTTGAATTATCTTAAAGAAGCTACTGTCAGCATGGCGAACAGGGTTTACCTGAAGAAGGGAGTAACCCTGAAGCCTGCAATAAAGAAGGACGCAGAAGAGGTGTTCGGATCTGGTCTGGAACAACTGGACTTCAACGAGAAGGAGGCCGCTGCTGGAGTGATCAATAATTGGGTCAGTCTTAACAATAATTATATCAAGAAGTTGCATAGTTACTGCTTTCTGTAGAATCAAGTGTTGAATTTTTCTAAGCTACACAAATATCTATGCACCGCCGTGTAACTACACAGTTTAGCACCTCATCGCAGCTTTTGATGCTGCCGATGTGGACGTCACTTAGATGGGTTCTAGCGTTCTTTGCTTTGGCCAAAATATAGAATTTGCTTTCGAAAAGAGTAGAAAACTAGGTGCTGCAAATGATTTATTAATTGGATTTATCTGCTTCTATTGACAGGTTGCACAGCAAACAAACGATTTAATCAAAGACATAGTATCCGCTGATATATTTAAAGAAGATACCTGCATGCTAATGATCAATGCTATATACTTTAAGGTAAGCATAATCGGTAAGGTGCAAACTACATTTTTGGTTAAATTGTTTATATAAGTTTAAATGCTATGATTTGATGTTAGTATACCGATTTCTTGAGACAGGTAAATATAAAAAAATATGTACCGTGATCTAACGAAGATACCTTGTAATAAATTTTGACATTTCAGGCACAATGGGAAAAACCATTTATGATAGAGTTTACTGGAAATTGTGACTTTCATGTTAATAAAGAAACTACTATTAAGGTACCTCAGATGTTTATGCTAAAGGAAACCTTTGATTATAGATGCAGTAAAAAGCTGCAGGCAAAAGTGAGTAGATTGATATAGTTAATAAATATATAAATGTTTGTGTTGACGTTTGCATGTTTGAGTTGCTATCACGTTTTAACGGCACAAAAACTGCTTTGAATGTCATTTAGCGGATAGACCCTGAATTGCCTCACATACTTCGGGATATTTGATACTCCACAAGTGCAAAACTGACAAAAGCCAGCTACGCAAATTGTAAAATAAGCCTTCTTATCTTTAAACCCACAGTTACTTCGTATGCGTTATCAAGGTCGTGAAGCAAGTATGGTCATCGTGTTACCAGATGAAATAGAAGGTCTGGAGAAGATAATGCAGCAGCTAGCGCAGGGATACGACTTGATGACTGACGTTAAGAAGATGAGGAACACCACGCTTGATGTCATGATACCTAAGTTTAAAGTTGAAATGACGATAGATTTAAAAGAAGTTTTAGCAAAAGTGAGTTTTTTTGTATACTTTCTTTTATCTGAATTTTACTATAACGCTAACAAATTTAAGCTAGATGAATATATTGTTACCAACATCTATAAAATGCATGTTTCAGCTGGGAATAAAATGTATATTTGACAAAGAAAACACAGATATTGACATGCTGACGTCGAACCAAAGGTTGTATGTGTCGGACGCTGTCCAGAAGACTTTCATTAATGTCGACGAATTTGGTACCGAAGCCGCGGCTTTCACTGGTCAGTTCATTCCTAATTTACTTTACGAAACTTGAAGACCGACTTGGTACAATCGGCCTTAGAAATAGCGTCACACTTTAGTGCTCTGTCACTTTAACGTCATGTTTGAATTGCTGCTCTTATCTGTCAAACGCGTTCAAGCGACAAGGTAACAAAGTTTGCAGCTACTTATAGAGCTGACTAAAAATCATTCCTAAGTGCATCTAAAAAATGTATCCGTCCTTCAAATCCCTGGATCCAGCGGTTAAGCTGTGAGTTTCTGTCTGTCAGTGAGGAAGTCCGTCACGGAAGAGTTTTATTTGTAAAGAAACTAGGAACGCCCCTCCGATAATCGACCTATGAAAAATACATCCATATTTAAACACATTAGAGGGGCATTCAATTTAAGATTAGACGATCTCTAACAGATAGGCAAAGTTGTTGTTCCGACATAAGCGCAGACGCCAGTGAAAGATTCCCCTTTTTTAATGTATCTTTGCAGTCCCGCGTGTTAATGAGATCATTACTAAATTATTTGCTCCATTTCCTCGGCGATCTAGAGTTTATTTAAGTTTAAAGGTGGACTTTCGTGGCAACTCGCAGCTAATGCAATAGACGCACATCTGTTACCCTAACTAACCACTGTGGGCCGAGCACGCTGCCACGGAACTTAGTGTCAAATGACGTCAAACGGGAAAAAGTGTCAAATATTATTATTAAATTATTAAAATGACAGCCACGCGGGGATTAAGTTGCTTAGTAATAAAACTCAAATCACACAAAACATACATACATAACATACATAAAGTCACGCCTTTATTCCCAGAGTGGGTTAGGCAGAGCTACAGAATTACCAACAACTAAAAACCTTGTTGATAATTCTGTAACCACATTTTGCACAAGTAAGCTGAGATATTTACTAGTGTATTAGTGACAGGTTGCAAGCCCATCGCCTAACAATACTAGAAGCCTTTATTCCCTTAGTCGCCTCTTACGACATCCACGGGAAGACATGGAGTGGCACTATTCTAACCCGGAAACCACACGGAAATGAAACAAATCACACAAAACAAATTTTTATTTTAAACCTTAGTTCTTCATACTTTCGTTGGAATATGGAATAGACGAATTAAACCCCCGACGCTATGTCAAAAATTGCCCCTTGCAGTGCAGTGACATATGCTTTTATAGTGCTTTGTACTAGACGATATAAATATCGTCTGTCCACCACGACTTACGGAAATTACCTTAAATCTAAAATTTAATTTGTCTACATTAAATATTCTGAAAATTGATTTCTCTTATGATGGTGGTGATGGGCACCCCATAGTTTAAGATTGCTGAGCCAACTCAGGCAACCTCTCATATGACGGTATTAATATATTGTATTTCAGAGTTCAGCTACATGAAGTGCAGTGGAAGACCGTACCCAAAATTCATATCAAACAGACCTTTCCTGTACCTCCTCATGTGCCAAGAGATACCCCTCTTCATAGGAGTTTACAAAGGAAGCGAGTACGCAGAAGTTACGAAATGAAGGTGGGATAGGATTGTAAAAATATTATTGTTTATGAAATATAAATGGTTTGTGTCATTTTAGTCAATTATTGAAAATAAACGCTGTTCCCAATGACAAGTACTTTGTAATTTTGGTTGTGAAATACTGCGTTTAAGTAGATAGTTGCGATACTTTTTTTTTGTTTTAAAGGCTTTTATTTTAATAAAGATGTATAATTTCATGTTATGAACCACTTTGTTTTATTTCATCTGTTTCTACCTTTTTATAATCATTTACAGTTTTTCAAGCCGTATTTTTAGGGTTCCGGAGCCGAATGGCAAAAACGGAACCCTTACAATTTCGTCATGTCCGTCTGCCCGTCTGTCCGTCTGTCCGTCTGTCCGTCCGTCCGTCCGTCTGTCCATCTGTATGTCACAGCCATTTTACTCAGAGCCTATTGGCACTATATAAATGAAATTTGGAGGATAGATGTATCCTATGAACCGTTATAAAATTGAAAAAAATAAAAAAATAGGGGTGGCACTCCATACATGTAACAAGGGGACGATGAGTTACATCAGCGTGTGGGGTATTTTTAGATAGGGCTTCCAAAATGATACAGAGGTTTTTAAGTGACTTTTTTAAGTAAGTGAACAGTTGGCGAGATATACGCTTCTAAAGTCGTAAAAATTCGGTCCGGGTGGGTAGCTTTTGAACTGTTAAATAGAACATTCTAATAAAAATTACAGTAGTAGAACATACGAAATACTTCCAACCAAAATTGTTTTGAACACGATACGCTGTGTAGTTTTTGAGATTTTAATAATAAAAAAAAAAAACCATGAACGTTCATCCCAGCTACGGAACCCTACACTGTGCGTGGTCCGACATGCACATGGCCGGTTTTTAGAATATAATAATATAGTAAAGTTCAACATGAGTCACCAATCACCATCCTAATATTCACTCATTTGCTGCAGCTCTATGAGTTGTTCGCGACTTGAAACCTAGTTTTACCATTTATTCTGTGCTTAAGTAGTTCCAACAGCCACCGTACATGATGTGGGAGTTTGTCTGTTATGTTATAAGTGTTATTTATACATACATACATACATAAATCACGCCTGTTTCCCAGAGGGGTAGGCAAAGACCACTTCTTTCCACCTGCTACGATCCTGACAAAGCTCTTTCGCTTCTTCCACATTCATACATCGAGTCATGCATGCACGTCGGTTTCGGGTACTTAAGATTCGGCCCTTTTCCAGTATTTCCCCGATTTGATTCAAAAAAGTACGCCTAGGGCGCCCCCTTACGACCCTTCCACTCACTTTAGCACTGTAAATTTCTTTCGTCAATCTTTTTTCATCCATCCTTTCCAAATGACCGAACCATCGAAGCATGCCCTTTTCAATTTTAGTCACTACATCTTCTTTCAGACCACACTTCTCTCTGATGTTTTCATTCCTTACTCTATCACACAGTTTTACACCACACATACTACGCAATGAGCGCATTTCTACTGCATTTATACGACTTTCATGCTTATCCTGCCACACCCAACATTCACTACCATACATCAGAGTAGGGGCCAACACTTCATTGTGAACAGCCAGACGGGCTTTTCGTGAAACGCCCCTTCTGCTCACAAAGGAGTGTTATTTATAAGGTATAAAAATTAAGTAAGTTAAATAAAGTAATCACTTAATTAAACACGTTATTTGTTTTATTCCGACTAATCCGTGAAAACCATGGTACAGTCAACGAGAGAGCAATAAAAATTTAAACCAGATCAAACAAGGGAAGTCCAAACAGACCTCAAAAGCAAGTCACTTTTGAAGGCGCCACAATAAACCATCCATACTATTATTATTAATGTGAAACTAACTCTGTCTTTGTGAGCGTTTTATCCGTGATAGGATAATCACGGATAAAACGCTCAATTAATTTAGATGAAATTTGATATGGACATAGTTTGTGTCCCGGGGAAGGACAAAGGGCTCTTTTATCCCAACAATTGGACAGTTTCTGAGTGAATAGCGAACAAATAACTTCAACGCAGACGGAGTCGCGAAACTGCAAATAGAAACATAAAAATAGTTTGAATGTTTGTGTCTACAATGTATTTTGTCACGTGGCTCTGTTTACGAGTGAGGGCATCGCCGTTTCACCCACTAACATGAATTCTTTGTCGAGTCAAGGTCCTTTTATAAATATTTATGACCAAAAACATGTTTGAGGAAAACCTTTGTTATTAACTCACAGAACTGCAGCACTAGACACATTTGAAACAAGTTAAAGGCTTCCCATCTTAGTCTTCAGGTTGGCAAACGTAGTTGCAATCTTGGGTTGCATTTATTTATTATATTTAGCTACTTAATACTTGTAGGTAGAAGAATATTGTTGTAGGTACTAGACAGCAGTATACTTTACTATACATATGTATAAAAAGATGCACAAATAGTTCCGTAGTAAACATTGGCACATTACTTTTTTTTTAAGCTAAAGGTTTTTAGAAGTTCAGAAAAAAACTTTTTCGTGCAAATTTAAGTCACCTCTTTTTGAGAAACTTTTTCACGGCAGCTTTTGCGGCAGGGACAGGCGCTGAATTTCATTGAAAAACGACACAGTGGTAACTGAAATTCGACCTTATGATATCAAAGTGTTCCAAAAACATTGTGTACAAATGTCCTGTTCGTTACCGGACTCGATGACTAACTTCGTGACGTAAAGCTTTATTTGATCAACGTTGTCACGTGGGTCTGTTTACAACTGAGGTCGTTGTCGCCTCACCCACTAACATGAGTTCTGCCGCACGGAGCCAAGGTCCATTTCGTATTATCTAAAAGATAATAACTTGCATAACATGTTTACTGCTTTTTTCGTGGAACCCGATAAGGAAAAACTGCATTAAAAATACTCATGAAAAACAAACAATTGCAACGCGTGGAATTAATTTTATAAAGGCGCTACGGCCACATAGAAGTCGTTTATCACTATGCCCTTATAGCCAAGATGCTTTCGCTAACTAGAGTTTCGATTTAGAGATTCAAGAATTTTGTTTTGAAACCAATCACGTCATACGGAAAGTCACGTGATCTACCAGTGACGTGATTGGTTTAAAAAAGACAAATTTTCAGGATAAAAAGTACTGAGTTATGACTTTCCACGGGTCTCAAATTTAATCAAAATCGGTTCAAAGATTTATCCTTGAAAGCGTAACAAACAAACAGAAAGAGGGACAGACGGGCAGTTACTTTCACATTTATAATATTTATAAGGTTTATTATTAGCATAAAGGGATTATACCTTAACCTCTCGGTTGAAATACGATATAGTCAAAAAAATAGGTTTAAAAAATTACAAGGTATCCAAATTTTGTGATCAGATCTGCTCCTAAGCATATGAGAGGTTAAGGCATAATTAAGAATCATACCTTGAGTCTTCAAGATTGGCAACGCATTTTCAGTCTTGAGATGGTACACTCGCAATCCATGCCCTCAAACCCCACATATTACCACCTAGTGTATGTTGCAAATGCAAAAAACGTTCCAAACGCGTTTGCGATTTTTGTATAAATAACATGGACGCAAATGGGTTCGAGACGGTTTCCGCGTGAACAGCAACTTAAACTAATGACAAAATTAAAATCTATTTGTGCAGCGATTTCATATACGAGCGAACCCACCTTCAGAAATCTAAAAGGAGAGCCCGCTCGTAGATAAAATCACTGTATAAATTGATTATGAAGTTAGTCATTAGTCATCGGTGAGATTCAAACATCGTACCAGTGGTGTGTGCTAAAAAAAGGTGATCCTTTGAAGGTCAAGACATCCGACAGAGTTTCTTACAGGTTCTTCTCTGATCGGTCGCGATTTGAACCTGCAGTCAATTTAGGCTAAGTCGCTACTATGACGTTTCAAAAGAGTTTATTATTTGTAAACCTACTTGAATAAAGATTATTCTGATTCTGATTCTGATTCTGATTCATGGTCAGTTTCAAAGTCACGGTATTTGTAGTAAAGAGAAAACGAAACGGGGTTAATCGATAAATTGATGTTTCAAGAACGCGTTGAATTTTTGCGATATATAGATATATAGTCGTAATCAACATTACAGTTATTTAGCTCGATTTAGTTACCTATTTTTAGATAATTGTTTTGAGGCTACATAAAGATTCGTCTAGGTGCGTCATTATTAATTCAGTCCATTCAGTGCTCTGTGTAAATCCCTTTTTTAGGGTTCCGTAGTCAAACTAGGAAGCCTTATAGTTTCACCATGTCCATCCGTCCGTCCGCCCGTAAGTTCGTCTGTCCGCAGCCTAGCGCAGAGACTCTTATTACGAGAGAGCTGTAATTTGGCAACATACATATTAGTACGACAACAAAGTGGTAAAATAAAATCTATTTATTTTTATTTTTAGTGTAACTTGTACAATCTGGTTTTTCTCGTCTAGCCCATAGTGTGGGGTGTCGTTGGATAGGGCTTTCAAAAATATTACGGGTTTGTCACAACAATTTTTTTATTAAGGGATCCGTTTATGAAATATTAAGCTTTAAAGGGCTAATATTTGTTAGAGTCAAGTGTCCCCCCTCCTATTGCCAAAACCACAAAGTTTCGCCATGTCCGTCCGTCCGTCCGCAGCCTAGCTCAGAGACTTTTTTTTTCACGATTTTAATTTTGTCCGCGACTGCTTTGACGTCAAAGTATTTTTTTTTGCGTCCTTTTTATCTTTTTGGAAGAAAAGAAAACGGTCTCAGAAATAACCAGCAAACTAAGACTGCGATGATAGATGTTAGGATTTACGAGGGGCGTTCTATAAATTCTCGGTATTGCTATCTTGCTTTTAGTAAACTTCAAAAAACTGGTTGCTAAGAGTCGTTCATTGACAGTAAAAAAAAGTAAATTTGAAGCCCACACGTTGTTTTGTTTTTCTGCTACTATAACTGCTGAACAAACGTGATCACCATCAGCGATTTTATAATATTAATTAAATTGGAGTATCGAGCCGTAATAAAATTCTTGACTAAACAGGGAAAAAATAGAAAGTCTATTAAGGAGGAAATGGATTTAGTTTACCGTGAGTCCGCTCCTTCATTATCTACTGTCCAAAAGTGGTCAAATGAATTTAAGCGTTGGAGAGAGAGCATGGAAGATGACCCTAGACCTTGTCGGCCTGTTGAAGACTACACCAGAAAACATTTAAAAAGTGGAGAAAATTATACTGGAAGATGGTCGAGTGAAGGTTAGGTCTATAGCACAAAAAAACAATATTTCTATTGATACTATACATCCACGATCATCTTAACATGTCCAAAGTTAGTGCGAGATGGGTACCACGAATGTTGACACAGTTTCAGAAGTATACGCGCGTTGCTTGTTGTTCTGACTTCACTAAGCTGTGTGGTGCAAACCCTGATGGTTTGCTTCAAAAGATTGCTACCGGAGATGAAACTTGCGTTCATCATTATGACTCTGAGAGCAAAAAAAGACTGGATGCAGTGGCACGTTAAAGGAGCACCGGCAAGATCAACCTTTCATCGATTGTATCATACATCGAATTTCATTTCATCTAACGCTATTTTCTGCTGAAACCACAATGTTTTCAGGAAATCTTAACATGTAACCTTGCGGTTTCAGCCGAAAACAGCATACGTTGAAATGAAGTTCGATGAAATGATACATTCGATGAAGTGAAATTCGATAAAAAGATGGGATACCATTAATTCACGGTAGATAGAGATTTTAGAATAAATAAATGATTGCATCATCTTGAAATTTAAACATTTATTTGACCTATAATTGAATTACAATGACATTAAAATAACAAAAATAAATGTTGAATTATGTATATTATCGCGTCAACCCTCGCATTGCTACATAAGATTGCGTAGGTATTTTGTCACCCGACATCAAACGCATGGCAGTAATGGTAAGTACAATTATTTAATAATGTTGTATAGACAAATCCATTGCCTGTTCGACAGGAAAGTCCGCAGCTGAGGGAACGGTTTCCTGTCCACCTCTGTACACGCCAACGAAGACAGGAACCCTTCGAGCCGTCAGCAGGAACAGGAAGGGCCGGTCGGCCTTAAGGCGACGGGGCGGGCAATTGACCTTGCTCATTCGGGCAGACGAGTAAAATTTTAATTCGCGCGCCATCTAACGAGTAAGCTCTGCGATCGACCACATATTGCTATTTGTCCAAGAGTCAGGCATGGATTTACTGTTAGATGGCGCTTCATTAGGCCGAGCAATATAATAAATTTGCGTTTTTCTATATACTATCTCAAATTCAGGAACGAATGTCAAAAATAGCTTTTTATCAAATAAGTAAATACATAAATAGTATTTTTTAACACGTAAAGATTGTTTCTTGAATAGCTGGCATGAATATTAGATCAAAGAAAAAGTTGGTCTACTAGGATTGTGCGAGTGCTATCTTTTAGACAGTTTATATCTCGAACCAAAAATTTAGTTATGTACATACTTTCATTCCCTCTTTTCATGGTTTCGTGCCAGCTCTTTTAAAACGACCTCTACGTGATTACTATCTACTACAGTAGAATTATGTTGAGTTTACCACTGACAGATGGATTGCCTTCATATTAATCTCATACAAATAAAATACTTATTACTAAATCGGTAGACGTGGGTATTGAAAATTAAATTAAGGCAAACTCTCTGTCAATGGTAAACTTACAGGGCCTCCATTCTACTGCGTTATAACGATATCGCGTTTGACGTGTTTTAGAATCGTTTATGTCACAGTCGCCATTATTGTAAATGACAAAAAAGTTATCACAACGTTGACAATACGGAAACAGGTCAAAAACGATATCGTTATTACCGTGTAGAATCGCAGCCCTGTAATCGTACTACTAGTCTGTTACGATACAGACGCAATGAGTGAGCTAGAAAAAACAAGATGTGCTAGCCATACCCGACAGGGCTGAGATTCTACACGGTAATGTCGTCATTACCGTGTATCTAATTTTACTTGGTTCCGTATTGTGAACGTTTTGATGACTCTTATAATTATCATTGACAATAATGGAGACTGTGGCATAAACCTCAAACGCGATTTCGTTATAACGCAGTAGAATAGAGGCCCAGGAGTAGGGGAATAAACTTTTTCAATAATACTAGGTACTTTAAAAGTATTCAAATATTTTATTTTCGACGTGGTCTACGGCAAGGCGGCGATTCGTCGAGAATTTCGTGGTCCGGTTTTCTCTTTTTTTGGGCTTCTTTTTTCTTTCCTTTAAGCTTCATAGCTTTCATTTTCTTATTTTTTCTTTCTTTTTCTGTTCCTTCATGGCCCCTATTATATAGTCTGGATCCCTTATTGCCATTTTTCGGGTAAACCTTGGGTCGATAATTTCTCGCAGTAAACAATCTTTTTTTTACATGTTTTTTATACAAAGTTTTTGGACATGGGAACTAGGCCAACAGCAGCTGATAAATCAGTACGCTGAGTGAATCCACATCCAATGGCCACTGTGCCTGCTACTGCACTAGTATTGAGATCCATTACATCAGTAGGGATATCATTGTTCATTTGAAATGTCATATTGCACATTTTGCACTTAAGTGCATATAGTGAGATGAGCCCACTCCGAGTTTGCGATATAATTTCAACTGCTTGTAACCCGCAATTCAACGGGCCATGGGACGATATTTCTTGCAATTGAGTAAAAAACTGCAATACATTAACTATTCTTCTCCCATACTTTGTTTCATTGCTTTTGTCACTGAAATAGCAGATTAAAAAACATAAGTATACAATCATGTTCATAATTGATTCAAAATTAATTATTACGGCATATAATTAAAGAGCAGATTAAATTGTATTATGTTAATTTGGAGAGGTGGCCCATGTAGTAGACCGGTCAGTATGGGCAAGTCTGAAACTGTAAGATATACAAAGATCTGTTCTTAGGATCCATATCATCGATTTTAGTGACAAGAAAAACTGCATGCCTAGATTTAACAAACACTAGTAGGTACTCAGTTTGGGAAACAAACCCGGAAGTTTTAAAAAGTAAAATTTGCATTATTTCTAATTAGATATCAATTGTGTAGGACTTAAGCAGTAAATGTTACTATGAAATATGTTATCTAAAATGAATAAAATGCATTGTTCACCATATCCTTTAAAGATAAAAAAGATAACAGATAAAAGTTGTTTATTCAGTAAGTATGCCGCACGGGCACTTTTAAACGTCAAAATTCTACCAGCGGTTCCCAAGAGGAGACCAATGCTGAGAAGAAGCGCCACAAGACTCAACAGTCAGTATTTTTTTTTAATATTGCTTATGACAATGATAGAACTTAACCTAGCATTATATCAACCAATTAATAAAATTTCAAAATATATACATCATGCACAGTTAAGCAGGAAAACGTGTCGAAACTTCTAATAAACACAGGAGCAAATAAATAAAATAATAATAATATTTATACCTACCCATGGCGGTGCAAAACTAAATGAAAAAAAATATTAAATAAAGTTTTGATACATTCTCCTACAGAAACACAGAAACCATGTCCCCAAGACTAGATTGTTAGTAAGCTACGTTATGTATCTAAGTATCAATCTAGTTATGTTACGTTATGTATCTTAGGCCAAGCATTTTTGTCTGTTAGATAATCCTCGACCCTATAGTTTAATTCAATTTAGTAGGTGTTTGAAATGACAACCAACACAAATTCGACACTTAAAGATACAAAACGCAATAGTAAAATCTAACCTAAACGAGTTCAATTTTGTATAAAAAAAAACACCTACTAAATTAATAAATATCACAGGAAAATGTCACACAAATTGACCTAGTCCCAAACTAAGCTCTAGGCTTGTACTTATGGATACTAGACAACAATAAAGAGAAATATATACCCCCCATGTTGTTGCCGGGTTAGAATAGTGCCACTCCATGTCTTCCTGTGGATGTTGTGAGAGGCGACTAAGGGAATAAAGGCTTGTAGTACTGTTAGGTGATGGGCTTGCGACCTGTCACTAATACACTGGTAAACATCTTAGCCTGACTATGCAAAATGTGGTTAGGTACAGAATTATTAACAAGTTTAGAGTTGTTGGTATTCTGTTGCTCTGCCTACCCCACTCTGGGAATAAAGGCGTGACGTTATGTATATATGTAGGTATGTATGTAAATATATACTTAAATACATAGAAAACATCCAAGACTCGTGCTCATCATACAAATGTTTCATAGTAACATTTACTGCTTAACACCTACACAATCAATATTAAAATAGAAATAATGTATGTTTTATTTTCCAAAACTTTTGCTTATGATTCCCAACCAGAGATTTAGTTCTTTTAAATATATGAATGCAGTTTTTCTTGTCAATAAAACTTATAGTTTCATACTTGCCCAAACTGACCGATCTACATTGGCCATCCTGTATAGCATGTATATTCACAATATATATTTTTCTTACTGTTCAGAACCATTGGATATATTATCACCATACACTACATCAAAATCATTATCAAAGTGACCATGACCAGATGTCGACCTGCAACGATAAAGAGAACTAAATAAATATAATAAATAAATAAATATCAGGGGACAATTTCACACAAATTGACCTAGTCCAAAACTAAGCTCTAGGCTTGTACTATAGGTACTAGACAATGGTAACATACTTAGATAGAGAAATACCTACATAGAAAACAACCAAGACTCAGGAACAAATACTCATGCTCATCACACAAATATTTGCCCTTACCAGGATTTGAACCCAGGACAGCTGGCTTTGGAACTAGTTTAGTAGTTTGTAATAGATCATAGATCAAACAAAACATACAGAAGTTTACAAATCTACCTTTGTATAATGCCAAGTATAAAGAACCATTCATACACTCTAAACTTTATTATGTTAGACGTACTTAAGAGAAAAAAGTATTAATTTAAAGATGTCTAAAGTATAAGTAAAAACTGGATTATGATTTTCAATATGAATGGTAGAAGGCCTAAAACAAAAATTAAAACTTATATTTATAGTAACTGCCAATCAAAGTATAATAAAAGAGCCAAAAACTCTCATAGTTGGTAAATCAATTATGCTATTCCCAGTTGATACACTGCTGCCCATGTGAAACCCGCAACCATGAGGTCTTTATGTAGGCACGTAAGTAATGTACTTTACTTTTGAAATGCATATTATGGACACTTTGTAAGTACTTACTGTACAGCGGAATCTCGCTGCTGTTTAGCTTGTTGCCCACATCGACCGCGACGTTTCCGAAGCAACTTGATTGAGGCAGAAGGTTTTCTGCCCCGCTTATTCCCCATTTTCACACGTATAAAACACGAAGTTCAATCAAAAGAAATAATTAACACAATTGAAACCAAACAGCGCAAAGGACAAAATATAAAAAAAACTACAGTAGCTACTTGTTCGCACGGAATAGTAGAACTAGAACGCAACTGACTGACTCACAACTGAAAGTAGTGACAACTGACCGTAGGAGCAAAACAAAGTTTGAAACATTCAAACTGTCAACCAAGGAAACAAATACATCCAACGATCTGGCAACGCCGCGGCCGGCCGCCACACGCCAACCCAAACCGAGCTCGCAACGTCGCTTTCATCGCTTTGAAGTTTTGAGTACCTAGGTACCTATATACGTAGTTATAACTTTTACGAAATTTTACTGATCCAACGTGAATGCAAGTTCAAATCCATTATATAACACTAAAAACAATTTTTATTCAAATTATTTTAGCTTTTGTTTAAAATAGTTTTGTTTATTTTTTGAGTATTTTAAACTCTTTTTTTTTAGTTTGTATATATTTTTTTTGGCCACATTCAACAAAATGCTTCTAAACGCCTAGTCATAGTTTAAGAGCAAACATTTAGTTGATTGTTTCATTAGGAGCATATATGTTTTGAGTATATAACATGGAAATTCTTATTAAAACTAATAATATTTCAGCTCACGCCACACATTAAGCCTTTAAAAAGAAGTGTGGAAAGTTTGGCAACAGACTAAATCGCCCAGCCGGAATAAAACCAATATAAACTTTTTAAAAACGGTTTATTCAAAGTTGTATATAGAGCTTACTATGAGTAAGATAACTATATAAATGAGCTAGAGCCAAACTTGAGGATATGTGTCTTCAGATTGTTATCATTTAAACCTACCACTTCCTATAGTTTTACCAAGAAATTTATCCGAAAACACCTCGATTTCATAATTTTGCCGTACCCTTCGCCTTAAACGAAATACGAGGCCGTTCTAACTTCATGCAGCACAACTGCACGCTCACTGAAACAAGAATGCAGATTATTGATAGAAAATAAAATTTAAAATACAATACAACACTATACAAATATTCTTTATTGAACACCACATACAAATACAGCATGAAAACTAAAGTACAAATAAAAGATTTACTAAGTGAGTCAATAGGCGGTCTTATCGCAAAGTAGCGATCTCTTCCAGACAACCTTACAAAGAAGAAAAATACATGTTTGTATAGAATTTGCGGCATGACGCGTAACCGACCACAAGAGATCTATAAATAACTCGACATTGGCGGAAAACACCTTAACAGGAGTGAAAGAGAAAAGTGTTTTTTTTTGTGTAGCGACTAGTCCTATGATTATAAAAAAAAAACTGTTTACGAATGCTAACCGATTCATAAAAATAACACTTACAAGGCATATTCATCAGCAAGTTTATGGTTGATGGGATTACATAGTCTGGCATCGTTTTTTCAATCACACTCTTATCGGTTAAACTAAGATATTTCTTCTGAATATATGTGGAAGTAAATCACTTTGAAAAACTTATTGAGTTTTAAAAATATTTTTACACTGTTTCTAAATACACAATATTGACAGCCTTGATACTTGCGCCACGCTAAAACGAAGCCCGCTTCCGCTCCTTGCGACTAGGTCTACGATCTATGCCTCTCCTTTACTTGGCAGTATAATTACAGCAAAGTTAAGGAATCGCATCGTATCCTAACGCATCGAGTGTACAAATATTTGGAGGTCGATTAGTTCCATAACTTACCGTGCAGAAATATTGTTCTCTCGGCACGGCAGGGACCTAATCGATCGTCAAATATTTTTATATTTCAGTAAGTAAAACTGTAAATAAGAGGTGAATGTATAAATTTATACCTATTTTACATTTATAAATATAGACACTATGATCTCAATTATGCTACTCGAAAGTCTCGTAAGGGATCGTTCAGATAACCCAACTTACTGAACATGTTCAAGCATCTAATACATACAGTATTAGTGCTACAAAGTGATTTCAGAAAGAGCACGTTTGAAGTTTAAGAGTTCATTTTGTATGCATTATTTACATTGCTTCTATAACTACGTTGTCGTACTGTAACAGCCTCCTCAAGGCTCGGCAACAGAACTATCTTGATTTCAGACCTAGCTTGTAAAGTAATTCTGCTAAATAAAACACGAACGTAAAAATTGATGAGAAAATTTATTGATACAACAAATTTTGTTTACTTTGTAAAATAATCTATTACATTAATAGTACGAATTTATGTAACACTGTTTATAGATAAGTCTGTTCGACGGGAAAGTCTGAGCCGGAGGGAACGGTTTCCTGTCCGGCTCTGTACACGCCGATGAACAGAGGAACCCTGCGAGCCGTGAGCAGGAACAGAAAGGGCCGGTCGGCCGTGAACAGGATACGAGGCCGTTTTAACTTGACGCAGTGTTTAACGATGCTAACTGAAACAACAATAAAGATACTGATTGATCAATGAATGGCCTCTTGCAACAGAAAGTTGAATCTATATTAAGTGCGTAATTAAATTCTTAGATTGTAAAAATGTCAAACTCGATTACTAAAATGGAAAGAACCATTTTAGTTTAATTATAGAAATAAGAGTAAATACTTTATTGAATTAAAACAATTGCATTTCAAATATTAAAAAAAGAAAAATAATAAGTAGTACAAAGGCAAACTTATCGCATAAAGGGGTCTCATCCAGCTTTGGGCGGGTATGAAATAGTAAATGTAGTAAAGATAACAATGAATAACGAACAAGAAAATAATATTATTTCTTAGCCCATTACCAAAACGGACTATAAGCAGAAACCTACAAGATCACTTGCACTTTGTATTTACGAGATTAAGTATAATTCTGATGTCCAAGTGAAAAAGGGTAAGTCTTGTGAAGATCAAGTGAAAAAGGGTGTTACGGACGAATCGCTCGCTTTCGTTTTTTACGCTAATAGAATCTTGTTAGATTCGAATTAGCGTATTGCGTAACTATTTCATAAGATTTTTGTCTAGTTTGTAATGTTTTATGGAATGTGAACCTTTTATTTTATTGCCGCTCGTCCTCATAACCTATAACGACCATGTTTGTTTTATTGTGATCCCCGAGGTACCCGGCCTCATATCTAACCTTGGTCCTGAAGGTCGGGTACTCTCCGAAAGCATGGGAGGGTTCCAATTAGGAATAAACTGGGATTGGGCCCTCCCGAAGCTACTGAATGTCCTACCACCGGGAAAGTAAGAATGTTACAGTGGTAGGACATATACATATAGACGGGCGGCAACGTAAGCTTTAATATGCACTCTTTCATAGAGAAATCGATAGGCAGGTTCTAGAAAGAGAAATTAAAGTTGTATAATTCATAGAGGATCTCGAACACAAAAAAGAGCGAATTGGTGCCGTGTGCAAACGGCTCACTTTACGGTAAAGCCTGGGGTAGACATGTGCGCCGCGCCGCCGCGCCGCCGCCGCCGATGATTTGCCTCACGCCGCCGCCGCCGGTTCAACCGTCGGCGTAAAATCGGCGTGAAATATTCTCCAATCTTCCTCAACAGATTGTTTATTCCCCATATGAAGTTTTTATTTTTAATGATGAAGTATTTTCTAACGTGATTTTAAATTATTGTTATCAATTCAAATTTTTTTTTAACCGTGGATGAGCGATCAGTAATGCTAATATGCTAACTATCGATGGCTACCGGCAATGTATTTTTTAAACTTATCTTACGAGTGCTGAATGGAAAGTTCGTGGCCGGACCATTAAAAAAAAAAAACTGCCGCCATTTTGAACAATCATTACTCAGTTTTCATCCCGCGAAATTTTAATAGGAAGACAATATTTGATATAAATTTTACGTCTGATTTAAAAATACGTGTAAACAGATTTTTCATAATGGACGATTTGGAGCAGCGTGCCGTAATTAAATATCTTCATAAAAACGGATTGACTCCAAAACAAATTTATGAAGATATGCAGTGTACATTGGGGCAATCCTGTCCATCATATACGATGGTAAAAAAGTGGGCAGCTGAATTTAAACGGGGACGAGTTAGTATCGCAGATGACCCTCGTCCCGGAAGGCCAACCACTGCGACCAATCCACATAATGTGGCAATTATATGCGACATGATAATGAAAGACCGACGGTTAAAAGTAAGAGAAATAGCTGACATCGTGGACATCTCCTATGATCTTTCATAGGAGATGCTCACGATGTCAGCTAGCTCCCAAAACATTATAGTCAACGAATTAGGTTTTTCGAAGGTGTCAAACTAAAAAAAAAAAATCACTCGACTAACAATTTCACGCGACTGTCTAAACCTGTATGAAGCTGACCCTTAAGACTTTTTGGACAGATATGTTACTATGAATGAGACATGGGTCCACCACTACACGCCCGAGACTAAACAGCAATCGAAGCAGTGGGTTCGTGCTGGATCTCCGCCTCCCAAAAAGGCAAAGGCCATTTTGTCGGCGAATAAAGTCATGGCATCAGTCTTCTGCGACGCAAAGGGAGTAATCATGGTTGACTATCTCCAGAAAGGTACCACTATTAAACTCGACTATTATTGCGAACTTTTACGGCGATTACGAGAGGAACTGAAAGTAAAAAGACCTGGATTGTTGACAAAAAAAGTTCTCTTTCACCAGGACAACGCACGTGTGCACACGTCACTTAAATCGATGGCAGAAATTCACAATTGTGGGTTTGAATTATTGCCCCACCCGCCTTATTCGCCCGATTTGGCACCGTCATACTTCCACCTATTTCCAAACTTAAAAAAACACATGGGCGGTAAGAAATTTTCGGCCAACGACGAGGTCCAAGCTGAAGTGGACACCTATTTTGAAGACCTAGAGGAAAGTTTCTTTAAAAGTGGTGTATTGGCTTTGGAATCCAGATGGAACAAGTGTAAAGACCTCGACGGGGACTACGTTTTGATTTGATTTCATACTTAGGCCGCGAATTTTCCAATCACCCCTCGTATATTTCCCTTATTCCTGCCTTTTTTTTTTACTTTTTACCTCACGCCGATTTCACGCCGATGACGCCGCCGCCGCTGATTTTTTTTTAACGAGACGCCGCCGCCGGTCTTTTGACCGTCGGCGCACATGTCTAGCCTGGGGGTATATATACCGGAACACACCCTCAGTCATTGTAGTCGCAGTGGTAGAGCAGTAGTTGCAATAGAGCAGTAGTAGCAGTAGGAGCAGTTGAAGAGTGAACCAGAGGAACCCAAAGGAGCAAAAGTGAATCAGAGCGAACATTCGGACGAACATTCCGAACGAACATTCAGAGCGAACATTCGGACGAACATTCCGAACGAACATTCAGAGCGAACATTCGGACGAACATTCCGAACGAACATTTGGACGAACATTCCGACGAACATTCGGATGAACATTGGAGCAAAATTGGAGAGAACTTCTTAGCAACTGAACCACGAACCGCAAGGAAGAACTCATCCTCGAACCCCGCTCATTGTCGAACCTCGCTCATTCTCGAACCTCGAACCTTGTTAAGTTTAGAATCAGTTTTGAACCTTTAACTAGAATCTTTTGCTTACAATCGTGTAACTAGAACCATTAACCATAAAATATACAGTCCACTGAACCTGAACCCTTTTTTAATTAATCGAACGAGCTACGTAGAGACACCGTTGAGTGACCATCCTCAATAAAGGGTTTAAGTCTAGTATACGCCGTTTATGTATATGTGCCATTTTTATAAAGAGTTTTCATTGCCTGTTTGAGAGCAAACACTTTTTAAGGCATGGAGTAGGCAAACGAGCAAAAAAGGCCCTAATGATAACTTATATCCAAACACTTCTCAATCTCAAGACTGTTATCTCAAAACTGCAAATGCGTATTTAACCTTGAAAACTAAGATGGGACGCCTTATGCTATTTTGAACACACAAAAGATGGTGCTGACTACTTAACTTGGATGTAAAAAAAGTACAAATTTCAATATACATAGTGGGAAATGACCCGAAACTGTGACGCTCAGAGGCTTAGAGCCTTCCATTATTTAAACGTAGTTCTGAGTTGAGCTATCTTCGGAATAAAAAAAGCCATTATGAATTTTGATTCAATTAGTGTTCGAAAGTGATTAGCATGAAATGAAAAAAAAACATTAAATACGTATATTATTTAATATTTGCAAAAATGTTCTAGACTAACTCACGCTACAGTAATTAATACGAGGTTTGTGAGTAAATTCAATTGCCGGTTTAGCGACTTCGACAGGAAAGTCTGCATCGGAGGGAACGGTTTCCTGCCCGCCTCTGTACACGCCGACAAAGACAAGAAACCTGCGAGCCGTCAGCAGGAACAGAAAGGGCCTGTCGGCTGTAAAGGGGATGCGAGGCCGTTCGAACTTTGCACAGCATTTTTGGACGCTCACTAAAACGAGAATAAACATTTCAGACTAATAAATTAAACACATCATGTAACATGTTTTAAAAGGGGACAACATTCAATACTCAAGGTAAAGTTGCCCAGATCAATGTTGCTTAGAGTTGTTGAAAGCCTTGTCATGGTTTCAAAATAATTGTTCTAGGTAGGACCCTAGGTTCGCCACTGGATACCTTTTGTCTATTCTATAAGTATGTGTAAGATAGGTATTAAAAAACAAAACCAATATCGAATAAATATTTTTTATTGATTATTGACCGTAATGGTTGTATAAATTAATTAAACCTTTTATACACATTTAAGCAACAGCGTTTGTACATTAATTAATAAGGTTTGTCTAAATAACCAAATAAACTTTATTTGTCACAACTAAGACTCAAAGTCTGACTCCAGCTCGTCGTCACTAGGAAGATCTGCAGCAGAGAGAATAGTTTCCTGTCCTCCCCTGTACACGCCGATGAAGACAGGAACTGTACAAGCCGTCAGCAGGAACAAAAAGGGCCGGTCGGCTGTGAACGGGATCCGAGGACGTTTTAACTTTTTACAGCATTTTTGGCAATACACTGCAATCGAAATGAACAAATAAGATACATAATTAGATATACTCCCTTAAAGAAGGTGTCTGCAAATTAAAGGCGAAATAAGGCATGGTAAGAAAGTAAACTTACTTACTTGAAACATTAACGCCACTTTAGATAACTAGGGTGCAGCTACGTAGAAGCCATTGGCGAACACTGAAGGTCAAAGATACATACCAACATATACTATAAATACATTGCCGGGTCAAGTTAGGCTAGTTAATAAACTCGGTCATGACGTGTTATTTTAGGAAATAATAGCATTACATTTTGGTACCGTATAAAATCAGCTTCTATGATCCTACACCTATACCAAGCGGCTTAGTTTGACCATTATGTTAATGAACTTTTGTTTTAGCTGAAATTGTCCACGGTCGACGTCTTTAACATCCTAGGGCTCAGCTAAATTGGATACTCACAGCCAGTAGCAGCCGAGGCTTCGGTGCCGGATTCGTTCACCATGATATACGCCTTCTGGACGGCATGCGACACGTACAGTCTTTCACGGTTCGTCAGCATGTCGATCTCTGATGTTGTTTTCTCGAAAATGCGTTCGATTCCCAACTAAAAATCATTAACAATCACAAACTTTTTAAACTCCTACAAGTAAGTGGTTTTCAAAAAATAGTTACTGACTAGAGCATAAGAAACAAGTGCAAACTGGGCAAGTGCGAGGCGGAATTACGCACCGAGGCTTGTTTTATTTACTGTCTTTTTTGGGGTTTGCACTTAACCCACCAACGCTTGTTTAGTGTGCAGAGAACAATGCGTTTATGTCTTCCACGATGTCTTAAGAGTAACGTTTAACTTCCTGAGAATAACACTGACTTGTGCTTTATAACGGTTCATTACTCTTTGGTTTGCTTTCATCTTTTAAAAAAAATACTTTGATACAATGCTATCCGATTATTTAAGAGTGACAATCATACCTTTTGTAACAGATCTTTTAGATCTATCGTCGTTTCCGCCTTAAACGTCGGTATTGTTATGTCAAGAGGTTTTTTACTCATTGCTTCTATATCAGCCATCAGGTCGTGCCCGGCTGCTAGCTGCTGCAGCACGCTGTTCAGACCCTCGATCTCATCCGGTAGCACAATCACCATGCTCGACTGGCCACCTTGGTATGGCATTTCTAAAAACTATGGAAAACACTGTATTAACATACCAGTCCAATAACTCTGCTTAAATTTTAAATACAACTACCTGTTACTTTAAATGTATCAGTATCAGCAATCTTTGTTTTTACCCGACTGCCCAACCCCGCCTGGGACACATTGTCTGATATTCAAATTAACCTATCTACAATAATCTTATGTCCTTCCCCGGGACTTAAACTATCCCCATACAGAATTGTATCTCTATCGGTACAGCAGTTTAAGCTTGAAGAGGTAACAAACAGACACACAGACAATTTCGCATTTATAATATAAGTATGGATACATTTTTTATTTTATTAACAAGGTATCAAACAAAAAATCGTTGCATGGTACAGTACATTGCTTTTACAAATCTTACTAATATTATAAATGTGAAAGCGTGGATGTTTGTTACGCTTTCACGCAAAAACTACTTGACGAATCATCATGAAACTTTGTACACATATTCTGGGAGGTAATACATAGAAGTAACATAGGATACCTTTTATTAAAAATAAAAATACAAAAAAAAAATGTCAAGAAAAAAAATATTGCAGCGGGCGAAGCCGCTGACGGCTCGCTAGTTTTCTATACATTATAGAGCTTTTCGTTCGCTTTTCAGTTAATATTTGTAATGCTGTCCGTAACTAGACGACAGCTAGACGAACACTAATTGGAAGCTGGGATACTGTACACGAATATTAGGTCCCTATAAGGAACCTATATGATTTATTTGACAATGCAGATGGATTCTAAAACATAACAGCTGTGTAAGTAATTTCTCCACAACTGATTTTTTTAAAGCAGTATATTCTAAAAGAAAGTAGAAATAAGTTACCGTCGTAATTTCAGCTGAAAGACGTCCACAGTTGGCCACGATCCCCAAGGATTGCCACAAGGACCGATACTGCGCCGCTCGCATCCATCGGTTGCCACTACCTTAGTCTTCGACGGAAATAACTATTAAAACTTACGAGGGGTGGCTGAAAAGTGACCTACTTAGCCTATCATTTAGTTTAAAAAAAATAGCCACTATGAAAATAAATCGTCTTTGCTGTCTATTCTTTTTTCAAAAATTTTAACATTCATTTTGTTCGTTGCTTTTCATTTGTTTTATGCACTTGATTGCTTGCAACATGACACTGGAAAAAACTCATTTGATCAAAATTGAGCAGCGTGCGTTAGTACAAAAAGAAGGTAATACGCAATCGCAGATTTAATTAAATCGGGTTTTGAGTGCCTAAAAGAAAGAGTATCACCCGTAGTGGATAACCATTTTTTGCTATCACTAAAGAAAATGTGGCCAATGTGAAAAAAGGTATTCTAGAAGACCGACAGTGGGAGATAGCTAGAGATGTGGGCATAAGTTAAAAACGTGTTAACAAAATAATTCAAGGTCATTTAAATAAGTCTAAGGTGGTGCACGCTGGGTCCGCAAAATGCTGACTCCGTTAGACAAAGACAGACATGTAAGATGTTGTCAGGAGTTTTCAGACACGAGTCGCAGTAAAGAGGAAGAAATTATTTCTAGGATTGTAACGTGTCATGACACTTGGATTAGACAATGGGTCCCAGAAAGTAAACAAGTTCTAAGATAAAAAGACACCTCGGAAGTTCAACGTTCATCCTTCGGCTAGTAAACTCATGGCGACAATATTTTGGGATTCAGAAGGAATATTTCTCATGGATAATTTGCCAAGAAAAAGACAATGAGTGAAAATTACTTTGCAAACATACTTAACCACCTGAAGCATACTAGAAACGAAAAAAGGACAGGCAAACTCAGCAACATAATTTAGGCTGTGCATACGGTTCGCACAACACAGGTAGCCATGAGCAGCAATAGCTTCGATGTTATCGACCATCCCTTACAGGCCAAATTTAATCCCCTGTGACTATTTGTTGTTGAGGCTTCTGAAGAAAGATCTCAGGGGGCGTAGATTATCTACCGATGATGAGATGACAACCGCGGTGAACGACTATTTTGACAAAAAATCGGAAGATGTTTTTTAACAGACTGTGCATGTCGGTAGAAGGGGTTGCATAGAAAAATAAAAGAAACTAGCCAGCTACGTCTTTAATTTTATAATAAAGTAGATAACTTTTCAGCCACCCTACGTATTTAGGTATTAACACAATAAACTTACTTGTGCCTTCAGTTTAGGATTGGAGCCGTACATCATTAGCTTGTCCTCCATGTACATCATCGGCACTTCGACGGTTGTCGCGTTATCGACGTGAAATTTTTTGTTTTTCGTGCGGAATGTCTTGAATTGTCTTTCCCATAATGCCTAAAATAAGTGTTAAAAGGTTAAGTAGCTTTCGTAGGATGTTGGTTTACTATAGTGACAATATATGTTGAGATACTGCTGTTTTGGATAACATAGTATTGGTAGCGTTATACTCATAATATACCAAAGCTCCAGAATACATTGGTAATGTAATAAGTATTTTAAAGAATTACATTTTATTAGTCATAGTAATGTGTATTAATTAATCTCTGAATAAATTTTTACCATTTTACTTATTTACTTTGACGATGTATGTACAATACTTCATAAATAATATAAATATCAACATGAACATGTTGCAATTACAACACTGGCTGTTTAACTACGATGTTATCATTTGATATGAAATCGTAAACGTCTCTTTAAAAAAAAAAGAAATCGAATGTTTAACTACAAAGAGCAACTCACGAATTATCACAACCCAGCAATAACTAGTCTTAGGATAGGAAAACGGGCAAAAAGAGAATACAAAAAACCTGTCTGTTACAACCCGGTCGTCGTTTGCGAGCCAGTCAAAGCTTGTTATACCTTAAAGTAAATCGCATTAACCAGGAACAAGCTGGTTCTTTCGCCCATCATACCAGCAGTAGCAATTTCTTTGATCTTTCCATTTGTGTTTTCTGACACCTGTTGAGTGATGTAAAATTTAGTGACTTTAATCCAATTTAAAACTAGTCACGTAAAGGAAACAAATCGTAGATACCTGCAGAGACCGGAAAAAAGGCAGTATAAGTTCAGCCGTTTTTCAAGTAAATAGATAATAAATAAACAAACAAACAAAGAAACAGAGAACGAGACGTAAAGTCGTAAACTTTAGAACATATTTTTACCCTCCAAGGGGGCCAGAAGTCCTTACATGAAACATTTTAAAAACAGGGAGTACTATGTGCATGGAAAATTTACATCTAATCAAAAAAAGGGCCACCAGCCGGCATGGACATGGGGATTTCAAGATAAGAGCTTCCATTTCTCTAAAAGGCTGGTACGAATCAACTACCGTTTTAATATTCCTGGTATCCTGCTTTACCTAACTAAATAAAACAAAATATACTTACCCATTGGTTGATCACATTCGCCGCAGCCACTGAATTCTTAAAGTTGATCTGTTCCAGTTGCGCTCCGAAAACTTCTTCTGCATCCTTCTTTAGCTCAGGCTTTAGGGTTCCCCCTTCCTTCACGTAGACCTTGTTGGCCGTGTTCAGCGTCGCTCCATACATGTTCTGAAGCTTTGGTGTTAGTGATTTGAATAATGACCTTATCTGCAACAAAGCATTGTTTTACTGCATTATTTATTATGTTCTATATCGGTCGGATAAACATTATTATATAATGCCTTATCGTGGTGGAAATTTACAATGCCAATTTTAAAATATGCCGTTCTTTACCACCTTTTAAAGAATCAGCCCTTTTCTACACAACACGAGCATTCCATTTTATTGGAGTTACAGTGCAATAACTCTTTAAAGAACTCCTCTCTCGCTGCTATTAAGCGACTTCTCCTGAACACGGAAGACTTTATAAGAACTATGGCGCTGTACCGCTAGGTGTACATTGTGATAATGGCAATCTAAAGTTATCATCAACAGTGACCCTTCAATTTTCTTTTAAAGTCACCGAGCTCTGCGGTACTCGTATTTCACCATCATGTTACTACAGAAAGATGTAGCTGATGTTACAGTACATAACTGGCCATGTATTGGCAACAGTTTATATGGAGTTTATGTACAAGAACTAAATCAAACAATAAAAAAACATAAGAACGAAATCTGTAAATTACGGGATGTATCATCGAGCGGAACACCACAGAACAGTCTAGAGGAAACTAGTGAGTTTCCGTATTGTTTCTATAATGAAGACTGTAATCGCCTAGGAGAGAGAGCAGCATTCCGGGCGGCACCGTCAGGGGAACCTGTGCCGGACGCGGAGGAGTAGGCCAAGGCCGAGCCTAGAGTTCAGCCAGCCACTGAGGGCGACGCTACTGTCCAGCAAGAGAGCGCCAGCCCGAGACCTGACGGAGCAGCCGAACAACAAGTGGCAACTAGAGTCGGCTCGGATTAGGAATTGAGAGACATCCCTAGAGTTGATTATCGACTCGTATTATCGTTGAATATATTTTTAGGGTGGTTAGGCCTCAATTAATTAAGAAATTATGGTGGAGGGATGTTGGGTTTTTAATGAGATTTTTAGTAAGTAATCGATGAGTGCATTAAACGCTGTCATATCGTACGTACGTCTTTGATTTACAACAATAGGTACAGTTTGTATATAGTGCGTGTAAGAAATACGTAGTCAGAAATGAGAAATGAGCAATGCGAGATGAACAATGAAAAATCACGTAGGTACGTGAAATAAGGAATTAAGAAATAAGACTATATTAAAAATGAGGGATAAGGGAGTGAAGATTTTGATACGCAATGTACAGAACATATAAATGACATTCTAAATACTCACGGCCTTGTCATCAGGCAAGTCCAGGGCCTGCAGCAGCTCTGTCAGCGTCTGGCCCCGGCATGCAAGCGCCAGCAGCGCCAGCACCGTCTCCGCGGACAGCGGCGAGCAGATGGTCGTCTTGTCCTTCTCTAACTCCTGAAATAGGTTCCTTAGGTGCATATTTGCTATTTCAGCGGACATGTTCCAGATTTGCAGCTGCTACCCCAGGTCTTGGTACATATGTTTAGCCATTATTGTCAGTAGCTTTAAGAACCGAGACTAGGATATCACAATAGCTTTCATAAGAAGGTTTAAGGTAATAAAATAGTGATAGAATTTTCTCTATTAGTTTGAATCAGACCAATGGACAACCAAACTACATTGAAATCGGTTCAAACAGACAAAGTTACTTTCACATTTCTTATACACTAGCTGTTTAATTAGCAAGAGGACACAAAAACTAATATGACGTCATGAGTGTTGAATACCCGGGTAGCGTGATTGGTAGTCAGAGTGAGTCACTGCTAGTGAAGCGGCCTTTGAAGCTTCACGGTAAAAGCTCACAGTCCGTTAATACTAAGAACAGGATTCGAATTCGGGTGAAGTCGGCTTTACTCGCATAATATAATAATATAATATAATAATAATATATATAATAATAATATATATCTCGGGACAATGTCACACAAATTGACCTAGTCCCAAACTAAGCTCTAGGCTTCCATAAGACCATAAGACCATAAGACCGTATGAAGGCAAGCGAGAGAAATACAAACGCGAATCCTCTTGTAAATGTTAACGGACTGTACACCCACCTTCAAAAACAACGGGCACTTTAAATTTTCAAGTAGTTTTAATATGCAGCAAGAAAATTATATTTTAGTTTTTTTTTAAACGGCATTGAAGGTAAGCGAGCACCCAAGCCACCTGATGGTAAGTGGAAACTGTTACCCATAGACATTCGCATTCACAAGACTGCAATTGCGTTGCCAACCCTGAGGACAAAGATGGAATGCCTCTATGCTGGTTATTTCACCGGCTGTTTCATCCCCGAACCGGAACACAACAATACGAACACTTCTGTTCGGCGGTAGGTTAATGGATAAGATGGTGGTAGCGACCCGGACGGTCGCTCCACAAGGTCCTACCACCCGCAAAAAGAAAGAGGTAGAAAATAAAAAAATGATTATTATTTACGAAGAGTAAAATTGCGTAAAACATTTTATAAAGGTTAATTTAAACTGCTTGAAATAATCGTCAGTGCCCGTTTTCTTTTCAAAGGGGTATATTTGTGTGGTTAGCGCGATAATAATGTTCTTGATACTTGGATTTTTTTGGTATTTATTTAACACGCAACTTAAATCGAAGGCGTGGTCTGGGAGGATCCTCCATTTTGTTCAGCCAGACGACCTTGTAGCAGAAAGTTACAGATCAATATTTTAGTAATTTACGTTTTACGTTTTCGTACCAAAATGGTAAAAAGGAAACCTTATGGTGAGACTTCGGTGACTTTCAGTTTGTATGTCACAGCAGTTTTCTTAGCAACTACTAAACATATTAAATTGAAATTAAGCATAGCCTATATACCTACCTACCCTACCTGTGTACCTATATGCATTCCCACGTCTATTTATACAGAAACAATAAACAACTTTTATAGTGATTGGAAATGGGGTCTTAACACTCTTAACAAACAAATGAAAGTTAAACTAATGAAGCAAATGTGGCTTGATTTGAACATTTTAAACCTATTTGTTTTGTATGTTTAGTCATTTAGTTGGGATTTATGACTAGAAACGAACAAAAATTTAACGTTCCAAAATCCGGAATAATTCAGACTAGGTAATAAAAATGTATTTACATTTTATAGGAAAAGTGTATAAAACTTATAAAAATCAAGTCTTTGAATATTAACAAAATCAGCTAGTTTTTGCTACATGACGACAGATAGCGGTACTCATTTTGAAAATGGAATTGCCGTATTTTTGGCGGGAACGATGGCGGCTAGCGCTATCCAAAAATCTAATTAATGAACAATTATTGCATTCTGGCGCTACTTATATATGGCTAAATTTTTATATGAATTAAAAGTACATGATCAACAAATGTAAATTTGCTACCTATTTGACGACGGATGGCGCATGCAGTAGTAGTTCTCATGCGAACCATGTTAAATACGGACTTTAATACGAAACCCTCAATGCGTGAGTACGCTTCAGATTGGACTAGTTTTGCTTAAATTTGGACGGTTTTATGGTGGTTAAACCTTTGAAGTACATGGTGGTACCGATGATGATATTAATAAACAATAAAATTAATTGAAAATATCTAAGAAACTTATTGAAATACAAGTTTGTTTAACGTAAAACATCCTGAAGATATCGATTCAAATTTATTTGTAAACACGCCGCTATCTGCGACCTTGATAATGATAAAAAACACTCACATTGCAAAATTGCAGCGCTAATTTCGCGATAGAGCGCGATGTAGTCGCGTCCATGTTCAAAGCGCGACTGACGCAATAAAACACGTCTGCCGCCTTTATATTCTGAACCTGGATTTCCCAGAACGAAATAAGCTACTGGCCGAAAACAAACTGCTAACTCAAAACAAAACGAAACGTCACTACTCCTATAGAGTTTCCATCGCATTCAAATAAGAACGTTATTCGCATGGAGTTTTGGTTTATCTGTTACATCAACTTAGTTTTTCTGTTAAGTCCTTTTTGTATTTAAATAATGAATCATTGTTACAAAAAATATGCGTTAATGCGTCATCAGATTTTTACCTTTCGCTAGAAGTTATAAAGTGCAAAATCGAATGTTGTATTCCGGAGTTGAGTGACGGAGCAACATTTTACTATTACCATATGTAATAATGTGGCCTGAGTGAAACGGATATAATTTCACTAAGTTCGTAATAAAAAAGGGTATACGTCACACTTGAAACTCAAAAGAGAATTATTTTCGTTAGGGCCGTATTTCATCACAATTACAGCCATTGCGTGTTAATTTGAAATGTTATACAACGTGACCTTGGCCTTTGGACAAAAATTGTGAACTATGTAGGGGAGCGTGGGGGAATGGGAGCGGGCGGGTAATGGGAGCGGTGTCAATATGGACTTTCCCAGTGCTCGTATTCATGCAAATGGCGCTCGGGTGTGTTCGGTAACGTTCGGCAATGGTTGCCTCCCGCGGGCATCCCCGCAGTGCCCCGCGATCAGTTGCACACTTGCACGAGACGAATGTGTGTTTTTGGCCTGGTGGTAATAAAAAATAATAAACTTCATCTTCCAAGGTAAGTGTTAAAATATATAGATATTGTTTTGTTCATACTCGAAATATGTCACCATATCTATCTTATTTACGGTGCTGCTTCTCAAATTGCAACTGAGAGTCACGTGTTTTTATTACATTTTTAGTTTTGAATTGGTTGATATGCGGGTAATGAGAGCTATTTATGGCTCCCATTACCCGCATTACTAGAATTTGGCTCCCATTACCCCATTGCAGTTTCTTAAATTTTTACTGAACTATATGACTTAATTTACCTTTCCAGATGCCCCGAAAAAGAGAACGTACGACGTCAAAAGCTTCTTGGACGGTAGAAATATTAGAAAATGCAATCCAAACCCTTCGAAACGGTGGCACATCTAAAAGTAAAGCCACAGGAATACCCTACAGTACGTTAAAAAAACGATACAATTTAGCTAAAGCTAATAATGATAAGTACATCTGTCCTCCGAAGTTGGGAAGATATGCAGTGTTCAGTCAAGAACAAGAAAATGAACTTGCCAGTCATCTTCGTCAAATGTCAAATATGTATTACGGGTTAACGAAATCTCAATTTCGTAAAATATGTTACGACATGGCTGTGGAGTTCGGAGTTTCAAAAAGATTTAATGAAGCCAATAAAGTTGCTGGTAAAGATTGGTTATATGGATTTTTGCAGCAACATCCCGATCTCAGTATCAGAAAACCGGAAGCCACAAGTATTAACAGAATACTTGGATTCAATAGAGTGGAAGTAAACCGTTTTTTTGAAAATTTAGAGGCAGTTATGGTCAAACACAAATTTGAAGCCACTAACATTTACAATGTTGATGAGACTGGTGTCACCACAGTACATGAGGCTGAAAAAATTATTGCACCTAAAGGACAAAAACGTGTTGGATCAGTGACATCTTGGGAGAGGGGGAAAAATGTTACAGTAATATGTGCCATGAGTGCTTCAGGATTGTTCATACCACCACTTTTTATTTTTCCACGCCTACGCCACTCACCCCAACTGGAAAAAGATGGACCACCAGGAGCTATTTATGCCTGCACACATAATGGTTGGACAAACGAAAACATATTTATTCAGTGGTTGAAACATTTTATACACCACTCAAAGCCTACTGCCGAAAAACCAGTTCTGCTTATAATGGATAATCACAATAGTCATGCCACTTTAGAAGCTTGGGAAATAGCTAAAACTAAGCACGTTATAATGTTGACTATCCCACCACATTCATCCCACCGTTTACAACCTTTGGATGTAACTTTTTTTGGGCCTCTAAAGAAAGCATATAACAAGGAATGTGATATGTACATGAAATCAAGAAACATGTTAAAAATAACACCATATGAAATCGCGGGACTGTTTAATAAAGCTTACAGTAGGGTTGCTTGTTTAGAAAAGGGGATTTCGGGTTTTAAGGCAACGGGAATACTTCCCTTAAACCGTGCAGTTTTTGGTGATGAAGATTTCATTGATATACTAGTAACCGAACAGCCAGTTTCTGGTAACCATGATGTTATCCAATCTAAAGTAAATGATACACAACTGCTAGAAACCGTGCAACAGAAAACTCCAGTTGATTCTCCGGTCCAGACTGTATCAAATAATATATTACAGGAACACCGAAATAATTTGCCAAATACCATCGATGAACCTGAACCACAACCAGGCCCATCTTCTGGTTTTGTTTCTGCTCTCTCTGTTTTAAACCCAAAACCTATTCCCCAGATCACTACAAGAATGACTACCAGACAAAAACAACATTCTGAAATTTTAACAAGTACACCAATGAAAGCAGTGTTTGAAGAAAAAAAGAAGAAACGTATAGAAAAAGAAGTGAAAGCCAAAAATAAACCGATCAAAAAAAGCACCAAAGATAAATGTAATAAAAGAAAGGGGGATAAAAAACCGAGTGCTAAGGCCAAAGGTTGTAAAAGAAACAAGAATACAGTTGAAAAGAAGAAAAAGAAAAGAGTGAAGAAAAAATTATTCAACAGTGATGATAATGAATCGTCAAACGAAGAAGTTGATGAAAACAAAATTTGCGATGATGAATCTGACTATTCAGAAGAAGAAAATCTGTGTAACGTTTGTCTCGATACAGGCAAAGGAAAAGAACTTTGGTATCGCTGCAGAAGTTGTGGAAAATGGGCTCATGCGAAATGTTCTGGCAGTAACAGTCCAGTTGACTACTTTTGTTTATTTTGTTTAGATCCTTAAATATCTATTTTTTCCAGTGTTATTAATGATTATTGTTGATTTTATTACCAAATGTTTACGTTGATTAATAGTTATTTAACCAAGCTTGGTAAAAAAACTTATTGAGACTGATTGTTACAAAGATAGGTAAGACTAGAAATATTTTATAGATATATTATGGCTCCCATTTGACATATGGGGCGTTTTGTAGCTCTGATTACCCGAAGTGGAGGGTAATGGGAGCGAAGGACATGTTTTTGTTTTTTATTGCTCATCATTGAGGGTGATTTTATTTTCCTATTTTGTCTGTGATTATAAGTAGCCAGATAAACAACACGTTCGTCAATAATTAAAACGATTTTTGATTACGTAAACTATGATTTTTATTAGAAAATATCCTTACTAGGCTCCCATTCCCCCACGCTCCCCTAGATTTTTGTAAATTAGACAAGAAACATATTTTAAAACAAATTTATTTTTAACTTAAATGTCCAATAAATACAACAAACTGATTGACAATAAAAACACGATTGGATCGATCCTAGTGAGATGCGAGGGGATGGGAACTACGGATCATACATACATACATATATTACGTCACGCCTTCATTCCCAGAGTGGGTTAGGCAGGCAGAGATACAGAAGTACCAACAATAAAATTTATTGTTAATAATTCTGTTACCACTCCGGCTCATATAGGTAGGATTTAATTGTCCAAATATTCTAGTTTAGCCCGTGTGGTTGCCGGGTTAGAATAGTGCCACTCCATGTCTTCCCGTGGATGTCGTAAGAAGCGACTAAGGGAATAAGGGCTTGTAGTGCTGTTAGGCGATGGGCTTGCAACCTGTCACTAATACACTGGTAAACATCTTAGCCTACTTCTGCAAAATGTGGTTACATAATTATCAACAAGTCTTTTTAGATTTGTTGGTATTTCTGTAGCTCTGCCTAACCCACTCTGGGAATTAAGGCGTGATGTTATGTATGTATATATATTCTAGTTTCTTTGTACAACTTTCATCAGTATTTTTAATATATTTATAGTTATAGTTATAGTTTTAAAATTAGGTTAAAAAAGTTGCTATTAGATACCTTAAAATCATCATAGTTGTAGTGGGTAGCAAGGTCAGCGAGGGAAACACAATGCTCGAATGATCTTTAAAGTACTGATACATTAGACATATAGTTATAAGTTATTTTATAAATTTATGTGTTTTCTATGGATGGATATGTGATGGCATGTCTATCTATGGGAAACGGGTAAAACAGTTTTGGGTACATGTCAAATGTGAAAGTGAGTGCAGTACTTCGCCAATAAACACTATGTTTGGCGAATTTATATATAAATAAAATGTACCTATATTTTCTTGAAAATAATAAAAAAAAAAAAAAATCGCTCGCCCAGCTAGCCTAAGTTATGTTTTTTACTTTTGTAAATACTTTCTTTGTATGTATTTTAGCTAAGTATGATTAATGACATTTAATATTGGGGTGCAAATTTTCATTTTAGTTTTAGTATTTGAGAAGAGAGTCTTCAAGGCCTAATTGGGAGTGACCCTGCCTCCGAAGCCATCGGTCCTGGGTTCAAATCGCAGCAGGGCAAATATTTGTGTGATGAGCGCGAATATTTGTTCCCGAGTCTTGTTTATCGTTGCCCATTGTAGTACCCATAATACAAGCCTAGAGCTTAGTTTGGGACTAGGTCAATTTGTGGGACATTGTCCTCTGATATTTATTATTTAAAGTTTCGTAGGTAAAGTAAAGTACGAATGAACTGACCGCTGCCTTCGCTACGAAATCGATCGACATTAATGAAAGCCTTCTGGACAGCGGCCGATTAGATAGTACGAGTAAGTGATGCACGTCAAATGTAACACAAACATTTATAAACCCTGGCGTTAATTATTTTACATACTGGGTGTTGCCTGTAATAGGAGGAATAAATTGAGGGATCGTTTCTATTGTATAAACGTAGCAACATTTGTTCTACAACGTTTACAAAATATGTAATTTATTATTTGGGATTTTTTTAACAAACTATATAGCATTTTCAATGTACTCCATCCAATAGTCTAGTTGACATCTACTGTCAGTCTACAAACTTCGTAGTTTTCGCAATACATTGCTGGCATGGAAAATCTAAATTCATTCATATTTAGTAAACAACAAGTTATTTTCAAAACTTGTAGAATAAATAAATGTTGTTACGTTTGTGGGGTTGAAACGATCCCTAAATTTATTGCTCCTATTACAGGCAACACCCGGTATACATAACATCACGCCTTCATTTCCAGAGTGAGGTAGGGTAGGCAGAACTATAGAATTACCAACAACTCTAAAAAAACTTGTTGATAATTCTGCAACCACATTTTGCACAAGTAGGCTAAGATGTTTACCAGTGTATTAGTGACAGGTTGCAAGGCCATCGCCTAACAGTACTACGAGCCTTTATTCCCTTAGTCACTTCTTACGACATCATCCATCACTATTCAAACTCGGCGACCACACGGGCTAAAATCTAAAAGCTAAATCCTACGTAGTAGACTGAGCTTATTTTGACGCAGATTTTTCCTCGTTGAGCACACAAGCAAAGTGGCAACCATAGTTTCTGAGTCGTTATCTGTTAGATAATGAGAAACGGACCTTGGCTCGGTGCAGTACAACGCATGTTGATGGGTAGCGACAACGACCTCACTGTAAACAAACCCTCGTGACAGCAATACTCTCCTTAGCAAACTGTCTTTCCGCTGTCCGAGTTTTAGAACTCGTTCCACCAATTTGTTTACATATTTAGCTAGAGCGTGTACAAATTATAACAAGAAATACTCAAATGTTGATCTCTTCAACAAGCGTTTTAACCAGTTTGTTTCTGCAATAAGAAAAGAACAACAACAGGAAAACTAAACATAAATTTAAATTTAAAAAAATAAATTGAGTAGTATGTAAGTAAAGGAATAATAATAAGTCTTATAAGTCTCGTAAGTTACAATCCTAACCTACGGTGCCTAAACTTGGTCATTGACTGAAGCCCAAAAATCCCGACTCAAGATTTGCCAGCGAGCAATGGAGCGCAGCATACTCGGGGTTCGTAGAACTGACAAGATCAAAAACACCGAACTGCGCTCCAAAACTGGCATTGCTGATGTGGGTGACAAGACCGCTAGGCTTAAGTGGGACTGGGCTGGACACGTCTGCCGAATGCATCCGGAACGGTGGGCCAGGGTTGCCACCGAATGGACTCCGCAAGATGGCTACCGGAGCAGAGGCAGACCAAAAAGGAGATGGCGGGACGACTTGGACGCGTTTCAAAGCGAATGGCGGGAGCATGCACTCAACCGGGACGAATGGCGAAAAAGAGGGGAGGCCTTTGCCCAGCAGTGGGACACCAAAATAGGCTAATAAAAAAAAAAAAGTTATAATTAGTGATTAGTATAGGTAACTATATCACACTATAATACGTTAAATCTTAATCGGTAATTAGATATATTTGTATATAAATACAGATAAGATATGTAATATATATATTACATACCTATATGTGTATCTTCAACTAAAAAGATAAGTATACTTATACAAAAGCACTTGTTACGTTGGCTATGGATAAATGCAATGTTATTGTTATTATAATTAACCTCTCACTAGAGCAAATTTATTACCCATTAGTGGAAACTTATATTGTTTTGTTCTATTTGTAATATTACTGCTGTGTTTCCCTTGAAATAAATAAATAAATACGTCACGAAGTTAGTCATTGATTATAAAGAACGGACATTATTAAGGTTATTTAGTACTAGCTACGCGTCAGCGTAACTTTTTTTCTTTCGTAAGATCCTTCTGAAAATAACGAACACAACAAAAATGCCAAATAGCAAATATTATTATGAAGCCATTATAAGTACGTCATGATCATCTCTTCGTCTGTGTGCCAGTCTGTCCGTGTGCCACAGCCTTTTTACAAAAGCATTGCTTTTTATTTTGTTGATTATACACCTATTTTGAATAGGCTATTTAGGTATTTAGCTTTCATTTGAAATCTATATTGACAGTATAAAAATGAAATAATATTCCCTTCATTTCTTTTGCGAACACCATATCGTCGTGTTACTTACTCAAACTCGTATCTGCATATTTTTTTTGCTGTTGGTAAACTTATTGCCTCTAAGTGTTACTAAATGAAAATGAATTTACCAACAGCAAATAAAATATGCAGATACAAGTTTGAGTAAGTAAGACGACGATATTGATATCGTATATAAGCCTTTGTCACTTCGACAATTAAGACGAATCGAATGACACCTCATAATATGTTAAAATCCGTAAAACCGTTGGCTGCAGAGGGAGCTCGGAAAACGCCCTCGTTCGGAAGATTAAAAGGAGAAGATTGTAAAATTTGGCAAGCATTAGTGTCTGAATCACTGAACGATGTTTGTCTGGGAAAAGCCGGCTGCGACCTAGTAATCATTATTATCAGAATCTATCAACAACACAGACACTGATACCGCTAAGTAGCTGGGGTTTTTTATATTATTTCATTTTCTTGCGCCGTGTCAGTTCAGTTAGTGTCAGTGTTCAGTTAACGACCTACTTATCTATCAATCAGCCCTTACTCCTACGTAACGCTTGGATCAAAATATTAATACCTACTTATAATTAAACTTTTAAGGCCAATACATATTATTTTTTACTTTTAAGAGGTTTTGTTAAAGACTATTTTGAGTCGGGGAATTTTTAAATAAATAATTCAATTTTTAATTTCACGCTTTTTATTTTTTTTCATTTGATTGTCTGTTAGTGGCAACGTAGCTCCAAAACGGAGGAACGGATTTGGACGCATGTTTTTTTTAATAAAGCTACATTAATCAGGATGGTTCTTAGCAAGATTTCATGAAAATTTGTAGGGCCGTTAAAGTAGGCGTCGCCGTAATGTTAGGGGCATTTAACCCTCTAAAAGCTCAATATCTCAAAAAAGGCTTAACCGATTTTGATAAAACATGTCTAAGAACCACCGCTAGAAAATCCACATTAAAAAAAACCGCATCCAAATCGGCTCATCCGTTTAAGAGCTACGGTGCCACAGACAGACACACACACACTTACACGTCAAACTTATAACACCCCTCTTTTGCGTCGGGAGTTAAAAAGATTTTTTTTACAAAAGTAAGGATTATAAACTAAAACTAAGGCTAGCTGGACGAAGGCTTGAGGTCAAATAAAATTGCTTTGTTTTTCATTTGAAAACATATTTGAACATATTTATGTTCGAATTTTTGAGTAATTTAATGATATCGAATTTGATGTTATTATTAAGCAATCATAACATTTTCACAGTTAAGAAATTAGTCCTAACAATACAGTTTATTTTTATGTTAAGCAGTTATAATTTAAGGTTTTTAAACATATCACATCATAAAGGGTTTGTGATATGTGTGTAGATAAAGTATTTAACCGAACAACAAATTTAATAAAACATAGTTCAAAACCGTTACATGTGCAAATAACGTTCTAATTTGAATGCGTTAGAAACTATAGGAGTTGTGACGTTTTGTTCTGAGTTGGCAGTTTGTTTGCGGCCAGGGCTGGAATTCTACAAGGTAATAACGATCTCGTTTTTGACGTGTTTCCGTATTGTCAACGTTTTGATAACTCTTACGTCATTTACAATAATGGCGACTGTGACATAAACGATTCTTAAACGTGTCAAACACGATATCGTTTTAACGCACGAATAGAGGCCCAGAAGCTCGTGTCGTTCTCATTTTGTTCGGCGGCAGACAGTCTGCCGCCCTTTTATTATGAATCTAGGTTTCCCAGATTCATGCCTTGATCACACGTACCGAGTAAACGGGCGAGACAGTAAAATGTTCCTCGGCCGAGACAGTGATGTAAGCGAGTAACTGTTCAGACATGTTTTCAAATTAGGACAGTCAGTTCAGTTCTATTGAGAGATTCGGGCACGATGGACCGTAAAAAGTTAATTAGAAAATATACAAAGTTACTCATTCCACTATTAATGGAAGAATTAAAGGAATTGTTGGAAAACGAGCAGCGCCGGATTTGGACTAGACCATGGATGTTGAGAAGATCTGATTTTGGCGCTACGAACACTGTTTTTAAAGAATTAAGGGTAGAAGATCCTACTGAATTTAGAATGCTTCTGAGAATGGATGTAGAACATTTTGACAAATTGTTAGAAAATATTACTCCATTGATACAAAAGCAAGATACTGTCATGCGAGAATCTATACATGCAAAGACGAAACTACAAGTAGCGTTATGCTATTTGGTGACTGGGATGAGCTACCGTTATTTGCAGGCTTTTTACAGAGTGTCTCGGGCTGCAATATCATCGTTCATACCGGAAGTCATGGATGCAATATTTACTTATTTGGAGAATTATTTAAAGGTACGTATTTTTTTCTTACATGCTATAAATAAAACATTAGTGAGTTGAATATTTATTTATTTATTTGAAAATTACATTTGTTGTCTTCCGTCTGTCTGAAAAGCTGCATACATCGCATTAGCTAAAATGTCATTGGTACTCACAGAATTTGGCGGACTGTTGACATTATGTACTGGAGAAGATGCAGCTAAGATTGATTGCGATATTTGCGATGCGTAATCCTCATCATAATTTTCAGGAAATTGATGATGTTATGTATTTTGAGAACTAGCATAAGTGGTGTCTGAATGTACAGAAGACGGCCTTTGGTCGCTGCGATTAGACGAAGAAGAATGGTATGCAGTACTTTGTCTAAGTTCTTTAATCCCATAATCGGTCAGTATATTCTGTATTCTGTTTTGTGCTAGTAAAGCATTCTCTGTCGATAAATTCTTAAGTTGCAATGCAACACTCCTTCCAAAAACATCAAATACAGTTTCTTTCTCAGAATTTACATCTTCATTTAACTTTTTTAAATCAGAAACGGCTTGAAAAATATCTCTAGCCCTCTTTTTACCTCTCGCAGTATTTATGGTATTGGTAATAGTCGCCGAGGTAGTAGTCGTAGTTACAGTAACTGGTACTTGCTGGTGATCAGATGTAATAGCTGGTACTTCCTGGTTGTTGTTTGAGTGTGAGGAGGTAGCAGGGCTATTGTCCTGAGGACCAGTGTCTTCATTAGCGGAATGACTAATCTGTAAAATAAAATGAATATAAATTATTGTTTCAGGTACCGCAGACCAATGAAGAATGGAAAGAAATAGAAACAGGTTTCAGAACTAGGTGGAATTTCCCTGGTTGCCATGGCGCTATAGACGGGAAGCATGTGATAATTCTAGCACCACCGAATTGTGGAAGTGAATATTTTAATTACAAGGGTACCAACAGTGTGGTTTTGATGGCTGTGGTTGATCATGACTATTGTTTTCGCTATGTAAATATTGGAGCAAACGGAAGAAACTCGGATGGGGGGATTTTTAAAAACAGCCAATTACGTAGTGATCTTGAGAATAATTTGCTACCGAAAGGAGGATTTTTGGTTGGAGATGATGCGTTTCCACTAAAAACATATTTATTAAAACCATATAGTGGCACAAATCTTTCAACAAAACAAAAAATATTTAACTACAGACTCTCTAGTGCACGAAGAATTGTCGAAAATGCGTTTGGCATTCTGGCAAGCAGGTTTCGAATTTTTCAAAAGCCCATACCAACTAGTGACGTAACCACCGATAAAATTATTCTCGCCTCTTGTGCTCTGCATAATTGGTTACGTCTCACAAGTCCCGATATTTACTTTCCAAAGGGTTGTGTTGATCAAGAAGATATAGATTCGGGATCCGTTATTGTGGGGACTTGGAGACAAGAACTACAAGCTAATTTGCCAAGTATCACTAATCATAACACCAACAATGCAGCACGTATAGCAAGGGAGCTTCGAGATAAATACGCAGAGTTCTTCAGTGGGGCAGGTGCCGTTTCGTGGCAAAACAGAATGATTTCATAATTTTAAGCAATTTAATTTCAGAAATACCTACATTAGGCCCGCCTAAAGCAAAGGGGGCGCAGGACTTAAAAAAAATTTCGGCAAAATGGTATCATTATGACACCTAATTTAAATGATTTTATCTTATAAAACACGTAAAAATAAGCATGTTTTACTTGTAAAACTTTTCTCTAAAATTAAAAATGGGCGAGATAGACGAGTTCAAAGATTGATAATTATTTTTTTTGTTGGATGTGGTGTCATTATAACACTATTTTTTTATGATTGCAACGTATAGGACACGTTAAAATAAGCACATTTTACTTGAAAAACTTTTTTCTAAAGTTAAAGATGACTGAGATAGACGCCATCAAATATTACATTAGCGCGGACCTCCTATTCTACGTAGTTTTGGCGCTTCGCGCCTGGACAACACACTAAACTAACCTAAACCTATACCTATGCTATGCCCTACGGTCTTCGGCGTTGACAATTTCTAAGTCCTGGCTCCATACAAAATGACATCGATATTTTTCCAAGTCCTAAATTTTTATATGTGTCGTATCTCAGCAATTTTTAAATTTAGAGAAAAGTTTTTCAAGTAAAACATGCTTATTTTAGCGTCCTCTATAAGATAAAATCACTTAAATTAGGTGTCATAATGATACCATTTTGCCGAAAATTTTTTTTAAGTCCTGCGCCCCCTTTGCTTTAGTCCAACCCTACATTATACTTAGCATAAAAAGTAACATAATAAAAAGCACTTACGTTTTCATAAACTTTTTTCTTTAAATCCTTTGAAAAGACCTCTTCCATCTCTTTCAGCCACTTAATATTAGAAGTGTACACATTACTGAGCCCCGCTCCAGATTTCTTCGAGTCTTGAATTTTTTTAATTTCTTGTTGGTAGGTCGATCTTAAATTTTTTATTTTATTTTTAACTTCTATCGCACCAAATCCAGAGATATTCATTTCCTCAACTATGGACTTATATGCTGCATCCCGTTTTTGTTTTATCTTGTATTCCGGAGATTGAAAGTTCCACAGGCACTGATGTAGTTTATATAATTGTATAAATTTAATAGTTGTTTCGACATCCCATTTGTTATTAGAAGACATGGTGTTATTGTATTTTATTAGATTTTTAGTAGATTTAAACAACAATTATCTAAATATATGGCGCGCGCGGCGATGTCGCAATGTGACGACCGAGTGGCGAGACAGTGCGCGTTCAGACCTGCCGAGCGAGCGAGTGAGACAGTGCGGGGAAGCGGGAGGGTGGGCACTCGGCCTAGCAGATAGAACGTCCACCGAGCTACTGACTCGCCGCTTCGTTCGCCCGAGTGCTCGGCCGAGTACTCGGCGCTATGTTTATACGCACCGAGTACTCGGCCGAGAGCACTGTCTCGCCCGTTTACTCGGTACGTGTGATCAAGGCATCAGGATATAAGGGTGGCAGACAATTTTTATTGCGTCAGATCGACGCCTTCCCCTCTACCGACGCCACCCCCTTTCAACTGACACCGTTAGAAGCAGCCTGACCGGCAGACTTCGCCGCGGTGCGCGGTAGGCAGACATACGAGAGTGGAATATCAGTCACGATTTGAACATGAAGGCGACAATGTCGCGCTCTATCGCGAAATTCGCGCTGCAATTTTGCAATGTAAGCGTTTCTATCATCGTGAAGTTCGTAGATAGCGGCGTAATGAATTCAATAAGTATTTCAAGTACAAAAACATATACTTAAAAACCTTATTGAAATACGCGTTTGTTTATCGCAAAAATCATTTTGATTGTTTGTTAGTAGTTCATAGGTTTAGCCACCATAAAACTGTCGAAATTTAAGGAAAACCGGTTAAGTGTGAGGCGGACTCGCGCATTGAGGGTTTCATATTTCAGTCTGTATTTAACATGGTTCGCATCAAAAACTTTTTTTCATTATCATGCCATTTTCAAAATGAGTACAGACTGCGTGCGCCATTGGTCGTTAGATAGCTAAATTTGTTAATCACGTTTTGTTTACATGAAAAGAAATTTTAACAAGTTTTGATTCTATATAAAATCTTAATAAACGGGTCAAAACTTAGTGCATTGCATTTTACATGCTTTTTTTTCATTTTCTTCTAAATTGTATCAATGAAACTCAATTCTGTTTTCATGCATGTACTCTATTCTTAAGGTTATGTTAACAAAACTAGGTTCCACTGTTGATCTTACGACTATCATTGGCCTGATTCAAACTCATTAAGAAACTTCTATCACACCATTTTATGGCCAAACCTTGTCATGAAAGCTATTGTGATATCCTAGTCTTGGTACCTAAAACCACTGGTAATATTGTCAAAACACGTTGTAAAAATCCCTAACTTACAAAGTTCTTCAGGATATAATTTGGTCTTGAATGAAAGTGGACTGTAGTTTTAGCTGGTATAATTCGGAATACAAATATTGAAAAAATCGGTTACAGTCGTTGAGACAAAGGAAGAGGGAAGCCATAGATAACGAATACAATTTTGAAAGCTTTAACTGTCTCTCATTTTGACCGTTACAAATGTTGCTAGGAATAAATTACTATACAATCCTTTTTACGTAAGCAAAAATGAGATTTAACATATATTGAATTAGTAATTAAATTGATTATTATTTGATTTGAATTACGATTGTAAATATTGTGCAGAATACCTTTTTTTTGTAAAGAAATCAATTAATGTAATAAATTATATAAATAAGAATTTATGGTTTAAAAATTAATTATTTTTAAACGATTCTGAACACACGTATAGCAAAACCTGGGCTGAAAACTGAAAATTTAGAACACATTCGTTGAAATAGCAAGTAACCTAAGGAACCTATTTCAGGAATTGGAGAAGGACAAGACGAGCGTGTGCTCGCCGCTGTCCGCGGAGTCGGTGCTGGCGCTGCTGGCGCTTGGCTGCCGGGGCCAGACGCGCGCGGAGCTGCTGCAAGCCCTGGACTTGCCTGATGACAACGCCGTGAGTATTTAGAAAATCTTATCAAGAAATATCAGAATCTTCACTCCCTCATCCTTAATTTTTCATGTTATCTCATTTCTTGATTTCTTATTTCACACATGGGATATTTCATTTAATTTCTCCTTTCTGACTACGTATTTCTTACATGGACTATACACACACTATAGCATCCAAATATGGGCGGTTGTGTACTTGAACAGCAGCAGCAGCAGCTTTGTGTAGCAGGAGGATGGTGAAATACGAGTATCGCGCTGCTCTGTGGCTTTAAAAGGAAAACGCCATAGTTCTGATAGTCTTTCTCGCCTAAGAACAAGCCAGAGAGAAGTTCAAACCTGATTGTTCTTTAAAAAGTTATTGCACTGTAACTCCAATTAAGTTATGTAGACTGGTGTAGACAAGGGCAGAAACTCAAAGTGTTGGTAAACAATATTTAACATTGGCTTGGAACATTTCTGCCATGATAGGGTATTGTATAACTATTATGTTTATCCCATCGATATAGAACATGATAATGTAGCAAAACAATGCTTCGTTGCAGATGAAGGCGTTATTCAAGTCAATAACACCAAAGCTTCAGAACATTTCTGGAGCGACGCTGAACACGGCCAACAAGATCTACGTGAAGAAAGGTGGAACCCTAAAGCCTGAGCTAAAGAAGGATGCAAAAAAAGTATTCGGAGCGCAGCTGGAACAGATCAACTTCAATAATTCAGTGGCTGCGGCGAATGTGATCAACCAATGGGTAATTATTATAGTTTTTATTGAGATAGGCAAACGAGGATGTGGGTTTTTTGATGAAAAGTTATTACCTCCGCCCAGCGACACGAGGAATACTGGAACAGAAGTGGATCCGTAGCCGGCCTTTTAGATAAATGGAAGCTCTTATCTTTAAGGCACATCATGGCATGTCATGTCTCTCTCTCTCTTTGTTGCTCTGTTAAAACGACGGACGGATAAAATTTAGCAAGGAGGTAGGTTGTATTCGGCAAATTGATAAGATCCCGGGGAGTAAAATGAAAATCTTCTACGTGGATGAAGTTGAGGGAAAGGCTAGTAGGGAGCTAATATTTTCTCCGAAGTACTAGGAAAATTTACCCTTACCGCCTGTTTCACAACCGTCAAGTAATACTTTATTTGTCAAATAAAGTATTTTCCCTTTCTTACACTTGAAAAAAGACAAAGAGGGCTCTATTTGAGAGATAAATTCACTTGTCGATTTTGAAACGGGCCCTTACTGTTGTAAAAACAACCCGCTTAGTTCTGCGGGAACCACATACTAGATAATAGTATCTATAGACCCTTTTGTTTTCTACGAAAGCTGTCATTTTATAAGCCTAAGCATTATGATTCATGGCCCCTCCAAGGTCGTTGACTCCAGCGCGAGCTAAATGGAACCTTATGGCTGTGTGCCAACGGAGGAAATGCATTGGTCCACTTGCCGCGTCGCCGATATTAAGGGTTTTCAACGAGTAGAAATAAAATATTAACATATTGCGTATTTATTTCTTGCATTCCCTATATGGATGAGTTTATTCATATTCTTTATATCATTATACATACATAACATCACGCCTTCATTCCTAGAGTGGGGTAAGCAGAGCTACAGAAATACCAACAACCTTAAAATAAAATATAAAAAATAATATATATATATATATATATATATATAATATTTGTTCCTGAGTCTTGGATGTTTTCTATGTATTTAAGTATTTATTTCTCTATATATAAGTATGTTTATCGTTGTCTAGTACCCATAGTACAAGCCAAGAGCTTAGTTTGGGACTAGGTCAATTAGAGTGAGATTGTCCCCTGATATTTATTTATTTATTTTATTTAAATAGTAATAATACTATAACCACATTTTGCACAATCAAGCCAAGAAGCCATATCATTATTTATCTATAAATTAATAAATCTCACAAGTGTGATCAATTGAATAATTTTATTAATTACCACATTTTATTAGCGTTGCTGTAATCAACTGTAATGCAAAATCATGATGCATTTTTAAACGTATTCAAATAAGGTGACGAATGCGTTACGTTAACATGCAATGTAACGAATAGAACAAATATAGAGATACAGTAATCGTGCGTGGGGCGCGGGTAAAACAAATACAAAAAATATAATATTATTTATTTCCTTAGCAAACCAGTATAAATGTTAAGATGGCCGGAAGACGCCGGGAGACCCTTGTAAGCTATTTAAAAATAACCTATGCCCGGAGGCACCGCTCTTCCATATTTGTCAACAGTTTATATAGTATAGTTTCATTCTTAAAACTATTTTAACAAATTTGTATTCGTGTGTGTGTGTGTGTTTTTGGTATTGTAGTCTAGAAGCTAACAGCAAGGTTACTCGTATACATACATACATACTATCACGACTTCATTCCCAGAGTGGGGGTAGGCAGAGCTACAGAAATACCAACAACTACAAAAAGAGTTGTTGGTAATTCAGCAACCACATTGACCGTGAAGTGACCATTTATTAGTTGTTTTGTTTAATAAGGTTGCCCCAATTATTTGTGTGGTTGTTTTATTACATAACTCTAATTTCGTATTTTTGGACATGAAATGCATTTTATATTTGTAACATTAAATTAATTATTACACAAACTAAACTAGACTACTTAATTATATTAGTGACAGAAGACACACTCGTATACACACATTACACTTAATAAAAATATACAAATTACACACAATGTCACACAAAATTACAAATGCGGTACGTTCACTTGCGACGTAAATGCAAAAAGCGGCAGCGCGTCGAACGTTCGCTACGAGGCAGCGCCTGGCAGGAGAAAGCAGTCTAGGTACCCTTCATAACCATGTCTAGTATTTTATTGACATTTTCGTCTGTAGAATCCGTTATCTACCACACCTGGGCCTCTATTCTACAGCGTTATAACGATATCGCCTTTGACATGTTTTAGAAACGTTTATGTCACAGTCGCCATTGTTGTAAATGACATAAGAGTTATGAAAACGTTGACAATACGGAAACACGTCAAAGACGATATCGTTATTACCGTGTAGAGTTCCAGCCCTGGGAGTAGACCCCGCCGCGCAGAAACTTATAATATTTTTGAAAGACCTATCCAACGATACCCCACAACTATGGGGTAGACAAGATTTTTTTTTCAAGATTTTAATCTACCACTTTGTTGACGTGACTAATATATTGTATATTCATTCCAAATTACAGCTTTCTAGTACTCAGTCTCCGAGCTAGGCTGCGGACGGACGGACGGACGGACATGGCGAAACTATAAGGGTTACTAGGTTGACTACGAAACTCTAAAAATGTCGTCGATGCCGGTCGCGTTACTCATCCTGAAACGGCCTTTTTTCCTCCAACAGGTGGAAGAAAACACATTTGGAAAGATCAAAGAAATTGTTACTGCTGATATGATGGGCGCAGGAACCGTCTTGTTCCTGGTCAATGCGATTTACTTTAAGGTAAAACATACTTTATCTGGCTCGCATATGATGACCGGGTTGTAACAGACAGGTTTTTTGTATTCTCTTTTTGCCTGTTTTCCTATCAAGACAAGTTATTGCTGGGCTGTGATATTTTGTGGTTTCCTCATTGTAGATTCAATTTAAAAAAAAATGTAACGTATGTTCTTAAAAAAAGAGACGTTTATGATTTTATATCAAATGATAACGGCGTAGTTAAGCCGGCCAGGGATGTCATTGTAACATGTTTATATTCATATTTATTCTTTACTAGCGGCCCGCCAGCGGCTTCGCCCCGCTGAAAATTTCTGACCATCCCGGTGGATTTTCAGTTTTTTTCTTTCATAAAAACCTTCTTCTGACAGTAACAAACACAATAAAAAAAGAATTGGTAAAATTGGTCCAGGCGTTGTTGAGTTATGCGCTTACCAACACATTTTGCGATTCATTTTTATATTATAGATAATGTATTGTAAATACATCGTCAAAACAAATAAGAAAAATATAATTAAAATAAATTCAGAGTGTTGCTTATAAAATAATACACATTAAATGTAATTCTTTAAAATTTTACTAAATATTGCTGCCAGTACTATTTTATCCAAAACAACAGTTTCTCAACGATTCTCGTAACTAAAGTACGTTTTGACTCTTATTTTAGGCATCATGGGAAGAAAAATTCGAAATGACGAATAACAGAGAATTTCACGTCGATAACATCACAACCGTCGAGAGGTCTATGATGTACATGCTCAAAACAATGATGTACGGCTCCAATCCTAAACTGAAGGCACGAGTAAGTTAATTGTGTTAATACCTAAATAAGTTTTAATAATTATTTCCGTCGACAACTGAAGTTGTAAGCGGGAAAGTGATGGAAGCGAGCGGCGCAGTATCGGTCCTTGTGGAAAACCTTGGGGAACATGTCCAGCTGTGGACGTCTCTCATCTGAAATTATGATGATGACTTATTTCTTTAGCTTAGGATATACTATCGGGGAAATACTGGAAAAGGGCCGAATCTTAAGTACCCGAAACCGACGTGCATGCATGACTCGATGTATGAATGTGGAAGAAGCGAAAGAGATTTGTAAGAATTGTAGCAGATGGAAAGAAGTGGTCTCTGCCTACCCCTCTGGGAAACAGGCGTGATTAAATGTATGTATGTATGTATGACAAATGAATCGTTTTGCTTTTTTTTCTGTAACTATAAATATTGATTTTTATAAAACTAACCTAACCTAACTTATAGGCTTCTACGCGATAGTCTTGAAATAAGTACAGAATCATTTACAGACTGGAAAAAATTTTGATTTGTCAAATGAGATGTTTGTGAAATGAATCATTTGTGAAACATTGGTTATGAAATGATAGGATCCCGAGTATTAAAATATACTGCTTTAAAAATATTTGAAAAAGAGTCAAGTATCCCCCCCCCCCCACCTACAGCCAAAATTACAAATAGGTACTAAAAATCGGAAGCGATAGTGAAAGCGCATAATGACGAATTTAAAAGGAAATCTATCACGACTAAATAGATATCATTAGTTCTTGAGATACAGCGATTAAAGTGTACCTACTAAAATCGTCTAAGATGGCACCAAATTACTAAAAATAGGCTAGCTGCTTATTTTAGACCTAAGGTTTTTTTAGGATAATTACAATCAACTTTGTCTTTTCGTTTTTATTAGTATTTTCTTTACACAGACATACTCTTGCCTGGTTTTTTGTTTGATACCATGTTACTAAAATTATTATTCGTACTAATATTATAAATGCCAAAGTGTGTACGGATTATGGTAAAAGTCGGTATGGAGGTAGTTTGAGTCCCGGGGAAGGGCATAGGGTAGTTTTTACCTCGGAAAATTGTAGTCAGGTTAACTTGACAATCGCAACGGGTATTTGTAATTGAATAACAAGCAGAGTTATGGAACTGCTGTATGATGGTATTACAGTGTTTTCCATAGTTTTTAGAAATGCCATACCAAGGCGGGCAGTCAAGCATGGTGATCGTGCTGCCGGATGAGATCGAGGGTCTGAACAGTGTGCTGCAGCAGCTAGCAGCCGGGCACGACCTGATGGCTGACATAGAAGCTATGAGTAAAGAAGTCCTTGATATAACAATACCAAAGTTTAAGGCGGAAACGACAATAGATCTAAAAGATCTGTTAAAAAAGGTATGATTGTCGCTGTTAAATAATCGGATAGAATTAAAACAAAGTATTTTCAAAAAAATAAGCCTATGTAAGAGTAATGGACTGGTATAAAGCATAAGTGAGTATTATTTTAGTAAATCAAACGTAAGTCTTATGATATCTTTTAAGTTGATGAACGCATTATTCTCTGCACACTAAACAAGCGCTGGTGGGTTAAGTGCAAACCCCAAAAAAGACACCAAATAATAAAAGCCAATAGTGTGATTCGGGCGGTACCGAAGCCTATGTGCGTTATTTCGACTCGTACTTGCCAGGTTTTTACTTGCCTTTAAGCTCTAGTCAGAGTTACTATTTTTAGAGAACCACTTGTCACAGTTTGGTAAGAAGTTTGTAGTTGTTAAATATTTTTAGTTGGGAATCGAACGCATTTTCAACGAAGCAACATCAGAGATCGACATGTTGACGAGCTCTGAAAGACTGTGCGTGTCGCATGCCGTCCAGAAGGCGTATGTCATGGTGGACGAATCTGGCACCGAAGCCGCGGCTGCTTCTGGCTGTGAGTATCCAATTTAGCAGAACTTGGGGTGTTAAAGACGTCTTTGAACTTCAGTGTTAGCCACTCGCTTCTACGCAGGTGTACCCAAGGTCGTTGGTATCTATTGCGGTATAATGCCTGCGAGCACTGAATCAATTTAAGGAAAACTAGAAAATGTTAACGAATGCTAGGGTAGCCTTGTTAAATCTTTATATGTCTGTGCTACATACGGTTGGGAAACTCCCTAGTTGAGTAGTGTTGTATTTTTAACAACTATGGAATTCGTACCTCCTATAAATAATATGTACCTACTGAATAGTAGGTAGGCTTTTAGTGGTGGTAGGACCCTGTGCAGGGTCCGTCCGGATCGCTACCACCATCTTATCCATTAACCACCCGCCAAGCAACAGTGTTTGCATTGTTGTGTTCCGGTGTGGGGATAAGACAACCGGTGCAATTACTAGCATAGAGGCATTCCATCTTTGTCCTCAGGGTTGGCAACGCATTTGGGATCTTAGGATTATAATCTTGAGAATTCAAATGTCTATGGGTCTCAGATTCCACTTACCATCAGGTGGCCTGAGTGCTCGGGTGCCTTCTCCTTAACATAAAAAAAAAAAAAAAAAAAAAAAGATTATTGGGCACGCTCTAAGTCGTGCTTATCGTGTTTTTTTTTTGTAAGGTTTTACTTCTGATTTTTGGTCGTATCCCGTTTTTTTAAGCGCATTTTACTCGGGTCTCTATCGTTTGACCGAATTTCATATGCAATCATTTCATTTCCCCGAATTTCACATGACATAATTTTATATGCCATACGAATTATGTGCCAATTTAGAATTATAAAACAAACCTAACCTAAACTATAGGGATCCATACGATGGTATGTAAAAATTACCTGAAAGGTGTACAATTTCAGAAAAAAACTTCTTTATGGCAAATGAAATTTTGGTAAGTGATATTAGGGATTATAAAAGTCAGTGGCCAGTGACCATTATGCCAAATTAAATTATGAAAAATGAAGGGATACCATTTTACCCTTTCCTTGGTTCCCACATCATTACCATGGTATACTCTTACAGTTTCTGAATTCCACTTATTCGGATTGATAACTATATATTAGTTCTGTATGTAGTAATATGCTGTAACACGTTCAGTTAGTTGGGTATCTGAACGATCCCTTACGACCTTCATGTGGTGCGGTGCCCATCGTGCCATCTTTGCCCTTTGTGCCGTAATTGAGTTTATATGTCTATATTTCTATACGTATCACTGAGAGAAATATATATTTTCGATTCTTATTTAAAATTTTACTAACTGTAATATTAAAAATAATTGAAGATCGATTACGTCCGTACCGAGTGTACAATATCACTGCGCGATGCGTTAGGGACTTAATTAACCTATAAATATTTTGTACACTCGATGCGTTAGTATACGATTCCTTATTTTTGCTGTAAGTGTATTGCCAAGTAAGGAAGAATCGTAGACCTCGTCGCAAGGAGCGGGAGCGGGCTTAGTTTTAGTGTGGCGCAAGTGTGAGGCTGCTGTCAATGTTCTGTAAGCGTATTGAGAAACAGTGTAAATCATTTAAAAATATTTAAAACGTTTATAAAAAAAAAAAACTTACCCATACACCGTGTAAATTTCATACGGGCATATATTGTAACAACAGTTAATATACACACTAATTGACGTTAAACTGGGTGACAGCGACATTAGATGTATTTTATTTCTTCTTACTAATGAATTCAGCAAGCAATGTATTACACATTGCGCCAATTAAATTGAATCATCTATGTAATTATCGTTTTGTAATAGGAACTTTAACGCGTTACATTGCTCCTGAGACAAACTTTAAAAACATAACTGCGCCTTAATAATAAAAGTTACTAACAATATATCCATTTTCTCACATGATTTGTATGATCGTTAACTACACCTGGATAAAATATGTGCTCGTATGAAATTTACACGCTGTATACCTATTAGTAAGAGGACAAGCAAACAATCACGGAAGTCTTACGGGTCTCTTACTATATTTAAAATTTAGTTCTTGGATTATGTTAGCTTCTACTATAAAGTTAAAAATTTAATATAAAAATCTTACATCAGCAACAGTTCTCCTATGTTCTAAGTGCACATATTAAATAAACTCAAGGTGCTAGCGTTGATCGGCTTGGCCACCACGGTTTAAGCTGTGCGCAAAGTGCTGGTAGATTTTCCCGCCACTCCAGCCTTAATGATGTCATCCGTCAGGCTTTTACCAGCGCCAATTCTGCGGCTATTTTAGAACCAAATGGTCTCATGCGCGACGATGATAAAAGACCTGATGGGATGACTCTGGTTCCGTGGAAGTTGGGCTGGCCGTTGGTTTGGGATGCCACTTGCGTAGACACCCTTTTGCCGTCACACCTTCCCGGAACAAGTATTGGGGCTGGTTTCGCGGCGGAGTCAGTGGAGACCCTCAAAAGGCGCAAATACAGTCAACTTGATCGAAGTTACGTATTTGAGCTTTTTGGGGTAGACACCTTAGGACCGTGGGGACCAGGAGCACACCGTATTTTTAAAGACCATTCTAAGCACCTGGTCGACGCAACTCGTGACCAAAATGCTGGGGGTGATTCTCTCAACACAGCGCTGCGTCGATCTTAAAAGTGAAGAAGTCCTTCGGAGCGTACAAACACATTTTAGCGCGTGCCCTCTCAATTAGGTAGCAACTCGACTAACCTGCCTGCTGCCTAATTGAGAAGGCACGCGCTAAAATGTGTTTTGTACGCTCCGAAGCGACTTCTCAAACTTGCCAGATAAAACTTCACCTTTAAGATCGACGCAGCACTGTGTTGAGAGAATCACCCCCCAGGCCTTTACTTGGGCACAAAGATTGTGGCAATGCTGCCAGCATTTTGGGAATGATGACCATTGGTAGCGGTCTTTTAGATTAGAATAGTTTTAAGTGAGTTTGTAAGTTCTTTCGTTACTTTTTATTGTTTTATTTATCTTCTTAATTTATAGATATGTGTAAAAACCCTAATTAAATAAACTTAATCTACTTTCGTAACTCGGAATAGATTTGCGTTTACCCATTTTCATACAGACAAACCTAAGAGCACGAGCTTGAACAGACTCAAGTCTCTGGTTAAATACAATGTAAATTGGGTTTCAGATTGAGGATTATATTCAAGTATTATACGCACTAGGGACTCATAGAGAACCAATATTGTCTTTCCTTGCTTAAATGGTTTACTTACTTACTCGGGTAACAAAGTCTAGCATTTTATTCGCCCGAGCTATGATATTATTATAATGCTGTTTGAAGGACAGCTATCCATCATACAAGATAGCTAGGTCTCTTACTACATCTACACGATCAAGGGAGTGATTGTGAAATCTATAATCATATATAATAGGATCTTTGTTTTTAGTGAAAGTTATACAACGACAATTGATAGTATTAAGGGGGCATGCCGTTGAGCATACACCAATCTTGCACTGTTTTCAGGTCCCTTTTAGTAGACAGCAGTCCTTGAAGGTAGATATTTTACGATAAATTTTCAAATTATCAGCATATGCGAGACATTTGGAAGATATTGAAGTTAACAAATCATTGACAAATATTATGAAAAGCAAGGGCCCTAAATTGGAACCTTTTGGTACTCCAGAAGATGGTTGAAATGGTATTGAGTCGTATCCATAAACAGATACAATCTGATTACGATTATGAATGTATGATTCGAACCATCGAAGTAAACTGCCATGAACACCTGCGTCCCCAAGTTTGGTGGTTAAACGTTCATGACTCACGCGGTCAAACGCTTTTGAAAAATCAGTGTAAATAGAATCGACTAATACTTATGTAGTAGAGAGGACAATAGAGAGATCTCTCTCCAGGCGGGTGTTGTGCCTGGGGACCGAAGTCCATTTGGATGAAGTTGGAAGTTGTATATAAGTCAACCGACTGAAGAAACTTCGTTAGCGCGATGTAGCGCACTGTCAGATTTAGTTGCGCTGTCTGCCGCTGGTGGCGCTGGCGAGTTGTTTGTTACAAGTTGTCACTAGATGTCGCTAGGTCGCCACACCAGCCCCCCTTTGAGACCGGAGGTTGATGGTGATGGATGACGTGCAGTCTGTGCGTTGAAAATGCCGCTTGCAAGTGCCAGTAGTAGTAGATGTCTCCAGTAGAGCTCAGAGCCGCGTTGGCGAGCGTAGCAGGAGAAGAGGAGTGGAGTGGAGAGTACACAGTGAGTCGTGTATCTGCTCCGTGAAGTACTCGTAGTAGGACGCAGTGAGTCGCGTTGCTGAATGAGAGTATTGTGCACACTGTAGACACCAGGCATGGAGATATATCAGAATGCTAGTGGTGCACAGTGCGGTTTGTCTGGCTTGCTGTGAGACTGCGTCATAGTGCTTGAAAGTCGTCAGGTTGCGTAAATGTCCATTGTCGGGGTCACCAATGTAGTAAGACAATCACGTCGGCAATGTAGTAGAGAGAACAATAGAGAGATCTCTCTCCAGGCGGGTGTTATGCCTGGGGACCGAAGTCCATTTGGATGAAGTTGGAAGTTGTATATAAGTCAACCGACTGAAGAAACTTCGTTAGCGCGATGTAGCGCACTGTCAGATTTAGTTGCGCTGTCTGCCGCTGGTGGCGCTGGCGAGTTGTTTGTTACAAGTTGTCACTAGATGTCGCTAGGTCGCCACACTTATCTTCTGTCAGCTGTCACTAGTTATATTTGGAAAGTGTTTCAAATTCACGATTTTAACGGCTAAATACTTGTTTTCTCGCCATTAAAGTTTCAATCCGCTGGTTTCGTAAAAATCCAATGTAAGTGTTATTATGTTATATTTAACCTCACATACACCGACTTCTCGACTTATTTATTTACCTTTGTAAATAAATATAACAGAGCGATTCGATTAACTGTGTTCATAGCTAGAGTTGCCAGCCTCCCCGGTCCGTTACGCGTCATGCCGTAAATGCCATACAAACATTTATTTTCTAGATTACAGCTTCATTTTACTACTACATATTTAGATATTAGTGCACTTCAAAACATCAAAGTTTCTGTAATATGTGGATAAGTAAGTCTCCAACGCACTAAAATACCTTTTTGTAGCCTTATCTGGCGGGTATTATGATGACCTAACCATGCAGTTCATTTTAAGGTGAGCGTAAAGGTCAGAGCTATGGCAGTTACATAGCTCTGTCCTTTTCTCTGAGTGTAAACAGAACTGCACAGTCATGTCATAATAATCCACCAGTTGTCTTTTAGGACTAAAATTTACAAGTCCCAGGAACTGCGTTTGACGCGCTCTTATTGTGTAGTATGAAAATGTTAAATGTTTTATATCACACAGGATAGATTAGTCAAACACTAGAGACTTACTTAAATGTTATGTTTTTCGGTTTTCATTGATAAATCAATCGATAATATTCAGTTTTGTTTCAGTATTGATAAGGATATCCGGCGAGGAGTTTAACAAGCTTCCTATCCCGTTCACGGCCGACCGGCCCTTCCTGTTCCTGCTGACCGTTCACGCGGTTCCTGTCTTCGTCGGAATGTACAGAGGCGGGCAGGAAACCGTTCCTACCGATGCAGACTTTCCTATCAAATTCGCAAATTCGGCAAATAAATGTACTCACAAATGTCGTAATTACTGTTGCATGAGTTAGTCCGGGACATTTTTGTTGCACAAAATATGATGTGATTTTTGGAAATATTAAAAAATATACCAATAGTTATCTTTTCACATCATTTGATCACCTTGGAAGCAGTGATAGAATCAAAAAGCCATGTTTACATAGTGCAAGGCTTTAATGAATGTCCCTGAAGGTCACAGTTTCAGGTAACTTCTCGTTTTAACCGACTTCAAAAACGGAGGACATTCTTATTTTTTGTACGTTATTCATTACTTAATCTGGTGAGCCATTTAACAACAATGCCATTTAAAATTTGTTAAAGAATTATGAATAACTTGCGATTGCTTTGCTCTGCCCGTATAAAACTCGTCGAACGTTTCTACCAAAAGATGTTTTTTATCTAGGAAAGTACAATTTGGCTCCAGAACATAGACTACCTGCGTGCCGTCTCTCTACTGGCATGTTGACGATGGAGTCTTATACCTTGTTTGTGGGTACTCGCTTCCTTCGTAAACACCTATAAAGAAAGGCATGTTACGACACATAAGGAGATACAGGAAAGGTCTATCAGCTTCGAATGTATCTGGCCCTGAATAATATTTCAACGACAGTCCTGAAGGAGTTAATATTAGAATTTAAATAATATTATCATACTTCATATGTAGCGCAAGTGTGTTTAGGTACCATTATAAATACATACGCTTAACACACTTCAAACAGTCCATTTTTTTCTTATTTCTGGACGCAGCCTATTTTTATGCAGTTTGGAGGCGGTTCAATTAACTAGGAACAACACAAAATCTGGTCCGCACGGTTTGTAAATTTTGTAATACTTGGATCATACACACTCTTAAAAACAAAAGTTGTCTCTCCTGTGGTCAATAGTTAAGAGCTTGTGTTCATATAAGTTATGTTTTTGTATGATAGGTCTAAATCAGTCCTGACGGCGTTTTGGCGGGAATAGGCTTAGCCAGAAAATTAGGCCTTAAGAACGTTAACTTTCGGTGTGTCCACAGGAAAGACGGTAACCTAAATCTATGTATGACCCACTTATCTTGTGTCAGTTGTCACTAGTAATATTTGGAGTGTTTCAAATTCACGATTTTAACGACTTAATACTTGTTTTCTCATCATCATAATTGTTGTTTCAGTACACGTACAAATATGCCGCATGAAGATTCGGCCTCGTATCTCGTTTAGGGCCGACCGGCCCTTCCTGTTCCTGCTGACCGTTCACGGGGTTCCTGTCTTCGGCGGAGTGTACAGAGGCGGGCAGGAAACCGTTCCCTTCAATGCAGACTTTCCTGTCAAAGTTGCTAAACCGGCAATTGATTGTACTCACAAATGTCGTAACCAGGGACCGGAAAACCCCTTCATTTGATTAACCCTATCGATAGGGTAAGCCTATCATTTGGCTACCCAATCGATGTGGTTACCCTATGATTGTGTTACCTTAACGTTAGGGGAACCCCTTTGAACTAGTTAACCACTTCCATAGAGCTTACCAATTTCATTAGGGTTTCGGTAGTTTAATATTGAAGCGCTTAGCATTAACTGGGTTTTACCCCATTGATCGCCTCTCTCTTTTTTGCGCATTTGGGCGATTTCTGTCTAGCCTGACGTTACTTGCCTACTTTATTTAAGTTCGTGTCGGGACGGGATTGAGATGATAATGTTGTTTAATAATTCTTAGTTCATGTTCCCGCCGGAATAATAAAGACGTTTGGCTGCGTGACGGATGGCTGCTTGTGCAAGTACCTACTGCAAAAAGTGCAAGCTATTTTATTATTATAAGTGTACGCGAGAGCTGGTTAACTTTTAAATAATAAATTTTGTTTGATTTGAAAGTATTTTTAACATGGAAACGTACCAGGACGATTCTCAAGAAGAACTAAAAAAATATATCAAGCAAGGTTTAAAACGTAAATACCTATTTAATGTCTTGTTAATTTGAACGTTAGGTAAATAATTACATTTTTGATCATTTCCGTCCGTCCGCAGCCTAGCTCAGAGACTCTTAGTACTGGAAAGCTGTAATTTGGCATGAATATACATATTAGTCACGTCAGCAAAGTGGTGAAATAAAATCTTATAAGAATTTTTTTTTTTGGTGTACTTACCTCCCCCTACACGTAACGTGGGGATGATTTTTTATTTTTCGTCTACCCTATAGTGTGGCATGTTGTTGGGTAGGTCTTTCAAAAATATTGTGGGTTTGTGAAAACAGTTTTTCGATTAAGGGATCTGTTTATGAAATTTTAAGCTTTAATGCGCTAATTTTTGTTAGAGTCAAGTGTCACCCCCCCCCCCCGCCCCTACAGCCAAAACTACAAATAATAAAAATCTAAAAAAATCGTGAATGAAAGCGCATATAACGAATTTTTGAGGAAAACTATCACCACTAAGTAGACATGATTGGTTCTTGAGATACAGGCGACTAAAGTATTTATTCCTACGAAAATTAGCTAAGACGGCACCAAATAACTTTAAATAGTAAAATAGTTCATACTTGTTGTTTTTAGAGATAGTTTTTGGTGTTTGTAGTATTTGGCTAGTTCTACAAATTAAGGAATTTTGGTTGGCTCAGGTCGTAAATGAATATTTTATTGATGCATGTGTTACGTGACAAAATTAAATAAAGGTTTACATTGGTATCTAATTGGACGTTTAAAATTATCCGTCTCAAACAAATATTTTTACGTCAAATTTATTTAAAAGTACTCAAAAATATCACTTTCCTGTTGGGCGACATTCCTAAATCCAATATGTAAATCCACGTAATAAGGTTAAAAAAGCAGTTTCCTAACAAAATGTTGTTTTAATATAATAATCAAATGTATATGTTACCCAGAAAAGGTTAAAAGTTTTTACAGTTCCATTTTTTCTCCGAGTTTTTGTTGACTTAACAAAGGCGACACGTATTTAGTATCACTTCCCTGGCACCCAAAACTTCGTTAAAATCAACTTGAAATTGAATAGTATGTAACGTTGCCGCTAGGGCGATAGAAAGAGAGAGGTAAAGACAACATAGAAACGGCTTTGTTTTGTTTCACCCGATCAACGGTTAGTAGTGCCAGAGTGATTAGTGTGGACTGCCGCGTTCGGGTCAGACAAATTCTCACCCACATGGTACGTAATTAAATATTAATCTTTCAAGTATTACTTAATTTTTATACATTGCTAATATTTCTGTAATTGCACGGAAGATTGGTGGATATTATTTTGGAATATAATAAAGCCATCGTCAAGATTTAAGGGAAAATCTTTTAAAATATCACTTCCCTATCTATCACTTCCCTGGAAATACATACACAGGGAAGTGAGAGCACCCCAGGGAAGTGATAAAAACATGTGTTATGGCTGTTAATTGTAAAAGAAACAACATCACGGTGTCGTTTTATAATAATTATTTTGGTATTCCCCGGTTTTACTGTGATTTTCATTAAGTATTTAATTGTTGGCTGTTTTATTTATATTAAATTTGGGAATAATTAGAAGAGGCAATGAATTCGATTCCCGGTATGGGTAAATATTTGTGTGATGAGCGCAAAAATTTGTTCCTGAGTCATGGATGTTTTCTACATATTTAATGTATGTTTTTATCGGTGCCTATTGCACGTAGTACAAGCCTAGAACTTGGTTTGAGATTGTCCCGTGATATTTATTTATTTACTTTATTTTATTTAAGAGCTGTAATAATCTAACGTTTTTTTACAGAAGCGAAATGGGTAAACCCAAAATCAAATCGCAGAAATATTAAGAAAAAAAGAGAAAATGAGAGAAAATGTTATGCTAAAATTAAAAAAGATCCGGAAAAATTGGCCGCGTATAAAGAAAAGGACAAACAAGAATAAGAGTTTAGTTTGAATAATATTTTATGTTAACTGTCTTAAGTGGATGATGATTATTTGGTTGCATATTTCTGTACCATCCTGTCTTAAGTGGTTGTTACATTTTGTAGTAGGTAGTCAGGAAAAAAGTAGATTATTTATTGTCTTGAGAAAATTAATGTTATCTTATTTTTTCAAAAAAAATATTTTTTTTTAATCGTCTTAAGATGGTTATTATTTGGTTGCATATTTCTGTGACATCCAGAGTAAAGTGGTTGTTATTTTTGCAGTAGTCGGGAAAAAAGTTCATTATTTTTTGTCTTGCGAAGATTGATGCTATCCAATAAAGGAATATTACATTTCATGTTAATTGTCTCAAGTAGATGATGATTATTTACGATTAGTTGCATATTTTTGTGACATTCAAAATTAAGTGGGTGTTACTTTTTGTGGGAGTCAGGAAAAAGTTGATTATTTTTTGTCTTGAGTAATTTGATGTTGTTTTAAACTATTTTTTTCATAAAGAAAAGTTAACATTCATCAGGGTTTTTATTTCTATATACCTAAAGATTCATTCCCTTGCCTATTTTATCACTTCCCTGGTGAGTATTATGGTATACATTAAGATTTTTCTTTACATATAAATTGTTGTATTTATTAGATAATGTATTAACTGTTGTACTATATGCTGTGAATTCCAGTTTTTAGGAAAAAAAGGTTTTATAGTCACTTCCCTGTATATACTCTCATTTCCCTGTCCTCCGTAAACTAAAAAATGCCTATAACTTTTAAATAATTGAATATTTTGACTGACCCTTTCAATTCTAGAATACTCTAGCATATTTGATTATAATAGAAAACTTTGAAGTCATAAACATCAAAAAACACGAAGGGCCAAAAATTGTTAAATTTTATTCCCTTCCCAGTAGAACTAGCCATTTATAAGCGGCGTCGGAACCCTACCTGAGCATGGTCCGACATGCTCTTGCCCGGTTTTTTTAAAACATTGGTTTAATAATGGACTGCTGAATGGATGCACTTTAAAAAATTGTACTTAAGTAAATAATGATTTACACTGTATAAATATATAAGTAAATAAGTACCTACCTAAATAATTTTGATCTCAACAATAGTTTCATTAAATAATTAACCTTCTACATTACAATATAATTTTGATCACAGCTAGTTTCATTTAATAATAATTAACCTTATATATAACAATAGGTAAACTGTAAAAATATGAAAAATAAATAAATCATTTTTGATCATCAACAGTCTCATTAAACAATTGACCTTATATTGAACAATTAGTACATAATTACACTAAAAATATGTACTTAACTATAAACCAGTCTCATTAAATAATCGACCTTATATATGGAACAATTTGTGAATAATGGCTTGCTTACACTTTAAAAACGTAAGTAAATTATTTAGATCGCAGTGATGGTTTAATTAACCCTATACTCGTATAATATAACAATAGGTAAATAGTGATTTACAGCGTACAAAATGTATGTAAATCATTTTGATTTCCTCAACAGTCTCAAAAAGAACAAAGGCTAAATAATGGTTAACATTTGACTCTAACAAAAATTAGCGCTTATAAGCTGAATATTTCATAAACGGATCACTTAATCGGAAAACTGTTTTTACAAACCCGCAATATTTTTGAAAGACCTATCCAACGACACTCCACACTATGGGGTAGACGAGAAAAAAAAATCATCCCCACGTTACGTGTAGGAGAGGTACCTACACTAAAAAAAATGTTTTTCAAGATTGTATTTTACCACTTTGTTGGCGTGACTAATATGTACATTCATGCCAAATTACAGCTTTCTAGTATAAAGAGTATCTGAGCTAGGCTGCGGACGGACGGACGGACGGACGGACATGGTGAAACTATAAGGGTTCCTAGTTTGACTACGGAACCCTAAAAGCTACTTCTCATTTTACAAATATTTAATATTTATTAATATTAACCGTGTTTATAGCACGACACAATTAATAATGCGCGCATGGAAGCGCTTACACCGTTGATAGAGAGTCTATTATTGCATAATCCGCGCGCCATATTAATTGCGCCCACCTATAACATCGTAATTTGCCTGCGCAAAGCAAGCTTTCCATTTTGTTTTCTTTGAAAATTCGTCGGCGAAACTTTTTAACTGACGATTTTATTTAAAAAATATCTAATATTTCAGATGGAACTAAGAACTTAGCTAACTACGTAGGTAGTATACAATTTATTTAATCGACCCTGATCACTCATTTCTGAAAGTAAACAAACACTTTACGCCAAAATCCACCAAAGTCAGTTGAACCTACAGCTTTAAAAAAAAACAAGTTCAAAGCAAATGCCAAACAAAACAATGTACATTTTGTGGGAACGATAATTAGGTTTACTATTGTTTGACGTAGCGAACAGTGCGACTCTATGACAAAGCCTCGGCCGCCTTCGGCACATTTCGGCTCGCTCACCTCGCCGTCTCGCATGCGCTACTCACCTGCCGCCGCTACCCATTCAATTGTTAGGTAGTGCAATAATAAGTCGAAACACTTGCGCATAGAGATTAAAAAAGCTTGAAACCGTTCGATTAAGTTTAAAAAGGGTAACAGATGATAGGGTATTGGGAATGGGTTAGCGCTTAGTCGAATTAATTGTATCGCTTGGTTGCCCTTTCATTGGACTATGTCAACGATAGGCTTAGCTCATCCTTGGGGTTTGTAAAAACAAGTCTATCAAATACCCTATCGAAAACCCCTTTAATGCTAAGCGGTTCCGGTCCCTGGTCGTAACTACTGTTGCATGAGTTAACCCAGGACAATTTTGTTGGACAAAATTAGTGATTTTTTTAAATATAAAAACATTAGAAACAGTGAGTGATAGAATCAAAAAGCCATTTTTATTCCGAAGCTACTAGTCACTTAATTCAGGACCTGTTTAAATAGTGCAAGGCTCTAATTAAGGACCCTGAACGTCAAAGTTTAGGGCAACACTTCCCATTATTTGAGTGAATGTTTTTGACCAACTTGAAAAAAAAACAGCATAGAGGCATTCCATCTTAGTCCTTAAGGTTGGCAACGCATTTGAGGTCCTAGGATTATAGTCTTGTGAATTCAAATGTCTATGGGTCTCAGATTCCACTTACCATCAGGTGGCCTGAGTGCTCGTGTGCCTTCTCCTTAACATAAAAATGGGGAACTTCTCAATTCGTCGGGATTTTTTTTTATGTCTCGATTATGATAGTTGAGCGACTATGACGAAGGTCTTTTAAATGGTTTAAATATTTGACTATAACTTTCCCGCGGCGTTGCTTGTTTCTTTCAGATGTCGGATGACAAATCAGTATACCGCACCTTCGGTAGAACAAGGGCACAATGTACAATGTGACTACAGGGGAAATTGTGCCCTTGTCCGGTAGAACAAGGCACAATGTACAATGTTACTAAAGGGGAAATCGTGCCCTTTTCCTACTCGCGCTGTCTGTCTGTCCGGTCGTCCTAGCTTAAAGAGCTGTATCTGCCTTAAGAGATGGCAGTATTTTTTTCCGGAACATGTTTTATTTCGGCGGATTTACTAACAAAATAAATGAAAGTAAAAAGTAAATCCCATAAAAGAAATGTTTTTTTTAACGTATATTTATGTTTAGTTGTTTAAACTAAACGGTAAAAGTTCAAACTAAAGAAAAAACAATATTTAAAAAAATGGTCAATTACTACCACTGTGACCAGTCAGTGGCTTTCACTGATTCGATTGGAAATCCAATTAGAAATTGAATCTAATAATGCCTACTGCGCAATCGTACGGATCCCTCTATGAGCGGGTCCGACTCACACTTCACTGGTTTTTTAATAAGGACAATTTTCGCTATAGCTCAACGCAACATCTCACATTTTAGAATTTGGAAGGTGCGTAAAAAAACAACACTTTTTATAGATAACAAAATCTTTATTACCCTAAATACCTTGTACATCATGTAATAAGTACAATTACACAGAAAATATACAAAGATAATAATTATTATCAGTCAATATAGACCGTTAGCCTAAATACACCGTAATACTTACTCAATTAAATTAATTTTACATACCTACATAACAATGACATCACGCCTTCATTACCAGAGTGGGGTAGGCAAAGCTACAGAAATACCAACAACTCTAAAACTCTAAAAATCTAATATAACACATTCTCGTGTCACAATGTTTGTTCCCATACTCCTCCGAAACGCCTCGACCGATTCCTATGAAATTTTGTGTGCATATCGGGTAGGTCTGAGAATCGGCTAACATCTACTTTCATACCCCTAAGTGACATGAAAGAAAAAGAAATTGCAGCGGGCGAAGCCGCTGGCGGGTCGCTAGTACTTACATATAATTCTGTAACCACATTTTGCACAATCAGGCTAAAAAGTTTACTAGTGTATTAGTGACAGGTTTCAAGCCCATCGTAGTACTACAAACCCTTATTCTCTTAGTCGCCTCTTACGACCTTCACGGGACACATGGAGTGGCACTATTCTAACCCGGCTAAATTCATTTTAATGTTATAAATTATGGCCTCATTAAATGTTTCCATATTTATCTTTGACTTCACTATAGGCAGCGTATATAGCTGTAGCTCTATACGGAAAGTCCTAATAGCGACGAATGAAAGTGTCGGTGGACCCACTTATATTTTGGTGGTCATTTTAAATTTTTCGGTTTATTTACTTTAATAGCATAATGTGATGGTTCATTTTTGGAAGGTCGTTGATTTTTAGATATCCTTTTAACATTTAGCCAGGCCCAGCATTTTTTTTTCTTTTGAATATAGATTTAGGTAGATCAAAGTCATCACAGGGTTATAAAATAGTACCTTATTGCCTAGGCGCAGAAAGTAAGGGGTCGCCTGACGAGGTGTTTAGGTGTTTGGCTGATACTCGTAGAAATGAATAATTAGAAGTATCTGTAAAAAAAATATCGACGAATTGAGAAAGAATCTCCTTTTGAAAACTGCAAGAGAGTATATTTGTTGTGAATTCACAATGATCGCCGCCCGCCGCACCGCACCGCCGCCCCAGCGCCGCCTCCTTTTATTAAATTGGGTGTTTGGGATTTTTCATGGTCAATTTTATTTTACACGCAATAGAGATTATTTTTTAATAAAATATGGACATGGACGGAAATCGTTTTCATATGGTTTTTTCTACTCTTAGGAGTAGAATTAGGCACTTTCCGTCCTTGTGTTTCAATGGGATAACGGAAGTTACGAGCATGTTTAAGAAAAAAAATTGATTATTTGTACTAATGTTTCACCAAAAAACGTTTCACAAACTAATTAATTTCACAAAAATATCATTTGGCAAACTGCATTTTTAACAGAGACTAAATATTTCAAGATTTTTATAAAACTAACCTAACCTAACTTATTGGGTTCTACACGATGGTCCTGAAATAAAATTGCAGTTTCGGAAATAAATGCATATTGCCTAATAATATGTTTGTGAAATGAATCAGTTTGTGAAACGTTTTTTGGGGAAATGACAGGATATGTTCAAAGTGACTGGCGGACTGCAATCAGTAGGGAAGATTGGCGAAAATGAGGGAAGGCCTTTGCCCTGCAGTGGGACACGATAGCAGGCTAATAAAAAAAATATACGCAAGCCCGGGGCGATAACGTTTCAATATAATACCGATTTCCACGATTTATAAATATTTTGTAGTTCTCATGAAAAACTAGGTCTGTACCGTTCGTACGTTTTCGTTCTTGTTTTTTTTTTTACTTTTTTTTCTATCCAATATATTTTCTTGGAAAGAAAAACGTACAGACCTAGTTTTTCATAATTTCTACACCATATAAAGAAATCCTCACAATCGGACAACGTTGAACGGGAGAAAAACGTTATCGCATTTTGTTTGTATTTTTTTGCTTCACAGTCCTCTTGAGAATTATAAACAACTACCTGTGGATGTCGTAAGAGGCGACTAAGGGAATAAAGGCTTGTAGTACTATTAGGCGATGGGCTTGCAACCTGTCACTAATACACTGATAAACATTCTTAGCCTGATTGCGCAAAATGTGGTTAGAGAATTATCAACAAGTCTTGTTGGAAGTTCTGTAGCTCTGCCTACCCCACTATGTATGTATGTAGTACAATTTGGCTCCAGAACATGGACTACTTGCGTGCCATCTCTCTGCTGGCATGATGACGATGGAGTCTCAATTCTTTGCTTCTGCGTACTCGCTTCCTTCGTAAACACCTATAAAGATAGGTATGTTGCGACACATAAGGAGATACAGGAAAGGTCTGTCAGCTTCGAATGTGTTTGGCTCTGAATAATAGTCCAACGACAATCCTGAAAGAGTCATCAATAGAATTAAATAATATCATGCCTTATAAAACAATACAACATGAGTAACTAAGTAAGTATACCAGAAAAGATGCCACAGAAAAATTGTGAAGTTTTAACACTTTGTTAACTAAATGGTTTTAGATTTTCTCGAGAATTATGGGGATCACTCCAAATGATAGTCCATTGGTAATAAAAGTAATACTACCTGTGTAGGTACTCGTTTGACTTTTCCATGTTATATAAAAGTGTATGATCAACTGATTCTTTACGAGAAAATTATGCTTAGGAGGCATATACTTACTGCTGCAAGCCGCAGCGGTGGTGCCTGTTTCGTCTACTTCAATATAAGCTTTCTGGATGGCTTTAGATACGAAAAGTCTCTGGTTCGACGTCAACATGTCAATGTCTGATGTTCCACTGTCGAATATGGATTTGACTCCCAACTGAAACAATCCGAGAAATAATATTGTATTTCTAGTACGAAGAATAATATGAGCTAGGTTTTGCTAGAATGGCTAATGAGGCAACAGGCAAAAGCTTAAAGTGGTATGGTATTACGCCTCTCGACGTGATACGACAGTACGTTTCTTTACGTGATACGACAGTATCGAGAGGCGTCGTATCGACACTGTCATATCACTTTTTGCAAGGACAGCGGATTTAGGTGTTCTGTCCATCGACGTGTTAAATAACCAAGACAATTTAGACACAATCGCAGATTTTCAAGTAACAAGGTGGAAAGACATTAGTAGTGCTTCAACATATGGTTAAAAGTGTGAAGGGTAGAGCGCATTCAAAATACGAAAGGAAACGGACCCCTACCATCACAAAGGCTAATGATATCTAATTAGAGAGAGAGAGTGAGTGAGAGAAAGAGCGATTTTTTTGATAAATTTGTAGTTCATAAACCGAAACCAAAATAAATTTGGATTACTCAACCTATTCATTAAAAGGCTGATACTGATACAGTGGAATATGTAAGATCATGTTTTGTAAAACATGAAAACTTTTTTCACAACCTACTAACCTTAGTTAAAAAAAACTTTAAATCCATCGTCATTTTAGCTTTGAACTTCGGTATCGTGATATTGATTTCAGTTTTCTCCATGGCTTGTATGTCTGCAATCAAGTCGTGTCCGGCCGCTAGCTGCTGTAGCACTCTGTTCAGACCCTCGATGTCATCCGGCCGCACGATCACAAAACTGGCTTCACCTCCTTTGTAAGGCAACTGCAATAACTGTGGAAGAAGAGTTGAGAAGTCAACATCAAAAAACAAATTAATAACAGCAGCAAAAATAATATAAAATTGAATGACAATACTTTTGAAACAAATTATGACACTTACTGTTGACTTCAGACCATCACTCTTTCCGTATCTAAAGCTTCTATCCGCCATATACATCGAAGGTACTTTTATTGTTGTCTTTTTGTTCACAAAGAAATTGCGACGTCCCGTAAATCTCTTATCAAATGGTGTTTTCCAGTTTCCCTTAAACACAAAATCAATCTGTTTCTTCGAATGATTAAAATAAGTAAAAAACAACGTATCGACCAAAAGCTATTTTTTTATCTTTATTTAATAGATGCGTCCATGTGGTTGCCGGGTTAGAATAGTGCCACTCCATGTCTTGCCGTGGATGTCGTAAGAGGCGACTAAGGGAATAAAGGCTTGTAGTACTGTTAGGCGATGGGGTTGCAACCTGTCACTAATACACTAGTAAACTTCTTGGCATGATTGTGCAAAATGTGGTTACAGAATTCATACAAGTCTTTTTAGGGTTGTTGGTATTTCTGTAGCTCAGCCTACCCCCTCTGGGAATGAAGGCGTGATTTTATGTATGTATGTATGTATTTATTAGATCATCCTCATTAGACACAACGTTCAAAAATGGTCCAAACTAAGCACTCTACCAACAAGTAATAGACAAAATACAAAGCATGCAAAGCAAAATAACAAACAAACAAACAAACAAACAAACATACAAACTTACTTTGCCTGATTGTGCAAATAGTTGTAAAAGAACTATGAACAAGTTTTCTGGAGATGTTGGTAATGCTGTAGCTCTGCCTACTCTGGGAATGAAGGCGCGAAGCGATGTATGGGTATGTACTTACTTTGAAATAAATTGCGTTAAGCAATAACATGCGGGTGTCTGCAGTAAAAGCTTCTCCGTCTACCATCTCTTTGATCAAACCATTCGTTTGCTTTGATACCTGCCGACAAAAAAGCTTAAAATATTACTTTTTAAGCTTGATTTCTTTTGTTTCTTCTTTTTCAGTTAATTACTAAAGTGCAATATTATAAAGGTAACTTATTAGTGGTGCTCAACTGCTCACCCAATTGTTGATCACACGAGCTGCCGCGTTCCCATCATTAAAATCCAACATTTCCAGAATTGTCGGCTGGTCTCCTATTGAAAGCAAGCTTCGTGTACAGAACACATCTTCTGCGTCCTTTATTATCTCAGGTTTTAGGGTATATTCTTTCCTTAAGTAAACTTTACTCGCCATGGTCAGCGTAACTCCTTTTACTGACTTGACAGTTGAAGTAAGGAATTTAAATGTTGACCGGACCTGAGAAAAATTGTTGATTCTTTCGATAGTGCTAAATAATTATATTCTTAAATAAAAAGTCTTACAATTTCAAGCTCTGGATCGTTAAATTTGGTAGGGTCACTACTAACTAGGTTAAGTGACAAAGAGTAAGACTAGATGTGTTCTTTAGGCTAACCACAACATCATGAAATAAAAAGTTTTTAAAAAGACGATGATAGTGGCCCGTTTGGAGCCGTGAGGACTTTTTTTATGTTAAGGGGAAGGTTTTTATGTTTGTTCTTGGATGTTAGATGATGATCTACTTACAGCCTCGTCGTCCGGCAGGCCCAGGGCCTGCAGCAGCTCCTCACGGGTCAGGTTCCTAGAGGCGAGCGCCAGCAGCGGCAGGATTGTCTCCGCGGACAGCGGCGAGCAGATAGTCGTCTTTTTCTTGGATGTTAGATGATGATCTACTTACAGCCACATTGTCCGGCAGGCCCAGCGCCTGCAGCAGCTCCTCACGGGTCTGGTTCTTGGGGGCGAGCGCCAGCAGCGCGAGGATTGTCCCCGGGGACAGCGGCGAGCAGATAGTCATCTTGTTCTTGGATGTTAGATGATGATCTACTTATAGCCTTGTAGTGTGGCAGGCCCAGCGCCTGCAGCTGCTTCTTACGGGTTTGGTTCCTGGAGGCGAGCACCAGTCAAAATCAAAATCAAAATCAAAATGTTTATTCAGTAAATAGGCCCCCATGGGGCTCTTTTACACGTCGGTAATATGAAGTGAATTTACTAGCGCTTCAGATAAGACCATCATTGCGGAGAAGAAGCGCCAAGAAACTCCAGCAGAAGGTCATTTTTTCAAACAAAAGTACAGAAATACTTAAAAGTAAGTTACATTACAAGTACTTAATAAAGTAATAAATAATAATGATTAAAGCTTGAACAAATAAAATCAATACAAATGTAAGGCTAATAACATTAAACTAAAAATAATAAGTCTAGGAGAACAACACGACGAGGTCTCTACGTCAAAAGCCATATCTAGAATAATAAACTGAAGAACCAGTCCTTGCAAACGTGAACAGACCGGACCCCACAAACAGCACCCGTTCACGAGTATGACGCGTATCTCAGCCATCGCCTCTCTCAACCATGTGTTCGGGAAAGTGGCGACCCGATCAACGACGCCGCCGTAAGCAAAGACCTTTAAGCGAGCATGACTTGCTCAAGCTGCCGGACAACATAGAAGTAATTTTGCGTGAAACAGCTGTCCGGCGAGAAACATCACAGTGTGTTCTCATAAAAGCGTCACGTACGTACAAGAACTAATAAAGATAAAGGACAAATACATGATAGTAAACATAAAAAGTAGTGTTTGAATACACAGCTTGCTTAAGGGCGTGTTTAAAATACAAATATTATAAATATGCTTAGCTTACGAAATGATCTTACTTTAATAATAGCTTACATGATAGATACTACTTAAATACATCTCGGTCACCAATGAAGTCGTTTACAGTATAATATGCCCTACCCAACAAGCAGCGCTTGATGTGAGATTTAAATTCATTGAACGGCATATTGACGATATCAGATGGTATCTTGTTGTAAAAACGTATACAGTTCCCCGCAAACGAAGTGCCTACCTTACGGAGACGGTGCCCTGGAAGAGCAAGCTTATCCCTATTTCTAGTATTTAAATTGTGAACGTCGCGGTTATGCCTAAACTCATGTATGTGTTTACGTACATACATGATATTCTCAAAGATATACTGAGACGCGACTGTAAGAATATTAATTTCTTTAAATTTATCCCTGAGTGAAATACGAGACCCCAATTGATAAATGGCTCGTACAGCCCGCTTCTGTAACACAAAAATGGTCTTGATATCTGCCGCTCTTCCCCACAGCAAAATTCCGTAACTCATAACACTATGGAAATAACTATAGTATACTAGTCTCGCCGTCTCGACGTTAGTAAGTTGTCGGATTCGCTTTACCGCATAAGCCGCCGAACTTAGCTTACCTGCAAGTGTGGATATATGCGCACTCCACTGCAGTTTTGAGTCTAGAGTGATACCAAGAAATACTGTTCTATCTTCGAATTCCAGTGTCTCATCCTTCAGTCTAATACTAGCCGCATTCACTCTCTTCACGTTCGATAAGGAAAATTTTACGCACTTCGTTTTTTTGGCATTTAAAAGTAAGTTGTTGGCTGTAAACCAGTCAACAATTGTAGACAACGCGTCATTGATGTCATTAAAATTATCCTGTTTCCTATCCGTTTTGAACATAAGTGAAGTATCGTCAGCAAACAAAACTATTTCATGTTTATCGTGCAATACATATGGGAGGTCGTTGATATAGATTAAAAATAAGAACGGACCCAAAATAGAGCCTTGAGGCACTCCCATAGCAACAGATGACCCTGAAGATTGTGTCCTGTTAATGTCTACCCGCTGAGTTCTGTGAGCAAGGTAAGATGTAATAAGATCAAGTGCACTGTTTTGATACCATAGTAGCTTAACTTCCGCACTAACGTTACATGATCAACACAATCAAATGCCTTGGACAAATCACAAAAAACTCCAATTACATCCATTGATTTTTCCCAGGCATCAAAGATATGTTTCACCAAGCGCCAGTAGCGCCAGGATTGTCCCCGCGGACAGCGGCGAGCAGCTAGTCGTCTTTTTCTTGGATGTTAGATGATGATCTACTTACAGCCACATCGTCCGGCAGGCCCAGCGCCTGCAGCTGCTTCTTACAGGTCTGGTTCCTGGAGGCGAGCACCAGTAGCGCCAGAATTGTCCCCGCTGACAGCGGCGAGCAGATAGTCGTCTTGTTCTTGGATGTTAGATGATGATCTACCTACAGCTTTGTCGTGTGGTAGGCCCAGCGCCTGCGGCAGCTCCTCACGGGTCTGGTTCCTGGAGGTGAGCGTCAGTAGCGCCAGGATAGTCCCCGCAGACAGCGGCGAGCAGATAGTCGTCTTCTTCTTGGATGTTAGATGATGATCTACTTACAGCCTTGTCGTGTGGCAGGCCCAGGGCATGCAGTAGCTCCTTTCGGGTCCGGTTCTTGGAGGCGAGTGCCAGGAGAGCCAGCACTGTCTGCGTGGACAGCGGCGAGCAGATCGTAGTTTTTTTCTTTCTCAGTGTCTTTAAATATATTGTACGAGTCTCTCAATGTCAAATTGTTGTAGATCGAAGTAAAATAAGTAATCAGGTCCCGTAATAAATTCCTCAAAAAAATCCACCTTGCACTTTGGGTGCGCCGAGGTTCACATAAATTTTGTATCTCGGATTATCGGAATTGCGAAATTATTCTTTTTAAATTTTACATCAATAATCTTAGTTAGTAACTAGGACTCCCTTTCTCATGATAGTGACTCCGAAATATTCAAATTCATGGCTTAAATAAATATAAATGTCTATTATACTACTATTTACTTGCATATTTTATTAATGTTTGCAGGTATTTTTGCCCTGCAAAAGGTGGTGTAGTTTTTTTTATAATTTGTATTGCTTATGTATGCCTAGTCATGGAAAAAGCAATTTTTTGAACTTGAGAGATCACAGCGTTAGCTGCCATCTTGAATTGACACAAAATTTGTTCTTTTTTACATATTGCTTCAACAGTTGATTTTATAGCAAAAATGTCTATAAAAAGTATAAAGACAAAAAAAACAATAATTTTTTGTATTGGTTTTTTATTCTGTACGTCTTATAGTAGATACAAAGTTGAGGGAGAAAATTGTACACTTAGAAAAAGTCATCTTAGTGGGAGATCTTACTCGTATGGTAGGTCCATGACCTTGCATTTTTGAGAAAAAGCAAACCACTTGGAACCTCCCTCCCTTTCCTTGCCCACCTTTTGGAGGGGATCTCATGGCAACGGGGCTAAATCAGCTCAGATCACCCCCAGGAACACGTTCTGTTCAAGCATTATGTAGGTTAGAAGGCAAAGGCGAGACCGTAACGCAGCTAAAATAAAAGAGTCTTTCACTTGTTTTTTATAGCAAATAGAAAAATTATTGTAGTGAGACAAGCAAAACTCATTTTGTAATTATATATAATGAGATAACAGCGAAGATAAAGGTTTGGGTGGAATGTGTGAAGCATGACATGTGTATGAAAGATGCGAGTATAGCGGATAGAGCATAGTAGAAGAAGACAACATATTATGCCGACAGCATATGATCCCTAGTGTGGGACAAGGGCAGGTGGATGATAAGTTCTGAGATGTTTTAAGTCGATGCCATAGTTTTCTAAAAGAGATAACCGCGAAGATACAAATATAAATCCATACTTAATATTTTAAATGTTAAAATAGCTCTGTCTGCCTGTCGGTTTGTTACGCTTTGGCGGCTAAACCGTGAACCGGTTTAAGTGAAATTTGGTACGGAGATAACTGAGGTACTAAAGGACATAGGATAATTTTATCCCGGAAAATTTGACAGTTCTCGAGAGAATAGCGATAATGTCGCGAGCAACAGTTAGTACTATTATATACTAATAGACCAAACACAGACCCTCCTTTTTTGAGTCTGGTTAAAATATACTTGGGAGCCATAAGGAGAAGTCCTTACTTGACATAGTGTGACTTATGTCAAATATAACATAACACACGTCGCGGTTTCATACATTCGGGTCGCGTTTCAACGATGATGTGCTGAGAATATATCATTACAGCATTAATAATGGCCTCAAACGATCACGCCATAACTAAAACAAAACACTCACATTGCAAAACTTTACCGCGAAATGCGTGACAGAGCGCGATGCTTTTTGTTCCATGATTCCGGAGCAACTGTGTGGCAAAACAACTATCCGTGTTTATGTAGGCACGCACAGGTTTTCCCAGGGTTATAATATCAAAGTGGATGAAAACAAGAACGTCTACCTATGATTCATGGTCGTATTTTTGCTTCGCTATTTGAATTACAACTGTATTTCACAACTTATGCAATATCAGCTATAAAATCATAAAATACTTATTTGTTGATACTAGTCTTTCTTTCTAACGATCGTGTCTCTGAAACATTCAAATTCACAGTTTAAATTAACATAAATGTCTGTTACACTACTATTTACTTGCATATAATTTATTAACATAACTGTCTTACTATAGTTTGTATTCATATACTTGAACATCATCACATACATTCATTCATTCATTTTTTGTATCTTGTACATTCATTTAGTGGAGTAGTGAAGTGGTTGACTTTACCAATGGTTATGTTGTAGTAGGCGAGCGAAGCGAGAAAGCAAGATTTTTTTAGGTAGAAGTTTCATACACAGATTTAGGTTACCGTCTTTCCTATGGACACACCGAAAGTTAACGTTTTTAAGGCCTAATTTTCTGGCTAAGCCCATTCCCGCAAAAACGCCGTCAGGACTGCTTTAGACCTATCATATAAAAACATAACTTATACGCACTCAAGCTTTTAACTATTGACCACAGGAGACAACTTTTGTTTTTAGGTTAGAAGGCAAATGTCAGAGCGTAAGGTAGCAAAAATTAAAGAGTTGCTCTGTTACTTGCGTGTAAAATTTAGTAGCGAGGCAAAAAAATACATTTTAATATTTAATGAGATAATAGCGAAGATAAAGGTTTGGATGGAATCTGTGAAGCATGCTTGCGCGTGTATTGAAAGGTGTGAGTACAGGGGATAGAGGAGAGTGTTAAAGATAACATTTTGTGCCGACCCCACCAACGATCATGCCAAAACGAAAACAAAACACTCACATTACAAAACTTTGCCGCGAAATGCGTGACAGAGCGCGATGCTTTCTGTTCCATGATTCCGGAGTAACTGACTGGTAAAGCGGATCGAACCGGACGAAAACAGGCAAGTGTAGATATGATTCATCGTTGTATCTTCGCTTAGCTAAGTATTTGGTTTACGTCTGTATTTCACAACTTATGCAATATCATCTTTAAAAGTAATATGATTTGATTTTGGTTTTTATTCGATTAATCAAACAGATTTTTTATAATGTAATAGGTGGACTATGTGCTCGTTCGCCTTTTCTTAAATAACAGCCCAACAGATTAAAATATGATATTGTTAAGTACCATAAAAAACTGCCAAGTTAAGGCTTAAATGCATTTAGTCGCAATAAATTGTTCTGACTGTAAACAATCTACGAGTAATGCCAAACTTGGCACCTTTCTTGATATCACTACTTTTGGTGGCGCAAGGAAAAGTTGGCCTAATTTTTGCATTTATGTTTTGGTGGAATATGAGTACCTACTTTTTGGTAGGTAGTTGATATGGGTTTATAATAAAATTTTCAAGTATGTTTCTGTTAAAAAAACATATCTTATTATAAGTTAGGACTTACGCGTTTCATTTTTTAAAACATTCTAATAAGGGATAATAGTTTTCTATTTTCTGATCAAGCATAGAAAAATTTGTAGTTTTCGGTTTTTTTCCTTCGCTTGTGCTACAGCCTATAGACCTATCTCGATGCCAAATTTCAAGGCTCTAAGGCATTAAGTACCCTAATGTTTTGGTGAGTGAGTCAGTACCAAAAACACCGTTTTTAGGAATTAATATATTTTTATAGGTTACTTATTAAACCTTGATTTGTTTACTGGGCTTTTTAGGGTCATTAGTAAAAAAAAAGGTTTCTAGCTGCACTAGCAAAAAATTATGACGGTGGGATAGAGGAATGGGTTTGTGTAAAATATACGCGCTGTAGTGGGTTGCTGAGCTTTTTTGTCTGGATACACTGCCATGTGTTTAGATACCTTATGTGACTTCGTATGGCTTCTGTTCTAACAGGCCTAGAAACTATGCATTGTTCGCTAAGTTAGCATCGAAAATTGCCAAGATGTATGGAATTGACATAAGAGTCAATCAACTTTCTTTGTACCTCGTTGATATGGTGACGACTTTTGGGTCACTCTTCAAAACCATGATGTTTTAGTATAATTACATTCACCAATTATGCAATCATGGTTTTGAGGCAATTACAAGCCCATTTTTCACGGGTTTTCTTTTAAGCGTATATATTTACTCGTGTATATTAGACTATTTTTATTAGAAACTCTATCACTGTTGTCGCCTGGGATAGAATTAACAACAGCAAAAAGTTAATCTCGGCCTCTGTTTTTTTTAACTCGTAAATTACAATACATCGTCGAAAACAAAGTTGTTCGTGATTGCGTCATCCATAAATATATAATGAGCGTCTGCGTCGGTGACATTTCATCCATAAACACAGGTTTGAGCACAAAACCAAAAATGTAGTGTAATGTTTTTATTAGTTTCATACGTATGTCCCATACCTAGTCGTATAACGTAAAAATTAAGTGCAAGTTCAATCGTTAGAAGCAGTGTTGTTGGCTGCGAATATTTCGTTCGCAGTTCTTTGACCTATAGTTTTATTTCAAGGGCAATGTCTGTCTGTGCGCTGTATTTTATGATAAAAATAACAATCGGCCTTATGCGGTGTTGGTTTAACATTAATACATTAATATACTATATATTCTTTACTAATATTGTCTGTAAGGCTGCTTGTTACTCTTTCACGGACAAACCGCTGAACTAATTTAGATGATTATTTTATGGAGATAGTTTGACTCCCGGGGAAGAATTTTATCCCGGAAAACGGTACGGTTCCTTAGGGACTAACGAAGAACGAATCGCGGGTTTTTTTTATGTTAAGGCGAAGGCGCGAAGGCCACCTGATGGTAAGTGGAATCTGAGACCCATAGACATTTGAATTCTCAAGACTATAATCCTGAGACCTTGCCATCCCTGAGGACTAAGACGGAATGCCTCTATGCTAGTAATTTCACCGGTAGTCTTATCCCCACACCGGAACACAACAATCACAGGACACTCATATAAACTGACCAAGTTCCAATGTTTTAACCTTCCAAACTTGTACTATAGGCATTTGATAACAGTATACATTAGTTTTTAGTTTTATCTGTCTTCTTTTTCTGTGCACCCACTGAATAATGTAAATGTCTTATTGGTGATTTGGTAGAGAATGCCATTAGGCATTAGGTCCGCCATTTGTACTTGTTTTTGTGCAATAAAGATTAAATAAATAAATAAATATATAAATAGATACACTAATAGCCATCTATTTTTTAATTTCTGCAACAACGGCATTGCTCAGTGGTTCAGCTTGTGGCTTTAGACAAAATCATTTCGGCGAACGTTATCGTTACTGAAAATGTAAAGTTAATTTGGTAAAGATAGCGGGTAGTAGGTATGCATGAAAGCCATGAAAAAACTCAACCAAAGTGTCCAAAAAACATTGTGTGCAAGTATTCCGTTCATTACCAGACCGATGACTAATTTCGTGACGTAAGACATGTTTGGCTTTCGACTGGCTGAGCCGCGTGGGGATGTTTACAAGTGAGGTCGTTGCCGTCTCACCCACTAACATGAGTTCTGCCGCACCGAGTCAAGGTCTATTTCTTATCATCTATCAGATAATGACTTGGAATCTATGTTTGCTGCCGCTTTTGGAGAATCCGAGCAAGAAAATCTGCGTAAAAACCACCCAGGTAAATTATAATGGAACGGTATTCGTTTTAGGTTTTTTCAAATTATTTTTTTACGTAAGTATTCTACACTTTTAACCAGTGGGAATAATTAAAAAAATCCTCGATCAATAAAAGAAAGGTGATGACTATGCATGAAAATACATTCGAACTACACGTTTTTTAACTATCTTTTTTCTCAGGGGTAATCCCTAATAGATACCTAGCGACCTAGGGGGGCCGAGTGGTTTCGCACACGCACCGACTAAAACCCCTGAGGTGTTAATTCTCCCATCTTGAACGAGGTCGCGGGAGTGGTGTTCCATCCGCTAACTCGTGCATCGGCGTTTGCCCTTACGGGCCCATCTTTAGTGTTTTTCTCTCTCCGTTAAAGGCGCCGGGGCGGGGTGTTCCGGGGAACACTTGGGGACTTTTCAGCTCGAGCTTTTGAGTGCAAGCGATGGATCCTCGATCCATCACCTACTTACTGGTCCTCAATTAGGGCGGCAGCCGATTGAAATGCATCAACCGTCGCCGGCCTGAACTATCCTCCTTACTCAACCCAGAGACTTGAAATTTGGAGGGAATATTCTTCGTAGGTGAACGGATTTTCCTAAAGTCGTCAACCCCAACGGAAAAAAATGGAAACTTTATCTCCACGTACGAAGTCGCGAGCGTCCCCAAAAAGAAAAAAATAAATGGAGTAAAAAAGCTTTTGAACAGTTCAAAAGAACACCTATCAACTATGTACGAGTACATAATAAAAACCGGGCAAGAGCATGTTAGACCATGCTTAGTGGTAGGGTTCCGAAGTGGCAAGTACTACAAACACGAAAGATATCCCAAAAAAACAAATGCTAACTAATTTGCTATTTAAAGTTTTTTGATGCCGTCTTAGATGATTTTTAGTAGGTACGAATACCAGGTAAGTACTCTAAAAAAAATTATACGTTTGGCAAACGTACTTTTTGAGAAAAGTACGGACCCTTTCGTTATCATTCACAAACATAATAGCAGTGACTTTGACTAAAACTACACGAATAGCTGAACCTCGCCGCGAAATTAGACAGTGAGCGAGATACTTTTCATTCCATAGTTCTGTTACGGGTAGACTTAGACTCAACAGCACGACAGCCTCTCGCTCTTTTGTAGACACAAGGGTATTCCCAACTTTCATACTGGGTGAAAATACCTGTTATTGCTTACGTCAACCGCCACATTTTTACGATTGTTACTATTAGGTTAATTTTATTGTTGCTTTTGCGATTCTGTCTAAAATGTAACGGGGTATTTAGGAATAAGTACTTGGAAAATTATTGGTGGTATGAGGAGCATATTTTCATTTCTTGTCTACAAAACGTATACACAAATACATAAACATATACACTATATTTTTCTTAGCACTGACCTTAGTTTTTTTGTTGTTTCGCCTACTGGTTGACTGGTAGAGAATGCCATTAGGCATAAAGTCCGCCATTTGTACTTTATTGTTATGTGCAAATAAGTTTAAATAAATAAATAATAAATAAAACATATTCCATTGTTATAGAAACCTTGATTGGCATTCTTCAGCTTCGGGCGTTTCCGAGATGGACTACTTTTAAGTACAACTACTTACATCAATTATTTCTCTCTCTATAGCGTTCGGCGCTTCTTAGATTACATACATTGTTAAAATTGTATTAACCAGAGAATATTTAAAACTCAGCTTTCTAAACTTAATCTTAATTGGTTCATTATTCATTGTGAATTTTGATTTGGCTCCAACCAAATAAGATAAAGAATAATAGTCCCAGAATTGATCCCTGGGGCACTCCTCTACCGAGTGTTGCTTCATATAATTTATGATTTGTTTGTTCTATATCATGAACAAGTCATCATTATTTTAAAGTTCTAACTTACATACTTTTTTAAATAATTACCAATCATTTAAATCACGTCTAGACAAATTGTGCTTAATGTTTTAGTAGTAATATGAAAAACAAATGCAATATTAAGATTGCAAATGCCTAACTTCTCAACTTTCAAGTTTCAAGTCATCTGGTAAATATTTTTATGAATGGAAATGAACTGAATGCGGAAGAATTAATGTTTGTGGGTGTAAACAGACCCATTATGACACAACGTAGATGGTAAACATGAAAAAATAGAGCATTCTTAATGCCACATCATAATGAATTTAATCCTGAACAGTAATTGACAAAAACGATTTACTGAAAAACATTCTAAATGACAAGGTAAGGTAGATTTGTCGAAATAAAATAAAAATCAGGTGTTTCAAAGTGACTAATTTAATAAGCTTACTAAAGTTGTACAAAGGTTTCATAAACAATACTTAAAATAAAGCAAACTTAACTTACTACATCGTATTCAGTGGATGGTGGAATACAGAATAAAACATATAACAAGTTTTTTAGTCGCCACCACATCACTAAGCTGCAGCTATAAGTGAATATATTAATATTATAATCAGCGCAGCGGTCTACTGTTCCCTAAACTTTATTTGACGATCTTAAGACATTGTCAATGTGATATTAAAACAATGAGTCACAACGAAAATGTATGCCTCGCTGCTAATGAGCTGCATGTTGCAACCATGTTCAGACTTTTATTTCAAGAGCTTTACCTTGACTCCACTGTCTCTCTGTCTGTCTGTCACCAGGCTGTATCCCATGAAGGGTGATAGCTAGATATTTTGTTTCTGCTATAACAACAAATACTAAAAATATAATAAAATTAATGTTTAAGTGGGGCTCCCATACAACAAACATTTTATTTTTTTATTTTTTTTATGTTAAGGAGAAGGCACCCGAGCACTCAGGCCACCTGATGGTAAGTGGAATCTGAGACCCATAGACATTTGAATTCTCAAGAGTATAATCCTAAGACGTCAAATGCGTTGCCAACCCTCATGACTAAGATGGAATGCCTCTATGCTAGTAATTTAACCGATTGTCTTATCCCCACACCGGAACACAACAATGCGAACACTGTTGCTTGGCGGGTGGTTAATGGATAAGATGGTGGTAGCGATCCGGACGGACCCTGCACAGGGTCCTACCACCACTGACACATGATTTTTTAGCCGTCTTTTGCTCGATATTAATAACGTCAACTGGTAGACACTTGAAATATCCACAAAGTATTTGGTTGTATAATTCACTTTTAACGTAAAAAATAATTAAAATAAAATAAATGTTTAAGGAGGGCTCCCATAAAACAAACGTGATATTTTGCCCTTTTTTGCTCGATATTAATAACGCCAACATGTAGACTAATAACAGTGTCTAATGTTGTATAGATACGGAACCTTTTGCGCGCGAGTCTGACAAGCACTTGGCCGGTTTTTAAATTCATTATATATTCCCTCTGCTTTCGTACACGCCGATGAAAAGAAGATTCTGGTTAGCTTCCATCAGGTACAGAAATGGCAGGTGACTGAAGGAGCGGTCGATTAAGAAGCAATGCGTGCCTTCCATCACTGCAAGGAAAGAGCGATATGGTTAGCCTAGCTGGTAGTTCCTTGCCCACGTAGTCAGCGGTCCAGGGGGGGTGATTCTCTCAACACAGCGCTGCGTCGATCTTAAAGATGAAGTTTTATCTGGCAAGTTTAAGAAGTCCCGTCGGAGCGTACAAAACACATTTTAGCGCGTGCCTTTTCAATTAGGCAGCTTTATACGACACTGAACTCGACTCACCTGCCTGCTGCCTAATTGAGAAGGCACGCGCTAAAATGTGTTTTGTACGCTCCGACGGGACTTCTTAAACTTGCCAGATAAAGTTCACCTTTAAGATAGACGCAGCGCTGTGTTGAGAGAATCATCCCCCGGGGTATAGGTAAACATTTTGTGTGATAAGCGAATATGTGTGCCTGAGCTATGGATATCTTATTATCGAATGATTAGTTCGAAACAAGTTGTATTTATTTTGCCCACGAACTAGACAACTTTATGAATGGATGAGCGAGATCCTTTCAAAATATCTTAAATTAATAATACCGGCATGCATGTCCCACTAGTATTACTAAACTTTTCGATAAAAATTCCAATCGTTGTCTAAAGATCACCAAAATTATTGATGTAAAACTAATTTCTAGAAGTTGGTTTTTTTTACTAGTGGCCCACCCAGTCGTAAACGAAATCCCCGCGTGATTGAATATAAGATAAACTTGGCATAATGATTGTGCCTAGCTACTAAATTATACATTTTGCTACATATTATGTACCAAATGATTACTTTAGCCCACTTTCGTTAATCGCATTTCCCTAATGTTTTTTGAATAAGAATTTAAAAAACTGCTTAAATTGTAAAAACCGCTTTCGACCAAAATGATTTTAAACCAAACAATAATTAAGGCCCTTCGTATAGATCCGAAACATGTTTTCTATGTAGTAAAAAAACTATTTATATTATTATACTTAATTGTAATAAAAATCTGCTTCACCTGTGCGTACTCGCTTCCTTTGTACACTCCTATGAAGAGGGGTATCTCTTGGCACGTGAGGAGGAACAGGAACGGCCTATCTGCTATGAATTTTGGATACGGTAATGCACTACACGGCATGAAATGGAGCACTGAAATACAAATATATACCATTACATGTGAAGTTCTATGACTCCTTGTCTTAAGGTGGACTTCCGTGAGTCATAGCCGAAGCGACAAAAGCAAGCGACAGACGCAGGCAACAGTAGTCAAGAACCTATAGCCAAGATGCGTTCGCTAACTAGCGATTCTATTCGTTAGGTTTTTAAACCAATCGCGTCACTGGTAAATCACGTGACTTTAAGTCACGTGATCTACCAGTGATGCGATTGGTTTAAAAACAAAACGAATCGAAACACTAGTTAGCGAACGCATCTTGGCTAGGGCCTAAGGTTAATCACGCGTCTGCTGCTTCAGCTAAAACCCACAAATGTCAACCTTTAGGTGGAAATAAACTTTAGATCACTGAGCTAATGGAGTAAATAATAAAGTAATTATATTTATAAATACGCGGTAGTACAAAGCGACGTTCCAAGGCTCAAATCAGAGAGCTAGTTTACTGGCTAGTGTCTGCGCTACTTTCATGAAAACAATTTTACCTGCGTCTTATTGAAGTTGGTTCAGAGGTTTATCCATGAAAGCTTAACAAACAGCCGGACAGAATTACTTTGACATTTACAATATTAGTAGGCATAAAACTCTTCACAGACCAGCTGGCTGACTGACAGCCCAAATCGCTGAACCAAGACACTCTAGAAGAGAAATAAGTATGTTTTTTCGAAAATAGACTTTCAACAGAAAAGGGAGTAGCGGTATAATGTCGCAGGTAGATTCCTGTAAATTACAAAAAATCACTGACCATTGACAGCCGCGGCTTCGGTACCAAATTCATCGACATTGATGAAAACCTTTTGGACGGCGTCCGACACAAATAACCTTTGGTTCGACGTCAGCATCTCGATGTCTGTGTTTTCTTTGTTAAATATAGATTTGATTCCGAGCTGCAACATGCATTTGACAAATATTGGTTAAAGATACACAAATACTTATCAATCTAACTTAAATTGGTTGGCGCTATACCTTGGGTAAAACTTTTTTCAAATCTATCGTCATTTCAGCTTTAAACTTAGGTAACGTGATATCAAGCATGGTGTTCCTCATCTTCTTAATGTCAGTCATCAGGTCGTATCCGTCCGCTAGCCGCTGCATCATTCTGTTCAGACCCTCTACTTCGTCTGGCAGCACGATCACCATACTTGCTTCAAGACCTTCGTAAGGCATACGAAGTAACTGTGGGTTTAAAAATATGTTACAGTTTTCGGTATCTTTTATCAATCATCCCTTGGGTACTATTAAATATCCCAAAGTATATGTGGCAATCTAGGATATATTGCGTGCTTCCATACAAGTGCGTTGTGTAGCAGTTAAAACTTGATTGAAACACAAACATACTAACGCCAATACAAACTTTTGTGTTTATACAGGGTGTCAGAGAAATCAACGTAAAGACGGAAATAAGTGATAGGGTAGCTCATAAGCTATCGATTTAACCCCTGTATATGTTCAGCGATTTTAGTACTTTTGGAGTTATTGATCATTTTAATCGGAATTGTTGTCATTTTTCCTCATGTCCATGTTACGAGAAACCCTTAAGTTCATGTATTATTTTAATATATTTTCAGTGGTTTCTTACATCGATAGAATCATTATGAATTTAGGATGTTTTTGAAGTTGGCAAGTAGCTTTAAAAACATCCTAAATTCATAATGATTATATTTATTTCCAGAATTTAATTTTCATGGCAATTTTTTGTGTAATAACACAAAGTTTGTTTTTCCATACTAGATGAAAAGGGAACTAGGGTTCACTTAGTATAGAGAAAGTAATGAGTGTGATTTGTGACGAAATTAATAGGCAAGTAGCTATAAAAACATCCTAAGTTCATAATGATTCTATCGATGTAATAAACCACTGAAAAAATATTGAAATAATACAATAATTCTAAAATTATCAATATCTCCGAAAGTACAAAAAATCGCTGAACATACACGGGGGTTAAATGGATAGCTTATGAGCTGCCCTATAACCTATTTCCGGCTTGACGTCAATTTTTGGGACCCCCAGTATATTTATGAGCATGGTTTAACTTAATTTTGCTACTTACTTTTGCCTGCAGCTTTTTACTGCGTCTATAAGCGAAGGCTTGCTTTCGCATAAACATCTGAGGTACCTTTATAATAGTTTCTTTGTCAATATAAAAGTCACGATTTGCAGTACATCTGGTCTGAAATGGAGTTTCCCATTTGGCCTGAAATATCAGTAACGTTTCTTAATGTTTAGATAACATTTCATATTTTTAATTGTTATTTTATCTGCCTAAAACTTAAGTATACTCTGACACCAACTCATCAGAACTTATTTATAGCGATTTTACCAACAATTAAGTTTCAGCTTACTTGTTATGCTTACCTTAAAGTATATGGCATTGATCAATAGCATGCAGGTTTCTTCTTTAAATATATCAGCGGATACTATGTCTTTGATTAAATCGTTCGTTTGCTGTGCAACCTGTCAATGGAAGCAGCTAAAATTAACAAAACTTTAAGCAGTGCTATCTACTTTTTTGGAAGGCATGTTATAAAGTTCGGCATAGGCAAAGAGATCGAGGTCATCTGATCCACGTCCACGTCGGCCAATCTTGACTTTTTTGACATAAAAACCGAGTCCTTTATAAAGTACTTTGCCCTTGAGTCCCGAACCTTCCACCGCTGGTTTTAAGGTCTAAAATTATTATTACCGTTTTTAGCTAGAACAAAGATGATTTTAGCGGTAAATATTATGCTGTTTATAAAGTACACTCGGTTTCTTTGCATGAGTTTATTTGCGTAATGTCAGGACTTATAGTGAGCCTCCATTTCATTCTTTACAAAAGGATCCAGGAGGTTACAGCGTGCTGTGCGTGACTGACAGTCTTAACCCTGCTATTATTGTAATTGTCTTGATTTGTGGTAAACGATGTTGTGCACACATTTACAAACATAAATTGTTGTAAAACACTTGAATACAAGTAATATCTATTTATTGATGTGACTGTTTGTTTTCCTAAATAAATTTAAAATAAAAGTTAATTATGAATCCAAATTGGAAGTTAATTTTACTTTTAGTACACACCTTATTGTGTCTTCCATGGAGGTGATTAAATATTCTAGAAGCTTCAAATTTGATTCTGCAGTAGGCAGTAAGTAAGTATGCTACCTATAGAGATTATTAGAGCAATGACTGACCCAATCATTGATCATTCCAGCCGCGGCCTCCTTCTCATTGAAATCTAGCTGTTCCAATTCAGATGCGAACACTTCTTCTGCGTCTTTCTTTATCGCAGGCTTCAGGGTTACTCCCTTCTTCAGGTAAATCCTGTTCGCTGTTCTTATAGTAGTCCCTTCCCCAAGAGTCAAAAAAATCCTGTACGGTGCACTTCCTGCAACCAGCGGCATATTTAAGAATAACTGCTATTATTTAAATAAGGTAAGGTACTCGTAAGGGACGGTCATCACCTTCAATAGACTTTAGAGTTGATGTGAGGTGTCCGAATGATGAACGGATCTGAGAAAAATGATAAGTATTAAAAAAACAAATAGTAAATGATAGAAATATATTCATCGTTACCACAGTCGGTGTTGCTTGAAGCTAATAACGCGTTATAGGTATCATGTGATCAGAGATTTAGTATTTATATCAGAAACTGATAAAACTGGGTCTTACTATACAGAGCAAGTCGTTAATATCAAAATCAAGGTCGGTCATCCTTTCAGTGGGGTAGTCACCTTGATTTAGTTTAGAGGTAAGTTGAATAAATTTAGGACAATAGGGAAAGCTACTTGGATGAGTATCTTTGTAATGGCTTTTGTAACTTTAATATACTTACGGCGTCGTCATCAGGCAAGTCCAGGGCCTGCAGCAGCTCCGCGTGCGCCTGGCCCCGGCAGCCGAGCGCTAGCAGCGCCAGCACCGACTCCGCGGACAGCGGCGAGCACACGCTCGTCTTGCTCGTGCCCAACTCCTGCAAAGCAAGAGTATTAACTCTTATTTACTAAGGTTTGCGGTTTCAGGAAGTAATGGTACAGCGACGAAATAGTAGTAGGAGTTTGTGAGCGATTTAATGTTTTCGCCATCGTCTTGCTAGGAGAGTGGTTTTTGAACCGAGGACAAAATAAAGATTTAATAATTATCCATCCCGGAACACCGTGGGTACTTACTCATAAGCATTTCAACTTGTAAACCCGAGTTTTGATTTTTAAATTAAGTTAATTACCGGAGGCAGTAATTGTTTTTTTCTAGTGTCTAATATCAGTTAAGCTTTGACGCAAGAAGAATCATCTCTGGACCAAGGTCCCTACTTCCATAGGCATGATCGCATCAACCCATTTCACTAACCGGAATTATTTCAAAATTCAACAGAGGTTTATTTATGGGCTTGCAGTAGGTAATTTTACCATTGCTTCAAGCAAATTTATAAAACAAATAAACCAAAAAACATGTAAAGTTACATAAACACTTTTGAAAACAATCAAACTTAAAACAATAAATCCAGTAGACCAACAGTTTGTAAAGGTGAATCGTGATACTCGTTATCATTCACAAACATTATAAGCGTGTCATTGACCTTCACCACGAATTACAATAACACTCACATTGCAAAACTTCGCTGCGAAATTTGTCCGAGAGCGCGATACTGACCGGTCCATGTTTACCAGCCGAATGACGCATACAGCAACTGCCGCGTTCATTATATAGACGATAGGATGGAATTCCCAAAAAAACAAACTGGGCGGTTACCATGACACGCCTTAGCAATTTTTAGAATGAGTGAAAGGGACAGAGCTGTGCCAGTTACGCGGCTTTGTCCCTTACGCTTATCCTAAACTGAATTGCTTAGACAGGTCATGGTAACCCCCCTGACCGAAAACCACTTGCTTTCAGCGGCTAAATTTCTAGAGATACTGAGAGTTAGTCTTATGCCTTGGTCATTGAGTCTAAAATTAAATGTCCGTTAGTATTGGGTAGGTAATTAATATTTGGGAGTAAGTGATTCATGTTAACCTTGAACAATAAAAGGCCCCACCATACAACAATTATAATACTTACGACTAGTGGGATAAAGATTCACATCCCATTGGCAAAATTTCTTGTAAGGTGAGCCTTAGAAGGTTAAATTTAACGTTAATATTTAATAAACAGCAAGTTTTGATCACATTTTACGAAAAAATAATAGCGATTGTACGACGGAAATTGCTGCGGCTGTTTCACAGAGCTGTTTTCAAAATGTATTCATGAAATACCATGGTAATGACCTCATTTATAGTACTCGTATTAGCTATCAAACAAAAATCCATCCTAAGTTGACTCCGTAGGACAACTTTGCATTGAAATTTTACAATTTTGAGTTTTTATCAGTCAGTTAATACGTTCGCAGTTGGCTAGTTTGGTTTTATGTTCAAAAGCCTGTTATAGATGAAATTTCCCTGTCACTGAGGCTATTTATTTTCATGGATGACGAAATAATGAACGTCTTTGCTTTCAGTTAGTTTTTAGCCAAATCATTTTATTCTATACAGTGTGTTACCGGCATGAGGGCTTTAAATGTAGGTATCGATTCTACTCCTCAAATGCTACATCTTTTGTTCTACGACTTAGAAAATAACTTAATTTACAGTAAGTTATAGGTGATCAAACTTTCAAACTTTACTAGTAAAATCAGTGAATTAATTTATTTTGTATGAAAAATAAAAAATAAAAATTACCTCATTTTTTAAAGTCGTAGAACATATTTGAGGAGTAGAATCGATACCTACATTTAAAGCCCTCATGCCGGTAACACACTATATGTATACCTAGATGACTTCAGACATCTGAGACTGATGAACTTAGGTGTATCGATTTTGGGTGAAAGGTTGCCTGTCAAGTTTTTTTTTTATGGTAAGGAGAAGGCACACGAGCACTCAGGCCACCTGATGGTAAGTGGAGTCTGAGACCCATAGACATTTGAATTCTCAAGACTATAATCCTAAGACCTCAAATGCGTTGCCAACCCTGAGGACTAAGATGGAATGCCTCTATGCTTGTAATTTTAGATGATATTGATTTTATGGAAGTTTTCCTCTTATTTTTTTGAGGGTGACGTAACCACACTTGCCGAGTTATTTTTGCGTTTTCGACCAGCGATCAATGTAGGAATGATAAACAACCCCAGCGTCTACATAAAGGCGAGAGAGCCGCCGCACTCGTCAGTCGACTCGTGACCATGGAGTCGAAAGTATCGCGCTCGCTGGCGCATTTCGCGGCGAAGTTTTGCAATGTGAGTGAGTTTAGTCGCGGTCATGGCGAAGGACAAAGTTGTTTTGTTTCTGTATGATATGCATGCTAACGAGTTATGCGGAACTTTAATAAGTTGCTATTTCACGGCCAAAATGAGTAACGTGGTTTAATATATTTATATATTTTTACGTACTTACTCTTTCTGGGTGAATTATTACGTACTTTTACGGGTATAACATATATAATTGTGGACTTATGATTGACGGGATCTTACTAAAATTATCATGATGAGCAGTATAGTTTAGATTTTTTTTAATGGTTTAAGTATAACATAAAAATAATTTTATGGTGTACCTTCAAGACACCAATGTATATAATTAGTACATTATTATAGACTGCAAAGGAACCGCCTTTCCTGACAGATGCTATTATAGTACACATTTATTAACACCTTAACATTATGCTGAGCCAGTGTCCGACTCACTGCCGCGGAGACACACTCACTACCCTTTTTATTGCTGATGTCTGTTTTTACTATTTTCTGTGTCGTTATGTATTTTTTTTTTCTTTTTTTTTTACCTACAGCAGCAATTTACGGATTTTCATACTAAGTTGTGGAGGTAGTGCATGTTAGAGATAAAGTTACACCAACGACGTCTTCTTTTTTGGAAATAATGCGAATATTTATTAGCACGTAAGGTTTTTTTTAGATTCAGCTTTACTCTCCTGTTTTGCAGGAGTTAGGTACGAGCAAGACGAGCGTGTGCTCGCCGCTGTCCGCGGAGTCGGTGCTGGCGCTGCTGGCGCTCGGCTGCCGGGGCCAGGCGCGCGCGGAGCTGCTGCAGGCCCTGGACTTGCCTGATGACGACGCCGTGAGTATATTAGTATTAACTAAGCTAAGCATCCCATTCTCATACTCCAAGTTCATGGTTCAGTGCTGTTTAAAATTGAATTGAAGAACACTTCAATAAAAAAATCTTAAAATTACGGTATCTCAATTTGAGTTAAAGCTCGCCGATTATTAAATTACAATACAAATTTGCTGTAAAAGAAAGTTCTATTTGTTTTTTTTTCCATTGAGGTCAGCATAACAAATTCACTAATTAACTCACTAACTTTTTCCAGATTCGTTCATCATTCAGACAGCTCACATCAACTTTAAAATCTATAAAAGGAGCTACACTAAGCATGGCGAACAAGATTTACTTGCAGAAAGGAGCAACTTTAAAGCCTGTGATAGAAAAGGACGCAGAAGAAGTATTTAGGTCTGCTCTGGAACAGCTGGACTTTAACGAGAGAGAGAACGCAGCTGAAATCGTTAATAAATGGGTACGTCATTGCTCCAATAATTTCAAGAGTTTGATGAATTTATCGGAGAGTCAGAAATACGTGAACGCCTCACATGTCTATGATAATAAGGTTTGTTTAGTAAAATTACATAAGATTTACTACAAAAGTGGCTATAACTAAACTTGACTATAAAATCGCAGAAACCAGACAGACGCGATGATTCAATCCCCAATCAATGTAGACATGACGGGGCCTCGACGGAGCATGCCTCGATCGCGAGCTACGCAGTGCCGAGGTGCGGTTGCAGCTATTGAAGGCACCTTGCTATCATCTGCCATTGACAGGCGCAAAGAGCTTTTCTTACGTGTTCACATCGTGATTATTAAGAATATTTTTGTCACTTGTTCATACTGTGAACAGAGGGGAAGATTATTCCCTCACCCATTCACTCATACTGCATAAAATGAACAGATGGGATTAATCCGGAGAAAACTGCGTGGCGATTTTTGATACCCACATCGCAATCTCTTTGTTTTGCGTCGAAAGAAACAACTTTTAACCTCGTCGTGTTGCCTGTGTAAACTTTAGAATATGGAACTAGAAGTGATAAACTAGCAATTTATGATACTCAACTTGATGTATCTGCTTCTTTTTGCAGGTAGCACAGCAAACAAACAATTTGATCAAAGACGTGGTGTCTGCTGACACTTTTCAAGAAGGAACCTGCATGTTATTGATCAATGCAATTTACTTCAGGGTAAGTGTAAGCAATTTTAAAGGATAACACTTTAAGTCAGTTGTGGAAACTAAATTGTAGGTGATAAAAATAATATAATGATAAAATACACACTGTGCATCTGATAGACGTAGTGCATCACCTTTTCTAGAACGTTTTCTAGAAATATCTTTGTAGGATCGAGCGGAGCTCTTTTGACTGAGTGGTTAATTATAACAATTCTTATAATTATTCAATTGGTACAACGTGTAATATGAATAAATGCAATTACCTACAGTCGTTGAAAAAAACCTCCTTCCCCCACAGCGCCACCAATACCACCACAGTTATGAGCAACATTTTTAAACATTTCAGGGTGAATGGTTGATACCATTTGAGAAACGAATGACCAAAAATCGTGACTTCTATATAAACAAAGATACTACGATTAAAGTTCCTCAGATGTATATGTCTTACATAGACTACGATTACGGCTGTAGTAAACAGCTGAAGGCACAAGTAAGTATAGCATAGCGTTGAAACTTCTGGAAAAAACGAATGTTTTTTCCTTAAGTTTTTGAGATTTTCTGTATTTTTCAGGTTTTATAGGAAAAATAACACATAAATAATGTTAATTTATTCATAATCAACCACTGTCACTCTCGCCACCTATTTCAATTGTTTCTGCCTCTATTTCATCGATGTCACCCCTTAGACCGAATATAGATTAAAAATAAGAGCAGAAAATTGCATTGTGTTTTTTCTATCATCTAAAAAAAACAAGTAGTTTGGAAAAAAACGGATTTTTTCTGGACTTTTTCAACGCTAGTAAAGCATGATGTGGTGATAACGTGCTCGCTATTAACTTATTTCATGTTGTTTCCTCATCTCCAAACCCACAGTTTCTTCGAATCCCCTATAAGGGTGGAGAAGCAATTATGGTTATCGTACTCCCCGACGAAATCGAAGGTCTTAGCGGAATGTTGAAGCAGCTAGCAGAGGGATATGACTTAATGACAGACTTGGAGACCATGAAGAATACCATGCTTGATATCATGATACCCAAGTTCAAAGCTGAAATTACGATCAATCTAAAAGAAGTTTTACCTAAGGTAAGAATATTTACTCTTGCATACCTGAGGATGTAATGTCAAGGCTGCAAACGTTTAACAAACTTCAGGGTTGTACAGTCAAACAATACTTATTCTGATCCGGATAATGTCTGTGTCAAAAACGTTTATACCTAACAATAGATTTAGCTTTAATAATTGCACTTTGGGCGTTTTCCAAAAAAATCGCCTATAAATAAGGACAAAAATTAACAACGGTAATTTATCCATTACGTCACGGAAAATTAGTCAATTATATACTGCCCTCATAAGCCAATAGGCGGTATTTGAAATTAAATAATCATAGCAGATTCAATCCTCATCCGTTAGTAATATGGTCGAACTCGCTACAAGAGTTTTGTCTGATGTGCCGCTATTTCTCTTATAGCGGAAACAGTTAATTTTTGTGACGTAATGGAAAGGTTAATGTTTTTAATTTTAGTCCTTAATAATAGGTACTTTTTTTGGAAAACGCTCCTTTACTCCTTAACAGTCAGATCACAACTAAACATGAACATACCCAATTCAAAATACGCAAAAAAAAATATTTTAGAAATGCACGTTCAGTGCAACACCGGCATACCACAAGAAAACTACCAAGATTATTATTCACAGTGTACTTTCAGTCTTTTTGCACACCTGCATCATTGTTTTACAACCCTGCCGTAAAACTACTTAACTATAGTCCTAGCCTTTATCAATAGTCCAATTTTTGTCCTTAAATTATCCTTAAATTATGCTATCTTACTGCTATTATTGCTGGGTATATAATTATTTGTTAGGCCTAAAACAATTTGCTTTAAAGTCTAATCATATAGCTGTCATATTTTCAGGATAGTGTAAGGATGAAAATTGGACTATTGTTGCAGGCTAGGGCTAGAGTTGTGTAGTTTTATGGTACTTAAAGATAACAATTGCAATAGACAGTACCTTGGTAACTATTTGTTTCAAGTTCATTTTTGTCGTCTTAAATAAAACTAACTATAAATAATGTCTCCCATTAATTTGAGAAATACACGTTACAGCTGGGAATTAAATCTATATTTGACGCCGAAACATCCGATATCGACATGCTGACATCGAAGAAGAGGCTGTTTGTGTCGGAAGCTATCCAAAAGGCTTTCATTGAGGTGGATGAAGTTGGTACCGAGGCAGCGGCTTGCACCAGTCAGTATAAATTATTTACCTCTAATTACATGGTAGACTGTACAGCGTACGGTGACACTGTTTTTTATAACAAAATATGTAGTAAATTCTGTAAGCAGGCTGCATAGATACTTTTACAAGATGGAGTCTACCAGGGCTTTCCAAAAGGAGACCACGGATAAAAAAGAGTAATTATGAAATACCATATTATAGTTTGTAATGCCGCGGGTCGTGCTCAGTGGCTTACAGTGGAACAGATAATATGACTACGGTGGTGATGATGGTGATGATTAATAGTTTTAGTAAAGGTTAGGTTAGCTGTTAGCAGAAAATAGCGTTCGATGAAATGAAATTCGATTAATAGATACATTTCGATAAAATAATAGACATCCAATTTCAATGTGTTTCCTACATGAACCGTGTCCTCTAGACATGTTACATACAATGTGTAGATGATTTATTTTAAAGACTACGGGTAAGTTAATTGGTTTCATGTCCGGCATTTATAAGCAAATGAACTTTCATTTTCCTCAACTATTAAACAGTAATAAATGTATTTATGTATCTTAAACATAAAAAATCCGTTACAGTCAGAAATATTCAGGTGAACACAACGAGTATCTCACGTAAATAATGTCGAATATAGCTCAACATGTTTCAGGCTCATCAGGAGCCCCTAATTTACGTGAATAAAGAATAATTTTCTTTGCAATACCGTGTGTATATTAAGCAATAGTCCGCGACATACTTCGTTGTACAATCGAAGTCCTTGTCACTTTCATTCACTGAGACAATTCCATATAAATATATGAAATTGTCTCAATTTATTACACTTGCATTATATTTTTTGATTTTTGATTTATTGATTTATATAATTATGTTTTATGTTCTTAGGTGTCATGTACACTATACACTTTAATTGTTATATCAATTGATATTATATAATTAATAACGTTATACTCGAACTTTATGGAAATAGTTTTTTTTAGTTATTCTGTCATTATCTCAACTTAACGTTATATTAAACATATTTATACAGTGAGCGTAATTATATGGTGAGTGTTATATGATACGAGGGCAGAGTGAAAAATTTGGTCTGGTTCAAGTATTTTTTTTTTCAACGTAGTCCCCATGTAACTCAATACACGCATTGGTTGTTTCTGCGATGATTTCCTCGTTGGAACCAAATCTTTTTCCACCAAGCCATTTTTTTCAAGTTTGGGAAAATTAAATAGTCGCAGGGGCCAAATCTGGAGAATGAGACGGATGCGGGAGCTATTCGTAACGCAACTCGTGGATTTTAACCATATCAACTGCACAAGTGTGGACCCGTGGTTGGTGAAAACTGATTTTCTTTTTTTGCCAAATGGTGTCGTTTTCTATTAAAACTTCATGAAATCGCTGTAACAAGTTGGCATAATATCATATAATACACCACGAGCATCTCAGAAGACAGTAGCCATAACTATATTCGCCGATAAAACTTCTTTGGCCTTCATTAGTGCAGGTTCACCTGAAGCAATCAATTGTTTTGATTGCTCTTTGGTTTCTGGTGTATGATGATGATGAAGCCAGGTTCCGTCAACAGTTATGAAACGACGCAAGAAGTCCTTTTCATTACACCTAAACTTCGTACCTAAACTAAATTGATATCTGTGTGAAAAAAATACCTTTAATATGCTCTGTACCAGACTTCTCACTCTGTCAAAAAAAAGATAATAAACCACCACATATTCGTTAAAATGTGTTTTGGATTCGTGTTCTTTTGGCCATAAGTCATGTCACAAAGAATCGTTAAATGTACAATTTTGCCTTTCAGTGGTCCGTTTAATAAAGTTATGTCTGAGACAGAACACGAGATTCATAGCTAACAGACCTTTCCTGTATCTCCTTACAAGTCACAAGGTGCCCCTCTTCATAGGAGTTTACAGTGGAAGCGAGTGTGCATAAACGAAGATAATGAAAAGGAGAATAATATACAAAAACTTGTACCAATATAACTGCTAATAATTTAAAAATCAAAATGTAATTTAGACTTCTAATACTTATTTTAATTAATTTCACGTGTTAAGGTGTGTAAGGAGAAATAAGTTCATGGATATCACACGCGAGGACAATTCTGCCCTGCTAAGCCAAATAGCAGTATGTCAAATAAGTCTCCTGTAGCAATCAAAACCTTATTACTAACAAGAGAAGATTGAATCTACTTTGGCAATTGAATCTGACATACTGTGTTTTAGCTTAGGAGGGCAGAATTGTTGGGTAAAAGAGTAGGTATTTTCTCACCTGCTTCTGACAAGTCCTGGTTTAGACTTATGTTCTCTTGGCGATAAGTCATATGTTAAAATATTGTTAAATGGTACATTAAATGTACATATTTTGTCTTTCAGTGGGTCATGAAATGGAGTGTTGTCTAAGACGGACTACGAGGTTCATAGCTAACAGACCTTTCCTGTACCTCCTCGCATGTCACAAGATACCTATATTCATTGGAATTTACGAAGGCAGCGAGTACGCCTAAACAAAAACAATATAAACTATATATAAATACGTATACTGCTTGTACTTGTAATAAAATGTTTTGATGTGGACGTTTGCGTTCTTTTCGCCATACGGCATATATCAAGAGATCGTTTAATGGTGCATTTGTCTTACAGTCCCCCGTGAAATGCAGTGCTGCGTGAGACGGAACCAGAGGTTCTTGGCTGACAGACCTTTCCTGTTCCTCCTCACATGTCACAAGATACCCGTCTTCATAGGAGTTTACAAAGGGAGCGACTACAGAAACAGAAAGCGGAAGATGTAAAATGATAGGTCTTATAGCGTCATTTTAAGAATTAGATTTATATAATGTTTTTGCTTAAAATGGTTTGTTTCCTCATAATAACCTCTATTAATCTGGGACTTATTGTTGAGATAATATTTTAACAATAAGTCTTATCAATCATATTATTTTGCGGTAAATGGGTCGTTTTCAAAAAAATGTACATAGTTAAAGGCGAGGTTTGTGTAACGAAAGTTAGACATACAAACTATATAGGTAACTCCCGTTACACAAAGGAACGTTTTGTTTTAATTATAGGCCTGAACTATGTAAAAAATTTTTTAAAACGTCCCAAATATAAATCAGGGGACAATACTCGCATTTTACAAATTGACAAAACCCCGAACTAAGTTTCAAACCCGAATTTAGTACACATGGGAATGTAATAAGTAATAAGTACATACATACATATAATAAGTCTGTAGAAGAGTCGTGTCTGTAAGTAAAAAATCCATCTAAGTATATATCTATATTTATACATATAATAAGTTTGTAGAAGAGTCATGTCTATAAATACAAAAAGAATAACTAAGTGGAAAAGACTACATCAATGATACTGAAACCGAATCAATGATTGTTAGAATTGTTGTCTGCCTGTCTGGTTGTCCCCAAAATCCTTTTCCCTCCGTCTTCCTGCTACCTCTTCACGTCACGCTGCTACCTCTTCACGCTTAAACTACTGAACCAATTTAGATGAAATTCAATTCGGAATGGAGATATTTTGAGTCCTGGGGAAGGACATAGGATAGTTTTTAACCCGGAAAATTATACAGTTCTCGAGGGAGCAGTGATAAGCGACTTCTACGCGGACGGATTCGCGGGCAAAAGCTGAATACAGAAAGCGGTTTGGTTTGACGTGCCTGCCTACAAAACTAGAGGTTTGGGTTCAATCTCTAATAGTTTTAATATTTTATAATAGTTTCTGGAATAATTTCTATGAAATGTCCCGCGCTCATGATACAAATTTTAGCCTGACCGGGAATAGAACCCGGGACCGCTGGCTTTGTAGGCTACACTACCAACTAGGCTAACTTCGTCGTTATAGTATTTTTGCATGAGGTAAATAATTATAAAATGATAAATAAATAAACATCGGTGGCCCAATCTCACACAAATTGACCTAGTCCTAAACTAAGCTTCTACTATATGGGTACCAGACAACGTTTATTTTTTTTATGTTAAGGACATAGACACATGAATTCTCAAGACTATAATCCTAAGACCTCAAATGCGTACATACTACACGTACGTATACTATGCGTTCAACATTATATAGAGAAATAAATACTTATATACACAGAAAACAACCAAGACTCATGAACTAATTCCCGTGCTCATCACACAAATAATTTTTCCAGCGTATTCCTTCATTTTTTTATAATTGCCATAATGGTCACTGGCTATAACCTTCATTTTCCCTAATATCACAAACCATAATTTCATTTGCCATAAAGGCATTTTTTATGAATTCATAAACCTTTCACGTAATTTTTACATGCCATCGCATGGAACCCAATAGGTTAGGTTAGGTTTGTTTTATTACAATTGTGAATAGTTCACGGTTTCAGAAAAAATGCCTTTATTGCACATTATCGTTATGGCATATAAAATTATGTCATAAGAAATTCTGGCAAATGAAATTATTGCATATGAAATTCGGTCAAACGATAGAGAAACTTTGCCCTGACCGCTGGCTTCGTAAGGACTAGACTATGCGTCGTGTAAGGTTTCCTTTTCGGCAAAGGAAACCTTAAAATTGGTCGTAAGGTAGTGCATAAAACGAATATTATTTTACTGATCCAGTGCAGAGTCTCTAAAACTTCTGATGTGATGACTAACGAATTGTTCAGTCGCGTGGGTCTGTTTACAAGTGAGGTCGTTGCCGTTTCACCCACTAACATCAGTTCTGCCGCACCGAACCAAGGTCCATTTGTCATTATCTAACAACAACTTGGATAACCATGATCGCTTATTTTTTTGGGGGAGACTGAGGAGGAAAACTTGCGTTAAAAATATTAATAATAGCACTCTATAAATACAGGTAGATAACGAAAACGATATCTCTATGCAAAGTTTGTGGAACACTTTGGGTTAGTTATACAATTTACGTTCTACTAATTGCCAAACGGACTATTTATAATGTGTCCGTCTGTCTGTCCAATGCCACTGTACACAGACTATTAAGAATGCAGGCCGTTATCAAAGACTTTTTCTCCTTTAAACTTTATAATAATAATAACTTGAATGGCTATGCGACGACACGTTGGCGTAGCTGATAGTGTCCCTCCCTTTGAAGCTAGCGGTCCTGGGTTCAAGTCCCGGTAAGGGCAGATATTTTTGTGATGAGCACGAGTATTTGTTACCGAGTCGTTTTATATTTATCTAGATAAGTAAGTTTATCGTTGGCTAGTACCCATAGTACAAGCATAGACCTTACTTTGGGACTAGGTCAATTTGTGTGGTACAGTCCCAGCCAAGTGCTAGTCGGACAAGCACACGAAGGTTTCCTTATTAGTTTAGTTCGGGGCCCTTTTAACTATAATGTTTTTTTATAATATGTTGCTTTTTTTAATGTAGATTGTAAATAGGATGCACAACCATTAAACGCCTGCGTTAATTTTTAATACTTTTAACTTTGGTATCTACTGTTGGCATCACTGTAAAAACTTTTAAATTTCACTTTTATTCCGTGTAGTTTACGGGCCTCTTGTTTTCGTTTTATACGGCACAATTTACCGAACTATATTTATTATTATTATTTTTAACTGGCGTCACTACTCTTTAGGGTTCTGGCAGAATATCAGTGCTGTGGTTTACCACAGTTTTATGCTGAGCCAGCGCCTTCTCGTCTCACCATCACATGGCTCTTTTTCTGCATTTATGTTTTTAGTTCTAAGTTAATTTTATTTCGCTAGTAAGGCTTTTTACAATATTTATAAATAATTGATATTTGCATGTTCCTTTTGTTAGCCTAAGAACCCATGTATTGTGTGAGATGAATAAAGATGTTTATCTATCTATCTATCTATCTATCTATCTATCATCTGTTTGTTATTATTATCAAATAAATACAACGCAGACTGACCTTAGATAAGGTTAAAGGACTGCGCACCAAAATATTCGCAACCGACAGAACTGGTTCCACCAAGCTAATTCGCACATAATTTGAGTCGACACGACTGTATAATGGAGTCAATATCATGAATATACATACGAGAGGTTTTGCGCTTTAAAGGCTGTATTTAAGGATGAAATTTCGCCGTCACTGTCGCTAATTTCTGTAGAATACATCGTAAAAGTACCAGTTAAAAAACAAGGGACTAAAGCAAGATGCATAATGCTAACGATAGCAATTTTCGAAAACTGACAAAATGGATTGATGTTTACGAACTAACGATCTATCGCGTCCGCCTTTGTCAATGCTTTGTCAGTTTTCAAAACCGCAAATGAAATAACAAAGAAGGCGGCTTACTACAATGTAGTTGTCGAAGCATTCTATACTCTAATGCACTTCTTTAGTATTAAGGCAGATCTTATCTAGACCTTATGTAATAGAGGCCGGAAGCATTCCCAACGTTTAATTCTCTTTCGTATTTCTCAATAAACGCCTTGCCTATCGAGTCATTCATAATCTGTACATTTTAACAACCTAAAACCTTTCGATTTTTATCACAAAGCTATTGGTGCAGTCTCGGATGGTACGATAATCGAGACTATTTACGAAGAGGCGACCGTAGACCGGTTTTGACGTCGGTATTATTAAGTTGGTTTTTGTAAATGGATGGTACATAAACAACTAGAAATGTTTTTACCTGCAGTGTTTAAGTATCGTAATAAGTATGTTAATGAGCATTGAGTAATTTGTCTGATAGGGATATTGAGCGAGAAAAGCTTTATAAAAGTAAAAATGGTCATATTTAATATAATAGCTGTTATCGTTTCTAGATATTCTCTTGGAACAGTTATTTTTTCCGGAATAAAAAGTACTCTATGTTCTTTCTTAGGGTTCAAGCTATATCAATACCAAATTTCATTATAATCGGTTCAGCAGTTTTGCTTTAGACATAATTGGTATGACCTCAAAGGTTTCACGCCTTATTCTAATATATTAATCATAGTATTATCCATTACAGAAAAGGACATGCCAACATAATATTAGATTATAGGAATATTCATTAAATAATTAGATGAACCTTTAATATTTTATGTTAGCATTAACCTATAGGATAAGATATTTCTGACTTCGTACCTGTAGAAAAATTATCAAGCTACTCCCCCTATTGTACCCCCTAGGGGTTGAATTTCCAAAAAACCGTTTCCCGTTTTTGCACCCCTAGAACTCATTGGTACCTACGTACCAAATTTGGGATCTCTAGACCCAACGGTTTGGGCGGTTAGTTTCTTCTTATATACACTCAGAAACAATGAAAATGGGTCACTTCCTATGAAAATTCTGTACTAAGTGACTGGTTTTCATTGCTCTTGACTATATATTTAGATTAAATCTTCATTTCAATTTCAAGAATTTAAACTTTAAATTAAGCATTTTCATCTTGATCACTGTCAATAGATCAGATGGATGTTACAAAATAATCACTTTCTAAAGTAATCGAATACTAATTCTTAATTAAACAAACGTGTAAGAAGATAATTTACATGTAAATGTGCGACGGAATGGAATGTGATTGAAATTGTTTAAGTTATTATGATCCAACTAATTGAAATACCGTAGGGCCCTGTCATCCCGGCTCATAGACGCCTCCGGAGATTACCTCCGGTGCTTACCTCTCTCAGAGGATTGGGCTGTCTATCCAGAGAGGTAATGCAGCCAGGGTCATAGGGACCATGCTGCGGGCGGACCTGTTAGAAGGGGTGTTCTTTTTATAGTTGTTATTTAGGTAGCTTTATAAGATTCGTTTATTAGTTCTATATTTGGACCTTAAAATAATTTTAGTATTACATATTTACTACGCTACAAACTGAATGTTTGTATAACGGTTCCAAAGTTCCGTAGGAGTATATTTTAGCATTACTAATTCAGTTTTACTTGAACTTAAAGTATCAAGACAATACTACTAGATGTGGTGAAAATGGCAGGAAACTAATCTGTTAATGTTTTATTTGGGCGCACACGGAACAATATAACTTACAGGTAAAAGAACATGAATTTAACATCAACCAGCGAAGTTACCACAAGTTACAGAATCATTTTAAATCAAACCTAACCTAACCTACGTAGGTATAGCAATTAAATTATGCATTTTGTTTCAAATAACACAAGCATAACAACTCCTAGCTTTCGGAAAAATGAAAATTCGGACAAATGAATATCCGGAAAAAAATACTTCAAAATTTTAAGGTATTCCCGTAAATGACACCAATGAGCCTGTAGCATAAATCCTTGGAGAAGACCTAGTTTCAGCATAGCAGTCCTTCGGTTGATACGATGATCATCATGAAATAACATTATTATGTATACTTAACGTAACATAAGACAATGCAAGCTTAAAGCAGTTCAGTTCTGGATGTAGATTTTAAAACGCAGCATTACAAACTGTGACGTCTTCAACTCATCAAATACTGCCGATGTGATCCAAGATACAAACAAAGGGATCATTGGGTATTGTTTGAATCATTGATGGTTGGATGAATGAATGGTATATTCAACAAATAGTTGTCCCGTAAGAGAAAATAATGTTTCTAATGTTGTGGACCTCCCAGTGCTGCTAGACAAGTTGCATTCGACAATCGTTAGCGATTAGGTTTCGATTGATAAATGTATGGAATTGACGTAAGCCACCGAGATAGTAACGTGACACTTACGTCAATACCATATATTTTTTCAATCGAAACATAATCGCTAGCGAGTGTCGAATACACCTTGTCAAGCCCCACAGTTTATTCCAATCATTTGTAGGCAAACACATTTGTGGTGCTAGACAAGTTGCATTCGACAATCGTTAGCAATTATGTTTGGATTGATAAATGTATGGAATTGACGTAAGCCAACGAGATAGTAACGTGACAATTACGTCAATTCCATATATTTTTAAATCGAAACATAATCGCTAACGATTGTCGTATGCATAACTTGTCTAGCACCACTGAGATGTTACTATGATGGGTTTTAGCGCTCTGGGTTTAAATAATACGTACCTATTAGTGAGAGAATGCTGCTAACATCTTTGGGATAACACCATAGCACCATTTTTAGATGTAGCTTCGTTTTATACCAAAAATCAAATTTGGCCCCCTGTGGTTGCCGGGTTAAAATAGTTCCACTCCATGTCTTCCCGTGGATTTCGTAAGAGGCGACTAAGGGAAAAAGGGCTTGTAGTACTGTTAGGCGTTGGGCTTGCAACCTGTCACTAATACATTATTAAACTTCTTGGCCTGATTGTGCAAAATGTGGTTATAGAATTATAAGCAAGTCTTTTTACATACCCCACTCTGGGAATGAAGGCGTATGTATGAAATTTTAAATTATTATTCCTTTAGTTATTATTTCATGAGTTGTGTAATGCAGTTGTAATCCAAATACTGAGGCGGAGATACAACGATGAATCATGCGTGACAAAAAGTGTTGAAGAATGACGTGCACGAGCTTGTTTTCGCTCGCTTTGATATTTTTACTATAGGGAATACCCGTATCCGTCAGTTGCTTCAGAATCATGGAGCAGAAAGCATCGCACTCTGTCGCGCATTTCGCAGCAAAGTTTTGCGATGTGAGTGCTTGGTTTTTGCGTTGGCGCGATCGTTGGAAATCTTCAATGTTATATTATTAAGCACACCGTTGAAATGCGACCTGACCACGAGACCGCGACACGTGTTATAAGTGAAATAAGTCATACTTGTGTATTGTTTTATAACTGACTTCAAAAAAGTTGAAGACTCCAAGTTAAGGTTTTACGTTTAAACCAACGTAGTCCTGTATTTGATACGTATGAAAGTATGTACATGTACGATTTTATGTATGTTTGTATTCCTGTGAATATCTCTCTTGAAAAACTAAGGCACGGATTTGATTATTATTTTTCGTAGTCTTTGGTTGTTTCTAGGATATAAACTCAATATCAAAAGACCAGTCAAAAGAGTTCAAACTCGACTGATCTGAAATAAGCCATCAAGGAGTTCCTATGGCCACCTTCCGTCTCTATCATCATACCTGCTCGATGGTATGATTTTATTGTGTTGACATTGAAATTGCTTAAATGTGCGAAATTTCATCCGATGATGAAATAAAATTATTGATATATATTTTGTAAATCCAACAATAAGAAAGTGACTTCCAAGATTGAATTACGTTGTTTGTTAGTAACAAGTGAATCTAGAATAAGTTTGTTAATATAACACTGACTTCACGCGTCGTTGCTTACAATCATTTAGTATTAAACTTTTTCATGTTTGCCTGACGACCATTTTTGGGATTCCGTAGTCAAACTAGCAATCTTTATAGTTTCACCTTGTCCGTCCGTCTGCCCGTCCGAACGCAGCCTAGCTCAGAGACTCTTAGTACTGGAAAGCTGTAATTTGGCTTGAATATACATCGCGTCTTCAGAATAATAGTTACATAATTCAGAAATTTTTAATTTCGAATTTGGTCTCTGTAGTAATAAATTTATGACTTGAAGTTTGAACGCTGAAATTTTGAATTGGGTCACTATTGTTCTGAAGCTGCGACATATTAGTCACGTCAACAAAGTGATAAAATAAAATTAAAAAAATATATATTAGACCTTACACGTAACGTGTGGATGTATTTGTTTTCTCGTCTACCCCATAGTGTGGATGTTGTTGGATAGGTCTTTCAAAAATATTACGGGTCTGTGTAAACAATTTTTCGATTAAGTGATCCGTTTATGAAATATTAAGCTTTAAAGCGTAATTTTTTGTTAAAATCAAATACCTTGAAAACAACATGAGAGACGTCCGTTCAAAAATTCAGTCAGCCTTATTACAACGTACGGTCAAAGTCCCTAATTTATATGCAACTAAAGAACCATGTCATAATTACTGCATTAATCTTTGATTTTAGCTGTCTTTCATGTGGTTTGACGCTGTCATTATGACAGGGTTCTATAGTGGCATAACAATTAAAAGCCTTGACTGTACTGAAGTTTTCCGAAGGTAAAATGTAAACCTCGGTCTGCCTCAATCCCACATATTACCGTACCCTCGAGGATTGCTTAGGTAATGGGAACCATTCATAATATTAAATATTTAAAAATGTCTATACATAAATTAGGGGCAATGAAATTATATCTCTTTCGATATGTTTAATAAATATGATATGACAATGAAAATACTACATTTTCCGCAGCCAAAATAAATCATATCCTATTTCTAATAGAAAGCCTGAACGGACGACTAAAGAAAGACTTCAACTCGATCGCAAAAGAAAGTAACAGACATTTCAGAAAAACATGTTCTTGATAGACGGGTAATTTTCAACTCCGCATCATGAGACATTAACTAACCAAAACTCATATAAATATATTTGAAGGCATTGGAAAAGAACAAGACGACCATCTGCTCGCCGTTATCCGCGGAGACAATCCTGGCGCTGCTGGCGCTCGCCTCCAAGAACCAGACCCGTGAGGAGCTGCTGCAGGCCCTGGGCCTGCCAAATGTTAAGGCTGTAAGTGGATGATCACCGTAATCATAATCTTAAAAAAAAACTCCTGTATCCATGAGGTTAAGGTTAGCCTACTCACAATTACTAGTCAGTCTTCGTAAGATAGTCTAGTTACGAGTAGCAGTGACTTTGCTTACAAATGTAGCAATCCCGAGCTCAGCTCTAACCACGGCACGGGCAAATACTTGACTGTTGACGAATAAATTTGTTTCTGCGACACAATGTTTTCTGTTTTTATTTCTCGATACATATTAGTAATTCATCGTCTAATGCCCGCACTATCGAATCAATTTACCATTTTCTCAGATCCGGTCTACATTCAAGTATCTAACTTCAACTATCAAGTCAGTAAAAGGAGTAACACTGAGCATTGCGAGTAAAGTTTACTTGAGGAAAGAAGATAATCTAAAACCTAAGATAATGAAGGAAGCTGAAAACGTGTTCTGTCCACGAAGCTGGTTTTCAAAACGAAACAACCGGACGTTTCTGGAAATGCTGGATTTTAATGATGGGAACGCGGCAGCTGACGTGGTCAATGAATGGGTGAACACCATAAAAAATATATCTTACTTTTTATAATATTATACTAGATAGTTAACTGAAATTATGTTGCAACAAGAGAATAAGTAAAGCTTGAAGAAATATCGATACGACGTATAATATTGAAAATGTAGTTTTAGACGACACGGTGGCCTAGTTGGTAGTGACCCTGCCTCCGAAGCCAGCGGTCCTGGGTTCAAATCCCGGTAAGGGCAGATTTGTGTGATGAGCGCGAATATTTTTTCCTGAGTCTTGGATGTTTTCTATGTATTTAAGTATGTATTTATTTCTCTATATAAGTATGTTTATCGTTGTCTAGTACCCATAGTACAAGCCTAGAGCTTAGTTTGGGACTAGGTCAATTTGTGTGAGATTGTCCCCTGATATTTATCTATTTATATATTATTATTATTATAAAAAATATAACTTACTGTTTATAATACTATATACTATATAATTAACTGATATATGTTGTAACAAGAGAATAAGTAAAGCTTGAAGAAATATCGATGGTCCTTTTATTGCCAGGTTTCAAAGCAGACAAATGGTTTGATCAAAGACGTAGTATCTGGAGAAACATTTACTGCAGACACCCGCGTGTTACTGCTCAACGCAATTTACTTTAAAGTAAGTTTGCTGGCTTATTTTACGGACTGTGATCGCTTATGTATTTCGTTTTTCCTTGATGGTAGAGAACTTGATATAAGTGATTCATTTTGAATAGTTTCGTCATGCTTGCAATATTAAGTTCTCGTCAACTTTTGGTTAGCAAAACAGTTCTTGGCTGAAGCTTTGCTTTTTAAGTATAACTATTATTGATTCTTGGTCAATTTTGATGTGTGCACATACTTCTACGTATACTTTAAGACACGGATTGATTTGTGTTTAAGGGAAACTGGAAAACACCATTTATTAAGGACCTGGCAGACCGTGATTTCTATGTGGACACAGAGACTACTATAAAAGTACCTGCGATGTATATGACGGATGAACGGTTTTATGGAAAGAGTGCTGGTCTGAAATCAAAAGTAAGTGTTATAGCTTATTTATTTATTTACTATTATTGCAGCTGTTGTTAATTTGTTTATTGACGCTGACTTCTCATATCTTCTTCCACAGATATTGCAGTTGCCTTACAAAGGAGGTGAAGCCAGTTTGGTGATCGTGCGGCCGGATGACGTCGAGGGTCTAAACAGCGTACTGCAACAGTTAGCTGCTGGATACGATTTGATGGGTGACATAAAAGCAATGAAGGAAACCAAAGTTAATATCACGTTACCGAAGTTCAAAGCTGAAATGTCAATATATTTGAAGGATATGTTACCTAAGGTAAAATAGATTGTGAATTAAGTTTTATGTTGAGTTTAAATCTTAAATATTTAGATTAAGATCATCCTTATAAGGTATTTAGTTGTACAAAGTCATCAAAAAGTATTTTGTTTTTAGTTTACTAAATAACATCCTTGCCCAAAGGCCAATTGTTAGAGAATGCCATTAGGCAAGTTACACTTTATACTCAAATTTGTATTTTAAAATTATGGCTTTGTGTTTTCATAACGACATTTAAATTTGAAATGTTATTTCTCTGTCTCCAAGAAGCTAGTATTAGTCTTACATGATAATGGGGTATAATTTCTTCTTCTATTTTTAAATCCATTTCGTTATATTCTTAACATTGTCGTCGGATACTTGACACTTGGGTCATACACAGATTTAGGTTACCGTCTTTCCTGTGGACACACCGAAAGTTAACGTTTTTCGGGCCTAATTTTCTGGCTAAGCCCATTCCCGCAAAAACGCCGTCAGGACTGCTTTAGACCTTTATCATATAAAAACATAACTTATATGCACACAAGCTCTTAACTATTGACCACAGGAGAGACAACTTTTGTTTTTAAGAGTGTGTATGACCCACTTAAAAATGTCACTGAGCACTTGTCAAATGTTTTCACCTAGTTAATTTACGTTCTCTGATTATTCTATAAAAGTTTTACTTGTTTAATTTAACGGATATGTGCCCTATTACTCAATAATAAAAAATATATCTCTGTACCAGAAATACAATAATAATCTCATGGATTGTTTCAGTTGGGAGTCAAATCCATATTCGACCGTGGAACATCAGACATCGACATGCTGACCTCGAACCGCAGACTGTTTGTATCTAAAGCAATACAGGCTTATATCGAGGTGGACAGATCAGGGGCAACCGCCGTGGCTTGCATGAGTAAGTATATTCCTTGTATGCATAGTTGTCTTCGTAAGGAATCACACACTTTTAACTTTTTGATTCCCACGAGCGTGCCCGCACGCGAGTCTAGTTCTTACTAGTCAGTTCTCCGACACCCTTAAAGCCATATTAATTGCGGAGTTCTAAGAGTCGGCGGACCTAATTCAACAATTTAATGAAGGAGCTGCATTTTGGGGACCAAAGGCCATCGTAGTTTTATAGGCAGATGTGCAAAGCGGCCCGTAATACAAAGGTTAAAGTACTAAAGGCTAAGCACAGTCAAGAAATTGTGGCCAGGTTAATTTTTTAATTGTGTTATTTATCTGTAATGCTTTTGTTTGGTGTACAACAAAGTGGTTTGTATTGTATTGTTTTATGGTATCCTGGAACGGTACGCCGACATAACTAAACCGATTTCATTCACAGGTCCAGTAAAACACGGCGTAAAAAAACATGTCGAAACGTCTGGACCCTCAGTTTACGCGCGGTCGCCATTGCCGTCCGATAGGTTAGCTACGGTTAATGACGAGTTTCGAGTGACGCAGCAGCCTGGTGTATGCGGGCCTAGCACGAGTCCGTGGGCTAGCCCTCTACATGTCGTCCCAGAAAAGGATGGACAGATTCGTCCTGGTTGCGTTTACAGGCGTTTAAATGTGCCAATAGAGCCAGACCTTTGCCCCGTTTACAGACCTCAGGATTTCACATATCCAAAGGGTAAGTGAATTACACATTTTTTTTAATTAATCGCGCTTATCATATATGTAATTGAAGTAGTCCCCGAAGACTGAAAAAATTGTGGACTGAGGAACACCGCTCAGACTTTTCAACGGTTCATGAATTCTATATTGCAGGAAGTAGATTGCTTTATAGATAAGCAAGATGCAAAATTAACCCTATTTTAATATTTATATTTTTACTATCGCTTCAATTGAAATTTTATAAATTGCTAAAGTGATTTACAAACCTTCCTCTTAAGGAATTAAAGAAAACTGTACAACTGGTTGCAACAATTTTTTTTTTACTCAGGGAAAGAATATTTAGACTAAAACCTCTAATTTTAAGTAAAATTTACAACATTGACATTTATAATAAAGATGGATATTGAATGGCCAAAACTTGACAAGTATCATAATCAGAATAATATCATTTTCTCCTCCGAATCATTAGATTTAGTAATTCTAATGTTAATAGTAAGTGTCTCCGTTTTGCATGCCGTCGAACTAATATTAAATAACTTAAGATCTACGAGTATGTACCCAACCATATTTATCGCGAATAAACAATCTGAATTTGAATCTGATTCAGAGTCGAAAAACGCCCATAAGGAACATTTAACCATGATGTTCGTAAGTTTAAGACATTCGGCCTGACAATAAATCTCATAAAATGCATTTTCCGTCAACACACTGTTTTACATTTTAGGACGTACAGTGTTTCAAGCGGGTCTTCAACCCACAATGACAAAATTAAGACCATAATAGATTACCCATGTGGCTGCCGGATTAGAATAGTGCCACTCCATATCTTCCCGTGGATGTCGTGAGAGGCGACTAAGGGAATTACGGCTTGTAGTACTGAATTAGGCTTAGGGCTTGCAACCTGTCACTAATACACTAGTAAACTTCTTGGCCTGATTGTGCAAAATGTGGTTACAGAAAATTATAAATAAGTCTTTTTAGGGTTGTTGGTATTTCTTTAGCTCTGCCTACTCCGCTCTGGGAATAAAGGCGTGATGTTATGTATGTATGTATAGATGATCAAATCAGAAACCGTTGAAAAGCTCAGACAATTTTTAAGAAAGAAAAATTTTTTTTGTAGCTCACACACAAAAAACTCATTTAAAAAAGATTTTGTTTACGCAATTGAAAGAAAAATAATCGGACCAAAATTCATTGGGACATATTCTTGGAAAGTAAGGGGGGCTTAAAACGTGCCGTTAGGTACGTCAATTATTGTCTTTATTTATGTATTAATATCTGCAAAATGGGGGGGGGGGTGTAGGCAGTTTTAGCAAATCATTTCGGCGCCGGAACACGACAAGCCAGTCTGCAAACCTAACCTTACCAATACATTCAGTAGTTAATCCGTTAATTCGTGGCCTCCACCCGCCTGGTTAACATTCAGTGTAATGTTACTTTAAGTTCAGCAATTAAACTGCATTTAATTAATTACTGTTTATGTCCTCTCTTATCCACGGAACCCTTCTGAATGTTTATTACTTATTTTTTACTATCAGTGTTCCGACTACCATCTACATTTACTTTCGTTGTTTCCGAACAAAATTTGCTTAAAAGCTACACATTGACGCAGTCAGCGAAGTGTTAAAACTTCATATTTATTCTGATGCACCTTTCCAATCCTCCTTTTTACTCATGTTGCATCGCATAACGCATAATACATGATATGACTTAGATAATATTTTACCTAATTTGTCATGTTAATTCTTATAATACTCGTAACTCTTTCAGGCATGTGGGTGGAACTGGGTCCAAAGCCACGTAAATTCAATGTCAACAGACCTTTCCTGTATCTCCTCATGTGTCACAAGATACCTATCTTTATAGGAGTTTATGAAGGGAACGAGTATGCACCAACGAGGAAATGAGAATCGACGGCACACAGGTAGTCCATGTTCTGAAGCCAATTATAACTTGTTTTGGGTAGTGGTAGGACCTTTTGCGGAGTCCGTTTGGATCGCTAACACCATCTTATCCATTAACCCACTGCCAATCAGCAGTGTTCGCTTTGTTAAACCGGTAAAATTACTACCACAGTGGCATTCCATCTTAGTCGTCAGGGTTGGCAACACATTCAAAGTCTTAGGATTGCAGTCTTGATAATTTAAAAGTCTATGGGTCTCAAATCCCACTTATCATCAGGTGGCCTGAGTGCTCGTGGGCTTTCTCCCGGCTATATAAGTATAAACTTTACTTTTTATTTTAGCCTGATTATTCAAAATGTGATTACAGAATTATCAACAACTTTAGAGTTGTTGGTATTCTGAAGCTCTGCCTACCCCACTCTGGGAATGAAGGCGTGACGTTATGTATGTACTTAGTTTTATCCTAAAAAATAACGATGGAAAATACTATGGACGAGTTCTACGCGGATAAAGCCAAGTAATGGGTCATAATTGTAAAAATATTTTTAAAATTTAAATTTGTCCCGTATATTCTTTAAGCGTTTTGATTATTTCAGGAACGGGCATACAATTGTGTATGGGATAACCAGTATTCATAGCAGACACACCTTTTTCCTGTACCGCCTTAGGAAACGCATCTTCAAAGGAGTTTGCGAAGGGAGCAAGTTAGGGGGAAAGAGACGGCACTATCCACGTCCCAGTCAGAAGTCAGAATATTAATTATTTATTATTAGTTATATATATGGTCTTCTTGGATTCGAGCCGGGCCATCGGACATCGCGTGGGCAGCTGGGTATCGCGCAAAGTAAACTCGTTGGTGCTTGAATCACGATTTATTAAATTAGTTAGTAGGTACAAAATAGGTCAGCCTAGGCGAGACGTGGGGCAGTTCCGTGACAACGTCCTCTCTGCTTGGTGGCTCAATCGAAAGTGAGACAACCTCCGACTCCTCCGAGCAGCTGATTACTTCACGACTCTGTCAAAGCGCGCGAATCGTCTACACTGCCAGGTGGCGCGCTTGCGTCTCGTTTTGTGTCCGTATTAATGACCGGCTACGACATATATACTTATATATATATATATATATGTATATATGTAATCTTAGGAGCTACCTGCATCAAACGGATTTAAGACCATTTAATAAATGAAGTCAAATATAAAAATAAGCAACATTTTATGATGGTTAAAAAATAGGCATTAAAAATAATTTAATTGAGTTTTATTTGTATTTTTACTTAAGGTTTGTTATGATTGATTACAATCTTTGAACGGTGTCAATCATTCAATTTTATTGTAAGTATGTGATGGTAGACTTTCCGGTTTAAATAAGTGTTGTTTTCTTTACCCTTAGATTTGAATTTAGGGGACCGTTTAGGATGTTATACGTTGTGCTCTAAAAGTACCATTTTCGTAAGAGTTACACGTGTCAACCTCAACCAAAGCTAGAAGTGCTAAAAATCTGGAAAATGTCTTACATGAAGCATGATTTATAGTATTGTTTTAACTGGACCGCCATTACTGTTTACGCTGATGTTTACGAGTTTAGGTATGATTGTCAATCTTTTCATTAATGTAAGCATTTATAGTTTGCTGTGATTAATAAAATAAAGACCGAATATATAAAAAAAACGGTGACGGTTTTTTTGGTTGGTTCATATTTTGTACATGTGGTAGATAACGAATATTGAACAAAGCTAATTAAATAACGAAACCTATTCAATCATTGTGGATAACAGTGATGCCTCGGAAAATTTGATTTAGCTATAATCTAAAAAAAAACCCTACTAGGCGTCATTGTCGTATGAAAATCAATGCACGAGTGCTTTGTCAGCAAGGCAGCAAAGCAAAGCTTATTAATGTACTTAAAAATCAATGAACCGACTCAAGAAATATAAAATAATAACCCCTTTTCTAAATATTGTAGGTCAGTCTGCGTGACAGTACGCATTACAATTACAAGTGTGGCCCACTTTCGTGAGATAAAACAACTGTAACATAAAAAATACTACGGATTTGAGTAGGTATATTTTATCGACATAAGAAGTACAATGAGTTGGCACATCACTAAAAGCCATCTGTTGTCGAATAGCCAAACTACTTTCCTGATTGTTGGTGGTTGATGCGTTGTTGTTCGGTTATTGAACGCTAGATGGTAGCACTTTGTAAGACAATAGTGATTTATATCTGTACGTCATAAGTCGTAAAAAAGCGTATTATAATTTGAACAATGATGCATGGAAATGGGACGAACCCACCCTTTGACTTCAAACTGTTTAAGCAAGACACGCTATTGACTTTGTGAGACCCACCATACTACTAACAGGGAAATGTCTATAAGTGGGAATTTGAATCTACTTCGAAGTATTGAATCCAAAGTTTAAATTTAAAAAAAAAAAAAATGAACTTTATCCTTATTCAAATATAGTTTGAATTGAAGATTATGATATCTAGGTACACAATTTACTTACTTTTGCCTTCAGTTTAGGATTGGAACCATACTTCATTGGCTGGTCCTCCATTACATCATAGGCACTTCGATGGTCGTGGCATTATCAATGTAAAATTTTCTGTCCTTGCTGCAGTATGTTTCGAATGGGTTTTCCCACGATGCCTAAAACAAGTATGAAATGTAAGTAGGATTTTTTTTTATGAGCATTAATTATTTAACAACGAATTAAATCATTTTGGATTGAGTAAAAAGTAAGTTCTAAAACGTTTCTTGAGAGCTATAGAGAGGAAACCACACGTCTCTATATCCCGGAGGCCGGCAATGTTGCCACATTCGAGCTAACTTAAGTATATGTTTTACCTTAAAGTAAATCGCAATAACCAAGAACAAGCTGGTTTGTTCGTCCATCATATTGGCAGAAGCAATTTCATTTATCTTTCCTTCTGTTTTTTCTGCCACCTGTCGAGAAACAAACAATTTAGTGTAAGTAAAAATAGAGTAGTTCCTTACTGCTTCGAAATAAAGTTGGTTGGGGACCGGTTTTTGAAAAATCCATTTTTATTACACCCCTGGGGCACGCAAGGAATATTCCATCCGAGTTTCTAGTCCCTAGGTTTAGCGGTTGTGCATTGTCTGTCAGTCAGTCAGTCAATAATGAGTTTCATAGTTATATGTAGATGATCTAATGATGTTTATTTTCCCAAGGTATCCCGGAAGGCCAGGCGTAAAGAAGTGTCACATTACCCATTGGTTAATCACATTCGCCGCAGCCTCTGAATTCTTGAAATGTAGCTGTTCCAGTTCAGCTCCGAATACTTCTTCTGCATCCTTCTTTAGCTCAGGCTTTAGGGTTCCATTTTTTTTCACTTACACTTTGTTGGCCGTGTTCAGCGTTGCTCTACGAATGCTCTGAAGCTTTGGTGTAAGTGACTTGAATAATGACCTTATCTGTAACAAAGCTTTGTTTTGTAGCCAGCGTATGAGGTTTTATATCGGAAGGATGATTTATGTAATAACTTATCGTGACAGAAGTTTATGTATGTATGTATACACTACATTGTACAGAAGGAAAACCAAAACAATACAATGAATAATAATAAAAAGATGTACAAAAGCAAACGGGATTTTGAGGGATCTCTTCCAGCTAACTCTTGAGAGATTGAGAAACGTGAAAAGTTATGCATCGAGTTACGAGTACCATGCCACTTGTAAAGTATGTCCATTTGAACCACCTTTAAAAGCCTTTAACCCTTGTCTACGGGACAAGATCCCTTATCGCTCTTTTATTAATGCAACTGACTTTACACAAACCCGAAATACTTTATAAACACTATTGAACTGTATCAAGATTCGGTGTATATACATAGTGATAGTAACAGTCTACCATCATCAGCAACAGCAACCCTTTAAAATCCTTTTTAAAGTCACTGATCATTAAAGTACTGCACGGATCAGCAAAACGGAGAAATGAGCGATGAATAAGACATAAGGGAGTAAGAGGGAAAGGAAATATGAAAAAATATTCTTAAAACTCACGGCGTCGTCATCAGGCAAGTCCAGAGCCTGCAGCAGCTCCGCGCACGCCTGGCCCCGGCAGCCGAGCGCCAGCAGCGCCAGCACCGACTCCGCGGACAGCGGCGAGCACACGCTCGTCTTGTCCTTCTCCAATTCCTGAAATAGGTTCTTTAGGTGCATACTTGCTATTTCAACGACGTGTTCTGCATTTGCTTTTGATGCCTCAAAGTGTGTATGTGTTTTGCCACTATTGCAGAAACTTAAAATACCGAGACGAGGTTGCCACAATGATTATGACAAGGTCATATAGAATGCTGTGATATATAAAATTCTCTGCGATTTCGAATGAGAACAATAATAGGATTCACGATAAAACCTAAGTGGCAATTACCTTAAGAATTACTCCAAATTTAATGCAACATTGGCATAGTCTATCTAACATAATACACCAGTCAAAATTAACCTTTCCTCTTGCGTCCCGCCCCGCCCGCGCCTCACATTTGGTCTGTGTTATGTTTTCAACGTGGTGGCGTCCGTGTACCAGAAGTCGTAGTGTGGTTCGGCCTCCAAGAAAGTGGACCGACGACGTGGCTACAGCCTTATAAGGTTGTGGAAAACCGATGGATGCAAGCGCAGGACCGGTTCTTGTGGAAAACCTTGGAGGAGGCCTATGTCTAGCTGTGTACGTCTTTCAGCTGAAATTATGATGATGATAAGGTTTTATCATGTGGCAATGAGCTGGGCACGTTGATAGTAGAATAAATAGTCCTTGATAGAAGTTTTCTCGAATAACGTCTGCGTATTGGAAAACGCAGCAAGCCTTACCCTTACCCTTACCATGAGTTACAGTTACGATCCTCGCTAGAGATTCTAATGCTCTGTCCCTTTCAATCTACTGCAATACTGTGAGGGACAGAACATTCGATTCGCTAGCGAGTACGGTAATTGCAACTCACGGTAAGGGTCCATAATGTACGTACATTGCAAACACGTCTCCCTTAACTTTATGATGCCGGTACAACAAGTCTTACAAAAAAAAAATCTTTGTGACTGCGTCTGAATAGAATAGAACGCCGTTGTTCACTTCAGTATCATCAGGATTGAGGAGTTAGAATTGGTGATTAACCTTTTGAACGCCACGGTCGACTGTAACTATGCGTGCCGCAGACGCCATCGACGTCATAATTGCGCCGATAGTAAATGTATAACTAACGTTTGTATTCGTTTGGTTTATAAACCAATCGCATCACTGGTAGATCACGTCATACGAAAAGTCACGCGATCTACCAGTGACGCGTTTGGATAAAAACCAAACGAATAGAAACGCTAGTTAACGAACGCACCTTGGCTACGGCCTCAGCGCTCGGCGTTCCCTTCACGAAAATCCGATGACGTGATTTGCCATCTTTGGCTTTCAAAAGGTTAAGTAGGAAAGTTCTTGCTCTTTATTTTCCGTGGGCAGTACTTTCTCGGTTTCCTGGGTAGGCACTTAAGAAGTGCCTAAGATCAGAATTTGAGGATTAAAGATTCAAATGTAGCGATTCTACGTACATAAAGCATTCCAACGATAATCCGCATTCCTCATAGTCCGTCAAACCGTTTAGTCAGCAGGACACAAAAAATATGACGTCATGAATATCGAACACCCACATACAGTTCACGAAGGTGCCTACGAAGCTTCCCTAGAAAGACAAATTATTTGAGTAATGAGCGCAAGTATTAGTGTTCCTGTAACGTGGAAGGATTTTTTCTCTGTAGGTTTTCCTCCTACATGCTCGGAATTTTTAACCTTGTTAACCTTAGGACACGGCCAAATTAGCGAAAAGTTTTTCATTACCACCGCGGCTTTTACTTCTAAAAACCTTGTTTGGACTAGGATAACTAACCCCAGCCGAATACTCGTACAATCAATGTTTATTTTTGTTTGTTTTTACTATTAAAATGTCATAGATTAAAAAGGTTTACAAACGGCGTTTACAGAGTATTTAAAAAATGTATCAAATATTACTGTTATTAAACAAGAATTGCCGAATTTACTTCGACACGTTGATGACGTTACGAATTATATAATTAAATAAATGTTAATATTTAAATATGTGATTTAATTTGACGGCATATTTTCGTTTCATACTAAGTCTTGCCTGTTTCGAATGTAAATGGAATGTATATTATAACGTAGATAATGAGAGCGACAATGTTCTTTCTTTAAAGAAATTCAGGGACTGTGTATAGCGCCCGTATATAGCGCGGCCAAAGCTTTAAAGCGCTAATTTTTGTTAGACTCAAGTACCCCCCCCCCCCCTCCGCCCTACAGCCAAAATACAAATACTAAAAATCTGAAAAAATAAATAAATTAAAGAACAAATAACGAATTTTAATGGAAAACTGACACGACTAAGTAGACATCATTGGTTCTCGAGATACAATACAGGCGATTAAAGTGGTTATACCTACTAAAATCTACGACGGCACCAATTGACTTTTAATAAAAAAATAGTAATTACTTGTTAATTTTTATGTTTGTAGTACTTAACGGCTTCGGAACCCTATACTGTGCATTGTCCGACATGCTCTTGCCCGGTTTTTATTTCTTCTATCCCACACCTCGTGAGTTATCATCATTGTTTGGCTGATTTGGAGAATGTATGTATGTGTATGTATTTATTTACTTTGTATATCTATATTTAGTTTATATAGAAATAGTTTTTATTTCAAAATTGAAATACTAAGTATAACTTGTAGTTGTTTAGTTTTTAGTTTTATGTAGTAATTAGTTGGCGGTGTACCGCCTGCCATGAATTTGCGTTCTTAGTTTTTTCTTGGTAAGGCCGCATGTTGTAGCTATACCGATGTTTTAAATGTATTGTTCCGTGTTCTGTTCTTTTTTGGAGTTCAATAAAGAGTATTTGTATTGTATTGTAATGTTGTTTCACTATTATTTCACTATATTTACTGTCGTTATTCAATATATGATTATCGTTGTCCGCAGTGCTATAGCCTGGTGTTTAGTTTGAGAATAGTTCGATTTGAGTTTTTTTAAAGATACTTATTTAAATAAGAACCTCCGAAAACTATACTCCATGTGCCATCAGATAAAATTACTCCGACATCGACATTCACAGACACGCAACGTAAACAAAAGAACCCTCCGTTAATTGTTCTGCCAGACTACGACCTTGAGGCAGAAAGTTACTGATCAATATTCATGTGATTGCTGGTATTTAATTATGACATGTTTCTATGGCGGGAAAACTCAAGTCCAAGGTTACGTAGTGTAAAATACAGTCGCTTCCCGCTGTCTGTCTGTCCCTATGCATGCTTAGATCTTTAAAAACTACGCAACGGATATTGATGCGGTTTTTTAATAGATAGAGAGATTCAAGAGGAAGTTTTATATGTATAATATTATACTTTAACCCAGATGGAAGCGAGGGCGGGTCGCTAGTGAACAATAAAGATAAAATAAAACATGGAAGAAACTTATTAAAATAAGTACACAAAGTTTGTTAAACGTTACAACTCCTGTGGCCCGTTTCACGAAGCTACAAGTTACAAATTTACAAGTGAAAACTGGCAACATTAGTCAAAAAAGGTACTACAAGCATTTCACGAAGCTACTTTTCTTAGAAAAGTTTTTCTACAAATTGTAAAATTCAAGTTACAAGTGTTATTGTTGAAAAAATATTTTCAATCGAACCAATCGAATTAACATTTCTCGAAGACTTTGTTAGAATGTCAACTTGTATTTGTCACTTAGTAAAAAAAACTACCCAGCTTCCGAGCTAAGTAGACTTGTAATCGTTAGAGTCGCTGTCAAATCTAACTTTTTGCTCTCGTTACTTGTGAACTTGTATTTTGTAATTTGTAGCTTCGAGAAACGGGCCACTGGAGTTATAGATCCAAATTTATTTGTAAACACACGCCGCTATCTCCGTTATATATATCATAATGATAATAAACACTTAATATTATTAATAATAAAGTTTCTACCACATTTAAAATTAGAACGTTTTTTGCATAACAATAATATGATGTTCAACTGAATGTTATATTTGTTGTAATGTTAAGTCCTTTTTGTCTTTACGTAAATATTGAAACAAATCAATGTGTAACAAAAAACATGCGTGAACGCGTTTTTTTATTTTTACAAGCAAAATTGTTGTTGTTTGTTGAGTGAGGGAGAACCATTTCATAATGATCAATTTATGCCTACTTAAATTACTTCAAAACTATTGATGTTAAAATTATTTAAAAAAAATTGAGAGTCTCACAACAAGCCCTTCTACTCTCATTTGATTTTAAATTACCCCCCCAAAAAAATACACGGCCCATCTTTTGGTCACCGACTTACAATGTGTCCCAAATTTTTACTCGATCTAAGCAAATTTGGCGGTGACAAACGAACGGACTGACAGACACGCGAGTGGTCCTATAACGGTTCAATTCCCAAAGGACATTTCCACAGCAACAAGCCGAGTTACGCATTGCACTATTGAAAATCACATGACGGAAAAACCACTAGACGTGATTTTAGTTTATTTTCTTAAGTATTTTGTGTTTTACTTAATAAATCCATTTTATTAAATTATTTCCACGCATGATTCTAAAAAATTGGAATGTTATTTTAAGCGCCCTCTGTTGTGCAGTAGATGTACTATTGTGTATGCAAGGAGATGCATGAATTGCTATGTATCGTGTTGTATCGATACATTTTATAAATATTAATATTATATTTATTTTGTAAATGCAAACACAATTATAATTTAATCATTATAACTTTAATGTCAATGAATAAAATGAAGAAATAATTCTTCGCTAACGAAGTTTAAATTTTCAAATTATTCTAATAATGAAAGGTACCCAACTGTCTGGCTCCGATTTTGTTTAATCATTATATCTTTAATGTCAATGAATAAAATGAAGAAATAAGTAGTTCTTCGCTGACAAAGTTTAAATTTTCAAATTAGTCTAATAATGAAAGGTACCAACTGTCTGGCTCCGATTTTGTTTGATTTTATATATGTTGAAGAGTAGTCTAAGATAACGGACACGTATTTTTTTTAGCCGCTCAAACTCAGCCTAGGAGAAATGTCCTCGAAAGTACTAAAAAGTGACCAAACCCTCTAGCTTCTGTAGAGAGTTTTGTTAAAGCCAATTGCTAGTTAATTACTTGCTTGAGTATATCTTGGAGATCATGAAAAAAACTAGTTGTGGACCGTAAAGTAACTTTAAAAAAAATTTAAACGATGGGAAATAATAAACTTTTAAGGGTGTTTTTTTAGGAAAATATGAGTTCGAGTCGAAATAACAAAACACGTGCTCATTATTTCACGTTCTCGAACGTATAATAAAACGAAAATATGCTTGAAAAAAGCTCTCTACAGAAGACCTAGAACATGACCTACTCAGAAAATGACTTAAAAAGAAAATGACCTAAGTCAGCCAAAAGAAGGTAGAGGGTTTAGTCACTTTTCAGTAGTTTGTACAAACTTTGGAGGGCTGATTTCTCCCAATAATAATAATAATAATAGTACGGGCAGCTAAAAAAAATACATGTCCGTTATTTTATACAACTCTCTAACATATGTTTATAAAAATCGGAGCTAGATAGTTGGGTACCTTTCCTTGTAAGTTACACCTCTTTCACTGGCTTTAAATTAGCGCCACCTACCGTCCAATAGCTGGAATACGCGTTTTAATTATTTTTACGCAAATTTTGTTGCTCAACACTAGATGGCATTCCTGATGCTTATGATCAAAGTGTTTGTATACAATGTTCCAATGGCCACTCAAATACCTGAAACATTTTTCTTAGCAAAGTACTCACCTTAAATGCGATGAACTTTATGGCTGACTGATCTCAATAACCTATCATAAAACTCATATAATTTATATTTATGACCGTGGTGGTAGAAAGTGCACGCCATAAAACCGCATACACACTAACTGCATAATTGATGCAACCGCGACATCGAGGCACAATATTACTTATTCTGCCCTCATAACCCAATATGCAGTATCTCAAATTAAACAGCCAAAGCAGATTCAATCCTCTCTCATTCTTAATAAGGTTGCATTTTCTACAAGGGTTTCATCTGAGATACTGCCATTTGTCTTAGCAGGATCTCTTCCATGTTCATTCTTTCGACCCTCTTCAGCTTAATTATATTTATAGATTAGTTAATTGGCTAATATTTTATTACATACATACATACATATTATCACGCCTTCATTCCCAGAGTGGGGTAGGCAGAGCTGCAGAAATACCAACAACTACAACAAGAGTTGTTGGCAATTCTGTAACCACATTTTGCACAAAAAGGCTAAGATGTTTACCAGTGTATTAGTGACAGGTTGCAAGCCCATCGCCTAACAGTACTAAAAGCCCTCATTCCCTTAGTCGCCCCTTACGACATCCATGGGAAGACATGGAGTGGCACTATTCTAACCCGGCAACCACACGGGCCAAACGGGGCATTTTATTACTTTCAGAATCAGAATCAGAATAATCTTTATTCAAGTAGGTTTACAAATAATAAACTCTTTTGAAACGTCATAGTAGCGACTTAGCCTAAATTGACTGCAGGTTCAAATCGCAACCGATCAGAGAAGAACCTGTAAGAAACTCTGTCGGATGTCTTTTTTTTTCGACGTTCGCAACCTTTTGTCGTAAGGACTAAACATTTTATTACAAGCAATTCAGTCCCAAGCATTGTTATCATTAATATAGTCTTTAATACTATAATATGCTTTAGAAATTAGTTTACGCTTAACGTAACTCTTAAATTTATTTACTGATAGTTCAGTAACATTACTTGGGAGCTTATTATAGAACCTAATACAATTACCCATAAAAGAGTTTTTTTATTTTATGGAGCCGCGTGAAGGGCACTGCAAGCTTATATTTATTTCTGGTATTAACATTATGTATGTCACAGTTCTTTCTAAATTTAGCGATGTTTTTATGAACATACATAATGTTTTCATAAATGTATTGACTGTGCATGGTCAATATGTTAATTTCTTTAAACTTATCTCTAAGCGAGTCTCTCTGGCCCATCTTGTAGACAGCACGAATAGCCCTCTTCTGCAGAACAAAGATGCTATTTACATCAGCAGCACTACCCCACAGTAAAATACCATATGACATAATACTATGGAAGTAACTAAAATAAACTAATCGAGCGGTATCTAAGTCTATTAATTGCCGAATCTTATTAACTGCAAAAACTGCAGAACTGAGTCTACCCGCCAATCCAGCAAGATGAGGACCCCATTGGAGCTTGGAGTCTAACGTTATACCAAGAAACACTGTATCATTAACTAGGTCTAGTTTGTTATTTTTAATAGTTACAGTAGTTTGACTATTTTTCACATTAGTAGTCATGAACTTTATACATTTCGTCTTTTTCTCATTCAGTAATAAATTATTAACACTAAACCAATCGACTACTTTTGATATAGCATTGTTTACATTGACATTAAACTGCTGTTGTCGTTTAACTTTGAACACAAGTGACGTATCATCAGCAAACAAGACTATATCATGGTTGTCCTTTATAAGGTAAGGTAAGTCATTTATGTAGATGAGGAATAAAAATGGACCCAATATTGAGCCCTGTGGTACGCCCATTGAGACCAATGACCCAGGTGATCGTACTCCATTCACGTCTACCCTTTGTATTCTCCCGTATAAGTACGTTTTTATTAAGTTTAGCGCAGTACCTCTAACTCCATAGTGGTGTAGTTTCCTGATCAATGTGTCATGGTTAACGCAATCGAAGGCCTTGGACAGATCACAAAAAATACCTAAAGCATCCTGTGACCCTTCCCAGGCATTAAAAATGGTTTTAATCAACTCAACACCAGCTTCGGTTGTCGAGCGACCCCGAGTAAAACCAAATTGTTTATTGTGTAATAAATTATTATACCGAAAATGTTCCGCTAACTGTGACAAAATCAATTTCTCAAATATTTTACTGAAAGTGGGTAGTATGGATATTGGTCTAAAATTTGTGGGGTCAAAAGTACTACCCGTTTTGAATAATGGAATTATCTTACTATGTTTCATAAGATCAGGAAACTCACCACAATCAACACAGTGATTAAATACGACCATTAAGTCAGATGCTATGACTTCAATTAAGGATTTGAGTACATGGACCGACACTCCCCAAAGGTCACTGGTTTTCTTTATATTGATTGAGTTGAATGCCTTAATTACATCCAAGGCAGTAACGCGCTTGAATTCAAAGTATATACTGCATTCAGGCACGTTATCTTCTAAAAGTACAATGGCAGACGCAGGCGAAGAGTTCAAGCACTTAGTCGTGGACACTGGTATATCGGTAAAAAACTTTTCAAATTCAATTGCGATATCTGGATTGGAATCTATTATTTTACCATCTACTTTTAAACGATAGTCGTTAATGTTCTTTTTTCGGCGACCTGTTTCTTCATTAATTATTTTCCAGGTCGTTTTAATAACATCAGAACTATTCAAGATTTTGTTACTTAAAAAATTTCGCTTAGTTATACGGCAGTCTATCTTGAATTGCTTAGAATACTGTTTGACATGTTCCTTAAACTCCTCACTCGCGTTATACCTCCGTTCCTCATATAGTTGATACAGTATTCTTCTACGCTTATGTAAGTCCGCAGTAGCCCAGTCACTGAAAACCTTTGCACCACCAACCACAACCGATTTGGATGTAAATACTGCGTTAAATTGTTTTATGAATGTGTGAAAGAATGAGTTGTACATGTCATTGGGTCCCTTATCAGTTGTTAGAAAGGGCAAATTATGCACTAGGTTATGTCTCATTCTTTCCACACGGTCTGCAGTTATTGGCACAAAAGTAATTTCTTTTTTTGGAATATTATTCGATACGGATTTGAATTTAATTAATTGACCCAAATGATCCGATTCCAGGTTGCTGATCACACTCTTACCAATAGGAATTATATCAGTAAAAATATTATCAATACACGTGGCACTAGTGTCAGTAACTCTAGTTGGCTCCAAAAAAGTATGTGTCAGGCCGAAAGATTTGAAAAGATTTATTAATCTTTTGGTTAGTGGACTGTTTTCTAAAATATTTACATTAAAATCTCCACATATAATTGTTTTTTTTCTCGAATAAGATAATTTTATTAGAACAGTTTCCATAATCTTCTCAAAAATTTCGAAATTGCCTAATGGTGGCCTATATACACATACAACTATGAATTGCTCTAACTCTATTGCAGCGAGTTCTAATATTCGTTCAACAGATAAGGACACAATGTCCTTACGGTCTTTAAATTTTAATTTATTGTTTAATATGATTAACGACCCGCCATGTATCGAGCTATTTCTAGTAAATAAACTGCCGACCTGGTGGTTGATAAAATTGAAAATAAATAACCCCATATAATTAAAAATGTACCAATGACGTTATACATATTCCACATAATAGATGTGGTTGGCATGATCTCCATTACTTATGCGTTTACAGTGCAGATTAAACCTCTCTTTATAACTAATCAATTTTCATTGGCCCAAACGATATTTATAAGTAAATTATTCAGCAGCGAATAAAAGGCGTTGTGTACAGTCACCTGCAGAGAAAACTAACCCCTCCCGCTATGTAACTTCTATGCATGGGGGATGACTTCTCTGCACGCTACCTTATCGACGAGATAAAAAAGCATAGGAGTTTACAAAGCAGGATCTATTATTTAGTTTAATAAAACAAATTAAATGTATTCAAAATTATTTAATTTTATTTGACAACAAATTTTAACAAACATTTTGGCTTCAATGGAGGTAAGCTCGTATTTTTATAAAACCTTCAAACCATAAAAATGCGAGTAAGAATCTCGAATATAAGGGTGCATTTAGTATTCATATTAACTTTTCCCCACCATTTCGTTTTGCGCCGGAAATGGCATCAAATACCGCGAATGTGCATGAATTACGCTGACATTATTGGCGGTTTTACATGCCATCTAAAGCTGGGTTCACATTTGTATCACGCGTATCGTATCGAGCTCGCGTAACCTAAGTATGGACGCTCACTTTGGGCACACCGTATCACTACCACCGTAGCGTGAAAAAATCCGTCCATACTAACCGTAACGTAGCAGCGTACCTACCGTATAATAACGCCGTATCATTAAGTGTGGACGGTCCCCGCATCCCCTTTCATGATCGGGGAAAAACCGCCTCGAGAGCGATCGCGGCGTTTAGCGTATGGAATCATAACTTTGTATCGTGATACAGTATCGAAACACGTCCATACTTACCGATCTTGATACGCGTATCTGATCCTGAGTATGCGAGGTAATAAATAAATGCGTGTCAACATTGATCCCGAGCGATCAGATACGGCGCTCAGCATGATCGCGCTGTTTTTAAATAAACACAGAACAATGTCACACAAATTGACCTAGTCCCAAACTAAGCTCTAGGCTTGTACTATGGGTAATAGACAACGATAAACTTACTTATATAGAGAAATATATACTTAAATACATAGAAAACATCCAAGATTCAGGAACAAATACTCGTGCTCAGCACACAAATATCTGCCCTTACCGGGATCTGAACCTAGCTTAGAAGGCAGGGTCACTACAAACTAGGCTCGCGTGTCGTCGACACTAGCGATCTTGATACGCGTCGGTGCAACGCGACGGAGATACGGTACGACAAAGTGATATAAATGTGGATCCAGCTTAATAAACACTGATTAGTCGCGGTAGAAATTCTTCGTGAGATCCGTATGTACCCACATAACTTTGAATAAAAACCAAGTCGCGACGCTAGCAATTCGGTCCTGGCATTCGCCGGCCGCTAAATAAGGGTTGACTAAGTAATAGTAATTCTTGGATTAAACTAGCATCATGCCGATTTCAATCCGAACAGTGCCCTCATTAACTCCATTTTCCCAAGCAATACGCTTGCTGTTTAGCGACAGGTTATCACATTAGATAGTGAAATGTATAAGATGCTCAATGCTAAGGTAAATAATTTTCTAAAATTGTCCCCATAGAATTTGGGTTACTTTTGTTTCACCGACTGTTATTTCACTGAACGTATCACTTCTGGGGAATATAGAGATAAACGTAATGAGGGCACTGTTCGGAATGAAATTGGGAATATGATACTCCTTTTCACAAAATTTATGTATTCATATTCCTTATTAAGTATTGCACATACATCGCCAAAGTTAATCAGCAAAAATAATTGAAATAAAGTCAGAGTGTTACTTAAATGATAGTATAAATTACAGTTAATAAACATTATTTACTCTAGAACTCTTCAACAGAGTAGAAGCCCTTCCCAAGCAGCCAAGATTTTGGTTTCAACGAAAAACCTTACCGGGAGCTATAGATTTTTATGCCATTAGGAATCTTAGGTACTTGATAATAGTGTGCTTGAGAAAATTGTAGCTGTCACCACGTTACACTCTTTGTTGCCGAGGTATACGAGTAGGTACCACCCGTCGCTCCTGATTGTTATATTTCAAATTGGGAGCAGTCGAGCGGTTAAACATTGCCATGGTAAGTCCCAACGAATATGGGTATGTGTTGCACCATCAGGAGGTATAGGAAGGGCCGGTCCGCTGTGAAGGTCCTGGGCCCACGCCTCTTCGTCAGCCGCATAGCTATAAAAAAAAAACGTGTCAATTGAAATTGGTACAGATGTTAAGAGGATTGTGAAGCGATGCTTAAATTGCGTAGCTGTCAAAAATAATCCATACAAATTAAGTCCCGGCGATAACATTAGTCACCCCTAAATCAAGTAACAATATTCAAAAATCGTGCAAATCGGACTTGGGGCCCTAGCCAAGATGCAAACGCTCCTAACGTTTTTCTTTTCTATCGCTCAAAATGTATGGGATGACAGTCGACCACGTGCTTTTTCGAAACGCACGAGAATGTCATCCCATAAATTTAAACATAAATTATTTTAAATTTTGAGCGATAGAAAAGAAAAACGTTAGGAGCGTTTGCATCTTGGCTAGGGCCCCTAGTCCGTTTTGCACGATTTTTGAATATTGTTACGAGTAGGTATGGTTAGGTAGGTAGGTAAATTAAAATCGACGCGCTGGCTCAAGGACATGCCTATTGTTAACGGGTACAATCGAGTTCAAGGCCAAGGCCGTCGCTATTGTAATACAAGGCCGCAATGAGTAGAACCTTCCATTATCGAACATGCCCGACGGGTCTAGGCCCATCGGTCATTCGAGAAGGCAACCTGGAACGTTCGGCTATTGGATGTATAAAAAGGTGAGGCGCGCGTGCTGCGATAGATTCCTTACTTGGAGAGCGAACAGTGCGTACCTACGAGTGAACCGAGCGATCATCTAAGTATATTGTGCGATAATTGTTTGTAACGATTAAGTGAGTGTGTTAATTAAAGTCTGCTCTAAATTATCGGTGTGTTCGTGCATTTCTATCAGTTACCTACCCCCACGTACGTAACAATATGTTGCAGTTATTGTTATTACGAAAAACAAGGTTATTACGTTTCCTTTTTATTTTGTTTTGTTTTTATTTTCTTCTTTCATATAAATATTTTCTTGGAAAAGGAAACATACAGACCTAGTTTTTCGTAATACCTACAACATATTTAAAAATTGTAAATCTCAGACGTTTCACAGGAGAACAACTAAGATATGAGAACCGGTAAAATTACTAGCATAGAGGCATTCCATCTTAGTCATCAGGGTTGGAAATGCTTTAACAGTCTTAGGATAGCAGTTTTAAGATTTTAGTTTTGAGAATGCAAACCATTCTATTGGGTAATACCATATTGCGTTTGACTGTATGTTTGTATGTATTAACACTTTACTGTATAAATCAGAATAGAAACGTACCAAGGTGAACTTATCCTTTTAAGGAATCTCTTCGAGCTAAACTTTGGGTGATAGAGGAAAATAAGAAAACAAAAAGTAGCAACGAGTACACATGAGTACAAAACAAAGTTAACGGAAGCGAAATGAATTTAAGGGCATTTTCATTAACAAGTGTACCCTAGTTAAGGAAAGTTAAAAAAATGTTAACTTTTGTCAGTTTTGTGACGAAATTAGCGATACATTTATATGGGTAATTTAGTCACAAAACTGACAAAAGTTAACGTTTCTAAATTTTCCTTAACTAGGGTACACTTTATTTTGAACCTAAAATAATCACTAACAGACACAATAAAAGACATGTTATCGTACTTTCAACGTTACGATAGACCTTATTTAGGTACTTGAGAGTAATGGCTAAGCTAAAAACAATTCGATAACATATCAAAGGCAATATGGCTTTACTCAGTACAATAGAGGGCCAGGGAGGCGATTTATAACTTTCGAGCGCTCGAAAGTTTCACTTGAAAGTGAGCAAAAACAATGAAATCGTATTTTTCAAATACGAGCGATATAAAATGTAAAAACTATATAGTAGTCCACACCATTCGGTTTCAATTCCATCATTAGAAATGTGTTTTAAAATCCTGACAAAAAAAAAACACAAACCACCGATGTTTAATTTTCAAACAGACTTCAAATACTTTTTACTTTTTTTTTTATTGTATTGCTAACAAGTATATGATCCATAGTTGGTCAAAATAAATGATTTTGAATTTGAATTGAATTTGAATTCAAAATACTCATCATAGACAAAGAACCTTGGCGGGGCAAACGTTTCATTTGTTCGTTTTTAGAGTAAAAGTTTCTGGTAAACTGTATTAAAAACACTGAAAGTGCACATAAATTAGAATAATTTCGTCACAATTACAACTTCTAATTAGGTCGTATTTTTATTTATATTTAAAACACGATTTTAAACACAACCGCATACAACGAAACACGTGAATATATTAAGTCAATCACCAGCTTTCAAGTTTTTTATTTCAAAAATACGGGATAATGGGTTTATGCTTCGATTAACAATTACTACTAGATTCAACGTGACAGCTCTGAAAACGGCCAGAGACATAAAAGCACAAAATAAGTTTTTGCTCTTATTTCCGACAGTACGCATCAACCACAGCCAACGTAATTAATTATTATTTGGATCTTTGTTGCTTAGAATTAAGGTACATTTTAAGTTAATTTAGAAGGTTAAACAGATATAGCTATAAACATAAGCAACACGGCCACTTTTTCGCTTTGATTTCGTATGGGGCCTTGAATCGAGTATAGGTGAAAAATTTAAGTAAAGGACCTGTTGTATGTAGTAGTAACACATCTGTATAGACCGTTCGACATTCTATATTTGAAAGTTGACGTAAGTTCCATATTATTTTCGTACACAACTACACACAATCGGTCCTTTACTTAAGTTTTTAGCGAAAATATTCGTAACTGGGCCTTTTTTAAAAAAAGTGTAGGTAGATCGTTAAGGACCAAAATTAAGAATATTTCACGAAAGTTAGCGGTACATTTTGATACGTTAATTTTCGTGACGTAATGGAAAAGATAAACTTTGCTAATTTTTGTCCTTAACGATGTACACTTTTTTTTGAAAACCGCCCAACTATCACTCGACTTTGATTTCGAACACTCGAAAGTCCGAAAAGTCCGAAAATAGCCTGTGCCCTGGCCCTTTTATCTTCTCTATGCCATTAAAAAAATATTTAACGTTATTTATTTTATTTTATGTTTATTCTAGTTATACTAACCGGTACACGCGGCTGCTTCCGTCCCTTCTTCGTTGACGTCTATGAAGGCTTTTTGTATCGCGTCTGACACGTGAAGCTTCTCACCGGATGTCAGCAGGTCGATGTCAGTACATGCCTGGTCGAATATAGACGTGATCCCGAGCTGGAATTATAAATTAATACTACGAATTAATTATTCATACATACATAAAATCACGCCTTCATTTCCAGAGTGGGGTAGGCAGACCTACAGAAATAACAACTCAAAAAAGACGTCTTGATAATTCTTTAACCACATTTTGCACTATCAGTCTATAGGCGATGGGCTTGAAACCAACAGTACTACAAGCCCTTATTCCCTTAGTTACCTCTAACGACATTCACGGGAAGACATGGAGTGGAACTATTCTAACCCGACAATCACACGGTAATTGTAATAATAATGCTTATACTATAATTTTAACTCGGTCAGCTGGCGGTGTCTGTATTTCCGAACCATTACGACTTACGCCTTTGTTCGCAGAGATGGGCAAAATTTATTCGAATACCGAATAACGAACAAAAAAAAATCGGGAATAAATAATGTAATTCTCGAATGATTACCTTATTCGAATAAATTATTAGTCGAATAATTTAGAATGCAGTTGCCGGTTAGAATAGTGCCACTCTATGTCTTCCCGTGGATGTCGTAAGAGGCGACTAAGGGAATAAGGGCTTACTATTAGACGATGGGCTTGCAACCTGTCACTAATACACTAGTAGACTTCTTAGCCTGTATGTGCAAAATGTGGTTACAGAATTATAAACAAGTCTAAAAGAGTTGTTGGTATTTCTGTAGCTCTGCCTACCCCACTCTGGGAATGAAGGCGTGATGTTATGTATGTATGTATGTAACAAGGTGAATAGGTAGGTACCACACAAGGCTTATCTGTTTACTGTACAAAATAACTATATCCTCAGAGTATTTACTCAGATGCCATAGCACTAGCACGGCAAAAATATACAACATTTACAAGTGGCGACCATCATATTGAGCAGGTGTTTGGGTAAAAACCGGATTGTTGCCAATTTCGATCCAAAAAGCTCTCTAATTTTTCAATAATTATTATGTAGCTGCTGTCTTAATCCGAATAAAATTACGAATTAATTATACGTTATTCGAAAAGTAGATAACTATTCGAATAATGCCCATCTGTTTGTATGTTTCTATTTTTGTAAATATTGTATTTAAATTTCTGTGTTTTATACAATAAAGTATTTACACACATACATACTTAGGTTACGATTATGGTTTCTTCTCCCAGTTGATTATAAGGCAGTCTTAAGTGTAGCGTCGATTAAATTCTACTAATATTATAAACGCGAAAGTTTGTATGTAGACTCCTTGTTCTTGAATGAAGATATAAAATATTATTAAAAAGAGCCTTATCTTATTTTACAGATGCCCCCCTCCCCCCCCCCCCCCCGATTTGACCCCTTTAGGATCTTTTGTGCCCCCTTACTTACTCAGCTTGTTCGAATGTGAATGTTTCTTTACAATGTTTTTCCTTCAAAGAGCATCGGGTAATGTACTTAAGTTAGAAAAACTCATTGTACATGGTCGACCCCCTAAGCCACTGACTCTCTTATTGTATTATATTTAATATAATGCAATAAGAGCGTCGGTGGTATATAAAGCCTTCTCCATATGACTTAAAAAAGCAAGAAAAAGTCGTTACAATTACCTTTTTCAACACCGTTTTCAAATTAATTGTGCTTTCGACTTTGAACTTGGGTATGGTGACAATGACTTCCACCTTACTTATGAGGTGAAGGTCAGCAATCAGGTCGTGTCCTGCCGCGAGCTGATTCATCACATCCTTCAGACCCTCGACCTCGTTCGGGAGGACGATCACCACACTGGAGTTGGTGTAGGAGTATGGAATTTGGACTAACTGGAACGTTGATAGGAAAAATATTGAGTAAAGTAGATTTAAGCAATTGTTGCCCGTTACTTCGTCCGAGTAGAAGTTTATCGCTACTCGCCGAAAAGTACCCTTAATTATTTTTTAAGGTTCAAGGTTTCAAACTATCTCCATACCACTTTCTAATTTTTAGTCTTAAAATCGGTTTTGCGGTTTAGCCGTGAAAGCGTACCCAACAGACAAAGTAACTTTCACATTTATAGTTTAAGTATACATAAGTTAGCTTGGTGTTTAACCCTATGGCTGCGTTTCCACCAGGAATGTGCGACGATGCGTTGCGAGGAATGTGTTTGTAGAAACCAATAGAAACACTTCATTTACATATCCTCGCTTAGCTCAGCTCTTGTGGAAACAGCTTAGCGGAGCGAGGTTTTTGTACACGCAAAACAAGGGAAAGATGTGTGCGAAGGATGCGGCGCAGTCACTGGAAAGAGAGATTACGACGATCAATGACAAAAACCGGAAAACAACTGAGATGTAAGCAGCGGCCAGTGACACGTGCGCTCCACTCCCGCCTTACCGCACACCATCATTCAGATGAGGGTGTTCAGTACCCTCTATCACCAGGAGTTCAAGGATCTGCTCTAAACTGGCCTTACGGTCAAACAGTCAATACCCGCTTACTGGAAAAGAGCTTTCTACAAATCCTCGCTACGCATCCTCGCACCGCCCAGCTACCTCGCACCTCTTTGGTGGAAACATTCTCACCGTTACACAGCCTCGCACCGCTTAGCTACCTCGCACATCTCTGGTGGGAACGCGGCCTTATAGTTTTGCCATGTCCTTCTGTCCGTCTGTCCGCGGTTTTAGTCAGAGACTCTGGGTATATATACAAATAACGCCGGCAAAATAAGGTATATAGGTAGGTAGGTAGGTAGTTTTATATGTAAGGTAAAATATATTTTACATTATAACATCGAGTAAGGTATCATTGGACAATGCATATTAAAACACTCTAGCTATCGTGCCTTTATTAATAAGAAGTTTAGTCCATGGGAGCCTTTACCTACCACAGAATTAAGGCCGATGCTGCGTCCAAAGAGGAACCGTTCCTTTCTTATTTGCATCATTGGGACTTGTATCACAGTGTTTCCATTGACGTTAAATGGTCTGTCACTAGTCAGGTCGGGTTTGAACGGTATTTCCCATGAACCCTGAAAACAGATGAAGTACATGTTGATTTTTAGCGTTGAAAAGAAGAAACCAAGAAACAAAATATGATCAATTTAGTTGTTTTGTCGGTTTTTCCATATCTTTCTTTTTCAACCAAGGTTTTAACGTCGTAAGACAGCGTCAATTTGTGAAAAAGCCATGACTTCAATATTAATCTTTGCTTTCTGGCCTGAGCGACATGGATCTATAGTCATTCAACCATCAAAGTTGTTACACAGTCAACCAAATTGATTCCTAAGCCACTATGGACTATGTTAAAGTGACGTTGTCAACCATAACGTAAGAAACTTAGTACCAATTTCACCATACGATGTTAAATTTAGTCAATGTTAATCGACTGTTAGTTCATATTATATTTTGACAACTGTTAAAGCTCTAATGGTCTGTTAAGTGGTTAACATCGTATGGTGAAATTGGTAGTAAGTACCTTATTGCTTATGTTATGGTTTAATTTACAACATCACGCTCATATTGTCCATAATGTCTTGGATTCATATTGGTTGACTGTACGTAATACCTTACCTTAAAATAGATAGCATTGAGGAGCAGCATCCGCGTATCTTCATTCAGCATGTCAGCGGAAACTATGTTCTGTATCTTGTCATTGGTTTGGTTTGCTACCTGAAAATTAGTATTAGATAGTTGTTTATTTGCTTCAAACTAATAACTTATTACTAGACCCCGGATTTATGTGGCAATGACGAGCACACATCTCTACTGATCAAGTTCTAAAAACTTTGTCACGACTTAATCCCAATGGAAGCGCTGGTAGTGACGGTATTCCTCCTTTCTTTATTAAGTGTTGTGCGTCAAGTTTATTTAAACCACTTTCCATTATTTATAATAGATCCTTGGCGGAAGGTACTTTCCCCAAGTTATGGAAAGAAGCCTTGATTGTGCCGATTTATAAAAAGGGATCTAAAGTAAAAATAACTAATTACCGCCCAATTTCCATTCTAAATCAATTCAGCAAAGTTTTTGAAAAATTAGTCCTTGCCAATATTTATAATGTTTTAAGTAGAGGGATACCGCCGCAACAACATGGTTTTTTTAAGAAAACGCTCTACTATATCTAACCTAGTTGAGTTTACTGATTTTGTACTTCGTAAAATGGACAAAAGAAAGCAGGTTGACGTGATCTACACAGACTTCGAAAAGGCTTTTGATCGTGTCGATCACGTCATTCTCTTAAGAAAGTTGCACTGGCTTGGAATCCGTGGTGACATGTTCAGGTGGGTGTCTTCATATGTCGCTAATAGATGTCAGGCGGTTGTGCTGGGTGGATGCAAATCAGACTTCGTGGATATCCCTTCTGGGGTGCCGCAGGGATCTCACCTGGGCCCATTATTATATAATGCCTATTTGTTTGACATATACGTAACTTTTCAAAAATCTAACTTTCTTATGTATGCGGATGACAAAAAGATTTATCTAGACATTAGTAACCTTACTGACTGTGGTGAGTTGCAGGAAGATCTGGACCGATTGTCTGAGTATTATTTACTCAATCGCATAAACGTAAATGTTGCCAAATGCGTTCAAATATCTTTTACTCGTAGTCCTAACCCGATTAGACATCAGTATACCATTAGCGGCCTGCCTGTTCAACGTGTTAATTCCGTTCGTGATCTAGGAGTAATGCTTGACGCAAAATTGACTTTTGAACAGCACGTAGACGATATTGTTAATCGAGCTTGCAAGAATTTGGGCTTCGTCTTCCGGGTTTGTAAAGAATTTACTGATGCAAGCTGTATAAAGAGCGTTTACTTTGCATACGTGCGCAGCTTACTGGAGTACGGCAGCTGTGTTTGGTCTCCTCAGTACCTCACATACATGAATAGAATTGAAAAAGTGCAAAAGAAGTTTTTACGATACTTGAATTTTCGTGTCAACAAATGGGACGCTACATATGAGTTAATGTGTCGCCGGCATCATGTGTTAAGCCTAGAAGACCGTCGTCGCTTAACTGACATATCAGTATTGCATGATATCTTGTCTGGACGAATTGACAGCCCAACACTACTTTCGGAAATAAAGTTGTACGTTCCTGTACATCGAACTCGGCACTCTGAACGAACCACTTTTAGCCTCTCTTTAACGCAAACGAAATATGCTCAGAATTCGCCGCTTATTCGTATTCTTAGAGATTATAATAAGAAATTTCATAACGTGGACCTGTTTGACTGTAGTAAGGCTGCGCTTAAGAAACGTGTCACTCTTGTTATGGGGAATCTTTAGGTGAATAGACACACACTTATGCTATGCATACATGCACATACACACACACACACACACTCTTGTGTTAAGTTGTTCTCTTTCTTTTTGCTCATATTTTTAAGTTGTTAATATTGTTGCTTATGTTGTATTCACATAACTGTATTTTTGTGGACATCTTTTATTGGCTTACTGTTTTGTATCATATGTTTGGTTTCTATAACATGTATCGTTGTTGATGCCCCAAATAAATAAAATAAAAATAAATAAAATAAATGACGTCACAATAGGGTAGTTTGGGAAGTAAATGGAACGGTGTTAATTAATACTATTTGTAACTGAATATTTTTTATTAACTAGGCATTCAAGACAAAAAGTATTATTATCACCGCAAGTAAATTAAAGAAAACGTTTTTAGATAACTTACCTTGATTTCAGCTACTATGTATTATATTAGATGTGTTATTATACTTATTATTCTATTATGTTCTGTGGTATGGGTACCAACTTTTACTCATATAGGTGCATAGTTTAAGAAAATTAAAGAATGAGCGCTGTCTCGCCAACTAACTGCGTAGGCTGTTTGGCGAGTAACTTTAAAATTATTTATGTATATGTGCCTTTGAAAAATAAATGAAAAAAAGTCATTTAGAACAAATTTTGATCTGCCACGGAGAGTCAGTTAACGAAAGAATATTTTCGGTTAATTAATCAATTGACTTATAGGTAATTTATATCGTGGATGCCTGATAGTAAAACTTTAATTCCCTAGAACACCAATAAAAGGTACCAATAGGTTGCCGTGTTAATTAACACCGTTCCATTTACTCCCCAAATTACCCTATTGTGACGTCATTGCCACAAAGATCCGGGGTCTACTTATTACCCAGTGGCGAAGCGTCTATACAACCCGATTCCCAGCGGCTTCCCTTAAAATTCCTATGCATGCGTAGTGTATACAAACAAAACGTAAAACAGAAAGTAACCCATTTGACTGCACCGGCTTGTCCTACGGTTTGTTCCACGCTTCGCCACTGCTAATAACAGACTGTAATTTAAGAATTTGTTGTTTATAAAAACTAAAACTTGACTGCAAAAAAATATGAAACAAATTTGGACCCTTGTTATGCTTACACAATTTACCACCATGTAATATTCGCAATCTGATTTATAATAATCCTAGTATGATGACGTGAGGCGAAATATATGAAAATCCAAGAAATTTACAGCATCTGTGAGTGGAATTGTGCAACGATCACGATACATGGAGTTCCACTCACAGGTGATGCCTGCTGTCAAACTCTTGGAGTTTATAGCATTGTTTAATGAAAATCTATTAAGCCGTTTAAAACTTACGAGCTCTGATCTCGATTCCGTCGGGAGTTTTTTAGTAATTAATACTTGAAATTAGGAACAGTCCCTTCAGTGTTGCTCATTGCTCAAGGTTTTTTTAGGCTCTGGGGGGTTATCATGAGCTAGCTTTGCAGTTCTGTTTACGCTCAGAGAAAAGGACAGAGCTATATAACCGCCATAGCTCTGTCCTTTACGCTGACCGTAAAATGAACTGCGAAGCTAGCTCATGATAACCCCCCTGAATAAAGAATTGAGTTTTTAAATTTCCAGCCATTTAATACGTTTGATTTAATGTAAAACGGTAGACACCTCATTTGTCAAAATATTAATTATGAACGACTCTAGAGTGAAAGAGTCCGTACATATTGTTACGAGTAGGTATGGTTAGGTATCGGTGTGTTCGTGCATTTCTATCAGTTACCTACCCCCACGTACTTAACAATATTAATATACCTACATACATATTAATATCGGTAACCCATCATTTTATCGAATTTCACTTCATAGATTGTATCATTTCATCGACATAGGTTCCGAAACCATGGTGTTTTCAGGGGTAACTCATTACTTCATCAAATGTATCATTTCATCGAATTTCATTTCATCGAACGCTATTTTCTGCTGAAACCATATTTTTTTCAGTGTATCTTAATTTAACGTAATTTAAGATTAACTGCGTAGGTTAGGTTAGGTTACATGTTTAAGAAAATAGCGTTCGATGAAATGAAAATCGATGAAATTATACATTCGATGAAAGCCGAGTGTTTCGATTGGGAGGCTGCCGTGTGGCCAAAATGTTTTTGGTCAAATGTACCATTTCCCATTTTTTTCATTTGCCAAGACTAATGCTATATAAATTTACAGAATTTATTTTAGTATCATCGTGTAGAACCCAATAGGATAGGTTAGATTAGCTTTTATAAAATCCACGAAATAAATACGGTGAAATATTTACGGTTACAAAAAACAAAGCGGGTTGACAAATGAAAATTTGGGAAATTAAACATTTGACCAAAAACTTTTTGACGAAACGAAGGTAACCCGTTTCGATTAAATGATAGACACCCGTTTTCAGGATATCCTAAACATTATTTTTTACGAAGCTTAGGTTAGGTTAGGTAAGAATTGTGACTATCAAAAGCCACTTACCATCTAATCAGCCCTCTTTGTAAACATTCCGCGAATTTAACCTCAGAATTATGATTTGAATAGTTTTAAATGACAAGTAAAAGTTTTCCCAAATTGTAATTAGTTTAAGTGCAATAGCTTATTTAGTCACCTTAAAAAATATCTACTTTCGATTTTTCTCGAATTAATATTATCACACCATTAGTTTACAAAACTCGGTTTTACCTATGAAAGTGACTTTGAAATAAGTAAATACTGATCCTAATTGGCCCCTTGCAGTGATACTAGCGACATCTAGTTACAACTCATAACAACTAGGAGACAACTAGCTATGACAGCGCTCCAGCGTCAAACAGCGCAACTAAATCTGTCAGTGTGTGGCATCATATTGAATTCCTCCAGTCATTTTATATACATTACTACACGTTAGCCTAATTGGTATAGGTGAAAAACTTAAGTAAAAAGCCTGTTGTATGTACATAGTTGTATACAAAAGTAATATGGAGCTTACGTCAAATTTCAAGTAAATAACATTATTTACTTGAAATTCGACGTAAGCTCCATATTACTTTTGTTTGACATCAAACGGTCTATACCGCTGTGTTACAACTACATGCAACAGGTCATTTACTTAAGTGTTTCATCTATAGTCTGTCTACGAAGCTAGCGGTCCCGGGTTCAAATCCTAAGGGCAGATAAATGTGTGATGAGCACAAGTATTTGTTCCTGAGTCTTGGATGTTTTGTATGTATTTAAGTAAATTATTTTTTCATATAAGTATGTTTGGGTCATCACACTCAAAAACAAGAGTTGTCAGTCCTGTGGTCAACAGTTAAAAGCTAGTGTGAATTTAAGTTATGTTTTTATATGATAGGTCTAAAGCAGTCCTTACGCCGTTTATGCGGGAATGGGCTTAGCCGGAAAATTAGACGTCAAAAATGTTAACTTCCAGCGTGTCCACAGGAAAGACGCTTAACTAAATCTGTGTATGACCCGTTTATCGTTGGCTAGTACCCATAGTACAAAGCCTAGAGCTTAGTTCGGGACTAGGTCAATTTGTATGACGTTGACTCGTGATATTTATTTATACTACTTTCATCCTAATCGATTTATATCCCTAGAAATAGGACCCGTCTCTTTATTAACCTTAATTCGAACGAGGCGTAAATTAAAATTAAGCATTTAAACTACCCATGCGTTAATACAGCCAGCAGCATCTTCTCCTTTGAAGTCCATCTGCTCCAGAGCTGCTCCAAAAACTTCTTCTGCGTCCTTCTGTACATCTTCTTTGAGCTGGTAGTCTCCTTTCTTCAAGTAGACCTTGGTTGCCACCTTCAACGTATCCTTCATTGAGTTCAGCGTGGATGTTAGAAATGAAAACGTTGAACGGATCTGTAAAGTAATTAGATTTTTTTAGAAAACGCGGAGGAGAATAATATAATTAGTCTTTTCCGGCGCAGGAGTTCTCGCTATACGCTCGGGATTAGCAATGAGAAAGTTATGGAACATTTTAGTTTTATACGGGGTAGTTTTTTAATAGGTGCACAAATTTAAATATTTGCTTCGCTATTGTTAATCAATAACACATGTTGTGTTATTTTTACTCTAGCTTAAAAAATATTAGACATAATGCCGATTCAATGATGCCACTAACTTAGGAGAGGGGAGATTTGTTGTCTGAAGTTACATGAAATTTAAAATTTCGAATATCAATACAGTGTGTCGCATACCTACAGCAAGACAACCCATGTCATCATTTCTAGTGTGACTTTGTGTCCCCACGAGAAGGTAAAAGAGAAGTAATTTGCAGCATTTTTTTTTTTTTTTATTTCATTTTTTTGTCATAATATATTATACTAGCGGCCCGCCAGCGGCTTCGCCCCGCTGCAAATTTCTGACTTTCCCGGAAATTATTCGAATTTTTCTCGCCGTAAAAACCATCCTTGGACTTCGACGAACATTTAAAAAAAAGAATTGGTAAAATTGGTCCAGGCATTGTTGAGTTATGCGCTTACCAACACATTTTGCGATTCATTTTTATTATATAGATTAACGATACAAAATCATACGTTAAAATTTGTGCACTGAAAAAAAAACCCTGTATTTACTCTTAATAGAGTATACTAAGAACAATATCTGGAGACTGAAGAACCTTTTGGTCATTAAGAATGTTCTGTTACCATACAAAAATAAGAATATTTTTGGAATTTACTAAAAAAAAATTATCAGAAACTTTTACAGTTTAAGAAATTTCTTATCGGTACAATTTTATTCTTCTCGGAATAAAAAAGCGATATTTTAAAACACTACTGCGTGTTTTGATAATGTCGTCTATACAATTATGCTACCCTTTATTATATTTTTTGTGCCGCTATATTGTTTTTGTTTTAATGTAAGTTCCAAGTAACACTTGCGACGTTAAGACGAGTCTTACGGCACCTTGCTTGTTGAAATCGGAACATCCTCCAGCCTCTACGAGGGAACATAGAGTCGGACATACATACAGGTCAAACACATACCCTCATTTTGGGCTTAGACTTAAACTGTATCTGTACTAATTCTCAAATTGATTTCTAAGGTGTGGAATCTAAAAGACAAAAAAGTAACACTCAAAAAAATAAGAGACAACTAAGAGAGATTTTCTCTTAGTTGACATAAAACGAATACAATAGTCATGATATTAGTTATATTAACCAAACCTGATAGTAACAACAGCAAGTTCTTTAGTGACTCAACTATGTATCATCTTAGTTGATGTGTCTAGCGTCTTGTCAGGCTCGTGTGGGATCAGAACCTCTATTCAGGTGCGTTAAAACGATATCGTGTTTGACACGTTTAAGAATCGTTTATGTCACAGTCGCCATTATTGTAAATGACATAAGAGTTATCAAACAGTTGACAATACGCAAACAGGTCAAAAACGGTATCGTTATTACCTTGTAGAATTCCAGCCCAGGACGCTTATGCAGCACAATCACAATCTCGTTAGAAGCGACCAAGTTTTTTTTTAGTAAACGGTATATTATCCTATTTCCGGGCGATGTTTCTCGAAAACAACTCACTGACAACTGACAAGTTCATCGAATTATTAACTGGTGAGTGTTACATTATGTCTTGCTACTCGCATGCATAAGCAACGCTCGCCTGTTATCAATTCGTTGACGAATTTGCCAGCAGTTTATTAAAAACGGCTGTTGCCTCCATGTTAATGTAACATTCTAATGGTGAAAGAGTTTTTGAAATCCGTGCAGTAGATTTCCTCTTTATACTATAAGTGTAGATGTAGATCTAGATCTATTCTGCCCTCCTTAGCCAATAAGCAGTATGTCAAATTCAATCACCGAAGCAGTTTTACTTCTATTTTGTTAGTAATAAGGTCAATATTGGTACAGGAGTTTGTCTGAGATACTGCCTTTTGGTTTAGGAGGGCAAAATAGGGAACATGCATATTTTTACTTACGCTCTCTGGAAAGTGCTATGAAAGAGAGGAATAACTGTATACGCGAAATAATTCGTGTAATTGTTTCATAAGATATGAAGCTTTAAGTCATAGTTACCCCTGCAAATCACTCTATACAAAATCGACGACGGGAATGTCGTCACAGCTGTTCCATGTTTAAATATAAGGAACTTGAAAAAAAAAACGCATTTATTTCGTGTAAGTATTACTAAGCCAATATCGTTGAATTATTATATTACGTAAATAGGTACCTATTACGTAAATAAAATGAGGAGGCCAAAAAAACAAACTAAATATCAAAAAAGTTAAGTTTTAAATTTTTATCAAATTTTGGTTCTATACAAAACCTTAATAAACGGGTCAAAACTTGGTGTACTGCGTTTTATACGCTTTTTTTCATTTTCTCCGAAATCGTATCAATGTAACTCAATTCTGATTTTCATGCATGTTCTCTATTGTAGACTGACTTACAGCGTCATCGTCATGAAAGCTGAGCGCTTTTAGCAACTCGGCGTGAGCTTCGTTAGTACTTCCCAGCGCAATCAGCGCCAGCGCAATCTCGGCCGAAACCGGGGAGCACACACTAGTCTTTTTCTCCAACTCCTGAAATAACAGAAGTGATAAATGTCAAACACGTCTATCACTTTAAACAAGCCTTTATCAAAGATCTGCACTATGATTTTTTTACGGCATGGAAAAGGCAAACTGAAATTTGCAATCTTACGATAGCAATCTGAAGACTGCAAACCCTAAGAAACCCTATTTTTCTGGTTGTCTTACCGGCACCGGAACACAGCAATGCAATCACTGCTGTTTGGCGGTAAGTATACTCGCACTTAAAATGGCCGGTTTTTTGAACAACATCAAAAAAAAAAAAAAGAACAGCATCAACATCACATTTACGGCAAGCGGTTTTCTATAAAATAAAAATGTTCTTGGCTTCCTTCAAATTAATTATGTATATAAGTCGACACGTTGGCCTAGTTGGGAGTGACCCTGCCTTCGAAGCCAGCGGAACTGGGTTCAAATCCCGGTAAGGGCAGATATTTGTGTGATGAGCGCGAATATTTGTTTCTGAGTCTTGGATGTTTTCTATGTATTTCTCTGTTTAAGTATGTTTATCGTTGTCTAGTCAAGCCTAGAGCATAGTTTGGGACTAGGTCAATTTGTGTGAGATCGTCCCCTGATATTTATTTATTTATTAAAATAAAAATAAAAAAATCCTCGCAGTGATTGAGAAAAGCACTAACTATCTAACTCGGTAGAAACCACAATTTATGGTTCCTGACGTCCATAAATCGCGCACTTTCTTCCCTCGGCAATAATGTATTAACTATACAAATTTGAAACGTAATGTCTTATTTCACTTCAATAACTACATACATAACATCACGCTTTCATTCCCAGAGGGGTAGGCAGAGCTACGGAATACTAACAACTCTAAACATGTTGATAATTCTGTAACCACATTTTGCACAATCAGGCTAAGATGTTTACCAGTGTATTAAATAGTGACAGGTTGCAAGCCCATCGCCTAACAGTACTACAAGCCTTTATTCCCTGAGTCGCCTCTTACGACATCCACGGGAAGACATGGAGTGGCACTATTCTAACCCGGCAACCACACTTCAATAATTGAACATTAATAATAAAAATAATCAACGACCTTCACTTCTCACTATTAATAAATGGCACTCACATTACAAAACTCCAACGCGAATTTATTTAACGATTTCGCTACAGTGTTCGCGTCCATGTTCGCAAAAACACTGCAAGCCGAAACCGAGCCGACCTATATTTATACCTTCAGCTCGGGAATCCCAAAAAGTCTAGACATAAACAATTTTTGTGGTGACGTCATGCTCTTTCAAGGTCAAAGAGTCGCATGTCGCGTTTGATGTCGTTGGTAATTGAGTTGTTGGATAACTTCGTTAGAGTTTTTTTTTAATGTTGTTAGGTACGATTCTGGTTGTTTAGTATTAATGCGCCTGCGTGTTCAAAATAATCGAAGTGTGATCGAAATCGCTTCGGGACAGTTTTTGTGATATTCCTAGATTTAGTTCTCTTGATATATTATTATGTATTATCCTATCGCAAACCTCAAAAAACATGTGTAAAATTTAACCGATTTAAAGCGTTGTTTGGTTACAAATGTGGCAAAACAGCACCGCAATATTCTGTCATCTAGGTGTTAGTTTTAAGCTTTATAGCATTATTATTGTGTGGTTGCCGGGTTAGAATAGTGCCACTCCATGTCTTCCCGTGGATGTCGTGAGAGGCGACTAAGGGAATAAGGGCTTGTAGTACTGTTAGGCGATGGGCTTGTAACCTGTCACTAATACACTGGTAAACATCTTAGCCTGAATGCAAAATTGTGGTTACAGAATTATCAACAAGTTTAGAGTTGTTGGTATTCTGTTGCTCTGCCTACCCCACTCTGGGAATAAAGGCGTGACGTTATGTATGTGTATGTATGTAGCATTATTATTACTTTAATAAATTATTATAAACTAGTGACCCGCCCTCGCTCCGCTCCAGTTTAAAGTATTGTACATATTAACCTTCCTCTTGAATCTCTCAATCTATTAAAAAAAACCGCATGGTAATCCGTTGCGTACTTTTAAAGATCTAAGCATACGTAGGGACAGACAGCGGGAAGCGACTTTGTTTTATACTATGTAGTGATCATTTGATGTTCATTCGCATGTTTAGGGTCGAATCTAGCGGCAACTTCATTTGGCAGTAAACTATGTAAAAGCTGAAAGAACACTAAACTTATTTTTCAGTTTATTTGACCGACTGTACATTAAATAGTTATGTTTAATGTTGAACAAAGTTACTAAGGTATTATTACACTTTAACCCGCTTCTAAGCAATTCCGAGTATAAAATTACTAGCATAGAGGTATTCCATTAGTCGTAGGGTTGGCAACGGCGAACTTAAACATTTAAAGGGATCTCTTCCAGCTAACCCTTGAGAGATTGGGAAATGTGAAAGGTTTTGCAAAGAGTAAGCAAGTGTACAAATTGATTTAGTACATACAAAAGTAACTAACCAATAAAATCTATACATTCAAATAACTACATACATAGATACAAAGATATACATTTATTTTATACATCAACTTACATAATGTACATAATTATATATGTTGTTGTTATAACAACATTTGCGTAGGGGCACAGTTAGTACAATATTTAGGAGATAGAGTCCAGCTAGAACTTTTGCCCTCGAATCTAAATTAAGTTTAATTAGTGTTCGAAATAACGATCAGCCTATATACAACTGACCAAACTATAGTAAGAATAATGAAGAACCCTTGAGGCAATAATTCCTTTTTCTTGTAACCCAAAAAAGCAGCAGTAGTTATGAACCTTTTTAGGGTCCCGTGCAAAGGGTGTCTAACGAGAACCTATTACTAAGCCTTAATTATACGTCCGTCCGTCCATCCGCCTTAACTTTAATGGTCTTAGTTTAACGATCACAACTAAAAATTTAGGTTAGATTTCACAACTAAAATTTTTTTTTTGTCTTTTTTCTATCTTTAATACTGTAATAAAAACAAACATCAAGTTTGGTGTGATTATAAAGGAGCGTCCCCACGTAGATTCGCAGCCCTCTCCTCTCTTTTTAATCCGGTGGCCCTAAAAACCAGTGTCAATGCTAGTAAGCCTAACACTGCTGAGTGGCAACCATTTCGGTGTTCATTTTATATTAAGTATGTAATATAATAAGTTTGAATCTCTTTTTTTTCAAATGCTTTTGCTGTTGTTTATGTCCATTTCATTTTAACACCAAATAAACCTTTTATTTTCTTTTCTAATATTTGAGTAGTGCTGACGTTATGCCGAGCGTTACTGTGGTCGACACCATTTGAATATTCGACGCCGAATGCTCACTACACGCGAATGCTCTCAGTGAGGACGCTCCTAAACATCTCTACAGTAAAACCGGCCAATTGTGAGTTGGGCGGTAAGGAACCCTCGGTGCCTGAGTTTGACTAGCACGGTCTCACGGTTCGAAATAAGGGTTCAACAGCATGAAACTTCTAAGAAAGTCGTCAATAGCTAGAAGAAATAGTTTACGCATTGCATCACTAATAAGGACACCCATTCACTGTCCAACACGAACACACCGTATCGGCGCTTTCATCGTAATACCTTTAATAGCCGTAATAAAGGTAATGATCCAACTCCGTAATCAGCGATCTGTAATATAACGTAACTGCTTTAAGATGATTCTATCTCGTTTGTTGCAGGTAACGTTTTATGATAAATGTTAGATATTTTAAAGGCACCGCGCGGATCAAAGGCATCCGGATTCTGTTCCGGGTAGTTACTGCTGCTTTTTACATTGAAATTTGAATGAAAATTAGTCTGATTTTTATAAAGTTTGTCTTAATAACGTTTAACTCAATTGAAGCATTTGACTTCTATTAAACAATCAAAATAAAAGTTTCTGACAGTAATAAAAATAGACTCGCTTATCCTTTAACCTACCTTTAAACTCATGCTTAAGATAATCTGGAAACATTGAGGTTTCAGCAGAAATTATTATATGAAATGAAAGCTCTGCGAATTGAAGTGAAGTGAAAACAAGGGGACACCAAAGTACAAGCCTAAAGCTCAATTTTGCCGGTGGTAGGACCTTGTGCAGGGTCCGTCCGGATCGCTACCACCATCTTATCCATTAACCTACCGCCAAACAACAGTGTTCGCATTGTTGTGTTCCGGTTTGGGGATAAGACAGCCGGTGAAATAACTAGCATAGAGGCATTCCATCTTAGTCCTCAGGGTTGGCAACGCATTTGCAGTCTCAAGATTGCAGTCTTGTGAATGCGAATGTCTATGAGTCACAGTTTCCACTTACCATCAGGTGGCCTGTGTGCTCTTTTGCCTTCTTGATGCCATAAAAAAAAAAAAAAATTTGGGACTAGGCTAACTTGTGTGAGATCATAATTTTTTACGGTTCCGTACCCAAGGGGTAAAAACGGGACCCTGATGCTAAGACTTCGCTGTACTTCTGTCTAACTGTCTGTCACTAGGCTATATGTCATGAACCGTGATAGCTAGACAGTCGAAATTTTCACAGATGATGTATTTCTATTGTCGCTATAACAATAAATTCTAAAAAGAAAATAAAACAAATATTTAAGGGGGGCTCCTATACAACAAAGATGTTTTTTTGCTCGATATTAATAACGGTAACAGGTAGACGCTTTGCACAACGTAGGTAGTGAATATTTCACAGAATATTTAGTTGTTGTTTAGTTCACTTCAAAAATAAAGAATTAAATTAAAATATATTAAATTAAGCGATGGCTCCCATACAATCAACACGTTGTTTTTGGGGTTTTTATTATATATATAGTGTCTAATGTTGTATAAGGGCGTTTTCCAAAAAACTTTTTCCATTTCGTCACGAAAATTAACGTATCTAAATGTATGGCTAATTTTCGTGACGAAATGGAAAGTTAAATTTTCTTAACTTTGTCCTTAACGATGTACACTTTTTTTGGAAAACGCCCAAGGAACCTTTCGTACGCGAGTCCGACTCGCACTTGGCCAGTTATTATTACATGGATACTAATGCCGGTTATTCTTACTGACTGTACGAGTAGGTATATAGTTCATGCGTTTGCTCAATTTAAACAGACAGACAGCTATTTAATCTTGTTTCTAGCTCTCACGGTTTTATTCGCGTCGGTTTCTTAACCGTTAGTTTAAATGCTTAGCATAACGCTAAGTTCACACTATATCTTAGTTCTCAAGGATGGCAGGGCTGGGATTCTACACGGTAATAACGATATCGTCTTTGACGTGTTTTGATAACTGTTATGTACAGTTATCAACGTTTTGATAACTGTTATGTACAGTCAAGGGCAAAAATATGTATACACTTTAGTACCTTCTCTATTTAACGTCACGTTTAAGCTGTCATAATTATGAAATTGTGACAGTGATCAAAGCGGCAAGGTACTAAAGTGTTTAATATTTTTGCCCTTGACTGTACTTGACAGTCATGACGACCGAGTTAAAAACGATACTATACACGTCAAACGCAATATTGTTTGAAGGCGTTTCTTAGGATTAAGAAATTTTAACTTTTCCGCTTAGTTACGAAAATTAGTCGTACATTTATGTACTTTTTTTATGTCAAGGAGAAGGCACACGAGCACTTTGGTCACCTGATGGTAAGTGTAACCTCAGACCCATAGACATTTGAATTCTCAAGACTATAATCCTAAGACCTCAAATGCGTTGCCAACCCTGAGGACTAAGATGGAATGCCTCTATGCTACTCGTAGTAATTTCACCGGTTCTCTTATCCCCACACCGGAACACAACAATACGAATATTGCTTGGCGGGTGGTTAATAGATAAGATGGTGGTAGCGATCCGGACGGACCCTGCACAGAGTCCTACCACCACTAAAACCTACTTTCAACGCCAATTAGCAGTATCTCGAATTCAATAAATGAAGCAGATTCAATCCTCACCCGTAAGTGATATGCTTGCACTTGCTACAGGAGTTTAGTCTGAGATTCCACCATTTGTCTTATAACAGTATAGCTTATTTTCGTAACTCAGCGGAAAAGTTAACGTTTCTTAATTTTAGTCCTTAAATTTGTGCAAACTTTCTAAGAAGTGCCCTTGAACGCAGCACAACACAGCCCTGTTCAGTTGCAATCACCAATTCTTAGAGTTGATATGTTTGCCATGCCTGAGTCATCCAAAAACTATTAAAATAAACCATGCGTTATAAGCATACTATAACCAATTTTAAAGGAAAACTATCATGACTAAGTAGACATCATTGGCTCTTGAGATACAGGCGATTAACTTTAAATAGAAAATTAGTTATTACTTGTTGATTTTTGTGTTTGTATTGTCCGACATGCTCTTGCCCGATTTTTTAAGGAAATGTTCTGGATTGAAGAGGATTTGCGAGACAAGAATTGTAATAGTTGTTGTTGTAACATTCAATCGTATTACTTAAATCCATTTCTCTCCTCGCATCGCCAATGAAAGAGGACCTTAAGACTTTTACCTACTTTCTGTTATTATTAAATAATAACAGGTTTTTAACAAATTATTTAAATAAGAACATGTTGCATACTAATAACAGAAAGTACGAGTAGGTAAAAGTGGTCCTACTAATTTTATGTCAATCTTTATCAAGAAGAGAAACTAGTATTAATTTATTTTACTATTTCTCAAACTGCAACAGTTTTATCGCAGCATTTTATTCCATTTTTATGTTTGACTGTACTTACTTAGTTGACAGAAGATTTGTCGTAACCACTAAAGGCTGGAGTACAGTTGGCTACGAAATTGTTACTCAGCTTTTTTTTTGGGTTAATGTTGAGAGTGATTAGGGTATAAGGGTAAGGACCAAATAGTTGGACCATAGTTAAGCGTAGTTTACCATACAAACAACAAAAGTGAAAAAAGTTCCGTTGTGACACGAAAATGATCCCTACAAATGTATGGCTAATTTACGTGTCATAACGGAAAAGTTTCATAGAAAATTTAATTGAGTGAGTTAGCGTGGCCAACTTTTTGGACCTTACCCATATTTCAAAGAAAGTCCTCAGGGTTGGCAACGCATTTGAGGTCTTAGGATTATAGTCTTGAGAATTCAAATGTCTATGGGTCTCAGATTCCACTTACCATCAGGTGATCTAAGTGTTTGTGTGCCTTCTCCTTAGCATAAAAAAATGTACCTAATTAAGGACTGAAATAAAGTTACGGTAACTTTTACATGTGAGTAAATAAAATTAACTATATAAATGGACAACTAATTTTCTTTACTTACATGTAAACGTCGCGGTAACTTAATTTCAGTCCATAATTAGGTACAATTTCTTTGAAATATACCCATTATGGATCAGACTAACTCATATTCATATATAATTAAAATAAGCTTGGAGAGGTATATACAGTGTGTAAATGGTATACGGGCGTTTATTAAAACTGGACATAGATTAAGACTCTACTAATCATTAACAGAAAGAATTATTTTGATTACGCTAACGTATACACTGTTATTAATTTTTGAACATACTATCGACCCGCAATGTACATCGAAGTCCATCTGTCAGGTAAGTACGTAATGTTTACTTGTGAAAATGTGTATTTCGGCTTAAATAGCCTCAGCTTTAATAACACTTAACTTTGAAACGTCATTAATTGCGTTTTTAATTCATTGCATTTTTTGTTATACATTGCGTGTTAAATTATTTTGTATGGTAATTTTTTTTTTATTTAATTTTAACAAAAGCTGCCTAAATGTGCTCAGTAGGGGTTGTACTAACCACAGTTAAAAGGAACGCCCGTATACCATTTACACACTGTATAGTAATATTATTGTTGTATGAGTATTAGTATATGTACGAGTATATGACGTATATAGGTATGTATCGTTATATTGTGTTTTTGACATTCTCATGTATGTACCGACCTCCACGATACAGGTTACGCCTAGTGTGGAGGTCACTGTTTGTAATTTAAATGTAACACCTATTATGGCAAATAAATAATCTATCTAATTATGTTAAGGTTCTAGAAAACTAGAACCTTAACATAATTAAAAAATCTGTCTTCTTTTTCTGTGCACCCACTGAATAATGTAAACTTCTCATTGGTTATTTGGTCGACTGGCAGAAAATGACATTAGGCATATTAGGTCCGCCATTAGTACTTGTTTTTGTGCAATAAAGATTAAATAACTAAATAATAAATACCGAACAGTAGGCTTTCAAATACAGTGTTGCAGAAGAGGGTTTAACACGAAGATATTCTTATTGCATCATGCATCCACAAAAGTATTCTATAATGTATGTATGTCAACAATTTTTTGTAGACCAAAGTACTTCATTTCGTATTTACAGATAAGTCTTAGTACCAACAAAATCACTGACCACTGGTGAGCTTTATTGTAAAGTGACATGATTCACAAATAGTCAGTTAACTGTGTTGCTGATGGTACAGTGGTGACTTTATCCCTTTCAGCATCTCTTCCAGCTAACTTTGGTTAGGTTATTAATTAATAATAGAATAATAATGCTGATTAACCTTGTTGATAAACCTAACCTAATTAATGTTGCCTTCGATTTCCGCGATTGTTACTCATTAAATAATATACGCGATTAAAATCCGTTTAAATCGTTTTATTTACTAACCTAATTAAATTATTTTTTAGCTATCCACATTAATTTTTTACAAATTATTTTATCAATGTTGGCAGTACCGCATTATTGTCTAACTTTAAAAGTAAATTTAAAACATATTTTATTCCACTTACTTTATTACTTAATCCTTTAATCCTTCTGTAGTCGACTGTTCAAGATGTCACCCGATACAGGTAATTTATAGTAATCGCGGTAACTCACGCTTTGTATCGAGCACAATGGTACTCTCCACTGCGCTTGCTTCTGAGTTCCTTTGTTATTGATTATTTACATGCACACTGGGTTTGCTTATTTCTTGGCTTTCTAACATGACAAAGGCAAGGTGTTTAAAAGCTTACCGAAGGGAATCGTTACTTGAAAGAACCGTTCTCACATATGATTTGTCTCGATTGTTTACTTTCGAAATCAGTTAAACAACGTCATCCTGGTCACGGCACCGGCTTTAGTATTTCAAATCCTGTTCACGGCACCGTTTTTAGGGTTTCGTAGTCAACCCTTATAGTTTCGCCATGTCCGTCCGTCCGTCCGCAGCCTAGTGCAGAGACTCTTAGTACTAGAAAGCTGTGATTTGGCATGAATATACTTATTAGTCACGCCAACAAAGTGGTACAAAAAATTAAAAAAAAAATTTTTTTTTGGGTACCTCCACTACACGTTACGTGGGTATGTATTTATATTATCTACCCTATTGTGGGGTGTCGTTGGATAGGTCTTTCAAAAATATTACGGGTTTGCAATTTACTGTTTCATATTTGGGTCTTTAGTAAAATAAAATATTCTTACGACTTAAGGCAAATTAGATATTTTGTAAACAAATTACGATTAGGAAATGAAACATTTCATAAAGTGAACCAAGCCAAGCTCTAACCATATTAAATGTTGCGCAAACAGCTGCTGCACGGAAGTGCAGTAATATAATTAGGGCTATTAAGGTTTTGATCAAATTATAGGAGAAATTGAGGGAAAACAGACTTTCCTTTATGTTAAATATTTCCTTGTATATTAAGTACTTTATTGAATACCTTTAAAGTCTCGAGATTTTGGGTTTTACATGTATAACTTTGGCATTTCGGGTGTTGATCGATAGGGTACCTAAATGCGAAAAGAGCGCCATGGGCAGTTTTAATAACCACATCTTGAATGAGAGCGTCAAGGCATAAAAGCTGTAATTTTTGACGCATCTTGAGATGAACATCATAGTCGAGATCAGTTAATAATACAGCCCTTAGACTCAAAACACCCCCTACCAAAAGCAACGGTGGACTGCTATTGGTATGGGATGTTCTGAGGCTGACACAAGTTCTCTCGCTCGTTTACGAATTCACCTTGGTCACAAAAGACAAAATTTAGAGCCAGTATAATCTTTTCAGTCTAACTTAACCTGACACGTAACCTAGATCGGATACTTAGCCTGACATTTAATTACTTTCCGTTTTTATTCCAAATTGAATTTTGATCAAGGATTGTTTGTCAATTATACCGAAATTAATATCATATTTACATACATATACATACATAACATCATGCCTTCATTCCCGGAGTGGGTAGGCAGAGCAACAGAATACCAACAACTCTAAACTTGTTGATAATTCTGTAACCACATTTTGCACAATCAGGCTAAGGTTTACCAGTGCATTAGTGACAAGTTGCAAGACTTGCAAGTCCATCGCGTAACAGTACTACAAGCCCTCATTCCCTCAGTCGCCTCTTACGAAATCCACGGGAAGACATGGAGTGGCACTATTCCAACCCGGCCAAGACACGGGGCCATATCTTATTTAACATCATATTTATTTTTAACTAATAACATTGACTGTTGAATGTTCTAATGCTTCGTCAAACGCTTAGGATTGTAATCTTGAGATTTTAGTCTTCGTATGGGTCTTACATCCTTACCGTCAGGTTGCTTGTGTGCTCGTAAGTCATCTCCTTGCCATAAAAAACACTGTGCCGACTGTACGGCAAACTTTAGTCGATACTTTACCTCATTGTCTGACGTATTTTGCTTGCTATTCTTGAACAAGTGTAACATCTGTGACTGTAACATCCATCGCAGCGAGTAGGCGGCGGCGATCACGAGTTTACTGCCTCGTGACTGGGGCCCTTTTGTAGGAGCAGTTTAAAGTGCGCTATTTATTAACAGAAAGAAGAATTAGTGTCCCTGAGATCATATCCTATTACTTTAAATTAGGATACTTTCGTTTCTTTAAAACGTCTCTAATAGCCCATTTTTGATGTCGTGTTCTTGAAAGAAAAAATAAGATAGTAGACGTCTTTTACCATTTGGATGCTGTTATTAAAAAAAATACATACCCACAGGATAACTGGGAGAAGTGCCTTTAAAGGATAAGTTTTAGGTTTTATACATAGACTAGCGACCCGCCCTCGCTTCGCTCCGGATTAAAGTATTATACATATAAACCTTCCTCTTCAATCACTCTATCTATTAAAAAAAACCGCATCAAAATCCGTTGCGTAGTTTTAAAGATTTAAGCATACATAGGGATATAGGGACAGAAAAAGCGACTTAGTTTTATAGACTATGTAGTGAATAATATCGGGTGTTTTCCGTATCTAAAAATCGATCTGTGATATGGTTAAAATTTTATTTTAGTATACTAAGGCCCACAAAGATATAATCATAAAGGCATCCTACTGTATCGTAAACTGGAGTTGACTTCTTTACCTATTTTATTTGCTCTTGAATAAGTCCAGCGACTGTAACATCCATCGTAGCGAGTAGGCGGCGGCGCTCACGAGTTTACTGCCTCGTGACTGGGGCCCTTTTGTAAAAGCAGTTTAAAGTTTACTATTTATTAGACTAGGTGGATGACATAACCATACTGGCCTGGGATTCTTCACGGTAATAACGATATCGTCTTTGACGTGTTGATAACTCTTGTCATTTACAAAAATGGCGACTGTGAAATAAACAATTCCAAAACACGTCAAACGCGATATCGTTGTAACGCAGTAGAATAGAGGCCCTAGGATTTTCTTCACGGTAACAACGATATTATCTTCGACGTGTTTCCGTATTGTCAACGTTTTGATAACTCTTATGTCATTTACAAAAATGTCGACTGTAAAATAAACGATTCTAAAACACGTCAAACGCGAAATCGCTATAACGCAGTAGAATAGAAACCCTGGGATTCTTCACGGTAATAACGATATTATCTTTGACGTGTTTCCGTATTGTCAACGTTTTGATAACTCTTATGTCATTTACAAAAATGGCGACTGTGAAATAAACTATTCTAAAACACGCCAAACGCGATATCGTTCATACGCAGTAGAACAGAGGCCCTGGGATTCTTCACGGTAAAACGATATCGTCTTTGACGTGTTTCCATATTGTCAACATTTTGATAACTCTTATGTCATTTACAAAAATGGCGACTGTGAAATAAACGATTCTAAAGCACGTCATACGCGATATCGTTGTAACGCAGTAGAATAGAGGCCCTGGGATTCTTCACGGTAATAACGATATCGTCTTTGACGTGTTTCCGTATTGTCAACGTTTTGATAACTCTTATGTCATTTACAAGTATGGTGACTGTGACATAAACGATTCGAAAACACGTCAAACGCGATATCGCTATAACGCAGTAGAATAGAGGCCGTGATAGCACATGGGCAGCAAAGTGGGTTTGAAAAAAAGGAAAGAAAGAAATATAGTTTATTTGACACATATTTAGACATTGAAATGCCAAATTGTCTCAAATAGGGAGGATTAGCCATGGCAAGTCACGGCGCTGGTTTTCAGTGGTATATACTTGAATGGTCTCACAATCGCTGTGGCGTCAAAATAATTACAAATCACAGTAAATAAATTACAATTATAGACATAAACTTTAAGAAATCAACTAATACACATTATCGTTGTATGGTAACACTTGAGCAAGTCAACAGATTGACTGGGCCTCTATTCTACTGCGTTACAACGATATCGCGATTGACGTGTTTTCGAATCGTTTATGTCACAGTCGCCATTATTGTAAATGATATAAGATTTTTCAAAACATTGACAATACGGAAACACGTCAAAGACGATATCGTTATTACCGTGTAGAATCCCAGCCCAGTTGATTTGTATGTACTAATTTAAAGCTAATTAAAGTCAAGTGGTTATAACTTATAATCTTTGATAAAAGCGTCCACCATATAACATAAGCATACCTGGGATAATTCGGGGCAAGTTCTAGGGATTTGATATCGATAAAAAAAAATGTCGATGTAATTAAATACTGGTTATGACACCATAAAAAAAGTAACAGTCTTATAAAAGGTGAGGAAATTTCAATAACCAACATAAATAGCTTTGAGTCATTATAAATATTAAAAGAATGCCCCGTTGACCACTGTAGTCGTTGATAGAACGTTTGGCAGTTTAAAGTGGATATTTTCATCTAGACGGCAATCATTAATACCATCGAATATGGAAAGAAATATTGAATGTATAGCATGAAAATTACTTTAAATAAACATATAAATAGGTACACGTTTTAATTTGTTTCTTTTTTTAATTAAAAATAAGGAGAAAATAAGTAATATTAATTTATGTCGCATAACATTTAAATTTTGGCAGTAACATCGATATATTTTTTGTCGATAAAACATTTTTGCTACATCAAACCCGGTGTGGGGATAACACAACCGGTAAAATTACTAGCATAGAGGCATTCCATCTTAGTCCTCAGGGTTGGCAACGCATTCGAGATCTTAGGATTGCAGGCTTAAGATTATAGTCTTGAGAATTCAAATGTCTATGGGTCTCAGATTCCACTTCCCATCAGGTGGCCTGAGTGCTCGTGTGCCTTCTCCTTACCATAAAAAAAAAATAAAAAAATTTGGATGATGCCCCGAGATATCCCTGGTATGAACATAAGTAATAATGAAGTCATAGCAGAAATCAATATCATCACACGGATTTTTTTTTTTTTTTTTTTATTTATTCATCAACGTAATATTACAATATAAATTGCATTAAATGTCAAAAAATATGAAATTACATTGAGATTGTCGACATAAATACTAATAATCAAAGAATACAAAAATAACATGCAAATAATCAAAACAAATCTATTAAATATCTAGTAAATGGTCACTTATCCGATGTCAATCAATAGGTATACATAGATTAATAAATGTCAATACAATAATAATTTTACAATTTGAGTGCCATATATTCATCCACGGAGTACAATGGATTATCCAATAAAAGGTTTCTCAGCTGATGTTTAAATGCTTCGTCGGATTGTACATTTTTAAGTTTGGCGGGTAGACGCTCATAGTACGTGGGACCTATGACACGCGGGTTCTTACCCGCAAGCAGATTTCTTAGAGTAATTAAAACCGCTAAGCGGATTTTATTCGACTTTTTCAAAGAAGCCATTAATGGAGGAAGGGGATCGGCCCTTGCGAGTGCGGCGAAGAGAAGCAAACTATGGGACACATGATACAGCGGTGTCCGCTGCACTCACACCCGGGACCCCCGGAGGATTTGCTGCACCTAACACCCAGTGCGGTAGCGTGGCCAGTCTATGAACGTTGACATTTAAAATCAGATACACGACGACACGTTGGCCTAGCTGGAAGTGAACCTGCCTCTGAAGCCAGCGGTCCTGGGTTCAAATCCCGGTAAGGGCAGATATTTGTGTGATGAGCGCGAATATTTGTTCCTGAGTCTTGGATGTTTTCTATGTATTTAAGTATATATTTCTCTATTTAAGTATGTTTATCGTTGTCTAGTACCCATAGTACAAGCCTAGAGCTTAGTTTGGGACTAGGTCAATTTGTGTGACTTTGTCCGCTGAAAAAAAAAAAAGATATCTTTTACATTTATCTAGTGTTTGTTTTATGTGTTGTTTAGTATTAATCTACACTCGTGGATAAATAATACGGGTCAGAGTGCGTTTTTTATACAAACGAGGCTATTTAAAAGCCTTGGTCTCTGGCCAGGGGTTACTTTGAGTTTAATGGTGGGTACTCCGAGGTTCAAAAGAGGAGGTCAAAAGTTCTTAAAATACCTAACTGATCGCACAATCAGTTAACACCACAGCGTGAGAGTTTAGGACAGCATTTGGATTTCCTTACATTTGACTGCCATTTTAGATGTTTTTCTGAATATGCACAATTCCGGCGTTAACCGCAGATTCAATCAGTTGGGTATCTAGGCACTCTGGAAGTCCTGTATCGATGCTCAGGGTATCCATCATCAGATTTCACTAAAAGCATCCCCTGGCGAGGAACCAAGGCTCGGAAATAGCCTCTTTAGTATGAAAAACGCACTCTGACCCGTATTATTTGACCGCGAGAGTATATCTGACATGAACAATCCTTTTTTAATCACTCCGTATTGTAATGCCTATGTTGTAACTAATGCCATACGGTTAAATAAATAAACAGAAACCATTGTTTTATTATTTGAAATATCCGTATTTCAGATTCAAATTGCTTTTCGAATTAATACATGCTGTTAACGATCGAACAACAATTAAAAGGCGTGTATGAATACATAGCTGCGTGTATACTATAGCTTTAAATATATCGTGCGCTGTTAACTGACACTGGCAGTCCACAACACGGTTAATTAAAACTTTTTGCTATAAACATCAAGCTTAAAAAAAAGTCACATAAAAGAAAGGACGCACCGGTTAATTAAAATTTCTTTTTAAAACAAGACACGTTCTTACGGCCTAATTTATGTTGAACAAATAAAGGGGAGGCCACACGCGCGTTATCTTCGTTGTCCATCTAAACTGCCACTTGTGCACCCTTCTTTATAGGGCTATAAATAACTTTAGGTAAACAGTGCAATTTGAGTTCAGCGACCCTCTGTCACGTGGATTATTTTGTTGATTGCGTTAAAAAAGGCTTTTGAAATAAAGTGTTATAGCTATAGGGAAAACCCGTTTGGACATACACCGCATTATAATAAATTCAAGGTAAAGGAAAATTTAAACAAAATTTCGGTCAAGTGCGAGTCGGACTACCATACGAAGGGTTCCTTACCACCATACAACATTAATATCGAGAAAAAAACTCCGTTTCTTATATGAGAACCTCTTTAAATTTCAACTTTATTTTATTTTAATTATTTATTGTTTTAGTGGCTATAGTCATACAAATTGTGTGAAAATTTCAAGTGTCTAGTTATAATGATTCAAAACAGACATTCCTGTGACGGACGGACGGTGGAGTCTTGGGCCATAGGCTTTATCATCGGGACCTCCGTTGGTACCCTTTGGGTACGGTAACCTAAAAAACGTATGATTATTTTGTTGCCGACTGTACTTTTTGGGAGTCATGAAATGCTGATCAAGATCAAAATAATGAGTCCCAACACAGTGGGTCTACCTTAAATATAGCGGAGATCCTGTCGCTACCTTCCTACTTCAGCATCAGATCGGCTTTTAGATACCATTAGATCAAGTTCACAATGGTCCAAATTTCAAGCCATCCCATTCACGGGAACTGGTTCAAAATTGATATACATACATACATACAATCATTACAAACCAAATCTTTATTAATTAAGATTAGGTGTAAAGCTTAACAAGAACAATGTCTGAAAGGAAATAAACGGCTGAATAATATAATTTACTTTTAAATTGACGGATATATCCTCACCACTGGTTTAACACCATTGTCGGATATTGTCATGGTTGACAGCGCAAAATAGACCTAGGGCTCTACTTTGAAATCCGTAATTCGAACTTTGTCGATTGCTATCCCTTTTGCTCTCGATGCGTAACTAATTTGCAAAATGTGACAGAGCGATCCGAAGTTCAAATTACGGATTTCAAAGTAGAGCCGCTGTGTGTTTATGAGGCAAGGTTAAGATTCGCTCTGGTTTTAAGGTTCTCTGCCTTTTCGCAGACAAATCTTTGACAAATGCATCGTTTTGAAACCTATTCATTTGCCAACCCACTTTTTTTTTGTAACTACAAATATATCAAGATTTTTAAAAAACTAACATAACCTACCCTATAGGTTTCTACACGATGGTCTTGAAAGAAATCCAAAATTATTTACAGTTTTGGAAAAAGAAGCGGTTTATCAAATGATATGTTTGTGAAATGAGTCATTTAATTTTGTGAAACGTTGGTTATGAAATACTACACTGGGAATAAAGGCGTGATGTTATGTATGTACCTGTACATTTTGAATTTTCGAAATAACTAAAAGTGACTCATATCTTCCCATCTAGACTTATTATGCAACTACATTTTAACCTTATCTGCAGTATCCGTGCGTTTTACGCCTACGTTATCAAACTCTTTGGTAAAACAATTCCAAAATCGTGTAGTGTGTCCTACGCTTTACACGTAGGTGTACTAATTTATAGGGCAATGTGGTTTAACGTGAGTGAGAAGTCGACTTTATAATATTTCTGCGTAATTTACATTTTGTTGCGTTAGTTTTGCGAAAGTCGCAATTTATCGTTCTATTTAGCTAAAGTTTTTTTAGGAGGGTGTTAATTTTTACGTCATTTTGCATATTAAGGGTACGGCCTAATATAAGTAGCTGCATACTTTAGTTCTTTGTCACTTTAACGTCATGTTTAAAGTACAGCACTAATATTTATGTCAAAGGTAAAGCGATAAGGTACAAAAGTGTAAGATAATTTATAACACCGACTGTACACGAAAAGAACAAGTCTAGTCACCTTAATAACTTTTTGAGATGTCGAGATTTGTAAGTAACAATGATTTGTAACAATGATATTGTTCAAAATATAAAAGCTATTGTAAGATTTATATCTGTAACTAAGTAAGTAAGTCTACATTTTGAGATTAAAATCAGAACATAAATTGTAAGTAACGATAGCTTTAGATGCTGTGGACAGTTTTATAGAAAAAATATGTCAATTACCTTTTCTAATAGAAAGTTATTATTTTTTAAAATTTTCTCGAGCAGCAATGTAATGCGAAGAGGCAATGAGTTAGGTACAAGCAAACAAAATGTTAGTGTCAGTTGTTAGCTTTGTTACGGATCCATTGCGTGGCGAATTAGTAAGAATGAAAAAAAAAAATGTTAACATAATTATATGCTGTTGTCAAAATATATGTTCGTATGGATGTCACACACTGTATAACTATAACTAAAAAATTATAAACGCGGAAATTCTATGACGTATAAGTGAATGTTTGTTACTCTTTCATGCTACAACGGCTGCACGGATTTTGATGAAATTTAAGTTGGAGATTGCTTATACCCTGGAAAGGCACAAACTCACAAAGCTACAAAGGCCACTTTTCATCCCAGAAAATTTCAAAGTTCCCGAGGGAATAACGAAAATTGAAGTGTATGCGGACGAAGGGGTAGAAGCTTGTACATAAATTCTTGTAAATGCAATTCCTACAGCAAGAAGTACTATATTTGGGTCTTTGTGAGTCTTGACTTGTTGGTCGGACCAGTAGGTATGTTTAAATAGGATTTTAGTTTAAACGAGCCACCCGCCCTCGCTTCACTTCGGTTTATCGAAATTTTCTGTAACACCCGTACATAAACCAGAATTTATTATATTATATAAAAACCTTTTCTGAAAAATTATCTAACTGATGATGAAAACTGCATCAAAATCCGTTGCATGGTTTAGGAGGTAGCGGATATACAGGCAGATGCGGAAAGCAAATTTATTTTATACAATGTAGAGATGTTATAAGTACAGTCGGAAACAAAGCGTGTCATTAAAAAAAAAAACTAAAAAAAAAAATTTATGTCGTACTTAATTTAAATCCATACTGTGGACTTTCGGTTGGCACACCTATCCCTTGGTGCAATAGCATGTTTAACATAAAACATAATTTAATGGGTTTTGATATGTCCATGCACAGCCGTTAAAGTTATTTTTATAACTAACATTAACATTGTAAACATATTTAATTACATCCGAAGGGTTATTGAAATACAAACTGGCTGTGTGTAACCCAAATTGCAACGGCGTATTTACATAGTAATGCTGTCACAGTAAACATTAGAGAAACAGTAAGAGTTTAAGAAATAATTATTGATTCCATCTGATGAGAGTTAATATGAGATTAATGAGATTTGTCAGGGTCGTAGCACGTGGAAAGAAGTGGTCTCTGCCTACCCCTCTGGGAAATAGGCGTGATTTAATGTATGTATGTATGATTACATCTTGTAAATTCTTCTAAAGCTGCCTATTGGAACTGACACTGTCAATTACTGTGATGTAAATACGATAATAAATAAAATGTTACCAGTACTATAACTATTTTATTCATTTGGTGACACAGTATTAGTCCTGCTATATTTAAATTAAAGATGTGAAAATAACTTTAAACATTATGCCCCTATATAATACCAATTTCACCGCAGTAAAATCAAAAAGATCGAAAATATGCCATGTCCCTAGCTTAGATGTTGTAAAGGTCCTCTTACACTGAGTTGTCTGTCCTGCATTTACTTTTAAGTAATATTTAAAATTTGTCGTAATTTCTAGATTGTTCCGTAAACATGATAATTAAAAAGTGGACAATCTCACACAAATTGACCTAGTTCTGAACTAAGCTACTAATTCTAATAACATGGTTTGTTGGTGCTAGGCAACCATTAACATGCTTATGAACATATGCCATTCGTATATATTACTTAAATTATCCGGTTACCGTGTCTATTCTGTGTGCAAGTACATTTAAACTAACCTTACCTATGTTATAAACAGCTGGCCGCATAACTGGTAACATCCTACGCGAACCCAAAACAACGCTGCCGCGAATAACGCCTTCACTGCCCATGACACTAATGCGAGTCAAAGCCAATACAAGTCATAAGATCAGGGGCGCTGAACCATGAATTGCCCAAAAAGTGTCGTTGATATCTTTATGGAGTCAATTTTGTATGAAATGCTGGTAGCTGGGCACGTATAAGTTTACCTGTAAAGAATTTCCAGAGACCTTTGAGGAGAGCTTTGTAGAAATACTTGAAATACTCACGTTGGTATTTTGTGGTTTCTAAAGGAAATACCTTAGAGCAAGAATTTTCACGAGGATTGCTTTGAAATAGGGAACAACCATTTTAGGGTTCCGTAGTCAAACTAGGCAGTGACAGTGGGCGGGGCACATTGCTCGCAGGACTGATGACCGATGGGGTCAGAAGGTTCTTGAGTGGCGTCCACGGACCGGGAGACGAGCTGTAGGTAGGCCTCCAACAAAATGGAGCGACGACCTTGTAAAAATCGCGGGAACGCGGTGGATGCGAAAAGCACAGGACCGGTCTGAATGGAGAGCCTTGGGGGAGGCCTACTTCCAGCAGTGGACGTCTTTCGGCTGATATGATGATGATGATGATGATGAGTCAAACTAGGAACCGTTATAGTTTCGCCATGTCCGTCCGTCCGTCCGTCCGCAGCCTAGCGCAGAGACTCTTAGTACTAGAAAGCTGTAATTTGGCATGAATATGCATATTAGTCACGCCAAAAAAGTGGTACAATAAAATGTTAAAAAATATTTTTAGGGTACCTCCCCTACAAGCAACGTGGGAATGTTTTTTTTTCTCGGCTACCCTATAGTGTGGGGTGTCGTTGGGTAGGTCTTTCAAAAATATTACGGGCATATAACGAATTTAAAAGGAAAACTATCACGACTAAGTAGACATCATTGGTTCTTGAGATACATGCGATTAAAGTGTTTTTACCTACTAAAATAATAAATAATAAATAAATATTAGGGGACAATCTCACACAAATTGACCTAGTCCCAAACTAAGCTCTAGGCTTGTACTATGGGTACTAGACAACGATAAACATACTTATATAGAGAAATAAATACTTAAATACATAGAAAACATCCAAGACTCAGGAACAAATATTCGCGCTCATCACACAAATATCTGCCCTTACCGGGATTTGAACCCAGGACCAAATCATCAACACTACATTAAATAAATATTAGGGGACAATCTCACACAAATTGACCTAGTCCCAAACTAAGCTCTAATATGTAATATGTGTGTAATATGGGTACTAGACAACGATAAACATACTTAGATAGAGAAATACATACTTAAATATATATAGAAAACATCCAAGACTCAGGAACAAATCTTCGCGCTCATCACACAAATATCTGCTCTTACCGGGATTTGAACCCAGGACCGCTGGCTTCGGAGGCAGAGTCACTCCCAACTAGGCCAACGTGTCGTCAGTCGTCTTCAAAATTAGTTGTTACTTGTTGATTTTTGTATTTGTAGTACTTAACGGCTTCGGAACCTTACACTGAGCATGGTCCGAAAGAGAAGGATAACTGTTTGCACAGCATGGCAAACATGTTTGGCGTGTGTGACACATTTTGTACTTGATGGATGTAAGGCGTTCAAAAGGTTAGATGCCATTTTCAATTTTGAAACGATTTAAAATTAACTTTATACCCCTTATGGAACACGACTTACGAGGCTATATTTTGAATGCTGCTGTTAAAAAAAGGATGATCATAATTACATTGATTAGTAGTTCGGAATATATTTGGAGAAATAGACCCTGAATATTAGTTTAGTTTAGTTTAGTTTATTTATTTATCAATGTAATGTTACAATATAGATTGCATTGCATGTCAAAAAATACGAAATTACATTGATATCGTCAACAAAACATTGATACAAAATGATAAAATAATATTAAAATAATACAATAATATAAAAACACTCAAATAATCAAAAACAACAATGATAAACAAGTAATAAATGGTCAGTTTCCGATGTCAATACACAAAACTAATAAAGGTCAAATATCAATAATAATTTTACAATTTAAGTTGCATGTATTCGTCGACAGAGTATAATGGATTATCCAATAAAAGATTTCTCAGCTGATGTTTGAATGCTTCGTCGGATGTTACATTAACTCACCATCATTCGATTTTGTAATTATATTAAAGCGTAACTATAGTTTTTTCATTCCTTACCTTGATGACGCGTTAGCCTTGTTGGAAGTGAAACTGCCTACGAAGCTGGCGATCCTGGATTAGAATCCCCGTGTGGGCTTAATATGTACAGTGTGTTACCGGCATGAGGGCTTTAAATGTAGGTATCGATTCTACTCCTCAAATGCTACATCTTTTGTTCTACGACTTAGAAAATAACTTAATTTACAGTAAGTTATTGGTGATCAAACTTTCAAACTTTACTAGTAAAATCAGTGAATTAATTTATTTTGTATGAAAAATAAAAAATAAAAATTATTAGGGTTCCGTAGCCAAATGGCAAAAAACGGAACCCTTATAGATTCGTCATGTCTGTCCGTCTGTCCGTCCGTATGTCACAGCCACTTTATTCCGTAACTATAAGAGCTATACTGTGGAAACTTGGTAAGTAGATGTATTCGGTGAACCGCATTAAGGTTAAATTTAACGTTAATATTTAATAAACAGCAAGTTTTGATCACATTTTACGAAAAAATAATAGCGATTGTACGACGGAAATTGCTGCGGCTGTTTCACAGAGCTGTTTTCAAAATGTATTCATGAAATACGGTAATGACCTCATTTATAGTACTCGTATTAGCTATCAAACAAAAATTCATCCTAAGTTGACTCCGTAGGACAACTTTGCATTGAAATTTTACAATTTTGAGTTTTTATCAGTCAGTTAATACGTTCGCAGTTGGCTAGTTTGGTTTTATGTTCAAAAGCCTGTTATAGATGAAATTTCCCTGTCACTGAGGCTATTTATTTTCATGGATGACGAAATAATGAACGTCTTTGCTTTCAGTTAGTTTTTAGCCAAATCATTTTATTCTATACAGTGTGTTACCGGCATGAGGGCTTTAAATGTAGGTATCGATTCTACTCCTCAAATGCTACATCTTTTGTTCTACGACTTAGAAAATAACTTAATTTACAGTAAGTTATTGGTGATCAAACTTTCAAACTTTACTAGTAAAATCAGTGAATTAATTTATTTTGTATGAAAAATAAAAAATAAAAATTATTAGGGTTCCGTAGCCAAATGGCAAAAAACGGAACCCTTATAGATTCGTCATGTCTGTCCGTCTGTCCGTCCGTATGTCACAGCCACTTTATTCCGTAACTATAAGAGCTATACTGTGGAAACTTGGTAAGTAGATGTATTCGGTGAACCGCATTAAGATTTTCATACAAAAATAGAAAAAAAACAATAAATTTTTGGGGTTCCCCATACTTAGAACTGAAACTCAAAAATTTTTTTTTCATTAAACTCATACGTGTGGGGTATCTATGGATAGGTATTCAAAAATGATATTGAGGTTTCTATTATAATTTTTTTCTAAACTGAATAGTTTGCGCGAGAGACGCTTCCAAAGTGGAAAAATGTGTGTCCCCCCCCCCGTAACTTCTAAAATAAGGGAATGATAAATGTAAAAATAATATATGATGTACATTACCATGCAAACTTCCACCGAAAATTGGTTTGAACGAGATCTAGTAAGTAGTTTTTTTTTAATACGTCATAAAAACATTGATCAAAGCTACAACGAACTTTTATATTATGTTACTTGCTGCTACGGAACCCTTCATGGGCGAGTCCGACTCGCACTTGGCCGCTTTTTTTTTTTAAAGTCGTAGAACAAAAGGAGTTCCATTTGAGGAGTAGAATCGATACCTACATTTAAAGCCCTCATGCCGGTAACACACTGTATGTAATGAGCGCGAGTTGTTTCTGACTTGGATGTTTTCTATGTATTTATGTATTTATTTCTCTATTTAAGTATGTTTACCACCGTACGAGTATAGTACATACGCATAGGACATGCCTAGAGCTTACTTTGGGACCAGGTTTATTATTGTTGAATATTAATTTATTTACATAGAAATAACTTTATTAAAAACAAATTGAAATTCTGCATTTATTGATAACTAGAATTGGCATACGGTTATTCGAAAACGATTCAGAGAAATACACCTTGATATTGACGTGGTTGTCCATAAACTGCAGGACGTATAAATAAATCCGGCTTAAATAAAATCATTTTAACTATAACTACAAGGAAAATAAAAAACATAATTATAAAGATTGTCTATATTTAAAGACATGGCATACAGTCATACACGCATTCTACTCTTAAAACTATATTTACAAAATTAAAAACATATCTACTTCGATCTAAATACCGGGAATGTCAAAAAGTCGATAATTAAAATAAATAAAAACACTCATTTCAACAAAATGACACAACGAAAAAAACTGAATCAAATTTGAAATCTTGATACTTTGAAATACGCATAAAATTTATCTGTACGACTTACTTAATAAAATTAGTACTTACTAAGCTATATGTATGAGGCACTACTAATATAATGCTTGAATATTGGTATTAATTCAAATTTGTACATTATGTCGTACTAAATATTGATTTTGCAAGTCCTAATATTCAAGCGATGATATTTCTAGGTGGGTACGATTTTTATCTTACGACTAGACAGGTACTGTACAGTAAATACTGCCTGTTTTATAATTAACAATTATACAATAAGTTAATATAAGTAGACGGTTTTCATAAATTTTCTATCGTACGCTACGTTACAAATATCAAGAAACTCTAAAGCAATTGTGAAAAGAGGCGTTTTTTAACCTCTTGAGGCCCACCATACTACAATCCGGTAGATTTTTGTGAGTAGGAATTTGAATCTACCAGCAAGGAAATAAAGTTCAATTACCTTTGCATTTAAATGATATTTTCAATTTTGAAACAAATAAAAATGAACTTTGTACGACTTGAAATAAGGTTTAAATTTAATTGCCTGGATTATATACTTTCTATAGCACACCGGGTCTTACGAGGTAGGTTGATATTTACGCGTACTATTAAATTAAAATACAATTACTTAAATACAGCAGAATACAATACCAGCACTTTTTATTTCCCATCCACTTACAGAAAAGTATGAAAAAGTAAAAAAATAAATAACATGGCTGATGATGAACATGTATGTAACGTATGTAATTAAGCACATGGTGTGTGATTTCAAGCAAATGTATTGTATTTTACTTTGTATCACCATCTATCACCTTCTCCTCTGTGGGAAAAAGTAAAAAGGCAGTAAGTACATAAGGGCTTCATGTCTTATACTGCCTTTTTTCTGTACACAATCGCAATGAATACTCAATATTTTATAACATATATCATCACTGGTATATCTATAAATACAGTTTAACTAAAAATACATCAAATATTAAAAATATTCACGTAATAGATTAGCAAGTGATCGTAGTTAATCAAATTACTTAATGTTTGCTCTTTGAGTAGTTATAGAAAGGATTTCCAACAAGACAAGTAATCTTGAGTAAATATGGCTGTTTCAAGACAATTGTCATTTCCGACATTCCTTTTTTTACTGGGCATCCCATTTAATATATGTTTATTAAATAAGAGAGACTGCGAACGCAATATCATGTCATTCAAACCCAAACAAGAATTACCAATTTTCACCAATTTTTTTCAACTATCAATACATATTCGGTCGCTCTAAATAAAAATAACTTGAAAGATAAATTAAAATACTTTAAAATATTTACTTTAAAGTATTTAACATTTAGCTGAATCATTCAAAGCAAATACGATTTAATTTAACATATCGAGGTTGTGAAGGATAAGAAATAATTAAATTTAAATTAAATTTAAATCAATTTTAAATCTAAACATCTATTTACATCACATAATAAAACCAATGAGTCGAAAAACGCTTTTAAAAGTTATTGTTAGAAATAAACTTTAAAAGTGTTCAAGCATTGTAAGTCGACTGTTAAAATATTTGACGTGTGGATTTTTTCTTTGACTGATATGTTAAATTATGGAACAATAAATTATTCAATAACAAATAGCTGCCCATATCAAATACCTGCCCATATCAAATACCTAACAATATCTATCACATAAAGTCTACTTCTCATTACTCCTAAAAATCTCATTATTTAAAAAAAATGTGTCACTATTTCGAATGCGCATGTATACTTCGTTCGGATAGGTATTTAAAAAAATGTAAACAAAAAAACCACGTAACATTGACATATGACAGTTTGTCAGCCAATAGGAACACAGCACTGATACGTCAAAGCTCGACCAAACAGCTTGGATTGGTTGATGAGCAGAGCCACGTGGTTTGGTTTGTTTACATTTTTTTAAATACCTATCCGAACGAAGTATACGTAAAAGCACTTATTTATTTATCTATTTCTCTAAAAGAAGATACTTTTAAATTACTACTTTCGCAACAACTACCAAAGAAATCATTCTACTAATATGTCAATTTCACCCAACAGAATAAGTTAAAATCAACTATCAAGTTGTCTTAATATTATGTCAGCTCAGTTTTAAATTTCGAACATCCAATATTCACGCTCAAACATAAGAGCATCGATGTTTTTTTACTACGAATGTTTCTATAAATGTCACAAGTTTTCCACGACGAAACCACTACTCTTTATTTCCTTTTATATCGGACCACAGATATTTTTTTATTTTCTTTTTATTGCTTTTCACGTGTCACCAAATACAGGTTGTTTGAAAAAGTTTATTTAGGTATGTCAACCAAATAATGGCTGATTCCCAATGTCCTTTTGCGTTAAAGGCGGATTCACATTGTAAGCCGCAGCTTACACGGCTTGAGGCTAGGGCAGCATCACACGGTTGGTTAGCAACTTCGTGTCAGGGTTGTGGTTGGTGCCATCGCTGCTCGAGATGTCGCTGGTGCTAACCACGGCAGGCTGGGAGAAGTTCTTGCACAGAACCAGTACCTGGGAATAATAGAGACAAGTTAAATAGAAGGCAAGTTTAGGGTGGTGGTAAGGAACAAGAATTTTCGGAATAGGAACATTTTAACGCAGGAGACAAAAATGTCATGTGGATGAAAAATTTTAATCACCCAATTACAACTTTTTGAATTCTATATAGAAACTCCACCATTATTTTGAGGATGCTACTGAAACCCAATAATAAAACCAAACTTTTAACCTTTACACCACCTATACCTGGATGAATGAATTATACTGGGTTAAATTTCGGCGGTCCTGAAATATATTTCTCACAAATTTAAGCAAAACAATACCATGTAAAATATTGCTTATATATTTAGGTAGGCGCTGTGTACAAATACTACCGTCTGACCTACTTTGTAATTGGTAAAAAGTACAATAGCTCTTATTTACTTGACGTTAGTGGTCGAGTTAAAAACGACACGATAACATGTCAACGGCAATATAGTTTTAACGAGTACAACAGAGCCCCTGAATACATTGTGACAGCAACGTACAAAAAGTTGTAAACATTAAATTTTCATTTCCTATTTGGTTAGAACACATAAGACTTGAAAATATTTAACTTTTCACGGGATTGAAATTAACCCTACATCATTCTGTTACTTTGTATGTACTGCCATAATACTAAAGAAGGCGGCTAACTGCATACTAATACTCGAAGTATAAATAAAAAGTATTAGTATTTTGAATGTTATATGATTACCAATAGAGTATAGAGTGCTTCGAATACTACATAACATTGCAACCACCTTCTTTGGTATTACGGCAGGGTAATAAAAGTATATAGTTATGTTATAGTTATTCTTAAATGGTGTACAGTCGTGTTCTTAAATAAGGTGCAAAAGTGTATATACAGGGTGTCTCATTTAATTCGGTCAGTATGGAAAATTCTGAAACTATAAAACATACGAAGATCTGTTCTTAGGAACCATGTCATCGATGTTAATAAGAAGAAAAACTGCATTCATACATTTAAAAAAACCCGTTCTCAGCTCGGGAATCAAACCCCATATTTTTGAAAAAAAAAACTTACACTATTTCTATTTAGATATCGATTGTGTAGGTCTTAAGAGTAGTAAATGGCTCTATGAAACATGATGTCTAAAATGAATAAAATGCATTTTTTTCAAACACTTTAATTTATATTAGTAGGTGTTCGAAGTGACCGCCGTTACAATGTTCAACAAGTTCAGGCATGTACAATTGTCTCTACTACAATAAACACCTACTAATATAAATTAAATTAAAGTATATGAAAATGCATTGCTGCATTTTATTCATTTTAGACATCATGTTTTATAGAGCCATTTAATTTTAAGTACCTACTGCTTAAGACCTACACAATCGATATCTAAATAGAAATAGTGTAAGTTTATTTTTTTCAAAACAATTGGGTTCGATTCCCGAGCTGAGTACAGGTTTTTTTTAAAAGTATAAATGCAGTTTTTCTTTTTATTAAAATCGATGACATGGTTCCTAAGAACAGATCTTCGTATGTCTTATAGTTTCAGAGTTTACCATACTGACCGATTTATATGAGACATCCTGTATATCTGAGATTTTGATTTCAACGCCAACCCAACACCAAGTAACCTACCACAAGTCTAAAGTTTTGTTTTCAAAATGTTTTATTTTTTAAGTTCATAACTTACATAACATTTTTTTTTAGACCTGTAACATATTTTTTGTGAGAAATCCCTATAAAACTTACCTGCATAAACATATAGGTCCGGTTAGTTTTATAATAAATTTAAGAAGTTGAATAGTTTCAGAAGTACACGTAACAACCGCAGTGAATATAGGTTTTATTTTAACCATTTAGAAAAACAAACCTATTCTTACTGTAAATAGTCGCCTAAAATAAACGTTATAGCGATAACGTCAACAGTACGATTAGAATTCAAAACGAGATGGCCAGAAACAAATTGCAACACGGCCCCGGTTCACTTACCGTGTACAACGCACTAAGCACCCCCATGGTCCCGCCAGCCAGTACGTCCCACCAGTGATGCCGGTGGTCGGAGACGCGGGTGAGCGAGCAGACCGCGGCGTAGGCGAGGCACAGCGCCTGCAGCAGTGGAACCGCCAGCACGGAGCGACTATGCCAGCTGAAGGCGCGGCGTTGAAGGTACCACTGGAAGATGTGAGTTGGTTAAGTTTGATGGAGATTATCAAAAGGTAAACAATATTCTTAAAAGTAGTATATATAGGCTGGGCCTGTCTTGGGCGCCCGGTGAGAGAGGTTATGGGCTTGATCAAATTTAAGTTTAAGGATTGGACACATTGAAACAAGATGGTTCACTCGCTACGTAAGTACACATTTTCAAAAAAGTTTTTACTTTTTTATGGTAAGGAGAAGGCACACAAGCATTCAGGCCACCTGACCCGTAAATGTTTAAATTCTCAAGACTAATCTCAAGAATGCAATCCTAAGACCTCAAATGCGTTGGAATGCTTCTATGCTAGTAATTTCACCGGTAGTCTTATCCCCTGGTGACCCATCATTTTATTGAATTTCACTTCATTAAATGTGTCATTCCATCGAATTTTATTTCATCGAATGCTATTTCTGCTGAAACCATAATGATTTTAGGGTATCTTAAACATGTAACCTAACCTAACCTACGTAAATACATTCCAAAATGGTGTGCATCATCAGAAAATAGAGTTCGATGAAATGAAATTCGTTGAAATGATACATTCGATGAAAAAGGTGTTTCGATAATATGATATGACGCTGCTTGACGGTAGATTAATGGACAAGAAGGTGGTAGCGATCCAGACGATTTCTATATAGGGTCCTACCACCACTAAACCAACATTTTAGTAATTCCATTGTAATTGTGTGGTAGAGGTGATTTGAACCAGCATTTCACATTTTCTGTATATGAAAAAAAATACAAAATGTAGACATTGCATCTATTACAGGTTCTGAAAACTTATTTTTTCCATACTTACTGCTAAAAAGAGTCCGCAATAAATAGAGAGAGACGAGTGGCCCGACGGAAAACTTCGGATAGAGTCGATCTGCAGATACCGGGAGTACTTCGTCGACGTGCAATAGTAACTGGATACGAACTCCGACCTGCCAGAACAAGGATCAGTCATGTTTAAGATAGTCGTTAGACCACCGTCCTTAAAGATATAAAGACCGAGAGTCCTTTATAAAGTACATTGCACTTGAGTCCTGAACATTCCACCGCTTGATGAATTATTATCGTTTTTCGCTAGAACAAAGTTGATTTTAGCGGTAAATATTATGTTCTTTGTAAAGTACACTCGGTTTTTTCGCATGAGTTTATTTGCATAGTGTCAGGACTTAAAGTGAGAGTCCATTTAGTTCTTTATAAAGGATGCGGGGATCCAGGAGGCTCGAGACAAATCACTCGTTCCTTTTTCAAACTTGTCTTGTGAAAAATCTTCACATAGGAACAACTTAATCGTCATTACCTGGCTCTAAGCCTGCCCTCATAAACCAATAGGCGATATCTCCAATTTAATAGCTCAATCAGATTCAATCTAATTTTACTAGTAATAAGGTTGTATACACTAATACACTAGTAAACATCTTAGCCTGAATGCAAAATGTGGTTACAGAATTATCAACAAGTTTAGAGTTGTTGGTATTCTGTTGCTCTGCCTACTCCACTCTGGGAATAAAGGCGTGACGTTATGTATGTATGTAAGGTTGTACCTATTTGCTACAGGAGTTCTGAAAGAGTGCCATTTGTCTTAGCAGGGTAGAAATGTGGCTGATAGTCATTTGGAAAGTCGACTTGATACACATCAAGGTTTAAAATTAAATAGAATATTTAAATTATTACTTTTTATCGCTCAAATGCAGCTTCCACCTCGAGCCTGGTTTTACACGGCATTGTATATACATACCCCCCGTGTGGTTGCCGGGTTAGAATAGTGCCACTCTATGTCTTCCCTTGGATGTCGTAAGAGGCGACTAATGGAATAAGGGCTTGTAGTACTGTTAGGCGATGGGCTTGCAACCTGTGACTAATACACTAACTAGTAAACCTCTTAGCCTGTTAGTGCAAAATGTGGTTACAGAAATATCAGTAAGTCTTTAGAGTTGTTGGTATTTCTGTAGCTCTGCCTACCCCACTCTGGGAATGAAGGCGTGATGTTATGTATGTATGTATGTATATACATACAGCGCGGTTACACTTAAAGTGCTGTTCCATTTTTGGATGATACTTTGGTTTGTATGGTTTTCTATGAAGCTGGGCGGCAGCGCGTCACTGTCGCCGCGCTCGCAGCCTTTTTCATAGAAAACCATACAATCCAGTCGTGTCGCCACGGTCGGTCGCGACCGCAAGCTGCATTGCCACCACAAATGGAATACCTATCACCTTTACACTAAAGCGGAAAGGAAAGGTGAACGTCCATCGTACAGTTCCGTGCTTTGTGAAGAGGGGGTAGGTGAAATCAAGTAAAGGACCTGTTGTATTTAGTTGTGTACAAAACTAATATGGAACTTACGTCAAAATCCATGTATCCTGCCGTTTGACCAAAAGTCATTTGGCAAAATTACACTTGACAAACTACGTTTTGCAAAAAAATGTTTCGTCAATTGATCATTTTACTACTAATCATTTTAGAAATGACTTACTTTTCCAAATGATCAACAGTTAAATTTACATTTTATAAATAATTATTTGACGAAATGAGCATTGAGTTATCAGACAAAACTACTATTGGTCTAAAAACGTTTCACATTTACCAAGTGTAGTGTTTGCTAATTGAACAATTGCTAAGGAAGTTTTAAGTAAGTTGATATTTTTGTCGAATGTCTCGTTTGCCAAATGATCATTTGGTGAAACGTTGTTTGTCAAATGACCACTTGTAAATAATTTTTCGGTCAAATTAATATTACTGAACCCAAAATCCAAATATATAATGTCAAACGGCCAATACAGATGTATACTACATACATAAAACAGGTCCTTTAAGCACTTAAGTTTTTCACCTTTAACTTTGGGAGAATTGTTTCATTGGAAAGTGGTTGGTATTAATAAAGAATTTAACCTAAATTTGTTTTTAAACTTATTGGAGATTACAGTTCCCTATGAGCATAACGCTCAAGACCAGACTATTATATATAATACGACAAAAAGTGTGGTGTAATGATAGGGAATGTACACGCAGGACAGCTAAATTTTGCATACGAGTTCACCAACGAACTTTTTGATAGAATTAAACTGCTGATCTAATTCCGTATCAACATCTGGTCATATCTCTGCATCAGCAGGTCAGAGAGCGGCCATTATCAAAATTGCAACATAAAGGGCTACATATTTAGGTTACTACGTCAATGTTACAGTATTCTCTGATCATGACGCACTCGGTGCGTCGTAAATATTTCTACACTGGAAATTTACCTGATGTGCTAAAGATTTAAATAACTTCATAGTATATTGTAAGTAAGGTTTTACTTACATCAAACATTTTAAACAATACTCCGTGAAAAAATAGCTTCTTGTAATTTTGCGACTGTTTTACTTCACAAATTTGTGATAGGTAGGCACCTAAATTATAATCAGACGCCATATCAAAATTGCTTTTCTCCTGAACTAAAAGTGGCAATGAAAATCTAGACATTTTGAAAGATATTTTTTTGGGTTGCAATAAGTATCTGCTTATATTTCTACTCTGTTTAGATTTTCTTTCATCGATTTCCAACATTGGCTAGAAACAACTAGGATTAAGCACTTGTACGATTCGAAGATGGTAAGATTAAACAACGTCCCGTTTACACGTACGGCTAAATAATTCGAAACAGCACTAGACCAAGCATACTTCCTTGTGGGACACCGTGAGCACAGACAGCAATGTAACGCGTGTTGTGATGAATTCAGATATTCTGTGTATATATTATTATATTTACAAATCAAGACGCTTTAGAATTGATGCCTGTCTGATTGATTCACTGGATGTTTGAGAATTAAGACCATGTGAAATGCTTTCTACAGGTCAAAAAAAAACTTTTGTCAATGTTCATTGAGTACTTACGTCTTTTTAAGTTGGATAGAAAGGAGAGTTGTTATGTATTTGAAAAAATTGTCTGATTGTCTGTGTGTCTGTTTTCGCCTAGTTTGACGTGAAGAACCGTGAACAATGCATTTTTTTGACAAAATTTTCATAAGTATTTAGGAGGTGGTTCCTAGTCAAGATTCATGAAAATCTGTTGGCTGAAGTAATATATACGTTCTAGGTCAAAAAGGTGTTTTGCGTTAATCTTAAATTGTATCTAGTCTTACCCTGTGCAGGTTTTTGCTTTGTCAGGGTCGCACAAGTCAAAGAACGTCGGCCGGGGAGAGCCAACCACGCACTTGATCACCTCGAGGATGATGAGGTTGAACACCGCTCCGTAGATATAGTCCTTATAAATGAGAGCAGCGGTCTTTGCACTAGTGCATAGTCTGTTCTTCTTTATGGAGTATTCATCTTGTCTGTAGAGTGAAGTTTCCACCGCGCAGAGCTGTGAACAAAGGTGGCTACAATTATGTAACTATTACTATGTAATATTAAGAAATAAGGTATGGGGGTAGTAAACAGGGCTTCAGACACATTAACAGTACATAATGTTAATTAAGAATTCTGTTATTAATGTTATTATTTTATCCATTTGTTTTTATATTAATTATTGTAGTATCACCAACTATATTACCATGTTTAGGTAAGTGAATTAATTATGGTCAATTCTTGTAAACATAATTTGTTGTTTTGCATTAATTATGATGATATAAATATTAAAGTCCGTCATGGTTTCAAGAACTCCGGTACCTTAATAACCTTTGTTTTTAAGTGCATATGAATTTATTCAAAGTATTTCCCGTTAATTTATGAGAAACATTTTGGGCGCATTGTAGGGGCTCTATGTAGGTAAGTAAAGATGCTTCTTTAAAAAGGTTCATGTATGTAGACGTCTTTGGAACAAAAATTATGAAATTATATAATCAAAAATATATGTGTCAGTAAAATGTGCTAAATACGGACTGACTTAAATAATATTCCGGGATTTCAGTGGTACACGATCAAAGTTTAACATTGCGTGTGCAAATGTTGGTATGAGATCTTTTCAGTAAGCAGGATTTAAAATCTTAGACAGTTCGAAACCTTTTACGAATCAAACACATAGCGATTTTTTCAAGCGCAGTGACGATGGCATCCTTTTTGTATACTAAAAATATATTTATTTCAACGCCATTACTAAACAATTGCAGTGAATAATGGAATTACACATTTGCGTATTTTCGCATCCATAGCGGAAAATTTGCGTCATTCGCGACAACATTATTGTCTATTTAAATACCGTCATTTGCTCTAAATTAAGGTTATTATACTTAATCTTTTTGACACATTTGTAAAGAAGTAATTTGTGGTGATCATCAAAAATAATTGCGCAAAAATATTTCTTTTCATTCGCAATATTAGAACTACAGTTATGGAGCGGATTATTCACTGCCAATGGGCTCTATTTGGAGTTAATTTTGCATGATAATGATTGAGCTGGGCCTGGGTTCAGCTGATTTGAAAAGCTGTTTATTCTTTTAGAATTTTAACAAGTAGTTATGACGAAGCTCACTTTTGTATTGCCGTAAGATCCTTAATCTTACTAGGTACATACTAATTAGGTTTAATTGTTTCTTTTTCCAACCAAAACCAAAATAAAAAAAACATAGTTGCAAAGAACTGAAATCAAATTTAGTTCTAATTTGGGCAGACTTAATTTTAGTATCATTATCGGAGGTGCAATTTGGTAGTTGGACGTTCTCAGGCATGGGTAAAAATATGCCATGTCGATACTTTTTCTCTAACATACTGATGGTCTTAGACAAAATTTAAACCTGATTATTTTGTTTATTTCATGCACTGGCCTGCACCTCGATTTAGACATTTAACATTAAAAAAAGTTAAATTATAACTTTGAACAATTGTGCAATAGCAACCATAGTTTGTTCGACTGATAGCGGATCGTGCTTCTGATGACATTGATTATCATGGAATATCGAACTAATTGTAAAGAAAAACTATGAGTATCGACATCTACATCATAAATATTTTTACCCATGCCTAAGAACGTCAAGCTATCAAATTACACCTCCGACAATGGGTCTAGATATCACTTCATCCATAACTTAAGAGTTATGCTCTTGTCGATGGAGTGCTCGCCATTCCTCTCTATTAATTGCTAGGTTCTTGACATCTTGATACGACACGATCTCATCTTTCTCTTTCACTTGTTGAAAGTTACTTCGTCTGGGTCGTCCTCTGCCTCTTTTGCGTTCATTTTTTCCCTCTATGATATTTTTCATGAAATTATTGTGTCCTATAATCTTCCCTCTTCTGTTTTCTATGGTCTGTAACAGGCATGTCTTATCTTTTACAATATTACGAACTTCCTCATTTGTTTTCTTCTCCTTTCAACTCTCTCTCTTCTCTTTGTTTTCTCTCTCGTTCTTTTTGTGTTAGTGTCTACATCTCACACCCATATAAAGCTATTGATATACTTGTACTAAATTCAACTATTTTCAGTTGAATACGTTATTGCGGCAAGGTACTAAAATAAAGAGATTTTTTCTATCTTCTCTACTTTTTTTAAAGTCACACACTATTCTTCTCTTCTTTAGACTAAACTTTTTTATTGATAAAAAGAATACTCACTATAACGAAAGGGACAATGATTGTCACAGCGCCGACGAGCGAGAGGGAGAACGTGTCGCCCACGTGAGGGAAAGAGAGGGCGGGGTCGTTGCAGATGAAGCCACTGCGCCGACTCGGAAGGGCTCCGATTTCGAGCAGGATGCATACTGCTGCCACTGTGAACAAGAGAGACAAAAGATAAGTCTTTCTTATGTACAACTGGTACCAAACATATATAATAAGTTACCGGAACATATTAAAAGAAAATCTGACATGTCAGAGTTCCAAAAACTATTATTGCATGTCAAGAGCAATATGGTTTTACCCCTGGACTATAATCCCTAAACTGTTATTTAGGTTGAAAATGTATTTGCAGTCTTAAGATTGCAGTCTTTAAATTACTTTTACCATATTTTTTTTTTATATAAATGCAAGTGTGCTTGTTCACCCTCTGAACAAAAAGTAAATATATCCACCGACTATAAATTAAATTCAAAAATGACAAAAAACAAAACTCATCAAAAATGTACATTTTTCATATAAGAATCCTACTTAATTTTATTCCAGTCGGTTTTTATAAAGTTGGCAAGCTATTTGGCTCATCGTTAAGATTAACTTAGGCTCTCGCCAATCTCTAACTTCATGGCCACACAAATAATTCATAGGGTAAATATCACATAATATTATAAAAGTGTAAGTTTGTACGGATGTTCGATTTTATTAATACTTTATAACCAGCTCCAGATTTAGATGCAATTTTATGTAAACTGGTAGATGACAGATGACAATACGTCATGATCATGAATTATTAAGGGTAACTCATCACTTCATCGAATTTCATTTCTTTTTGTGCTGAAACCATAATGTTTTCAGGGTATCTTAAACATTAATTACGTAGGTTCCCTTAGGTTCAGTTAGATGTTTAAGATACTCTGAAAATATTACGGTTTCAGCAGAAAATAGCGTTCGATGAACTGATACATTCGATGAACAGTATATCGATGAAATGAAAGACACCCATTATTAAGACACTTACTTTTTATCCGAGAAAAGACATATTTAACGTTGGAGTATCGATTGAAAGGGGTTGTACGCATACGAAGTCGCGGGGAAACGCTATCATTATAAAGAATCTTCAAAAATGCACTTTCTAGCTAGGAATATGTAAATAAACACTTTATTGTACAAAAAATTTAACAATAAAATTAATAAAAAAATATATGAACTTATAGCTTTAAAGAATATTTTAAAATAACCCTTAAAGGACTGAGAAAAGTGAAAGGTTCTGCATCGAGTAGGCAAGTGTACAATTTTTTTAAAGGCAAATAGCATAAAACTTAAACTAACTTTAGAAACAAATACATTCAAATATGTATACAAAGAGATGCGGAAATATGTATAATGTGTATAGGTGCTCTACACACGTGGAATGTATCGAGAAATGTATTGATTGCTTGGAATCTATAATGTATGAATGTAGAGAGCTCACGACTTCGTAAGTATTTGAAGTATTTTGTCAATGGTATGCGGGGCAGTCGAAGAGAGATTAATCTAAATAAATATATTACATAAAAAACTAGCTGTTGTCAGTTACTCTGTGCGCGTAGAATTCGTTTATTGGTATTAAAAGTCAAAAACCCCGTATTGCCGGGTTAGAATAGTGCCACTCCATGTCTTCCCGTGGATGTCGTAAGAGGTGACTAAGGGAATAAGGGCATGTAAGGGCCCTAGTTCGTAGTAAACTTGAAGCGGCGGAGACTACTTATACCTTGCTTTTGGAAAAAGTGCAAAAAGCCTTTCTCAGGTTTACATACAAAAACTTGTACGAATATTATCCATTCCTCTTGGGTCTCTCGGCCTTAACTCTCTGGAGGTAAGACGCAACTGCAATCTGTTGGTAACGGCCTGTGGTGTACTGCGAGGCGATTCCGACTGTTCCGATATAGTAGCACAATTGGTAAAACTGAAAATTGCCTCAGATCGCGACATCACAACCTCCTCGCGACACCTAGGACGCGGACTGTTGCCCACCGGGACTCTCCCTCTGTTCGGACTCTTGCGGGCCTTAACTCGCTCTTTTTATCACACCTAATGCTTTTGATGTATGTGCAAGTCGATGGTCTAATGTGTGTTTTCTGTGTCTTAGTTTCTGTGAGAGAATGGATGGAAGTGTACATTTTTAACGAAAACTGTTACTGTGTGTCTGTTGTATTATAGTATTAAGTTTCTCAGTGCAGTAATGCTGCGAAATTTTTGTTTGAATAAATAAATAAATGTATGTTAGGCGATGGGCTTGCAACCTGTCATTAATAATATCTTAGCCTGATTGTGCAAAATGTGGTTACAGAATTATAGACAAGACTTTTTGGAGTTGTTGGTATTTCTGAAACTCTGCCACTCTGGGAATAAAGCCGTGACATTATCAATGTATGTGTAAAAATGACATAAAAAAGAAAATGGATGATATGTCGTGATTAAAAACTCTCAGTATTCCCTAGGGAAATATCAATTAAGCCATAGATACCAAATTTCGGGAAAACGCTTCAGCGGTTTATTTGTAAAAGTGTAACAAACGGACAATCAAACAAACTTTGTTGTTTAATTTATGCTTGATCTCTATGACGGCATTTTAACTAAAAAAATTAAACCCCAAACACCCTTTTTATGTGATGTTTAGGGTTTCGTACCTAAATAGGAAAAAAAGGAACCCTTACGATCACTTTGTTGTCCGTCCGTCCGTCCGTCTGTCTGTCAAGCCCTCGGAAACGCGTGGAGGTATTGATTTGAAATTAAAACCATATACTCAGATCTTTAGGCCCTTGAAGCTGTAAAAAAATCAAACTTCCAAGTTAACGTAAAAAAAAGATTTTTTTATTTGCAGTTGGTAAACTAATCGCGACCTATGTCGATGTATGTAGACAACAGTTTTTGAACGGCAAAGTCAAGTTGGTTCCTAAATACAATTTTACATTCTTATAAGTTTGTACGGAACCCTCGGTGCGCGAGTCCGACTCGCACTTGACCGGCTTTTTTATGAACAGAACGCCTCTATCAGTACCTATGATAAACATTTCTAAGAAGCAACTTTGATGCTGTTGTTACTTTTAACTTTAATAAACAAAACAGACTCCCTCTTAAGTGACGAAAGACAACAAACTTAGAGTTATTTAGATAATCGCTTAATGAAAGACGAAGTATATTTATACGTATGTAAAGCCTGAAAAGATTCTATATGGCCCTATTTCAATACAAAATTGTATTTAAATAAGGCCAAATAAGTTAAGGAGAAGGCACAAGAGCACTCAGGCCACCTGATGGTAAGAGGAATCTGAGACCCATAGACATTTGAATTCTCAAGACTATAATCCTAAGCCCTCAAATGCGTTGCCAACCCTGAGGAAGATGGAATACCTCTATGCTAGAAATTTCACCGGTTGTCTTATCCCCACACCGGAACACAACAACGCGAACACTGTTGCTTGGCGGGTGGTTGATAAGATGGTGGAAGCGATCCAGATAAAAAAATACTTCATTGTACAAAAGGAAAATAACTAACAACAAAATAGAAAGAACCACAAATGGAACATAAACTACCTAAATATGTCAAATACAAACGTAGAACCTACATCTTAATATTTGGTCACTTTTGGACCCACTTTTTGTCTGTAATTACAAACATTTCAGGATTTTTATAAAACTAACCTAACCTAACCTATAGGGTTCTACACGATGGTCCTGAAATAAATCCAGAATCATTTACAGTTTCGGAACGCGGGTTGTCAAATGATATGTTTGTGAAATGAATGAATCATTTGTTATGAAATGATAGGATCCCGATATTGAGATTCAGATATTAATGTATAAATTCAACAAAAAATTGGCCAGTTGCAATTTTTTACAAAATTTAAAATCCCATCCCAGAAAATATTAAAGTGGAATGCTCATATTTTATACCAGCTGTGAAACGTATTTTTATAGGTTTCTTGTACTAAAAAGATTTCACCCTGATGAGTCAGGGTGTAAAGGATGTAAAAATTACTCATAATAATGATATGCTCTGAATATCGTGAATTTTGCAACGTCCTCCGAAATATAACCGCGTCATTTAAAGGCGGATCTAAATCATTCGGAGTGGTAATAATGATATCTTAATTTTGTAACATTTAATATTGTCCGTAAAAAATGCATAAAAACTGTGACAACAACAGAATGAAAAGGTAATATAGCTTACTTTCTTAGTGGAAGTACACACTTTATTTTTTCAAGAGAATATTTTAAACATAAATCTGTAGTTTAAAAAATTTCAAACTACCCTTTCCTTATAAACACTTGAATCACTTGATCAACCCATTGAAGTTAAAGGAGGTCATGCCATATTTTTTCTACTTTAAACTTCTAACATTACAGCCCTTAACGGTATCGTAATGACAATAGCAGTTTTGGAATGAGCGTTGCCATGGGAATAACAGTTCTGTTGTTACCATTACAGCATTGGAGCTCGGTATTAGACCTTCGCTATGTCTCGAGTTATAATTTCAGCACTCGAACCATAAGAGGCTTATTATGTCACAGTTGCATAATATATGGTTATATGGTTTAAATAATTAACTGAGTTTATGAATGCCTTGATTAACACTTGAGTATGGTACACATTTTTTTTTAATACCTTTGGAATTAAATTAAAATATTGACTGTCATAAAATCACAAAAGCTGTGCAACACGAAGCCAAATACTAAACAATGTGTTGAATATACATACACAATAATAGTACTAGATAAAAGTACAAGGTAAGATAAAACCACTACCTATTGTATAAGGTCATGGTTTCAAAGAAATCAATAAAAAGCCTTATAATAAAATAAAACCCTTCGAAAGTGAACGTTGGTCATAAATTTAGAGTCGATAAGAACGGCGATAAATACGGTACTCTTTAGATGGGTATCTTGTGATGATTTGTTTTATGGTGTGTTGGTATTAATTTTGTTACTCATTGTTAAATTTATTTATGACTGTTTCGAAGTAATAATTAACATTACAAACCATTAAATTAACACTTGATTTGAACCGTCAACTGTACCTTTAAAAATAAAATAGGTACCATCAGCAACACAGTTAACTGACCAGTTGTGAAGCTTCATTACAAACAGACTCACTAGGTGTTAGTTTATAACAGACTTCAAAAAAAGGAGGAGATTATACGTTGTATGTATATTGGATGCTGTTTGCGTCTAACTAAAAGTTTTATTAAAAAATGAACTTGTTTTCCGTGTGGTTGCCGGGTTAGAATAGTGCCACTCCATGTCTTTCCGTGGATGTCGTAAGAGGCGACTAAGGGAATAAGGGCTTGTACCTAGTACTGTTAGGCGATGGGCTTGCAACCTGTCACTAATAGACTGGTAAACATCTTAGCCTGAAAGTACAAAATGTGGTACAGAATTATCAACAAGTTTTTTAGAGTTGTTGGTAATTCTGTAGCTCTGCCTACCCCAATCTGGGAATAAAGGCGTGACTTTATGTATGTATGTATGAACTTCTTTTGCTAACAATTTTCTACAAGACATCAATTTTATTGTTAATAATCTCGGACCTCAAATTTAGACAACTTTGTACCAATGCAATGTTTAACTAATTATGATGTGTGTAATTATAATCAATATATCACTAAGGGCCTGTTTCACAATCGACAAGTAAATTTATCTGTCAAATAAAGATTAGTTATCGTATGGACTTATAAAATGTTATATTCTTCTGAATAAATCGAGTTCTTTGAGCTTACTCTATAATAACAAAACACATCAAAACAAATAACATAGGTAATTGAAATACATCAATAGGAAGAACGCGTCTTAATGCGTGGGTGTCCACAGGAAGCAGAATCCCATAAAACGTCTTGATCATAATCAGTATGATCACGAAATAAAATAAAATTACCGCTGAATATTGTTAAATCCGTCCGTGGGTCGAAACGACCCTATAAACTTGAACTTGTTCGTTTTAGTTTTACATAACGACCGGGTATGTTAACACTGCTGTCACTTGAGTAAACTTGTTACTTTGTTGCTTAACTACTAACTGTGTTACTTCTTTAAGCGTTTGTATTTGTTCCAGCAATTGGCAGTTTTATTCTGCGTTAGAGAACGCCTGCGACTTCGTTAGCGTAGGATTAGTTTCGCGCTTCTTTCCTTATTTTAACCCCTTAGGGGATGAATATCAAAAAATCCCTTCTTATTGCACCCTTAGGATATCCAAGGAATATTCCCTCCAAATTTCAAGTCCCTTGGTCCAGTAGCTTCGGCTGTGCGTTTGTCTGTTAGTCACTCAGTCACGGTACTGTTTTATATAATTTTAAAGATAGATTGATGGATGGCGTCAAAAAATAGCACCATTTGAAATTTTGTCATGAAGCACTTATAAACCTCATTTCATCCAAGGTAAGGTGTGAGGCCTCTAATGAAAATAAAAAAGTGCAATTTTTTTGACGCTGTAGTAACAAAAGTTTATGATTTTGACCGAATATATAGTTTCCCATTTCATTTTCTAAACCGCTTTTTTCCAAAACTGTAAATATTTTAGGATTTCTGAGAAACTAACCAACCCTAACCTGTAGGGTTCTACACGATGGTCCAGATAGATATCCAGAAAATTTTACAGTTACAGAAAAAAGCGGTTTGGCAAATGAAAAGGTTGGGATCCTGTCTTTTGGCCAAAATTAGTTTTGGCCAAAATACAGGATCCCAGAGAGATATTATATTCGCGTGGATTCCGCAATAACCGAAGTCTACTCTATAGGATCCTCGCGGGCTATTATAATAATTAACCTACTCCAAAATGCAAAAAATCCAAATAGCTCTTTTACACGTTGGTAATAAAAAGTGAATCTACTATCGCTTCGAACAAGACCATCATTGCGGAGAGGAAGCGCCGCAAGAAACTCCAATGGTAGGAACTGTGTAAGTACGGTCAAGGACTTTAATTGTTTTGCCACTATGGAACCCTGTCATAACGATAGCGTTAATCAATAATGTTAGCTTTCTTTCATAGTCATTATGAAAGGGTTCCATAGTGGCATAACAATTAAAGTCCTTGACTGCATTTCCTTCCTAAAATCTCAAACGTTTCGTAATCTGAGCATGTGATTTTAATTAGGTTCGCCTAGTTTTCAAATTAAGTGATTCAAGCAAGGCTTTGCTGAATAATAATTATGTATTAAAATTATGGGCATGCAAGGGAAAGTGATTCGATGGTTGTTAGGCTGTAACGTTTGACATACAGGATACTGAGAATATTAAGTAGTTGAATAAACTAGCCTACAAAACAAGTGACTTCATACTATTTTCAAAGGCGATTTTTTTTCTGCTTCTCATTAAGAGGACTGTGAAGCGACGCTCAAATCGAATAACTGTCAAAAATCCAAAATGGATACGTTGTATGCTTGATCATAATATTGTACGGTGGTAAACACGAAGACACTGTTAACTGACCACCCGTAGACTTTAATACGTTGCGATAAGGTTTATGTTCGTTTGTAAATGTACAATAAACAGTGTCTTCGACTGTACTGCACTCTTCATGTGCAAGTCCGACTCGCAGAGAGCATGCATGAAAATCAGAAATGAGTTTCATTGATACGATTTAGGAGAAAATATATGGAAATGCATATACAACGCCATAGACTAAGTTTTGACCCGTTAGATTTTATATAGAATCAGAACTTGTTAAAATTTTAAAAGTTCTTTTAATGTTTACATGTCATTGTTTTTTTCGGGATCCTCATTTTATTAACGTAATAATTTTAATTCAACGAACAAACATAAACTTAGCAATTTACGAAATAAATGCAAATATCTTTATACATACATACATAACGCCACGCCTTTACTCCCAGAGTGGGGTAGGCAGAGCAACAGAATACCAACAACACTAAACTTGTTGATAATTCTGTTACCACATTTTGCATAGTCAGGCTAAGATGTTTACCAGTGTAGGTATTAGTACTACAAGCCTTATACCCTTAGTCGCCTCTCACGACATCCACGGGAAGACATGGAGTGGCACTATTCTAACCCGGCAACCACACGGGGGAGATATAAGATATATCTTTATAAGGTCCTTATATTTTATACATGGAACAACAGCTGTGACGTCATTCCTGTCGTCGATTTTGTATAAAGTGTTTTTGCAGGGGGTTTGAACTACGACCTTTTAAACTTCATATGATAGAAAACAAATACTCGACAATTATTTCGCAAATAGGTACCGTTATACCTCTCTTTCATAGCACTTTCCAGAAAGCGTAAAAAATATGCATGCTATATTGGCTATTTTATTTGTTAGCGTCAGAGTATCAAACTAGACCTCTCTTTACAATATCTCAACAAAACATTATATAAGTTGTAAGGTATTAATGAAATATCTTACAACTTGCAACCTATCTCTCCCGTTCTCCCACGACTCGTAATTACGTAGTGCAGTTAAGATGCATCTCAGACAATAACAGCTTACACTGTGATGGCGTCGATAGAGAAAGCGGACGATGACTGATAGGGTGTACAGTCCGCTTCGAAACTGACAAGGTATTATGCGTAGGACTAAAGATTATAATGTTCGTTTAGTTTTCGAATTTGTAAGAGCTAGGTATGACAGTTTTTGTCAGATTACTCAAGGTGTTTTGATAAAAATAATAATATTGTTGATAAGAATACTTATACATAAATGTCACGGGACAATGACACACAAATTGACATAGTCCCAAGCTCTAGGCTTGTACAGTCAAGGTTATAAATATGTATACACTTTAGTACCTTGTCTATTTAACGTCATGTTTAAAGTACTAAAGTGTATACATATTTATGACCTTGACTGTACCTACTATGGATACTAGACAACAATAAACATATTCTAGAGAAAAACATAGAAAATATCCAAGATTCAGTGTCGTCAAATATAATCTCTTCAATATTAATAATTCGCGATAGAATTATTGAGACTAAAGTATTAAGTAGGCGGCTTAAGCCATATAGAGTTGTTATCGTTTGTTGTGGAATTACAAAAGCTATTTAAAAACCCCGGACTTGGTATTTTACTTAGTTTATAAAAGAACTCTGATAAGAATAAACAATTAAAAAACATAAGCCTTGTAAAAAAAACCTTAACTAACTCTAACCAATTTTATAAGTTTTTTTTTATGTTATGGAGAAGGCACACGAGTAGGTACTCAGGCCACCTGATGGTAAGTGAAATCTGAGACCCATAGACAATTCTCAAGACTGCACAGGGTCCTACCAGCACAAAAGTTACAATCTGTGCCTCTCTTCTAATGGGTTAGCCATAGGTATTGTCTTTGACATGTTATCCTATCGTTTAAACTCAGCCTCTATTTTTGTCAATTTAAATAAGAGCTATGAAAACATGTCAAAAGCAATATGGTTATGCCGAGAAGAATAGAGCCCTATGTCAGGGGTTTCAATCCTTGAACATTATTTTATGGTAAGAATATCTAGAATATTCGAAACTCAAGGCCAACGGCCATTTAAAGAACATGTAAATAAATACACTCTAAAAAGAACCACGAAACTTTACCCCGCAGGTTTAACTTTATCAATAAGTTTAATGAATAACAAAAGAGTAATTTTGCGATTATTAGTTCCACATAAGATTTATTTTATTTTATTTATTTGGGGCATCAACAGCGATACATGTTATAGAAACCTATGAAACATATGATACAAAACAGTAAGCCAATAAAAGATGTCCACAAAAATACAGTGATGTGAATACAACATAAGCAACAATATTAACAACTTGAAAACATTAGCAAAAAGAAAGAGAACAACTTAACACAAGAATAATGTTCGTTAGCTCCGAGAGTGCGTGTATGTGTAAGATTATCACGCTAAAAAGTTTACAAAATGACGTAAAGATAGATAGATTAGAAACAATTATTTTTTTAAACTTTAACGCTTTATACATTACGTCACACGCATATTACAAAAATACATGAAGCACCGCCGTAAAAAAAAACTATTTCAAAAAAATCGTTCTTAATGCACTTTACCTATCCACGCAGCAAAAATTAAAGTTTTAGTATTCTCAAAAACTATTCATGAATTTAAATGTCCCTCGACTACTAGAGCATATTTCAATTCAGATTCACAAAGCGTTCCCCAAACATGATATATTATTAAACGTCTGAATCAGACCGGAAATCCCATCGACCCCCGCAACAGGCAAACACACAAAAGATAAAAACAATGCACCTGTGCCGGAAGTGGAAGCTATCGGATTGACAGGAAACAGTTTTTGCACTGTTTAGTATACAAAACGCAACCGCTACCTTAATGATAGTCAGTTTGCTGGATAAAGCACATTCGGGTCTCGGTTAAGTCAAAAATGCCTGAGTATCTCATTTTTGCGGAAACTTTCTAACTCGAACTGTTGGATAAATTTAATAGTGTCTGGTTTTTAAAGTAACTTGTCACTTTTATGCACGAGAGCATAAATAGTGTATTGTTGCATAGGGTAGAAAGTACGTAATTTATCGTCGAGTGTACAAGTACCTTAATTGCCCTCTCTGCCGAGGTAGACATAGTGCTTCAACTACTGCGAGGAAATAAAACATTTTTAGCCAAGCCAAGCAGACAAGAATATTTTCATTTTGTTTGAAAGGGTTTCATACACACTCTTAAAAACAAAAGTTGTCTCTTCTGTGGTCAATAGTTGAGAGCTTGTGTGCATATAAGTTATGTTTTTATGTGATATATGGTAGGTCTAAAGCAGTTCTGACGGCGTTTTTGCGGGTATGGGCTAAGCCAGAAAATTAGGCCTTAAAAAAGTTAAATTTCGGTGTGTTCACAGGAAAGACGGTAACCTAAATCTGTGTATAACCCGAAAACGGTCTGCCATAAAAGTGATGTTATCTGACCCTAAACCTTTTGGCCTGGTTGATATTTCCGAACAGTGATGAGAAAAAGCCTTTTTGGATCGTTTACTTAAAACTACCACAAAGAAGAATAGAAGAATACGACAAGTAATAATTCTCCCTCCAAAAGCAAAAGCACCTCTTGCATGTAATAGTTGCGTGAACTTTCAAATAAACAATGTCGAACGGTCTATACAGATGTACTATTACAACTAAATACAACAGGTCATTTACTTAAGTTTTTCACCCATCACACGAGTAGTATGAAGCCCTTATGTAGGTATCATACTGCCTTTTTGCTTATTGCTGCTATATAGCACGTATACGTGCTTCAGGTAATAACGCTGTGGTCTTATTCCAATTGTGGTCGCAGCAAGCCTACAGGTGAGAGACCGCAAAAACTCATATTACTGGAATATTTCATTACAGACGTCATTTAGGTCGAGACAAATCATAGTCATAGAAATACTAAACGGTGAAATCGTAATCATACTGATATGTGCAATGACACAGAGTTTATGGAAGTGGACCATTAGTTGTATGGTGGCACTTAAGAGGACTGTGAAGCAAAAAAAATCATACAAAATGCGATAACGTTTTTTTCCCTTTAAACGTTGTCCGATTTTTACGATTTTTGAATATGTTATAGATATTATAGAAAACTATATCTGTAAGTTTTTCTCCAAGAAAATATTTATTAGAAAAAAAAAAACAAAAGCGGAAACGTACAGACTTAGTTTTCCATAATATTTACGACAGGTTTAGGGGGTGAGAAACGTTATCGCCTGGAGCTAAATTTGTATGGATTATTTTTGACAGCTACGTGATTTAAGCATCACTTCACAATCCTCTTAACGCATAAATCTTGGTAATAAGTCCTCCAAAACTATTTTTTAACGACACAGAACCAACCAGTGGAGCTAGACGAGTTGCATTCGACAATCGTTAGCGATTATGTTTCGATTGATAAATGTATGGAATTGACGTAAGCCACCGAGATAGTAACGTGACACTTACGTCAATTCCATATATTTTTCAATCGAAACATAATCGCTAACAATTGTCAAATGCATCTTGTCTAGCACCACAGGTTACGATACCCGCTAGAGATTCTAGTTCTCTGTCCCTCTCACTTTACAATGATACTGTGAGGGACAGAGCATTTGATACGCTAGCGAGTACGGTAATTCATGGTAAGAGTACAGTCAACTGGGTCTAAACTTGACGAATCTACTATTAACCATTGAAGAGTTCCCATGATGACCCCATCATCATATAAATGAATAAGAATTATGCAATATTTCAAGTCAACCCGATGATTAGAAGTACCTATTCGACTTCCAAGATTTTATAACAATGGTTGTTAATTACAAGTGAAGATATTTAAAAAGTGGTTGTACACTGTTTTATGATCGTAGAAGATTGTTTCATAGAACGTATCACGTCACCGAATTTTCATTTTTTTTAAGTTAATTTCTGCTGAAACCTTATCGTTATTAGTTTTTTTTGGTAGTTACAGGTCTAGCCTAACCTAAACTACGTAACCCATGCTTAAGATAATCTGAAAACAATAAGGTTTCAGCAGAAATTAGCTTTCTATGCAATGAAAATTCTGCGAAGTAATACGGTCTATGAAACAATTTTCTATAAAATAGGAGGACACCTTTAAAAGTGTTAAAAAACGTTTGATGCAGTGACAGAAATTCCAGTAATTCAAAAGGAAACCCTACCTTAGGCACAGTATGACAATTTAATTAATTACACTGTGCCTTAGATGACAACAATTGGGTAAAAAATAATAATAAATATATTAACGCCAGTATAAAGGAGTCCTAAGAACTATCATGGCTCTCTTAATTGGCATTGTATTGAATGACAAAATATTCTTTAGTTATTTTAATCCCACAGTCACAGGTAGGCGTAAGCCCTTTCCAATTATGCAATCTTTGCATAACCAGTCATGCAATATGAAAAATATCTGCAATCAACGCTAATGAGTAGCATTAGGCCAATAAATTATTATAATTTAAGCTGTAGAAATAAAACAATATAATGTTAACAATGTATTTCGAAAGCGATTTGTTAACATGCGTAATTCCAGCGTAATTTATTAGTTTGAATAACTACAATAAACTAACAAAAAAGCATAAGACTGCTTCTTATGCGGTTCTTAGCTACTAAATAGAATAAAGATGCCAGTGATAATGACAACCTAAAAATAGAGTTTTAACGAAAACTGTCTTGATTCTCGAATCTAGTGAGAAACCACGCAAATAGATAAACGACTGCAGATATCCTCGCCATAGGTACAATCAACAACAACTATTGAAGCAAAATCCAGGTCGGAGAGCTAATAAATATTTTTAACACATTATTTTCCGTAACTTGATAGGTACTGTCATTATGGCTACGTTGACCGTTAATAAATCTCGAGACCTGGATGGTCACGAACGGAATGCGGTGTAAACCCAATGTAAGATAATTTGCTAGGTAATAATAATCGTACCTTATAACTAGTTAAAATAAACAAACTAACGTTTAACGTGCAATTTTTCATGGCTAATTCATGATGAGTTTTGCTAATTACCGTATCTGACGTGTTGTTTTAATTTACACATTACAAATTCTTACTTACAATAACTTTAAAAGAATAGACTCTAATGCTATGTTTTTTAAACCCTTGGAATACACATTTGTAAAATTGTTGCTTAGTTTGCTGATATTAATTTTTGAACTGACGTACGTAGCGATGACTGGATTTGAAAATGTTTGACTATTTGTTGAACAGAGATTGACAGATCTTCCGTCTTTACAATCAGACGACTGCTAAATTCCAATACTTGTCATCTTATCTTTGATGCCTCGTAAGCCGGACTTGGAGAGGTATTATAGCGACTTATTCATCTTCTTTTCAATACTTCTTTGGTTAAAATCTTATAATAACATGTGAATGATAGAGTCGGTTCATTTACCAATTGGCTATTCAAATAATTTGTATCTAAGTCTTCAAAGCGAATGACCAAATTCGTAGATACCTAATTCTTACAGCACAACATAGCATAAGACTTTTGGAATAGTTATGTGGGCTAATCAGAAAGGGCTAGAAAGAAAGAGCAGTTACTTCTCTCAACCTAATCCCGTTTACTACTTCAAAATAATCGCTGTCAAACCAAATCGGCTAATCACGAGATTAAAAAGCCCTTAACGGCTCTTAGCATATTAACAAGTCTTGTGACCCGGATTTGTCTAATTTAGTGGTCAATTTTCACCTACGGCTTACGAAAAATTATACGTATAATGTGTGTATGATAATTTGTTTGTTCGTGTGATTGGTGATAGAGGAAGTGAAATAAAGTAACCGTTAACGGATGCATTGAAGTGATAAAACCAAGTGTGATCAAGTGTACAACATATATTGAGCTTAATTAATATAGAAACATACAGTCATATGGAAATACAACTCTCTGTTACTGATCTGTGCAAAGAGTGGTTATTAACGTTTTTTAGGGTTCCATGCCCGAACCCAACTGGACCCTATTAATATGCCTAAGCTGTCCGTCCGTCCGTCCTAACTTAAAAGAGATGTATCTTTTGAAACGTAATACATAGCAGGGGGTTTTTGTAGAATATATGTCTTATTACGGCGGATTTATAAACATACTTTTTTAAAGAAAGTGAAGTACTAAATGGGGTCCCATACAAGATTTTTTTTCAATGTTTTTTTTATTGTAATGACGGAAAAACGTTCAAGCGTCCAATTTTGTATGTTTATGAAGAAAAACAACAAATATAAAAAATGGTGAAGTGGGAGTTGGGTTTGCGCTGATTCGATTTAAGATCGAATTCAAATCAGAATATAATAAAACCTATTATCTTTACTAGCCTTATTCCACATATAACTCGCATGCATGTAAACATAATTATTCAAACAAAAGTGGTATCAATTATAAAACATACAAAAATATAACAGGGATGAACAAAAGCGTACTCATCCCTTTAAAGAATCTCCTCCAGTCAACCTTTGAGCCATTGAGAAATTAAAAAAAACACTAAAAATAAATAAAGATACATTTAACCCAAACTAGAACTCAATTATCTAAACTGTACTGGAACTTTTCAGAACAAACAATAGCCCGTCGCCGTCTCCGGCCTGTCGATTAACTAAATCACGTTGATCTGTTGCAAGAAAGACAAACCATAATAAATAAACTTACGCATTTATAAAATAGGAGGCAAAAAGGCATAATAAATAAAGTTTCTTGTCATAATTTGATTTTTGTTTTATTATCTTGACGCTGACGTTCGTTAGACAGAGGGGTGAATTACGAGGGGTAACTTCTACATTATTTCTTATTGTTTTCCTTTCGGTAATAATAATAATACGTGGGGAGTCATCAATTTCTTGCACACCAAGATTGATGAAGACAATGCAAATTAAATTTTTATTTTTATTCTATTCTCTGTGTGCGTTTGCCTTCTGGCTTCTTTTTTAAATGTCTTAATCAATCAACTGACTGTATTTTTTAAAGAGTTTCTATGTTTCTTTTATGTCATCTATGGGATCCCATCATTTCATAACCAACGTTTCACAAATGATTCATTTCACAAACATATCATTTGACAACCCTCTTTTTTCCGAAACTGTAAATAATTATGGTTTTATTTCAGGACTATCGTGTAGAACCCTATAGGTAAAGTAAGGGTAGTTTTATAAAAATCCTGAAAAAATTGTAGTTACAGAAAAAAAAGCGGGCTGGCAAATAAATAGGTTGCGAAACGACGCATTTGTCAAAGATTTGTCGGCGAAAAGGCCGTCATCTATACTATCAATACTAAAATATTGTCTGTCTGTTTGTTACGCTTTCACGGCTAAACCACTGAACCGATTTAGATGAAATTTGGTGTGGAGATAGTTTGAGTCCCGAAGAAGGACATATTGTACTTTTTATCCTGAAAATTTGGACGTACATACATACATACATAACGTCACGCCTTTATTCCCAGAGTGGGGTAGGTAGAGCAACAGAATACCAACAACTCTAAACTTGTTGATAATTCTACTGTAACCACATTTTGCATTCAGGCTAAGATGTTTACTATAGTGTATTAGTGACAGGTTGCAAGCCCATCGCCTAACAGTACTACAAGCCTTTATTCCCTTAGTCGCCTCTCACGACATCCACGGGAAGACATGGAGTGGCACTATTCTAACCCGGCAACCACACGGGGGACGAATTTGGACGTTTCCTGAGGAAATAGGGATAAACGACTTGTAAGTGTACGAAGTCGCGGGAAACAACTAGCTAATAAAAATACTAATATAATAACTACTACTAATAAAAAAACACTACCTACTCACTACTTCTACTAATAAATAATATAATACTAATATATAGCTAATGTAAATGCGAAAGTATTTTTATTTGTTTGTTCTTCATCTTCACAGTTTCACGTGGAAGACCAGTAGATTCTTTTATAGGCATTTTGTAGACTGGCTTGACTCTAGCTCCGATTTATTTTTTTTATTCTGTCCTCTACGTAAATATATAATTTATATCAGTTTAATTCCGTATATTGATGTACAAATATTATATATCTGTATCTATTTATAAACATATTTGAATTTAGTGGTGGTAGGACCCTGTGCAGGGTCCGTCCAGATCGCTACCACCATCTTATCCATTAACCACCCGCCAAGCAACAGTGTTCGCATTGCTGTGTTCCGGTGTGGGGTTAAGACAACCGGTGAAATGACTAGCATAGAGGCATCCATCTTAGTCCTCAGGGTTGACAACGCATTTTTGGTCTTAGGATTATAGTCTTGAGAATTCAAATGTCTATGGGTCTCAGATTCCACTTACCACCAGATGGCCTGAGTGCTCGTGTGCCTTCCCCTTAACATAGAAAAAATGTTTACACTTAGGTTTTATTGATTAGGTTTAATTTTTACACTCTTTTTCCTAAATCAATTTGTCAAATTGCCTACTCTATAAGTTAAGCTCGAAGAGATCCCTTAAAGGGATAAATTCGCTTTTGTATTTTTTATCTTTTGTATAATAAAGTGTTTACATACATACATAAACCAATCGAAAAAAGATCAAAAAGGGCAGAATCTAGCTCTTCAAGTTCTCGTTCCCACAAAACTTTCATCTTCAATTTCAAATGGAACTAAATAAAATCAATGTAACATATTTCACCGAATAGATACAAAATCCATAGACGATAGGCAAATGAGCGGACGATTTGTCTTAATTTAAAATAAGCATTAAATTAACCTTTCCCAATATGCGCCTGCGACGGTATTGTAACATATCCGGTTAAATTAACATATTTCTATTAAGCAAAAGGTTTTTGAATACAAACTATGGTTTGAATTAAATTTACGATATGAACGGAATGCGCCTTGATTGAAATCTAACTGAGTTTCCCGTTTGAAGTGGCTGTGAATAATTATTTTTTACCTTTGAGTCAAATAAAACCCTGGGTCATACACACTCTCCTGTGGTTAATAGTTAAGAGCTTGCGTGCATATAAGTTATGTATTTATATGATAGGTCTAAAGCAGTCCTGACGGCGTTTTTGCGGGAACGGGCTTAGCCAGAAAATTAGGCCTTAAAAACGTTAACTTTCGGTGTGTCCACAGGAAAGACGGTAACCTTAATCTGTGTATGACCCTCGTACGATAATGAAATAAAGCTTTTTAATGGATTGGAGAAGGTAAACGTGCACACAGGCAGTCTGATGGTAAGTGGAAACTGTGACCCATTTGCATTCTCGAGACAACCATAAGATCCCAAGTGCGTTGCCAACCCAAAGGACTCAGATACGAGTAGAATGCCTTTATGCCAGTAATTTCGCCGTTTGTCTTATGCCCACGCAGGATCACACAAAAAAAAAAGGGTACAATCCCACACAAATTGACCTAGTCCCAAACTAAGCTCTAGGCTTGTACTATGGGTACTAGGCAACAGTATAGAAAAATACATAAGATCACGCCTTCATTCCCAGAGTAGGGTAGGCAGAGGTACAGAAACACCAACCACTCTAAAAAGATATGTTTATAATTCTGTAACCACATTTTGCACAAGTAGGCTGAGATGTTTACTAGTGTATTAGTGACAGGTTGCAAGCCCATCGCCTAACAATACTACAAGCCTTTATTCCCTTAGTCGCCTCTTACGACATCCATGGGAAGACATGGAGTGGCACTATTCTAACCCGGAAACCACACGGGCATTACTTAAATACAAAGAAAACATCCAAGACTCAGGAACAAATATTCGCGCACATCACACAAATATCTGCACTTCGAAGGCATGGTTAGTCCCCAACTAGGCCAATGTGTCTTCAATGTTGTTTGGTGGTAGGTTAAAGTCTTAGTCCTACTGCCATAGATGAAAAAAAATCTATTGGTACTCCGTTCTCAATTCAACTATACCGATGCATTTGATGATCTCTGATTGATTGTATCCGCGAACGGATGGTTTCGCTCCGTTTCCTTCCATTAATCCATAAACATGTCCATTCCATGCCGATCCGTAGACAAAAGTAGGCCAGTGCAATTGCACTTGCAATTGCTAGCGTCATTGGGGGGATACATACGGCGTGAATTACGAGCGGACGCCGGTGCGGCTAATGCAGCCGTGTTCGGCTCTTCCTATCGATGCGAAGCAAAATTCGCCAGGCGTTAGATTGTTCCATCAAAAGGGAACGTGAGCTGAAATTAGAATGTCGTAAGAGAGGTTAGTTTTACGGATTAGCCTAGCAGTAACTGTAATAAATGACTATCTGTCACAAGGTTGAATTTCTGTTACTAGCTATTGCGTTTATCCTTAGAAAATCATGTTTTACTGAAACTGTTTTCCTGGATTATTATAAGAAAAAAATGTACCTGGTACTGTAAGAACAAACGAGGAATTTGGTTGTTTGGCAGTTTGACATTACACCCTATAGTGGGGCATGTCGTTGGATAGGTCTGTCAATATTATTACGGGTTTGTGTAAACAATTTTTCGATTAAGTAATCCGTTGTTTATGAAATATTAAGCTTTAAAGCGGTATTTTTTGTTAGACTCAACACCCTCCCCTAAAGCCAAAAATACAAATACTAAAAATTTGAAAAAAAAACTTAAAGAGCATAATTATAACGAATTTTAAAGGAAAACTATCACGACTAATTAGACAGTATTGGTTCTTGAGATACAGGCGATTAAAGTGTTTATACCTACTAAAATCATCTTTTGGCAACAATTGACTTTAAATAGAAAATTTGTTATGACTTGACTTGACGGCTCCGGAACCCTACACTGAGCATGGTCCGACTTGCTCTTGCCCGGTTTTTTTGCAATGTTCGTATGTGTAAAGTGTCTACTTCAAATCTTACAAGTTAATTTGGAACTAGTTCTCGTTAATAGAATGGGCTAAAATTCAGACTAACCTGATTACAATGCAATATTATGGTATCGAAGAGTTGATCTGATGATGGAGTCAAAAGTTGGCGACAGTATCTCCGCTATACTTAACATAGACCCACCGTAGGACTGATCAGTTTGGTCTCAATAATGTCTGAATGATGCAAAAAAGTACAATCGGCAGCAAAGATTTACCCAATATATTTTTTTGTAAGAAACTTTTTTACGTCGGAGGTAGAACAAACCGCCGCGTGCACGCACAACCGGCGCCCCGTGTGTTTCCCTGGTCGGAAACCGATACTTAGGTATCCTACCTAGGGACCATATCGATGTCAGAGTGTGTATTCTACTGGGTAAAAACTATATTGCCTTTAGTACGTTATCGTTTTGCCAACGTTACGATAGCTCTAATTTATTTGACAGTAATGGCGGCTGAGTTAATGACAATGTCATAACATAATCATAGGCAATATAGTTTTACCCAGTTAAATAATTGACACAAACAGATTTTTGTAGGAAGTTCAAAATGGATTTACTTTAGTTTAAAATTCGTAACAAAAATACTTAAATCTCGAGACGTATTTTTGAAGTCACGAACGCATACGATGTTAATTACCACGGCCTCTATTCTACACAGTAAAACTATAATAATTGCCTTTGCGGCATTTTATCGTATTGTCAACGTTACGATATACCTAGGTCTTATTTACTTGACAGTAATGGTGGTTATTGTTCTAACTCGGCCGCCGGTCGTCAAAAAGGTAAATAAGAGCTATCTTAGTATTGAAAACACGATAACGGCGATAACATGTCAAAAACAAGGAAACAGTAAAAATATTTGCCAGCTGATTCTTTTGCAATAATTTTAATTTGTCAGTAAGTCATTTTTCTCTGAAACCATTTAACCTTCCAGTGGTGCTAGACAAGTTGCATTCGACAATCGTTAGCGATTATGTTTCGATTGGAAAATATATGGAATTGACGTAAGTGCCACGTTACTATTTCGGTGGCTTACGTCAATTCCATACATTTATCAATCGAAACATAATCGCTAACGATTGTCGAATGCAACTTGTCTAGCACCACTGAATTGTTATAAAATAAACCTAACCTAACCTACACGTTCTGTAAGTATATCTCTTTTTTTAAGTTACTGGTTTCAGAATAAAATGAAAATTAAGGGAAATGAAAATTATGGCAAATGAAACAGCTGGCAAACGTTTTTAGTGTTTGCGATAGGATACCCAAAAACAATATCGTTTTGCCAAATAGAATAGAGACCCATTTGTTACGTTCTAAGTTACCTTTGTTGTCGATAGTTTCCGTGTCATTACATTACGGGTGCAGTTACACAACTAAGTAATAAAATAACTAATGAAGCAGTTCAAATATTTGGTGCCAACAACCAGGATTGTTATGGGATTTGAACTCACCTGGGAGTCAGTGGCAGTGAAAGTTAGTAGGTTTATTAGTAATCGTTTCATTACAGATGAAAGCCTAGCCAAGATGCAAACGCTGATTCGATAAAACGGAACGTCAGATTTGTTTGTTTGTTACGTTAGTAAACGTTCAGTTTTCCATCGACTCAAAATGTAGGTATGTAGTTGAAATAAGCAGTCGACGCGATCTGTCATAACTTAACGTCATTATATTGCATTTAATCGATTTTCGAAAATCGCTAAGCGCATCGCTTAACGTTATGCATCTTAAAAAGTACACTAGTAGTTAAAAAAAACTAACAACTAATTTGGAGTACTTTAACGCCCTTTGTACCCGGGCCTCTATTCTACTGCGTTATAACGATATCGCGTTTGACGTGTTTTAGAATCGTTTGTGTCACAGTCGCTATTACTGTAATTGACATAAGAGTTATCAAAACGTTGACCATAATTATGTAAACACGTCAAAGACGTTATCGTTATTACCGTGTAGAGTCCCATGGCGTGCATACATTACAATGGGCCGGAGATGAAACGTCAAATCGAGTTCTTGACTATTAGGAAAACCATTTATAGCCGCTTACCAAACTTCCTGACAGCATTACAATTTAACATAAGGAAACGGAATCAAAGCAAGCACACTAGGCCAACCGGTCATTCGTTCATTTCCATAAACAAATTGACCGGAACAATAAAGGCTCGGGAATGACCACATTATCGTTCACCGCTCTTTTCGCGAGTTCGTTAACTTATCACTCTGTAGTCAAGTATACAATTTAGGAAAACTATAGCACAGGGCCTCTATTCTACTGCGTAATAACGCAGCCCAGTAAGAGTAGTAGTTCCGTAGTTTGTCTTATCAAAAGGTATATCGCGCGGCTTGCATGTGTGCGTTCCTCGACCGTACGCGCCGCGAGCTACCACAAACAAACTCAACAGGACACACCAAGCCGGTTTAGTCAGAGCCGCGCCGTCGCCACGTTTGGTTGCGTGCGTGTTAAGTATTCTACCCTAGCGCCGGAGCGGCAATAGTTATCAGAAACTCCTTAACCTTTTGAACGCCATTGACGGCTAAAGCCGTCGTGGTTGACAGCGTAAAATAGACCTGTCTTTGAAGGATGTTGACATTAGGTTTCCAGCCTCCAATGGCATTGAAAAGGTTAAGGACCATAGACGAACGACCTACTTTTGTATTTTTACTACGCTTTTATTCATATACTTACAGAGCGAAGCTTTTAAAACAACTTTTGAGTCTACCCGACTTTGCCCAAAACATCAAGACCTCTTGCACTGTAATTACTTGATTTAAGATGATTCATTTCGACGATTAAAACTTAAGTTGAACCTTTTTTATGCGGAATAAAAAATATTATGACACCTAAGATATCTTATATTGTAAAACTTTCCAATGATAAATCATCGGTAATTGCTAAAAATCATTATTTTTTAGGAAAATATGCTGAGAATGAAAAGTAAAAATCCCGATGCACCGTCAGCATATTTTGAGCGCTGGTGTTGTCGAAGAAATCCTTCTGGTAGATCCGTGGTACGCTATGACTACACAAGTACAATAACATAAAAAAGTCTTGTAAGTACTTAGGTTTGAATGAGTATAAAACAATAGAACTACCTGGTAGGACTAGGCCGTGGTGACTACATGCTGAATTTTTCGTTGGGCCTTTGGATAAGAGGTTTTTATATAAACTGAGGAGTAATGAAACGGGTCACTTTCTATGGAAATACTGTACTAAGTGGCACGTTTTAATTGCTTTTGACTATATCTAATTATAGCTGTTTTCCGCGACGCCGTCCGCGTAGAGCTCGTTTATCGCTATCCCCTCATTAACCTTCGAAATTTTCGGAATAAAAAGTACCCTATGTCCTTCCCTGGGACTCAAACTATGTTCATACCAAATTTCATCCAAATCCGTTCAGCGGTTTATCCGTGAAAGCGTAAAAAACAGACAGACAGAATTAATATCACATTTATAATATTAGAATGAATCTTTAGTTTATTTCTCGTCTTACAGAAACAATAATAAGTCACCTTACAAACAAATGTAGCTCATTCCATATTTGGTGCAGACAGCTCTAGTATCCATGTGCATTGACCTCTCTAATTAGTACGTAAAACGAAACGTAACACCACCATTTTGCTCATCATAAAATTAATTAAATTCGATTCGAGACCTTATGCTAATGAGTTAAGGTGCAACACGCCCTTTAGGAACGGTAAAATAAATCTGAAATGGGGTCAGATGCTTTGGTATGCTAATTTAATAAAACTAGACGTGTAGGTTGCAGGTATGTAAGGTAACATACTTGTTGAATGGCAAGTGATGTTTATGCAAGATATAATATATAAATATCAGGGGACAATCTTGCACAAATTGATCTTGTTCTAAACTAACCTCTAGATTTGTACAGTCGAAGACACTGTTAACTGTACATTTATAAACGAACATAAACCTTATCGCAACGTATTAAAGTCTAGGGGTGGTCAGTTAACAGTGTCTTCGTATGTACTATGGGTTCTAAACAACGGTAAATATAATTAAATACATAGAAAACATTCATGAATCAGAAACAAATTGTTGTGCTAAGTATTTGAAAGAAACACTAAGCACGACATTTATTCGCAAATATAACACATAAAAAAGGAAAAGAGCCAACAGAATAGTATTAGTACGGACTGCTCCGCGAAAACACGGAAGGTGACACAGACATTATTATGGTTCATTTAAGAAACAACATATCTCACATAAATTAACCTAGTTCCAAACTAAGCTCTAAGCTCATGAGAATTTGTATTCACAAGATTGCAGAAAATCGCATTGCCAACGCGAACGGAGTAGCCGATATCGACAAATATACAGAAAAATTTAGCTGTTTCCCGCAACTCCGTCTTAGAAATCTTTTATGCCCTAAAGAACTGTCCATTTTCGGGCTAAAAAGTACCCTATGTCCTTCCCCGGGGCCCAAACTATCTCCATACAAAAATTCATCTAAATCGATTCAGCACTTAACCCGTGAAACTTATTTTAAATTTTCAAGTAACGGAACCAAATACTCATAAAAGACTATTAATAGAAAGGAAAAGAAAATACAAAAAAACATGTGTTTTTGCTCAGTTTTAAAACAATGTATATACTCGTGCCCGTGTGGTTGCCGGGTAAGAATAGTGCCACTCCATGTCTTCCCGGGGATGTCGTAAGAAACGACTAAGGGAATGAGGGTTTCCAGTACCTACTGTTAGGCGATGGGCTCGCAACCTGTTACTAATACACTGGTAAACATCTTAGCCTGTTTGTGCAAAATGTGGTTTCAGAATTGCCAAAAACTCTTGTTGTAGTTGTTGGTATTTCTGTAGCTCTGCCTACCCCACTCTGGGAATGAACTCGTATGTATAAATACTTAAGTAAACTTATGCTATGTTGTGTTATCCTTGAACTGGTATGGTACGATTTTCTAGGGACAATATACTGTATTATTTCATTAAACAGCCCCAGGCCATGCAGTATTCTATCTCGCTGTTTTGTAAGACGTTCGTCGACGTGTATAGCTGGAAGGCAATTGCCGTTAACATTGTCTAGAATTTTAATGATACACTGTCTTGTCTCTTGTGCGATGACCCCAACGTTGATATATTGTCATTTGTAGTCTGATGTTTATTCATTATTGAATTTTTGGCAATAGGTAGATGCTAGATGAGTAGTTAGTTAAACGGGACTTCAACGTGTTAAATACGGTGAATATGTGTATATTATTGCTGAAGTTTATGCTAGATGTTGATATTAATGAGTTTCTTCAAAAAGCAATTTTTGAGTCAAGCTTTTCGCTGAGTATGTTTTTTAATCAATCATCTGCTGCTTATCAAGACAAGTTTTACGATTCCAAACTTGGCGTGTCAAGGATAATGGAATTTGTTGCTATCTTCAGAAAAGCTTTAAGCTACCATAAAATCGCTCTAGAAATCCAATACTAGAATATAGTTCAAAACTTCCTTGCAAGATTGAAACTAAAAATAGAGAAAACAAAACAAATATGTGAATTAATAAAACCTCGCAGGATGGTAGTCCCATAATCTAGAAAAATAAAGGACATAGGTTTTGAGACAATTATAAGTCCACAATATTTCTTGGTTACTTTTGACGTTTCAACGATATAAATCATCACTTTGAAATTGATCGTGATAATAATAATAGTCGTACCTTTAAAATATAGCATTATAAAACTTTGCTTATGATATGTAGATAGTTATTTTATTACAAACCTGTGTATAACAATAGAATATTTAGACGATAAATTGAATAACAAAGATGATGCTATGGAGAATAACAACGCTAATATTGACCCGAAAGTAGGCAAATAAACCGTCAATAATATTTAATGTGTGGGAAACCATTTGAAGTTTGTTATTAACAATACTTATTGTCTTGCTAATGAGTCAATAAAGTAGCAAACAGGAAGATATTAGGCTAGACACATGAATCAGAGGTGGTATTTACCTTAACAAATGAACGGGGAAACAATCTAAAATTAAAAAGACATTGAAGCTAAACGGGCTGAAAATTATATCTCAAAATACAGAAAATATCCGACAAGATTATTCACAAATTTTGTTGATAAATCCTGACATACCCCATTTATTACAAACAGTCCAAAATTTCAGTTACAAAGGAACCTTGAGTTTTGATCACATAATACTTACATAGACGACGCAGTAAGCCTAGTGGCGACTGACCCTGCTTACTAAGCTTTCGGGTTCGATTGCCCTTTGGGCAAATATATGTGCCATCTATAATTAAGTATTTATTCTCTTACATATAAAATTCTCATGTCGCGGTGTTTTTTGCTAAATTCGTGTGAAACGAGTGGACCGATTTGAATAAAAAAAATAGTTCTGAGAATCGGCCAACATCTATTTTTCATACCCCTAAGTGATATGAAAGAAAAAAGATGCTGTCGGGTTCCTAGTTTCTCTATATAAGTATGTTTATCGTTGCCTAGTACCTATAATACAAGCCTAGAGGTTACTTTGGGACTAAGTAAATTTGTGCTAGATTGTCCTGCGATATTTATTATTTATATTAGCCAGTTCCACTTTTCTTTTGCTTTGCGCCGGTAGTAAGAAAACATTTTTCTGTAGAAATAATGTGAATGTTCTTATTAGAGGATCAGATAACACTATTATTATCTCCTGTTTATAATCCAAGTTCCGTGTCTCCGGTTGCTATTTGTAATGAAAAACTACTGAGAAAATCATTGAGTTCCAGTTACAGTGTTAGTGTGAAGCAGTTAGCACTGAAGTTTAAACAGGATGAGAAGTCGGCTGTGGGAAACAGTGTCAATAGAATAGATACACAAAACATTATTATTATTACAGTATTGCGATATTTAGTTGTTGAATTCAGCGTGGATTTTAAAGTGTATTATGTCGACGGTTATAATTATAACGATTTGCTGGGTAGAAATAATTTACAATACAAGACTAATAAACACAAAAAAGCGCAAAATAGGAACTCTAATGACATTTACAGTAATATCGGCCGAGTCATAAACGATTCTAAAACACGTCAAACGCGATATCATTATAACGCAGTAGAATAGAGGCCCTGTGTTGTAGAACAGCCAACGATATCTACAAGGATGGTCTTCAGTGCCAAATAAATGGAGTGAGAAGACCTGGGCTGAGATTCTAACCGGTTAAAGTGGTGTTTTTGACTTGTTTCCGTATTATCAACGTTTTATCATCTCTTATCTACTTAACAGTAATGGCAACTGAGTTAAAAATGACCACAACAAACTGCATTAACAGAAAAGATCTTTAAGTTGCAGCACAAGATCGTGAACATTGTTATTTTATGGCATAGAGTAGACAAGCGACTATACAGCCACCTGATGGTAAGTAAGATCTGAGATCCATAGACATTTGGATACTACAATCTTAAAACTGCACCTTTCTATGAGCCCGTGTCCCTGATGAAGGATGACAGGAAGACCTCATCTTCATCAAATTAATTGAGCTAAAAAGCAATTATATGTAGCGCTGTCCTTTACTTAACCTCAGTAAAATTATCTGCTAGAGCGAGACGAGCCACGGCCATGCAAAGTTTATCCTATCTTTAATGTATGCTCAAAATAAATAAACGCTGTGTGTGTCATGCTGATAGTCATAATCATAAGGCATAAAAGCGACCCACTCGTGATTACTCTAACGGGCTGTCGTGAAAATGTTGTCCACTCTTGATCTATAGAAAGACAGATCTAATAGGTTATCCTTAGTTGAGATAGTTAAGTTTATAATGATGACAAGATGCTACACGTTTTATGGCAAGGCGAACTTATATAATTATAGAATTAAAACTAACTTGCTTGTTCCAATAACTTAAAAATATCTTGGTTTCTGTCACATGAGCCTGTCACTTAAAGGGTGACTCGTAAAAACTAGTAAGAATGACAATTACATTGTCAAAAAATACAGCGTCATAAGAAACATCTTCATAAGGCTAGACAATATGTTATCCCAAAAAAAAACTATTTTTAAAGGTTTACTTTTGATAACTTACGTTAATTGTTATTATTCTTTGAATTGCCCGTTGGTTAACGTTCACAGAATGCAACTTGTTTAAGCCTTAATTCCACTGAAGTGTAAGAAATCGAATTTCATCAATTGTTTTGGTTGGCGTCGGATTCTTACCACCTTATCGGATACTCGTCTGTAAACAAAGCCTTCTGCGAACAAGAGGAATCTGATGCGATGCATTCTTGTAACAGTTATTGGAGCTGGTCTCTGTACAGGTATGATTATGTAGCTCTTTGCATTATCCTTAAGGAATTTGCGTAATATCGTTATCGGCGTTTTGCCGTGTGTTTGCCGGGTTAGAATAGTGCCACTCTATGTTTTCCCGTAGATGTCGTAAGAGGCAACTAATGTAATAAAGGCTTGTAGTACTGTTAGGCGTTGGGCTTGCAACCTGTCACTAATACACTGGTAAACATCTTAGCCTGTTAGTGTAAAATGTGGTTTCAGAATTATAAACAAGTCTTTTAAGAGTTGTTGGTATTTCTGTAGCTCTGCCTACCCCACTCTGGGAATGAAGGCGTGATGTTATGTATGTATTTACGTTATCTAATTACCGAATAAACTCAAAAGGATAACATAAGCTAAGTCCGATGGCCGACGTTGGTCTGACCGTTCATTGTATTTGAACACACTATCGGTTTCTCTTACGATTTAGGACTGACGTTTGCTTCGTACTGCATGTGTGGAGTGCGCGGCGGCCAGACAGTTTGACGCCTTGCGGCCAAATTCGTTATAATCAAGCGAATAGTTCACCAATGTTTTACCAAATCATCATTTGACAAGCTATATCATTTTACTAACTTTAATTTCACAAAGAGATACTTCCTGCCGGCGCCGCATTGCTTTACATTTGTTTGTGGTCAAAGGTCTAACATAACCAAACTTATTTAATAAGCCTATGCAACCTTTTTTATATGTAATTGGTTTAAGCACAAACACGTTTTTGCGAAATGGAAGTTTGTAAAATGATATAATTTGGTCAAAAGTTGCAAAGATTTGCAACTGCAGGTAAACTGTAAGTCTATGGTGCCCTTAATCATGAACGTACATATACCTATTTTAGTTTTTTTTAATGGCTTTCACTCTTGTGAAAAAAACTAAAATAGGTACCGAACATTCTCGTCATTTGACAAAAAACAAAGATGTTTTTTTGTCAAATGACGAGAATGTTCGGTATCGCGGTATAAATGCTTATTTTGGAGGGATGATTCCGGGATTCCTAAAACAAATAACAAATGTTATGGACGACAACCTGTTTTAGTTATAAGTATGCTTTAGCTCTTTCTGACAAATTCAAATATCACAATGAAGGGATGGACAAAACATGTTTGAAACATACTTTAGTTATTGTGTATGAATAAGATGTGTATCTTTAAGATCTAATCATACCGGGCCAGGTACCAGTCAATATCAAAATAACATGCTCAAAATGATCTAGTCACGACGTATTCGTTGACAACAGAGTCGAGTGTAGATCGTTTTGAGCACTTCGGTTGCGTAGCTACTTCTGCTGCTGATTGTACAAGGCGAGATTCTACATAGTAAAATCTTATTGTTTTCGAAGTGTTTCCGTATTGTTAACGTTTTGATAGCTCTTATTTACTAGACAGTAATGGCGACCGAGTTATAAACGATACGACAACACGTCGAAACCAATATAACGCTTGCTTTATCTGTAACTTTATTAACGATATGGCCGCTACTACTGTCAAACAAATAGGAGCTACAATAACGTAACGGTTTAATAATGATATGGTTTAAATTAAAGTAGAAAAAGACATTATTTACACATTTCAGGTAGGTTGTAAAGAATCAAGTTTCGAAAGATGTTGGTTTAGGCTGATGTATGTGAGACAAACTCTCAGGTAGAAGGTCCTTGAATTTGAAAATCTTAACTAAGCAGCTGCCACCCAAATTTCATATTTTTTACGGATTCTGAGAGTTAAGTTTTATGCCCCCGTGTGGTTGCCGGGTTAAAATAGTGCCACTCCATGTCTTCCCGTGGATATCGTAAGAGGCGACTAAGGGAATAAGAGCTTGTAGTACTGTTAGGCGATGGGCTTGCAACCTGTCACTACACTAAACATCTTAGCCTGATTATGCAAAATGTGGTTACAGAATTATCAACAAGTTTAGAGTTGTTGGTATTCTGTTGCTCTGCCTACCCCACTTTGGGAATACATAAAGGCGTGACGTTATGTATGTATGTATGTAAGTTTTATTTACTTTCTATTGCGATTATTACATTTTTCGCCACGTTTTCCTGCTTAACTGTGCATGATATTTTTATTTTTATATAATTGTTAAAAGCAATATTCCAAAAAATACTGATTTCTGTGTTTCTTGAATGTGGTTACAGAATTATCAACAAGTTTAGAGTTGTTGGTATTTCTGTAGCTCTGCCTACCCCACTCTGGGAATGAAGGCGTGACGTTATGTTTTGAGTTTCTTGCGGCGTTTTTTCTCAGCAGTGGTCTCTTCTTGGGCAGCGCTGGTAGAATTTTGACGTGTACAAGTGCCCGTGCGGCCTACTCACTGATTAAAAACTTTCATTTCTTTTTTTTTTTCAAGTTATCGTAAACAGACAACAGCAGTGTTCGCATAGTGTTTCAATGTCCATTTAGTCTTCAGTGTTGGCAACGCATTTTCAGTCTTTTGATTGCTGTTTTAAGATTTTCAGTGACATGTATTCGCTTACGTTTCGCATTCGCGTCAGTGTGTACAGGCATTAAGACAATATGGCCGTCAAATACTGCGTCGTTGTTTACCGACGCTGTCAATGTCACTTGGGTGGTCTGACACTTGACACCTGTCGTGACGCCCTGTCATCTCGGTCACAAACACTGTCATGCACACAAGTGTTAACTATTAGATACCTATTATGTTGCTCATGTTCATGTTGTTAGAATTGTCTACGTTCTTACCTGATTTGGTTTTGCGCATTATATTACGTGTATTATTGCAATAACGCTAGATCTAAATTTAGTTTTTGGATTTTATTCCTTCATTTGCAACTTTGTCCACAAAGAAGGCGTATAACGTTATCCAATTTTACGCGTTAGAAATTACTGCGTGATTAAAAGACATTCGTTCGTACATCCAGATATTTTCATATACATATTCTTACTTAAATTATTGCATGGTATTTAAAAGTGGTCTTACAGAGTAATACTGCTATACATGGACCCTATTAAACTAAACAAATATAGCGTTACAAACCATTACATTTATTGTGAAAATAAATAATAATGAATTACATGAATTTATGATTTATCTTTTGCGAATTATGACTTTTTCAAAGTGTTAAAAACACTAATGTTATTAATCCAAGCATTTTAAGCAGTGACATTGATCGCGTCACGCTTGCCAGTTTTTTCTTCACCGACAAGCTCACCGGCAAGCAATTTTACAGAAACATCACACACATGGCAACAATCAAGAACCTATAGAAACCCATTTGCTAATACCTGCTTCATATACAAAAAGGTTCTGCCAATACTGACGTTTGCTTGTCATACGATTAGTTACGTTCAGTTAACTTGATACTTGACATTGATTGGCAGGTACTTGATATTTAACCTTTATTCATATATGCTAATAAACGTTTTAGTACAAGCATCAAGTAGTTTTAACCAGGTAACCTGTTAAAAATAACTGTTTACAAGCACGCGAGATCATATTGAGTTCCATCTAAGGTATTGAAACGTATACTTCAATACCTGGGTATTAGGTAGTATTTCTTTTCTAGACAAGTTAAACCTTATTATAATAACAGATTTGATGAAATCAATCTTAATCTTTGATATTATTTCCAATGCTAACAGTATGTGCGTAGTTTAACACCTCAATTGACTTATTCATAAACACAAAATAGCTAAAATATGCTTTGTCCTTAGTCCTTATCAGCTGTCATTGTGACATTTGCGTCTGACAGAAACTGACTTGTGCTTCTGTTTAGTCCTCAAGAGATAATACTCTTTTACCGAACAATGATTGTCCTCGCGCGTAATATCCATGGACTTATTTCTCTAATAAGTCCGTGGGAGTGTCCATAAATAACTCGAAATAGGCGAAATACACCTAAATAAAAGTAAAAGCCACTAATTAAAATTAGAATTAGGTTTATAGTTCGTTTATGGACAAGGAGGATGGTATATATCTCAGAAACGGCCTTAGGGTACTTTTTATTCCGGAAATTTTGGCAGTTCCTCAAGGAATCGAGATAAAAGACTACGTAGATAAAGTCGCCGGAAAAAACTAGTGTGATATAATCTCTAAATAGTAAAACAGACTCAGTACTGCTGTCTGGAGTTGCAATTATCAAGTTTTCAATAAAACTTGATAGTGTTTTTATTATAACTAGGAGTTTTTTCCCGGAAGTTTAATATGGGCAAAGACGGAGCGGGTTGCTAGTAGGAAAAGTAGATACTAAAGTGATGTTTTATGGTTTAGTGATCGTTAACATCGTATGGTGCGAAAACTCAAAGTATATTTGATGGGATTCCTTGATGACTTAAGAACGGTTGCTTATGATTCATAATTATCAAAATACGTTCTAATCTTTACGTTTTAAGTGATTGCTATGCGTCTTTTAATATTTTTTTTCAATATTTATATTATTTATAAAACTTACAAAAAAAAACCACATGAAACTGTTCACTTTTGTGCGTGACTGTATGCACACTATGCACAAGGGGATGAGACAGTGTTATGTTATCTATCTGGTTTATCTTTAACGTAATAGATGAAATTGATATGCTGACCGATTCGATATCGACAATCGACTTAACTAAGGGTCGATTGAGTTTGGAGTTGATTTTCAACAAGACGGTTGGATATGAGAATAAGGTACATGTAATTTAAAAGTTTTTAGCAGGATTAGTAATGAAAATTATGGTTATAAGAGCTTAATAACTGTTTTTCTTTTCTAAATAAAAAAATTAAACCATGAATAAAACAAACCGTAAATAAGACATGTGAAACAAAATCTACCGTGACGATTTTACCACAGAAGAAAGTGATATCTGTGAAAAAGAAACATTAGTACCCTAGTACTTAATGTGCCACCAAAACGAATACCTAACCACAATGAGCGATATCGAAACATAAAATGTTACAAATACACCCCAAAATAAGAAATTATTTATCAAAGCCAAAAATAATGTCAGTCCACCCTAGTCATGCTGTCACTGGCTGCCTGTCAGTCAATGACTGAGGTCACATTTTACTAGGGCAGCACGGCTAGCACACGACGGCGCACGAGTTACGTCGCGCGCGAGATACACTACCCGTCATTGTCTAATTAGAACGATCAGAAAAAGACAGGTAGTCTATCTCGCGGGCGACATAACTCGCGCGCCGTCATGTGCTAGCCGTGCTGACATTATCTTTGGCTTTGATATATATATATATATATATTTTTGGGTACTTATCTAACACGTTGTATACACGCATGCTTATTTTCGCTGCGCTGTTAAGTACGCAAGACCTAGAATTTTTCAGGTTCTTTTCTGTTTTAAAATTTCCTTGTTAACTATTTCTTTATTAACTTTGCTTTCGTGGTCTTCCGAAAAGACGGAAAACCTCTTGAAAACATACATGTAACAACTCTGATGCACACGTTCACGCACACACACACAAACACACACACACACACACACACGCACACACACGCACACACATACGCGCGCGCGCACACACACACACACACACACACACACACACACACATTTAAATTATTATTTAATCTTTTTCTACTCTTTTTTTTGTTTTTATTTTATATTCCTATTTTTATTTTTGCTGTGTAATACTTTATTTTGCGCTGTTTACTTTAAAGGCAATCATGTGTTTTTTGAACTCAAATATGTAATTGGTACCCACGATACAGGCTGCGCCTAGTGTGGGTATCATAGTTATAGTGTTTTTGTTAAATAAACTTTATTATTATTATTATTATTATTATTATTTATATTTTCTCACATATGTACCTAATGTTCTGTTGCATAGATTCCACAATAACCTTTTATTTAGCTAATTTATACATAACAATTAAGAATCGATAATGACTGCATTCGGAATTTGGTATCGAATAGCCCCCTAACTTCGACATGATTCGATTAGTCATGATTGCGATGGTGATGATCATGCGCAGGTCAACGATCTATAGTTTGTTGACTAGTTTTTTGTTGGCATTGTGTTACATTAGGTAACATGTCACAATACGAGCCTTTAAGTCGTCGCATAATGATGTAATAATTAGTAGTACTTTTAATAATTCTTCATAGCTTCATTACTTTACTTTACGATACCTACGACTTTATGTATTACTTACTGTCAAGTTTTAAAGTACAGACTTTTAAGAGTAGAGTTCGTTCGTATATCAATGAACTATAGTAATTAACTAATTATTTTTTGCGCTAGAGATGAATCCCAGATTTATTTACTTTTTTATTAGGGTTCCGTAGTCAAACTAGGAACCTTTATAGTTTCGCCATGTCCGTCCGTCCGTCCGCAGCCTAGTGCAAAGACTATTAGTGCCAGAAAGCTGCAATTTGGTATGAATATGCATATTAGTCCCGCCAACAAAGTGGTCCATTTTTTTTTTTTTTTTTTTTTTCTTACTTCCATTAACGTGGGGATGTGTTTTTTTTCCCGTCTACCCTATAGTGTGGGGTGTCGTTGGATAGGTCTTTCAAAAATATTATGGGTTTGTGAAGACAATTTTTTAATTAAGTAATCCGTTTATGAAATATTAAGCTTTAAAGCGCTAAATTTTGTTATACTCAAGTGTCAAATAAAAAGTGGCTATTATAATGAAATTAGTAAAATGACAGCCACCCGGGGTTTAAGTGGCTTGGTAATAAAATGACTTAAATCACACAAAACACACGTTCTTACGTTGAAGTATGGAATAGACGGATTAAAGTCCCTAGCCTATGTCAAAATATTGCTTGTTGCAGCATGTTAGGCTCACTGGCCCAAAAACCCCCTATCCCAATATTTTCATCAAAATCCTTCCTTTCTTTAGTTTTCTAAAAAGCGACTCATACAAGTGTTGCGCATTAAATTACTTTTGAGTCAAGGAGTGATACGTCAAACTGCCTTTAAAGTTTTTTTTAACTGCTGACATAAAAACAAGGGTATCATACAAATATTGTAAAAGGTAAAGTCAGATATGATGGCATTTGATGAAGATGGTACTTACCCATCAGTAGGATCGGCAGGTCCACGAGCAGATGCCACCAGAAGCTGTGGCGGGCCTGCATCGCGGGTGCTGGTGGCGGTGCCGGGACAGTCTGCAACAATGGAGGTTCTATTTAATACAAAATGGTTCTTTTTAATCAAAGGACTAAAAAATGAACCTAGCTACAACGGAAGCAGGCCGATTAACCGTTATTATTCCCATCTGATAGAACCGGGCAAGGGCATGTTGAACTGGCTTCCGAAGCCGTTAAGTACTACAAACATAAAAATCAACAAGTAATAACTAATTTTCTATTTCAAGTCAATTAGTGCCGTCTTAGATGATTTTAGTAGGTATAAACACTTTAATCGCCTGTATCTCAAGAACCAATGATGTCTACTTAGAAACTATAAGGGTTCCTAGTTTGACTACGGAACCCTTAAACCGAAGAATAGAGGAGTGGCAAAACGACAATGTCAACGAGCTAGGTTTTTTTACTTGTAAAAACACACACAAAAATAAATGACGTTAGTCAGCCCCGTGTGGTTGCCGGTTTGGAATAGTGCCACTCCTTCTCTCTTCCCGTGGATGTCGTAAGAGGCGACTAAGGTAATAAGAGCTTGTAGTATTAAGGCGATGGGCTTGCAACCTGTGACTAATACACTAGTAAACTTCTTGGCCTGATTGTGCAAAATTTGGTTACAGAATAACCAAGATTTTAAAGTTTGTTAGTATTTCTGTAGCTTTGCCTACCCCACTCTGGGAATGAAGGCGAGATGTTATGTATGTATGTATGTATTTTTTTGAATAACAAGATGGTTTACGCCTTGGCCTGCTGTGATCTCTCTGGGCAGGTTGTTAACCGACTCCGTGGATCTCAAGGTTCAGGATCAGCTTACTTTGGTATCCACCGGATAATGTATGTGTTTGTAACCATGTGTTTTGTTTAAATAAATGTATTCTATTCTACTCTACAATGGATGCGAGCGGCGCTGATTCTAATCACCATATTCTCTTATCTGATCGAATAGTTTGATAGAAAATTAGTCTTTATTACTCTTGAAACATTAGTGCTTTTCCTACTAATCAATAAGATACGATACGAGGTTGAGATAGTAAAGGGTCGGTATTTTCTCGATGATGATACGATGAAATGAAGAAGTTCGTGTAAGAAGAACTAACCCTGCAGATTTCTATCAAAATCTATTGAATGCTATATTTAACGCACGAAGGCTTATGTCAATCCTACACAAAAAAGCAATCTATCTTTTGCAGAATGTAATTTTGACAAGGCCCACAGGTCTTTGAAAATTCAATAGGAATATAAGTCAAACAGCCTCCCATTCAAGAATAGTATACAAACTCTATATAAACCAAACCCTATTATGAACTATGAGAAGGCCTATTGTTTCAGGTTATGAAAACATCGTGCCTTTGAATTATTGTTACAGTATTTCTTTTGTCCAAAGCACAATCGTTATGCTCGCATTTTATTATGTCAGCTTCAAGGCGTAACAGCTAAAGGGCTTTAAAAGTCAAGTCGTCACAACAACTAAGCAAACCCAAGAATGAAAAGTTCCCTGCGACTTAGTAAGCATAGATAAAGTTTACCGTTTCTCCTCCCATTTCTTTCAGTTAGGGGTTGAGTTTTGAAAAATACTAATATTCTTCTCGTAACTACGTCCTTGTACGCACTATATATTTTAAATGATATGATAAGGAGCTTTCTAGGATTTTAGGTCGAGATAATTTATTTATACATATATACATACAAACATTAAATCACGCGTTTCCAAGAAAGATAGGCAGAGACCACTTCTTTCCACCTGGTACGATCCTGACAAATATAATTCGCTTCTTCCACATATGAACATCGAGTCATGCTTCCACGTCGGTATCGGGTACTTAAGATTCGTCCCTTTTCCAGTGTTTCTTCGATTTGATACAAAAAATACGCCTACGGCCCCCTTCTAACTCTTCCTTTATTTATATTTAAGACAAAATCTTTTTTTTTATGAATAACATCAAATACAATCAAATTTATAAAATTTATAAACAAGTCTTTTTGGACTTGTTGGTATTTCTGTAGCTCTGCCTACCCCGCTTTGGGAATGAAGGCGTGATGTTATGTATGTATGTATGTACAATCAAAACCGGGCCCTAGACAAGATGCTTAACGCAAATGTAAACGGTTTTCGAAGACTCAAAATGTATGGAATTGACAGCTTACGTCAAAAACGATAACGTTCGCCGTTCGTTCTAAGGCATTTGCCAAAATGGCCTATTCCCGCACCTGACTGCGACAACAGATCCTTCTACGAATGATGGGAACTCGCTGAATTATGTCAGTAACTTCAGTTCTTCTGCTGATCTCCTAATTATTGTTTTGCTCCCGCATAAAAACTTCAAGCAATGCCCTTTGGGTGATTACTCCAATATTCTATACAGTGCAATAGTTCTTAAAAAGCCTTCTGGATTTGAATAAACTCGGTTTCTCTGTTAGACTAGCATAAAAGTAATATATAAGCATAGAAGTAGATATATGTATATTGGGTGCCTCAAGGTGCTCAAAGATAGGTAATGAAATAATGTTATATTAAGTATAGGGGTTATGGGTCATACACACTCTTAAAAACAAACCGCGTTTTTGCGGGAATGGGCTTAGCCAGAAAATTAAGCCTTGAAAACGTTAACTTTCGGTGTGTCCACAGGAAAGATGTAACCTAACCTAACCTAACCTAACCTTACCAGGTAACCTAAATCTGTGTATGACCCATATTACTCAATAAGTGAAATGTATTTTTTTTCTGAGAAATAAAGTTCTTTAACCATAAAAGTGCATGAGCGTATACGTAGCAGGATCGGCCTTAAGTAGCTGCACACTTTAACGCTTTGTCACTTTAACGTCATCTTTGATCTGCTGCACTAATCTGTCAAAGGCGCTAAGGCAAGAAGGTACTTAAGTTTACAGTTACTTATAACGCTGACTGTAATAACCTTGTAGATCTTTTAAGAACTATTCTTACTGTTCTTATGCATAAACGTTATCTGTGACTAGTGGGTGTGCTGTCTTCTACTTTATGAGATACTGGTAGTGATGTAACTATTTATAAACAAGTATCCTGGGAAAAGGCGACAATGCACAGCTGAATGTCATCAATGTCATCATCTCGATGTTTTTACACATGCATTGATTCCACGCGTATGCATTACAAACGCAAATGAGTAAGTAGCCTTCGATTAAATCTACATTTCTGTGTTTTACATAGAGCAGTGGAATACCATGACAATATGACATTCTAGAGTTATTTACTAAAACAATAGGTACGCTTCATATATAAAATGCGAATTTTATGCTGCAAGGCATTCCCTATCAGGGCTGGGATTCTACACGGTAATAACGATATCGTATTTGACGTGTTTCCGTATTGTCAACGTTTTCATAACTCTTATGTCATTTACAACAATGGCGACTGTGACATAAACGATACCAAAACACGTCAAATGCGTAAAGAGAGGCCCTGGTAACTTTGGGCAAAGCAGAGATTGTAGTGGCGGTACAACATAGGGTCTAAGAGTTTTATGCAATGATTTCTTTTCAGTAAGGATAGTCTTGTTCGTATTACTGACATGTTAGTGTGTAGACCAATGAAAATGGTTCATTGTTAGTACTTTGTACGTACTCTGAACCAATTTAATTGCACAGAAGTGTACTCCAGTGTCGTTGACATTTTGCTTAACTAGTCCAAATGTGAGCTAACGACGCCATAACACTCATAAATAAGCCTAGTATTTTGTCACAGTTCCGCAGATCAATAGGTCGCTTGGAAGAGACTCCAAACGACGCCTTAAACCTGTTAAAATGGTACAGTGGAAGCTAATTAATGAGTTAAAATCTGTTTACCCATTTAACATAGTAAGTATTTTATTATTTTAGTATTTTTTATGTTTCTGTTAGGCGATGGGCTGGCAACCTGTCACTAATATTATAGTAAACTTCTTGGCCTCATTGTGCAAATTGTGGTTACAGAATTATAAAAAAGCGGCCAAATGCGAGTCGGAGTCGTCTATGAAGGGTTCCGTAGCAGAAAGACGATTTATGACGTATTAAAAAAGAACTACTTACTAGATCTCATTCAAACCAATTTTCGGTGGAAGTTAGCATAGTAATGTACATCATATTTTTTTTTTGTTTTATCATTCTCTTATTTTAGAAGTTACAGGGGGGCACACATTTTACCACTTTGGAAGTGCCTCTAGCGCAAACTATTCAGTGGGGATAGACAAGTTCCATTCTACAATCGTCAGCGATTATGTTTCGATTGAAATAAGTAAGGAATTGACATAAGCCACCGAGATAGTACCACGGTAGACTATCTAGGTGGCTTAAGTCAATTCCATACATTTGTCTATCGAAACATGTGACCAGCCTGGTCCTCTCGGTGACGCTGCTGCCGCTATAGTGCACTACGGCATACGATATTGATACCTAAGTTATTAATTAATCTTGTATTTTTTAGAATCTGACATTTAGATGTTAATGGATAAAGTAAAATTATACAGTATGACTCAGATTTTACAAAACAGTAGTACAACCAAAACATTGATATTTTCCCATCACTATTTAATCTCACACATATGTGGCAACACTTTATTTGTTCAAGTAGTTCGAAATACGGAGAACGTTGATTCAGCACATCTTGTATCCTTAAAATTCTACTTCCTCATTTTCTGTTCTACCAACTAGCTACCTCAGACCGCGGTCAACAGTACCGATGTACTTACAGCCCGTAACTAAATCTTTACTGGCAGTAAACTTTAGTAATATTAACAGTAAAATAATACACAAACTGAAATAACTACACTATAACTGTGAAAAAGTACAAATAGTTGACCATTGCAACCTGATGTATTACGTGGGCTGTATTCTACTACGTAAAAGCTAAGGTAAGGTTTTAATCGGGGTTTTAAACATTATTTTTTATAGTTTCAAGACAATAACAGCACTCGTCAGTAAGTGCAACTTCTATTTTTCGCTTTGAGGGACGCCAAGTTAATAATAAACATGTCCTATCAAAATTAATTTGTTATATATTTTTTTAACTTGAGATATAACACTATAACTTTACATACATTAGCACCTGATTATCCGACTTCAACTAAATTACTCTAACTTCACGCAGAGCTAATAATAGACAAGTGCAATCTAATCAGTTACTTTCGTTGAGTTTCGCGTCGCCATTCGATTTACATAGGCATGCGCCCGCGCACCGTTATCACACAGAAGCCATTCAACGGGGGCGGGTTCGCGAAAGTGGAATGACTGCTGAGAGACTACATAGATGACATGGCTGGGTCAACAATAAAAATGGGTTGGTAGGTCAAAAACCAGAAGAAATAGGCTTGTTGCAATAAATAACATCTTTGAATTTAGATAAACAAATTAAACTTCATTACCTGTATAGATCATACCTTAAAGAGTAAACGGGATCGAATTGTGGGTTGAAGCCGCAGACTAGGCAAGAGCCTTTCTTCTACAAAAACGCGCGGTACGTGCTTTAGCGCGTGTGCCACAAACTGAATCCGCCAAACCTCACTCTCAGTCACTATCGGTATTTTGACGCTACCTTCAATGTTTTTTGTGAATACACTAGAAAACCTAGACACAACTCCTAGGATCAAAGCCCCGCGCAGGCACATGACTCGCAGCGTGCGCGCCGGGTAGCTGCCGCGCATTCCACACAAACTAGCTAAATCCCAGAAGCTTATCCACATCATGGGTCCTAAGGTGTACAACCACCTCCCGGATGACATTAACACTGCGCAAACGCTTCAGTATTTAAAAGTAGGCTTAAAAAATTGCTTGTTGAGCAGTCGTTCTACAACCAAAATAAATGTATACTCGTAAGCAAACAACTTAATGTATTTTATTAGCTAATATGTAATAATTATAAATTGACATGTAATGTATTTATTACCAATAAGTAAACAAATATGAATATAATGTTCTGAATGTTAGAGGACTCTTCCTTAGAATGCTTGGCTGCGTTTGTTATTCGCGCTGGATTCAGTTCCCGGTCCTCGGCGTAAAAACATCATTTTGCTAAGAGTATCTTGGACACAATCTACTATAGTTTCAATTTTTTATGACTTGGAAGAGGCAAACGAGCAAACAGGCCACCTGATGGTTAATCGTGTTGCCAACCCTATGGACTTAGAAATAATGCCTCTATGCTAGTTATTTCCCCGCACCGGAAAAAAATAATACTACTCTTCGGCGGCAGATCAAAAGGTGGGTAGTAACAATACGGACGGACCCTGCAAAAGTTAATTTAATTTAACCACTAAATATTATTGCAATTAATTTTAAGTACCATATTAATCTCGAAATTGTACACGGCTATTTAGCATTTTATAGATCAACGTTCATGAAACAATAATTTATCGACAAATTATCGACAAAATTTTATCGACACCTGTAATCCCTATGTGTGAAATAAGTCACACATTCCGCGTTACACATCATTATTTTATCGGCTTTATGATTACCTAATTTCAAGTCAAACCTATATTTTAATAAATTACATTATTACTATTAAATATTTATTAAAAGACTCATGCGCAGAATAATAATACGGGTGGATTCGCACGTCGCACATGCGTATAAGGCTCGCCGGTTGTCAGGCCTTATTAGCGACTGTCAAACTGTCAATGACATGCCACTTGTATCCTGAATGGGTTAAGTGATTGTTATGACAGTTGAGTCATTAAATACGTATTAGTTTATCTAGAATGTGTATAACGATGTCATGGTATGAACTTGAATTCTGTGGGTTCAAGCGCATGGTGTTTTGTTTAAAGTACACGCTGGCCTAGTTGGTAGTGGCCTAGTGGTCCTGGGTTCAAATCCCAGTAAGGGCAGATATTTTTGTGATGAGCACAAGTGTTTGTTCCTGGGTCCTCGATGTTTTCTATGTAGGTATTTAAGTTTATATTTCTCTATTAAAGTAAGTTTATCGTCGTTTAGTAGGAACCCTTCGTAAAACCTAGAGCTTATTTGGGCCTAGGTATATTGTCCGATATTGTCCCGAGATATTAATTTATTTTATACTTCAGAGGTTCTCTTAAAAACGGCTCTCTGTCAGACGGTCGATCGAGTGAGCGAAGTCAAGCGAACGGGCTCACTCGACGGGTAAAGCGGTTAAGTTGAGAATCCCCGCACATAAATATGGTTTTTACGCTCTGACGGAACAACTTCAACTCGCCGGTTGATATTAGGTGCGTAGAGTTCAAGAATGAGTTGTTTAAGAGAATCAATGTTCTGTCAAACTGAAATGAAATTAAACTACAATAAAAAACGCAGCTATTCTCAAAGTATGCTCTGCAAAGGCTCCGTCAAAAAAAAAGTAATGTAAAAAGATATTTAATACTTTAAAAAAAATCATGTTTTGCCTAATTTGGAGCTCTGTAGAAAATTAAAAATTAAAAAAGTTTGAGAACCGCTGGTATATTGTATACCGCCGCATGGCAAGCAGTAAAGCAGTAAAGACCTATATTTCCATATATTTTTTCATAATTATGTAATTTCAGAGTGAAATATAACTTCCATTCATTGTGAGTTTTTTTTTTCCCAAGATAGGGGTGAAATCATGTGCCAGTGTTTGGTAGATTGTCTCTTTATTACACCCTGTATATTTCGCAACCCAACGGATGATTATCTTTAGATCTTGAACCATAATCATTGATTATATATAGGGAATCATTGATACGTGGAGAGAGGTCGAGCGTTTTTGACTTTGCAAATGAATTAGACTTTGTGCCCTACAAGTCACTAGTCTGTAAAAAATCCTTGTGTAAACGAGATAGCATTATTTATAGCGTGAACCTGACCTATGTAATGTTTCGAGTTTTCGAGCATTTGCAGTAGCTAAAATTTTAAACACTGAATTTACAAGGTTAAATGAAACAAAATATCAACTGATTAAAAGTATAAAAACTAATTTACATACAACATATATATCACAGCTTCATTCCCAAAGTGGGGTAGGCAGAGCTATAACCGCATTTTGAACAGTCATGCTATGATTTACAAGTGTATTAGTGACAGGTTGCAAGCCCATCGCCTAAAAGTACTTGGGTTATTCCCATTCATTCCAACCTATCCAACCCAGGTATATAGCAAAATTTCTATATACCTGGGTTGGATAGGTTGGAAGATGGGAATAACCCAAGTACTTGAAGCCCTTATTCCCTTAGTCGTCTCTTACGACATCCACGGGAAGACATGGAGTGGCACTATTCTAACCCTGGCAACCACACGGATAAACTGATTCGAATTCGATTCGATTCACCATAACATTGTTAAAATTATTACTGTTGCATCATTAATAAGTGTTGGCCGCAGTTAATTAAATCTAACTATAGCAATCATAACAGCAACATTGCACTTCTGTTATATAACTTCACGTGCATGTGTTGCAATTGCAGTAATGTTCCGCTTCGTTAACACATACAACGGATTTAAATCGAAACTACTCTAAAGAATAAGCGTATTCCAATCCTAATATTAATTAATGGCTTCATTTCTGAGCCAATAAGCCAAGATGCGTTCGCTTACTAGCGTTTCTACTCGTTACGCTTTTAAAAAAGCGGCCAAGTGCGAGTCGGACTCGCCCATGAAGGGTTCCGTAGCAGCAAGTAACATAATATAAAAGTTCGTTGTAGCTTTCATCAATGTTTTTATGACGTATTAAAAAAAAAACTACTTACTAGATCTCGTTCAAACCAACTTTCGGTGGAAGTTTGCACGGATTACCGTGCAGTACCGTGCGTAGTACATCATATATTTTTTTAGTTCTATCATTCTCTTATTTTAGAAGTTACAGGGGGAGGACACATTTCAACACTTTGGACGTCTCTCTCGCGCAAACTGTTCAGTTTAGAAAAAAATGATGTTAGTAACCTCAATATCATTTTTGAAGACCTATCCATAGATACCCCACACGTATGGGTTTGATGAAAAAAAATTTTTGAGTTTCAGTTCTAAGTATGGGGAACCCTCAAAATTTGTTTTTTTTTCTATTTTTGTGTGAAAATCTTAATGCATCTACTTACCAAGTTTAAACAGTGTAGTTCTTAAAATTTCGGAAAAAAGTGTCTGTGACATACGGACGGACAGACAGACAGACATGACGAATCTATAAGGGTTCCGTTTTTTGCCATTTGGCTACGGAACCCTAAAAATCGCATCACTGGTAGGTCACGTGACTTTTCGTATTACGTTATCCACCAGTGGCGCGATTGGTTTAAAAACGAAATGAATCGAAACGCTAGTTAGCGAACGCATCTTGGCTATAGGCTCTGTTAAGGTGTATTTCGCCAATGTCAAGTTATCTATATAGACACTCCCATGGGCTAATTAGAGAAATAAGTCCATTGATATCATACGCGAGGACAATTGTTCAGTAAAAGAGTATTATCTCTTGTGAACTAAACAGAAGCACATATGGGGTTATTTTAGTGGTGGTAGGACCCTGTGCAGGGTCCGTCCGGATCGCTACCACCATCTTATCCATTAACCATCCGCCAAGCAACAGTGTTCGCATTGTTGTGTTCCGGTGTGGGGATAAGACAACCGGTGAAATTACTAGCATAGAGGCATTCCATCTTAGTCCTTGGGGTTGGCAGCGCATTTGAGGTCTTAGGATTATAATCTTGAGAATTCAAATGTCTATTGGTCTCAGATTTCACTTACCATCAGGTGGCCTGAGTGCTCGTGTGCCTTCTCCTTAACATAAAAAAAAAAAAAAAAAACACGCGCTTCTGTCGAGGGAATGCCCTTAATAAACGTAGAGAATCTATGGAGTAGCTCCATGCTTTGTCCTTATCGTCATTGTGACATTTGAATTCGATAGATAAGGATACTCGTAAAGCATGGATTGACTAATCCACGGTTACGGATGGTTAAGGACGTGTCAACATATACAATTCAGAAACGTCAAAACTTATTATATTATACGAGAAAAACTAAGTTTAGGTAGGATTCGGAAACCTTCTACGACGGACGGACGGACAGCGTAGGCATATTATTAGGGTCCTGTTCACTGAATTGTCTAAGAAAATCGATTGTCAATGAAATATTGCAATACTTCTAAAGCCTGACTGTAATGACCTATTACCAATGCACTGGCCTTTCTGTCAATCCAAATCATACCGGCGTATATGCCACCTAAAATCATAGCTAATTCAACTCTCCGGCGTTTTAATAAAGTTGTTAGTTGAACGACGGTTTTATAATAGTTACGTTTCTTTTAATAATGCATTCGAATACGGAGCCAAGCGGATCTTCACTCTGTTTAATAATGCAACGAACTAACGACAGGTTTTGCGAATAATTGTTGAATATTGTATAACTTTGTTCCTAATGGAGCATTTATATATTAGGTCAGTGACCGAATGTGTCAGCTGCATTTGGTTTATGCGTGTCCGTTATTTAACGCTTGATAATCAAATTAAGTTGTATTTTAGTACCACCCTTTTTTAAATAAATGTATGTCATAAAATCATAAATATGGAGTATTGAACTATATGGAAGCGAGGCGTGGACCCTAATACAGAGGGACAGAGATAGGCTGGAGGCGTTTGAGATGTGGTGCTGGAGAAGGATGGATGGCATTGGGAGGAATAGTTAAAATATTCTTGCAACTTAATTTTTCATAATTTCATTTGCACTAATTTCATTTGCCATAATGGTCACTGGCTATTTTCCCTAATATCACATACCATAATTTAGTTTGCCATAATATTTTTTTCTGAAATCTTAAACCTTTCAGGTAATCTTTACATGCCATCGTATAGAGCCCAATAGGATAGGTTAGGTTTGTTTTATTACAATTCTAAATAGTTCACGGTTTCAGAAAAAAATGCCTTTATGGCAATTGAATATTAGGGCACATGATTTGTATGGCTTATAAAATTATGTCATAAAATTCGGGAAATGAAATTTGGTTAAACGATAGAGAACCTAAAAAAATACCACTTTAAGAAAGCATTTTTTTAATTAGGGTACCTAGAGGCGCAGATATAGGAGTCGGAAGCTTATTATAAATTCATACCGCCGTTCCTACAACATTATTACAAAAACGAGCTAAGTTTCGTCTCGGGAAAATTAACTGAAGCTTGCGTTTACGCATCGATCCAGAAGGTTGCCTTCCCAAGCAAAAAAAAATAGTTTGTTGTTTTTATTTATAGGCCATTCCAACAGTCACACCGCCTTCTGTTAACACGATTTCCACACATTATAATTAAATGTTTAGTTTAGGAGATAGTTCTGATTGATAGGAGAGATTAACACACAAAGAACTAGTGGCCGAAGTCTGCCGACCTGACCCGATTCGACCCGAAGTTATTTATGCCCGATCCCGATAACCACGCTTTGAAGTTTGTAGTCGTTCCTACAAACTAATGACCGATATTAAACTCTCATTATTGTTTTGAACTAGCGACCCGTCCTTGCTTTGCTTTGGTTTATGTGATTTTCTGTAACACCCGTACATAAACCAGAATTCATATATACTAATAGTATATAATACTTAGGCCCGATTCGATCAAACTTTTATACCGGGGCAAACGCTTACTCTGAGATAAGTAATGTCAAAAAAAGACAGTTTTCTATGGCATTTTGATATTATTAATCTCAGAGTATGCTTCACCCCGTGTAATAAGTTTGGTCGAATCGGGGCTTAGAGACACGTTGGCCTAGTTGGTAGTGACCCTGCCTACGAAGACATCGGTTTCGAGTTCAGATCCCGGTAAGGGTAGATATTTGTGTGATGAGCAGGAGTAGTTGTTCCTGAGTCTTAAGTGTTTACTATGTATTTAAGTATATATCGACGGTTTAAAGGCACAACGCTTGAAGCGACATTTTTTGAAATGTCACAATAAAGTGATTACAATGAATAGAAAAATCTGCCGATTCCAAATATACCTGTAACTCAATTTCACAATTATCTCGCTTGAAGCGTTTTGCCTTTTATTTCTCTATATAAGTAGTTTATCGTTGTAGGACTAGGTCAATTTGTGTGAGATTGTCCTGTGATACTTATTATTATTATTTGTGTGATGAGCAGGAGTATTTGTTCCTGAGTCTTAAGTGTTTACTATGTATTTAAGTATATATTTCTCTATATAAGTAGTTTATCGCTGTCTTGTACCCTAAATAAAAGCCTAGAGCTTATTTTGGGACTAGGTCAATTTGTCAGATTGTGAGGTTTTTGTAGATGAAAACCGTATCAAAATCTGTTGCCTGGTTTAGAAGAAATAATTGACATACTTTTCTTAACACTGCTCGGAAATTTGAACTTTGGTCTTGTTTGGGGTGAGATATCAGCACTTTTTATTACAGGCTGTTTTCATACTAAATTAAAAAAAATATCAATTTTATCTCCTTGCAGTACTTAATTTAGAAGAGGAACATGGAACTTTTAAGTAACTATACATACATAACATCACGCCTTCATTCCCAGAGTGGGGTAGGCAGAGCTGCAGAAATACCAACAACTCTAAAGAGACTTGTTGATGACTTTGTAACCACATTTTGCACAATTAGGCTAAGTAACTTTATTTTTATAATATTATCATCATTAGCCGCAAGACGTCCACTGCTGGACAAAGGCCTTCCCCAAGGTTTTCCACAACGACCGGTCCTCTGCTGCTGTCATCCAGCGGTTTCCCGTAACCTTTACCAGATCGTCGGATAATATATATGTTTCCCTTATCTTCATACTGTTACGTATCAATTTGACGACGTTAATACGATTGACAGATTTGTTTTTAAAGTTGTTGTGATAAAAAATATGCTTAGAGGTAATATAACTTTTTTTATGCTTTTGAGATAATCCTCTATCCTAAAATAATTTGTGTTGGTAATGTATAAATAAGTATTTGTACTGGCCCGTGTGGTTGCCTGATTAGAATAGTGCCACTCCATGTCTTCCCGTGGATGTCGTAAAAGGCGACTAAGGGAATAAAGGTTTGTAGTATTGTTAGGCGATGGGTTTGCAACCTGTTACTAATACACTAGTAAACATCTCAGCCTACTTGTGCAAAATGTGGTTACAGAATTATAAACATATATTTTTAGAGTTGTTGGTGTTTCTGTAGCTCTGCCTACCCCACTCTGGGAATGAAGGCGTGATGTTATGTATGTATGTATTTGTACTCGTACTTAAATTAATATATAACTTCTTAAAATAACTATAATACACCTAATTATAACCAATGACTCATATTAATGTGTGATTTGAATTAATAGTTCTGTTTTAGTAATTGACTCAGTGTTCTAAATAAATTATAGAGAAAATAATTAATGAGATTTATTTTAAGTCATTTTAGTGCCTACTAAAAACGATTTGTCATTATTGATGGCCGTTATCATTAATGAATTTACTTTGGTGACTTATTATATTACACTAAGTGACTCACGGTTGCACTCAGAGTTAGTTACTGACGATTAAGTCGTTCCTTGGTGATGATTTTTCATACCATGTTTGTCATATCATACCAGTCAAGGGTATTTGTCCATTAAAGTTTTGTTGGCATTTTCACTAATATCGGAACCAATTTACTAAATACTAGGCAATTAACATTATGTTCAAATTCCTCAGCTATCTATATTTTAATAGAAATTAGAACAGAAATCTTTTTCGTAGCGAAAATGTTGTGAAATCAACTTATCCAGAAAAAATGCGGACACATTCCACAAAAAAAAATTCTATCCTGGAACCGAACCCGGGATTACTAGCTTAGTTGGCTCTTAGCAACTGGCTAGCTTCAAGGGATACGAAGAACTTTTTTGATTTGTTTATTTGTATTTATACATACATACAAACATAATGTCACGCCTTCGTTCCCAGAGTGGGGTAGGCCGAGCTACAGAAAACCAACAACTCTAAAAAACTTATTGATAATTTTGTAATTGTGTATTTTTATATAACAAGCTTAATTGTTATACAAAATTCAGCAAAACTATTTTCACAGTTTGACTGTGGGTTCCACGAGTCTTAGTATAAAAATTGTTAACAATAATCAATTGTAATACTTAAATTCAAATATTATCTAAGTAATGTTTAAACAGGCTTGTATAGTACTTTTAGGCGATGGGCTTGCAACCTGTCACTAATACACTGGTAAAGCTTACTTGTGCAAAATGTGGTTATAGAATTACCAACAAGTCTCTTTAGAGTTGTTGGTATTTCTATAGCTCTGCCTATCCCTGTCTGGGAATGAAGGCTTGACGTTATGTATGTGAAAAATGAAAATGAAAAAATGTTTATTACATAAAAATAAAACTACAAGGTGAAGCAGCTGCTCTGGGGACTGAGCTAGGATGCCCTGTGTTACAGGCCCCAGATGAATACAAAACAAGAGGAAAGAATACAAAAATAAATAGGTCAACAATCAATATTTAACTGATTAAACTTTAAGACTACATTATTCTAACTTAGGGTCTAAAATAACTTTAACCGTGTTGGGTGCACGTGAGTTGATGTTTTTGGTACATATATAAATAAAGAAAAAAAAAGATAAGTTGGTCTTTACATTAGTAATGTCTATTATTAAAGATTACATTTACTACCCTACTACTGACAGTAGTTTCTCCGTATCTGTATAGTCGTGCTGCGTGAGCCACGAAGTTAGGAGACGTTTAGAGGGAGGTCTAGCTACACGGTTTCCCTTACAAAAAGCCTTTATAACTAGGGGGGACAAGAATTCTTTGAACCTTTGAGCAAACCTGTATGTATGTATGTATGTTATAAGAAGGCTCTCTTAATCATATTTTTGTCAGGCTCCAATGTACTCATCTATGTTCTGTATTCCTTTATACTATAAAGAGAATTCCGAAACCAGCGGTCCTGGGTTCAAATCACGGTAAGGGCAGATAATTGTGTGATGAGCATGAATATTTGTTGGATGTTTATTTAAGTATGTGTTTCTCATAGTACAAGCCTAGAGCTTAGTTTTGACTAGATATCTTCAAAATTACGTAACTTAAAACGTAGTCATCGTAACATTCGTCTATTATTAACGAATCGCAATTAAAAACAGCACGAGACTAGATACACGGAATATACTGACTTCCCAATTAAAAACATTAAGACTGACTAACGACATAACAGGAATACTCGTAAAAATCATCACTCCAAGTTATAAAACTTAAGGCCTACCATAGTTAGAGAATTTGCATTTCGCGAACATTTTAATGACTAATAACTTAGTGCACTTAACTAACCATTGTTGCATCACAGGTGTGTGCAATGAGAATTGTAGAGATTTATTAGCAGTTTATGCAGGTTCTCTATTGGATGGCATAAAATGATTTGTAATAATAGTGTTACGCATAATTGCTTTTACCCGAAATAATGATGTACATAATCATCTTTACGCATATATTATTACGCAAAACATTAAAAAAGCATGAATACAGTAAGCATAATTGTCATCAAGACTAACGTCAAATAGCATAATAACATAAAGTCATAATAATTAATTGGCATCATTACAAAATGGATATCATACTAACCTAACATAACCTAATGTAACTAACGTGACCTAATTTAACCTTAAGTATCTAATAATTATTAGCCAAAACAATAATATGCATAATGTTTATTAGTCAAATACAAATTAGTCAAACTAAAATTATTCTAATAGCCTAATATGCTAAAAAAGGCGTATGCTAAAGTATTATTATGCGACAGTACAATTATGCCAATACAAATTATACGAAAACAATTATGCGAAAAAATATTAGTCTAAAACACATTTTGCGATCCAAGGGGATCCCGTTTATGCAATGTACACACCTATATAAAATCACGCCTTCATTCCCATAAAAAGACTGTTGATAATTCTGTAACCACATTTTGCACTAGAAGGCTAAGATGAAATAATTTGTAGGTAAGGTTAAAAAATCGGACAAAAGCATGTCAGACGATGCTCAGTGTAGGGTTCCGACGGTGTTACTGCCGGAAAAACAACAAGTGAGAATGATTATTTAAAGATATTTGGCTGTAAGGCACCGAAGTTTGCTGCGGGTTTTTTACTCATATTTTCCTTGACGGAACCTTTTGCGAATAGTTGAACTGTTTATATACCTGATAAAATCAGAGTTGATATACAAATGGTAATAATTATATCAATTATAGCTATCGTAATGATCGCGATGAAACGTTCCAAGCGTCGTAACGATGTGCCAATTAACATGTCACTTATGACGTCCGGATGTTACCGGTGGCGGTGACATTTTCGATAACCATAATGATTCTATTTATAGCAAATTAATTGGAGAAACGCTGTTACTAGATCGATATGTAATTAAAGAGGTAACACAAAATGTGGAAAGTCAAACGACGCAGCTTGAGATTACCAAATATGTCCTAGATGATATTTTTTATAACGACGAGAAGGTAAACGAGCATTTAGCCCATGTGGTTGCCGGGTAAGAATAGTGCCACTCCATGTCTTCCCGTGGATGTCGTAAGAGGCGATTAAGGGAATAAAGGCTTGTAGTACTGTTAGGCGATGGGCTTGCAACCTGTCACTAATATACTGGGAAACATCTTAGCCTACTTCAGCAAAATGTGGTTATAGAATTATCAACAAGTCTTTTTAGAGTTGTTGGTATTTCTGCAGCTCTGCCTACTCCACTCTGGGAATTAAGGCGTGAGACATACCAATATATGTATGTAAGGTAAACGAGCATACGCTATCTGATGGTAAGTGGGATCTGAGAACCATAGACGTATGCATTCTCAAGACCCTAAGACTACTAATGAGTTGCCAACTCTGAGGACTAAGATGGAATGCCTTATGCTACTAATTTATCCGGTTGTCTTATCCCCACACAGGAGCTCAACAATGCGATTGTTGGCGGTAGGTTGAAGGATAAGATGGTGGTAGCGAAATAACGATCCGGACAGATCCTGCACAAGGTCTTACCACCACTATAAATAATAAGAGTAATTAAAGAGTTAACCAGTGGAAAACTGGAAAGTCGAGGTAATAGGTCATTCTTTTATGCACTTTAATAATAAATTAATATCGAGGGACAATGTCACACAAATTGACCTAGTCCCAAACTAAGCTCCAGACTATGGGTAATAGACAACGATGAACATACTTAAATAGAGACATATATAGTTAAATACTTAGAAAACGTCCAAAACTCAAGAAAAAATACTCTAGTAAAATACCGGGATTTGAACCCAGGACCGCTAGCCAACGTGTCGTCTAAATTGCTTCAATGGTCCAAAGTGGCCACCAGATGACCAAATAAGTCCTGGACGACCATTGAAAGAAAAACAAATTTTGAATGACACAATTTGTCACACACCCGCAAGATAACATGAATGAAGTGTTACTTCGTTATATTAATTCACCACAAAATGAAATGCTAAATATTATTATTTGCATGACCACAATTAACATTTTTAAATGCAATGTGTCAATTGTTTCAACCTTGAGATCTGTCAGGCAAAACAAAACAGATGTCGCTTGCTCTACACTGCCAATGGCTTATTTAGGAGCCAATTTGGTATATAAATTAAATAATCTCGGCATTCATACAGGACAATCTTTATAATCCCCATTTCTTCCTAAGAACTAACAGCCTAACAGTCACAAAAGTTTTATTGCAACTGGAACCATATCTCTACCCGCCGAAGGTTGATTCTTCAGCTATAGCTTAACTTGAAGATGTAGACTCTGGAATTCAGCAGTGGCTCCTCAAGGAGCCGGTTTTGTATACAGATACGTGACATAATCTAGGTATTTAAACGCTTAATTTGGCATATCCTGAAGATAGCAATATTTAAAGGGAATGTGGAATGTCGTTTCTATTCGCGAAAGTCTTGTGGGACTCTTTCCTTTGCGAGGTACGTGAGCGAGTTTAAGTAGGTAGTTTATGTAAAGGGGAGGAAAGGGTTGTCTTTAAAACCTTTTTTGCAACCAATTCAATAAATAAGCTGTATATTATTTTTGGGGTTATGTAAAAAAACTATTTACAGAAGCAATTTTATTACAAACTTAAAAGTAGGTACTTATTTTTTTTTCAAGCCATGATTTGTCGCTAAAACTGAACTGAATCAAGATTTATAATTTAAAATTGCTCATCATCTCTATACTTCCGTTGTTATAAACTGCCCAATTTGACAGCTGTCAATGCAGTACAACATATGTGTTTAGTTTATATTTTGTACTGCGGTGACAGCTTTCACATCGCTCATTTTAGAACGTCCCGCGGCATTCCGCGCACACGCAGAATATGTACTTAACTACAAAGTAAAATCAAATAATAAATAAATAACTTGTATAATTATAATACTATAAAATAAAATAACATCATGTCATAAAGTTAAAAACTATTATGAAAAGATAATTAAATAAGGTGTTATTTGGCTTGTATAATTAAAAATAATAAAATGTTTTTAACGGCAGATTTTGGTAAAGACCGTGTGCAAATAAATATTGGTACCTACTGTAGATTATATAAAAGTCACAGATGGTCTAACATTTTATTATGATTGTATTTTTGTTATGTAGTTTCATTACAAAAAAGTGCTGCTTGAAAATTAGCATTCATTAAAAAACACCAAAGCATGCATGACCGTATTTTATCGTGTAAAGTCTTTTAGGTAATACAAACCAATAGTCCAATAGTAGTAGTGGTAGTAGTATAGTCAAGGTTATAAATATGTATACACTTTAGTACCTTGTCTATTTAACGTGATGTTTCAACTGCCATATGAAATTGTCACAGCGATTAAAGTGACAAGGTACTAAAGTGTATGCATATTTATAACCATGACTGTACGAGTAGTAGTAGTAGTAGTGGGTTTAGTGGTGGTAGGTCCCTGTGCAGGGTCCGACCGGATCGCTACCACCATCTTATCCATTAACCACCCGCCAAGCAACAGTGTTCGCATTGTTGTGTTCCGGTGTGGGGATTTCACAACCGGTGAAATGACTAGCATAGAGGCATTCCAACTTAGTCCTCAGGGTTGGCAACGCATTTGAGGTCTTAGGATTATATTCTTGAGAATTCAAATGTCTATGGGTCTCAGATTCCACTTACCATCAGGTGGCCTGAGTGCTCGTGTGCCTTCTCCTTAACATAAAAAAAAAGGACAGCCAGTTCTACAGAGTCGTAGTGTGTCCAAATAAGATGTTAAATTACTATAAAAACAGTTCTTGTTGATCGGTCGATTGAGTGAGCGAGCTCACTCGATGGTTAAGCTACCTAATTGATGCACGCCGTAAATGTTGATTATACGCTCTAACAGGTCAACCTTAACTCGCCGGTTAGTATTGTGAGTGAATTTCTTAAAGATAATAACATTGCTGGATAAGATAATGATGATGATGATGAAGATATGATATTTAACGTCCCAATTTCCAAGTTATGCAACCAAGAATTACTCCATAAAAGTCGACACCGGAAACATTACCGTAAAAGCGAAGGCGCCAGTCAATAAACTAGTTTAATTATAGCCAGTCATTTACTCGACAACTGCTAGTAATATTCTCATTAGCAACCCGTAATTATGTGATATAGAGCGATTTATGCTAATGCCTTGGTAGATGAAAGACGATCGATGTTTTTGTGCTATTACTGATTTAAACAGTTTTTGCTTGCTACTTTTTCTGTTTATTTGCTGTTCGTTCTAAACGCAACGTATCACTTGCTCAACTTTGTAGTCGACTGTACAAACATAAGAAATAACAATTCAAAAGTAAACATAAAGTAATATTGTTTAAAAGAGAATTTATCCCTATAAGGGGTCTCTTCGAGTAAAATTTAAGCGGAAAAGAAATTTAGGCAAGGAAAGAGGAAAAGTGATAACATATATTGTATTTATTTATTTTACCTTTTTGCACGAAATAATACACTTAATATATAAAAGACAAAATAATAATATCAGGGGACAATCTCACACAAATTGACCTTATCCCAAACTAAGCTTTAGGCTTGTACTATGGGTACTAGACAACGATAAACATACTTAAATAGAGAAATACAACACAATCATTGCTTGCTCAGTGCATCTCAGTCGTAACAGACTAGATAGAAAGGGAGATCCGAGCGACAAACAAGTCGCGGACAACATGAGCTAGCCCTCCAGGGCCTCTATTCTACTGCGTTATAATGATGTCGCGTTTGACGTGTTTTAGAATAGTTTATGTCACAAACGCCATTATTGTAAATGACATGACATAAGAGTTATCAAAACGTTGACAATACAGAAACACGTCACATACGATATCGTTATTACCGTGTAGAATCCCAGCCCAGGTTCAGCTGCAGAACTAAGCTAAGTTTCAAGAAAATTCGTTGAGCTATTTGATTTTTATTCGCTGATGTGCAGTACACAAAATCTCTAAATATCTAAAATTCTCGAAAATTCCTGATAAACAAAAAAGACGCGGATCTCGACAAAGAATTCTCGTCGGCACATTCCTGCCATGCGAGATGTGAAAAATTCTGAACCAGGCTTCACGTCCAGATTCCTAAAATCCCAAAAATAACACCTTGCTACTAACCAACGGATAACAACTGGTTATTCTTCCAACGATAATAGCCACATTAGCGATAACATAGCGTTCAACGAGCCGTTACTTGTAATAGACACTACGGAAACTGCAAGCCATTAGGAAAGTAGAAAGTAATAGTGATTAGACAACGTTTAAGTTTTATAGATAAATTAGAAGTTATAAACTAAAGCTTTACTTTCAACTAGTAGCACGTCTATGACAATCGTATGTTCCTGATACATTTTTGATTTATTTAACAGCCTATAATGTCCCTGTCTGGTTGCCGCGTTGAACAGTGCGACTCCATGTCTTCCCGTGGATGTCGTAAGAGGCGACTAAGGGAATAAAGGCTTGTAGTACTTATTTTAGGCGATGGGCTTGCAACCTGTCACTAATAATACGCTGGTTAACATCTTAGCCTACTTGTGCAAAATGTGGTTTCAGAATCATCAAATAAAGTATTTTTGGAGTTGTTGGTATTTCTGTAGCTCTGCCTACCCCACTCTGGGAATGAAGGCGTGATGTGATGTGTGTATACTGTCCAGCTGCTGGGCAAAGGCCTCCCTCCCATCCTTCCACGTAGCCCTATCTTGGGCAGTCTTCCCCTAGTCTTGATTTAAGGCCTCAAGCTCATCTCGCCAACGTTGTCTTGGTCTGCCGCGACGCGTTTTAGTACACACTTAAGCCCACAATTCCTCTGGCATGCGACAAACATGCCCAGCCCATTCCCGTTTGAACTTGGCGGCTGCATGGACTTCATCAGCTATTTAAGTTAAGTGTAGTATTGTACTCCTGTCACCTCCTGTTGTCTGTTAATTTTACTTCCAAAACACAACACTCCATGGCTCTCTGACAAAGATGATGAACAGATAAATCATTTCACCTGATTTATATAAATTGGTTTAATACTTGAGCTTGAATGTTACATCAGACTTTTGGTAACGTACATAATTAAGGCTGTTTAATTAATTACCTTTCTAGGCTTGCAGTTGGGTAAAAGGAGCATCAAATTCAAACGAATTATTCAGTAAATTGGCATTATATCGATGCTCGCTTTCACGTTTTAAGTAACGTTTGGACCAGATCGTCATTTCTAAGAGGTAGAATCATCAGAACTGTAAAAATAATTTACGTGATTTAGAAGATATTTAGCAAAAAATTAATTCACTTTTCAGCAAAGTTTATCCCAGGCAACAGTAAAAAAAAAAAAAAGCGGACATTGAATTCTCGGCACTGTGACAATATTATGATCATTTGAAAACTTAAAGTCCAAACAACCTATATTGAACAGGTTGGAATATTTTGTTTGCTCAGTAAACACAAAAAAATAACATCTCGAATGCATTTGTTTGCATTTCCGTCTGCATGTTGACACGATAACCGGTCTGCTTATAAAAGTATCAAGATTTGTAAGGCCATTCTTCATTCAACTATCAATTTTATTCAAAAGAAGTTTAAGAGTTTAAATACAACCATCGCTAAATCTAAATAGATATTTTTTGTACGAAATGAATAAAAACCATGAACACAGACCACTCTGATGGTAAGTGGGCCCAGAGGATATAAAACATTAAATCATTCCTTACTTTACACAAATAAAAGCGGCCAAGTGCGAGTCGGACTCGCCCATGAAGGGTTCCGTAGCAGCAAGTAACATAATATAAAAGTTCGTTGTAGCTTTCATCAATGTTTTTATGACGTATTAAAAAAAAAACTACTGACTAGATCTCGTTCAAACCAATTTTCGGTGGAAGTTTGCATGGTAATGTACATCATATATTTTTTTTAGTTCTATCATTCTCTTATTTTAGAAGTTACAGGGGGGGGGACACACATTTCAACACTTTGGAAGTGTCTCTCGCGCAAACTGTTCAGTTATAAAAAAAATGATGTTAGTAACCTCAATATCATTTTTGAACACCTATCCATAGATACCCCAAACGTATGGGTTTAAAGAAAAAAAAAATTGAGTTTCAGTTCTAAGTATGGGGAACCCCCAAAATTTATGGTTTTTTTTCTATTTTTGTGTGAAAATCTTAATGCGGTTCACAGAATACATCTACTTACCAAGTTTCAACAGTGTAGTTCTTATAGTTTCGGAAAAAAGTGACTGTGACATACGAACGGACAGACAGACAGACATGAACCCTAAAAATAAGATACACAATAATTTATAAACGGTAGAAAAAACGTTCCTTGATCAATCATTTACTTTATTCCGTGTACCTAAAACTGCTATCTACAAAACAGTTTCAACTCCAAACGTTATTAATTGCTAAATGTCCATTGCAATAAAATCATGAAGCAGAAGTTATGATTAAGTAAAATGATAAATCAATCATAATTATTTACGAACTTAATATTTTATCAAAATCACCGATTAACGGTGCACCAAATCAATTATAATAAATCACTAAAGGCCATTTGATTAATTAATAGACTAAAGACGGCATCTAGATATCAATCTATAATTAAAATCTCTTATGGGTGAGTTGTAAAGTAAAACGTTGACTGTTGGAGCTGTGTATTGCAACCAATATACAGTTGGATAGTTTGTAAAAAAAACGTTAGATATTACATTTATATTTAGTAAAAGTGCCTTATAATTAGCTAAACACTTTAGTGCTTTGTAACTTTAATGTTATGTTTTAACTGCAGCACTTATCTGTCAAAGGCGTTAAAGCGAAAAGGTACCAAAGTGTGCAGCTAGTTATAAGTCAAACTGTACTAAACAGTCAGTCAATAAAAATGTTGAACATAGTCATAGAGGTCTGTCCGGATCGCTACCACCATAGTACCCATTAACCTGTTGTGGTGTAGGGATAAGACGACCATTGAAATTACTGTATAGAGGAATTCCTATCTTAGGATTGCAGTCTTGAGATCGTAGTCTTCAGAATAAAAATTTCTACTCCAAAAAAATGACAATATAGTATTAATGAATAGACAAAAAAAACAAATGTAAAATGGATTTGTATGAACTATTGCACGGATCATTCTAAATTCAACATTAGCACGTGTTATGATTGTTATTGTCATACAAATATATCAAACAAGCTTCATTAAAAATATGATAAGGTACTAGTCATTAATATTTTGGTTGGTTTACTGAAAAAGTTTCCTACCGATATCGTTCCCTTCACAAAAACAAATAGCAAACAATAATCAAGTTAATTACAACATTGTCTCAAAATAAAATTTGACGTTACGTTATTTCCCAGCGTGCAACAGGTAAGTTATGAATTATGATTTAAACAATAGTGTAATAACATATTCTCCTTCCCTGGTGTAGATAAAAACAGTGAATCAGACTCTCATATTATTCCGACAGTTTGAATTTTTGAATTTATTTTTTATGGTAAAAAGAAGGTACACGAGGGTCAAACACAGATTTAGGTTACCGTCTTTCCTGTGGAAAAACCGAAAGTTAACGTTTTTACCCATACCCGCAAAAATGCCGTCAGGACTGCTTTAGACCTATATATAAAAACATAACTTATATCCACACAAGCTCTTAACTATTGACCACAGGAGATGACCCACGAACACTCAGGATACCTGATGTTAAGTGGGACCCACAAACATTTGAATTCACAAGACTATAATCCTAAAACCTCAAATGCGTTGCCAACCCTGAGGACTAAGATGGAATGCCTCTATGCTAGTCATTTCACCGGTTGAATGAAAGCTTCTTGATACTAGATAAGGTAAAGTAAGGTCAAACAACGTGTAAAGTAGAATAGAGAAAGACCCGTTTAGATGAATAAACCATTCGATTTTCTAACAGTTCATTGTTAAACGTTTTGTAGCAAACGTTCCGTTTGGAACATCGCGTTTGAACTTAAAATGCCACACTACCAATATTCCATAGAAAATAAATAACAAAATGCAGCTTCTGGTCTTGAACGTGGTCACTGTTAATACCATACAGAGCTGCAAAATATCTCTATTGAGGTAACCAACTTGGCGAGAGTTGTTTTGAAATACCGCTAGATGTCGATGACACAATTGTAAAATTTTGTAAATCAAGTTATAGAATCAAACGATGCATTATTACAAAATTATAAGTTGAACATGTTTTTGTAAGTTGCGTCATTTTGTATTAGCACAACTATCAAGATATCATAATTTAACTCTAATTATGACCATTTTTTTAAATTACTTTCTTAGTAATATTTCCTACTTTTCAATTAGAACCAGCTGTTTATATTACTTGGGCTTTATTCCAGGTAAGTAACCATCAAAAAAACTTAATTTAAATCAACAGTTACCATCTCTTTTTATCGCAGCATCTGTCAATACATTCTATTATAAGACATCTAAGCTAGCAATCGTGACTTCACTATTTGTGCCATTCATAGAAGTACTCTGAACTGGCAGAAAATCAATCAAAAGTAAACCTTCATACAAATGCAGCTAAAACTACTTTTGATTGAAATGTGTTACACGTTGACATTTCTGATAACCGTTATTGCAAACGTTAGTTTGATAAAGTTTATAAACTAAGTGTCAATTCAGACGGCAATTCGATTTAATCCTGAATGTCTGTTCTTATTCCGGTATAAATATTTGATCTAAATATCTGATACCATACTGATATAGTTTTATATAATGCTAGGTTAAGTCCTATCATTGTCATAAGCAATATTTAAAAATGACTGACTGCTGAGTTTCTTGGGGTGCTTGGGTGCTTCTTCTCAGCAGTGGTCTCCTCTTGGGAAGCGCTTACTTACTGAATAAACAACTTTACAATACAAAACACTTTATTGTCCACCAAACAAAAACATTACACAGAATTTGCACAATTTAGAAGACTTTAATCTTTTTTTTGATGTTATAATTGTCATGTCAAAGTAATATAAGTTTGTCTATATCTTTTGGAAACGTTTCTACGTCTATAAGTACCTACAGCAAAACTAGATAAAAATGCAACTGAATTTTGACACTAACAAAAATTAGCGCTTCAAAGCTTAATATTTCACAAACGGATCCCTTGATCAAAAAATTGTTTTAACAAACACACAATATTTTGTGGGAGGTGTTAACATCTCCCACATTTGAAATACCGACGAGATGACACCACATTATATTTCAAACTAGCGACCCGCCCTCTTCAATCACTCTATCCATTAAAAAAAAACCGCATCAAAATCCGTTGCGAAGTTTTAAAGATTTAAGCATACATAGGGATATAGGGACAGAAAAAGCGACTTTGTTTTATACTATGTAGTGGGCCAAGTGTAGTGGCACTCTTAAACGCTTCACTAGACTTCTTTGAACCCCACAAACTCGCAAAGCTATCGGCCTTTTTTCGTCGAGCTATAAAACAGGGTGCGACCCCTTTACGACTTCGTTACGTGAGATGATCTAATAAGAAACCCCAAAAATACAAACAAGATCCCTAGATTCCTAAAGAAAACAATCTAATTGGAATGAAGGGAGCAAAACAGTGGGTTTTTTTTCATAGGTCATTTATCTTTTAAAATAGCACATCAAGTAACTTAATCTTCTAGTAGAACATTATAGAACTAAATGTTGTTGACGACACGTTGGCCTAGTTGGGAGTACTAACCCTGCCTCCGAAGCCAGCGGTCCTGGGTTCAAATCCCGGTATGGGCAGATATTTGTGTGATGAGCGCGAATATTTGTTCCTGAGTCTTGGATGTTTTCTATGTATTTAAGTATTTCTCTATATATGTATGTACAAGCCTAAAGCTTAGTTTGGGGCGAGGTCAATTTGTGTAAGATTGTCCCCAGATATTTATTTTTAATTTATAAAATAAATGTTGCTTTTAGCGGTCGTAGGCGTCCTTCCTTTCGTTGTTATGAAGTTTCAAAAGTCATCCCACTACCTTCTTTTCAGTCTGCCTCTGCTTCGGTGGCCATTTTGAAAAGTCTATTTCAAGACATCTTAAACTTTAGGGATAATGATAGATGGAATTATAAAAAAGTTTGTTGATTTTATCTAGAGTCTTTGACTCGAAAAATAACTCGATAAATGTCTAAAAACTTTAAAAAAAGGTTTTGACTACTTAAATTATTTTATGGTTCAAGGGATTTCTAAATTAAAAGTTAAATTCTAATCTTGGAAACACTTAGTATACTCGGCTTAGTCACTTAAGACACCATGTCCCTAGAGGTATTGCTCAAGGGTCAATACTGCATCCCATTCTCTTTGTTATAAATAGTGTGAATCATTGTCTTTTCGGTCCTTAGTTTACAATCCAAACTATATAATCATTAGTTATTCGTAGAAAATAATTAAATATTGGCTCCATATTGCAAGGCAATAACGTGGTTTGGCAGTGAATAATTTCACATTTTAAGTACTCGTAAGCACATATTCACAGTTCAATGAACCATAGGCTTCCTAAGAGGCTTACGACCCCATAATCTAGTATTACAGAGTATTATGTCGTTGGCAGTTTTCTTTCAATTAGAACCATGCTTAAACTTGAAACCTAACAAATGCACGTCTTTAAATTTAGTCGGGTGTACTCGTACAGTATGTGAACCGTTTGAAGATAGCAGATATGAAATTCAGCTTATTTCCACATGCACACGATATCTTTCAGTTAATAACGTTAAAAAAAGTACTTCATATTATTACATTCTAAAATAGTTTTACCACTTAATTTCTACAACTTACGACGCATGTAAAATGACGAAGGATGACAGAAGAAAAACAATAGGTAAATAAAACTGTTGCTTAGTGCATTTCAAATTATGTTTGCTATATTTTTATGTATCTTGCTGTCTAGAATTAAACTAGTAGATTTGATATAATATTCATGATTACAGATAAGTAAGCTTACCACGCAAAGCTACTTATTCCGGCTTAAAGCTCAGTCTTAACATAAACTTGTTTAACAACTTAATTTCCGTAATTTTCTTCTAATTCCACATAAATAATTTTGTTACTAGTAATCAAAGCTAATTTGCATGCAATAATCAATGAACTGCATTTAAAGTTCAACCGTTCAACAAACATTAAGAATCCATGACTCGATATAGAGCCAAATTTATATTATTGAAACAAAAGTCACGGTACTGAATTACAAGTTCAATTTAAAAGCAATTTTAATAGCATTCCTGACAAGAATAGGCGTGTCGGGCTTAATTGAGACTTAAATAACCCAGTGTAAGGAAACCTTTCGTGTATAAGTAATCACATACGTTTCGTAGTTCTAACTATACTGGTACATGCAGTGTCCAAGTTATAATGGCCCTTTGTTTGTTACCTTTACATACGCAAAACAGCTCAATTTACTTTTGATGTTAGTAACCAGATTACATAGGCCTCCAATACAGTTAATACACCGTCAGTATAGAGGGGTAGGTTATAAATGTTATAATGGATGTTACGCTAAGCGTAGGTTGCTTCCGTTCGAATACTCTCTTGTCAAAATAAAAAATTATGATATTACAAAAAAATACACAAAAGAAAAATATAGTGTCTTAAATGAAATATTATTTTTTGAAGTCTTCTTCAGAACTTTATATTGTATAGTTAGAGTACAGAAAAAAATAAGAGCTTTATTGTGTTCAATGCGAATCAAAAGCACCATTCTTTTTTCCCTCCTAAAGCATTCTTCGTTCCAAAGACTTGTATTAAAAGCAAAAAGACGTCGCATGCTGATGTTAAAAAAACATAATTTTAAATCTAAACCTTAGTATAAAAATCCGTGTGTTTGCCGGGTTAGAATAGTGCCACTCCATATCTTCCTGTGGCTGTCGTAAGAGGCGACTAAAGGAATGAAGGCTTCTAGTACTGTTAGGCGATAGGCTTGCAACCTGTCACTAATACACTGATAAACAACTTAGCCTGTTTGTGCAAAATGTGATTACAGAATTATCAACAACTCTTTTTGTAGTTGTTGGTATTTCTGGAGATCTGCCTACCCCACTCTGGGAATAAAGGCGTGATAATACTATCACGCACGTATAAAAATAAAACATGATTGTGTTAATATTATCCCGACTTATAAATAATAATCGGGAACAACACAACAGTCACAAATCGACCATAATTTTAATAAGTAGGGTTCAAGTAAATAAATACGAACATGGCGGATACACGGCGTCAGTGTATCATTTCCTTCTCCGAACAAGCCAAGTTCCTAGTGTTTATCGCTTAACTCAAATACAACCCCGTAAAGCTTGTATCTAAACGTGCGATCGAAAGTGGTCATTAGTGAGAGCATGCAGTAACTACTTATGCTAGTAGGTACCTATTGCTTGTACCGGGTGCATGTTAGTAGTTACTAGCGACCTTTACTTATTATGTTGTACATGCCGCTTTCGCCTAGCAAGCCAATTTGTTTGCCCTTTCGCTTTCTAAATGGAATTAAATTAGGAGCGTGGGCATTGCTAGATTTGGATTAATTATAATTTATAGGCGAGATTTAATTTTAATTTTAATTTAATTTTACCGTGTGGTTGCCGGGTTAGAATAGTGCCACTCCATGTCTTCCCGTGGATGTCGTAAGAGGCGACTAAGGGAATAAGGGCTTGTAGTACTGTTAGGCGATGGGCTTGCAACCTGTCACTAATACACTAGAAAACCTCTTAGCCTGTTAGTGCAAAATGTACAGAAATATCAGTAAGTCTTTATAGTGGTTGGTAGCTCTGCCTACCCCACTCTGGGAATGAAGGCGTGATGTTATGTATGTATGTATAGGCGAGATTTGTGAACCTTTTAGAGCGTCGGTGCCCTAGTGAATTAGGGGGTCGACTCGTGAACGTAAAGTACCGAGTTCAATCCTCCACGGTCACCATGTACTAATGAGTTTTTGTAACTTAAGTAGGTACATTACCCGATGCTCTTACGGTGAAGGAAAAACATCGTGAGGAAACCTGCACATTCGAACAGCTGAGTGTGTAAGAGGGTAATTGCACAAAAGATCCTAAAGGGGTCGAAGTGTATCCGAAAGGCACCATCTGTAAGATAAGATAAGATAACTGGTGAACCTAAATTGTACCGTCAGAGCAGTATTTATTAGCGTAGTAAGTGTATTTTTAATTTGGTTGGAGGACACACAAGCATGACTTGACGTGAGTTTTCAGTGGGGTTAACGTTTAAAGACTGGTGAAGTGAGACGCGGCGACAGACCGCGGACGTTGAAAAGGCGTTCAGACGTCCTTCGCCTTATAGTACTACAAACCTTTATTCCCTTAGTCGCCTCTCATGACATCCACGGGAAGACATGGAGTCGCACTGTTCAACGCGGCAACCACATGGTCAAGCTAATACCATAGTTAACGACCATAATAACCACAGTTCCTGTGGTGCTAGGCAGTTGCATTCGACAATCGTTAGCGATTATGTTTCGATTGAAAAATATATGGAATCGAGGTAAGTGTCACGTTACTATCTCGGTGGCTTACGTCAATTCCATACATTTATCAATCGAAACATTATCGCTAACGATTGTCGAATGCAACTTGTCTAGCACCACTGGTTCGTTACTAACGTTTATCAGCAACTCACATGGTGTCAAACTTAGCGATAACTCGACGAAGTTAACAATAAATCGTCAATCTTAACGATCACTCGATAAAGTTAACAAGTAGCGTATCGAGAAGTCGCTACATAGGAACGGTCGGTGTTATAAGTAGCTGAACACTTTAGCGCTTTGTCACTTTAACGTTATGTTTGAACTGCTGCACTATTTGTCAAAGGTGTTAAAGCGACAAGGTAGAAACGTGTGCAGCTATTTATAAGGCCGATTGTACTCGCACAATACTTACTTGTTAGTTCTTATCCAAGCGGATAAGACATTCCAATCGTTGGCACAATACTAACAAGTGTTTCAGTTACATTATCATGTTAGATACTTTAATTCATACCTAATTAACATCACGTCTTCATTCCCAGAGTGAGGTAGGCAGAGCTACAGAAAAACTAACATCTCTAAGATGACTTGTTTATAATTCTGTAACCACATTTTGCACAATCGGGCTAAGCAGATTACTTGTGTATTAGAGACAGGTTGCAAGCCCATCGCCTAACAGTACTACAAGTTCCTTTCCTAAGGGTCTCCCCACACCTATCGACGCGGAATCGGCGTTAGCTGATCAAAAAATTCTTTATGTCTACGCAATAAGAGCGAAAAGACGTCGAATCGGCTCGGCTGACGTCGGCCGGCGACGGCGGAGCCGAACGACGTCTTCTCGCTCTTATTGCAAGTTTTAGGTTAGGCGAGACCCTTAGTCGCCTTTTACGACATCCACGGGAAGACATGGAGTGCCGCTCTAACTCGGCAACCACACGGGAACTTGGTAGTGGAATAAAGACCCAGCACAATATTAGATTAGGTTATCACTGAAAAATGAAGTATCCACAGCATTAACGCCATAACTGACCAGGAAGTAAATGCACAACGAAAACAATGCACCAATTTCATAACAATGAATGAAATTAATGCATCGACGGAAAATGAAAAAATAACTAAATTGAGCCCTAATTGTTAATTCAGAAAGGTCATGTGAAACGCACTTATAAGTTGGCAAGACATGACATACGTTCAACTATTTTAAAGCTATGTCAAAGGAACGCTGCTCATGTTGTAGTAAAGATCTTTTTAATTTGGTCAGTGGTATGAAAATTTCGGATGACCGTTGTTAGTAGACCTCCGCAAGACAACGTCACCACGTTAACGTCACGCAAATACAAGTCACTAATACACATACATTTTCTTACTCTTGCCAATCGTTTTTAAGATCTATTTTGACGCAGCTAAGAACTACACTTACGTGATCGTAAAATTACCACGTTCTTCATACAGCTAAAAGGTTAGTTTAAGGTCTTATAACTCCAGTAATAAGGTTTATGTTAAGTGTATTATAGATATTGTCAAGAAATACTAAGTTTGTTGCACTATGAGAGGCGTGAAGTTCTGTTATTAGTATGAATAGGTGCATTCATAGTTGTGGTATGCTTTTTGTTAATTCAAGTGCACTGCTGATTATTACTATAGATAAGGGTCTTTAGATAGCGTTATGATTTCTCGCATTGAAAGATAAAGAAGGATTGAGAGTGAACATAATGTAATTATTAGTATTAGTATAATAATAATGTAAATAGTGTGGTTGCCGGGTTAGAATGGTGCCACTTCATGTCTTCCCGTGGATGTCGTAAGGGGCGACTAAGGGAATACGGTCTTGTAGTACTTTTAGGCGATGGGCTTACAACAATCAATCAAGAAGACTTTAGAGTTGTTGGTATTTTTGTAGCTCTGCTTACCCCACTCTGGGGAAGAAGGTGTGATGTTATGTTGGTAGCGCGTCTGCAGCCGAGGGCCTTAAACTACTCATCTTAGCTGATATTCCCCTCTCAAGGCACGTTAAACTCAGGGTTCTCAGGGTTGGTAATGCATTTGCGGTCTTAGGATTGTAGTCTTGAGAATGCAAATGTGTATGGGTCACAGATCCCAATTACCATTAGGTTGCCTGCGTGTTTGTTTATCTTCTCAATGCCATAATGAGTCATAAAAAACTGACATTTCTGACGTATCTTATGGCGGGCATTTCAGCCAAGATCATTGTATTGCTTGTGTGAGATGGCCGTCTCAGGATTCCAGTCTTGAGATTGTATATGTTTGTGAGCATCAGAGCTCACTTAGCTATTGGGTACAAATTACAAGCATTATCTTTAAAAACAAAGCTGTCTTCGACCCGGTTACGCCCGCATATTAATAAACTATTAATTAACTTTAATAACGATCGGCTGTCTATTACTTCCGCCACTTTGAAGTTTATTCCTGTATCGTGCTCATAAACGGCTAAAACATTAAAATATGTACCTACCTTATGTTTGAAAACTTTTTTTCAAATACTTCTCATAGAAAATTTACTGTCCATAATCTCTTTTTTCAAACAGTAATTAACTAACAATTTGCTTGAATAAAACTCTACAGAAGCTAGAGGGTTTAGTTAGTCACTTTCAGTATTTCTCGCAATAGGCTGAGATTGGGCAGTGACAGTGACCTAGGGTTGTCGAGGTGTATAATATGATTGACTCATATAATTAGCTATTGATTGTGTATTATAAATATTATAATAAAATTAAACACTACGCTTTTTACTTAATGAACCTCAGCACTGCACCAAAAATGCTACAAAATCTACGATCACTTCTCATAAGGAACATACGTACCAAATTTGGAATCTCTAGACCCAGCGGGTTGGGCTGTGCGTTGATATGTCAGTCAGTCAGTCATTCAGTTTCTTATTTTATATATTTAGATGTCTTAAATAGAGCGCATAAAATGTATAGTAACTTTGAAATAAACTAATACATGTTTCACCTGTCCGCAATTACATCGGCGATGAAAACGCTGCAACATAAGCAAGCCACAGCTGCGTACAATTGTGAAAACATTTACGTTATTACTAGTGTCGAATGATCTTAGAAATGATATGTTTTTCAGTCTTCATTTCAAAAATATTTTGGATTGTAATGCATCTGCATTATTATCGAGTTAAATGCGATCAGGGCCGATTTCGTGTTTGACGTGTTTTAAAATCGTTAAAGGCACAGTCGCCATTATTGTAAATGAAATAAGAGTTATCAAAACGTTGACAATACGGAAACACGTCAAAGACGATATCGTTATTACCGTGTAGAATCCCAGCCCTGGGCATTTATTCTGGTATGTTTTTTTCCCTATTTGTACACGACTGCCCAAAAAAGGAGTGAACTGTTTTCAGGATTCAATTATGTATATTGCTTTATTCCACGATAAGTAACTTCTTAAGAGGACTGTGAAGCAAAAAAAATCCTATGTCTGTACGTTTCCAAGAAAATATTTATGGAATTGAAAATAAAAAAGAACAAAAACGTTCCATAATATCTACACCATATTCAAAAATCGTGGAAATCGGATTAGATTTGCAAGGTGTTAAACGTTATCGCTCGGAGTTAAATTTGTATGGATTATTATTGACTGCTAAGCGATTTAGGCATCGCTTTACAATTCTCTTAGTGCCTGAACCAAACCAGGTGCGTTTTTTAAATTAATTTATCGTTTTGTTAGCATTATCATCGCAATCATCATGTTGCCATAATGGTACACGTAGCTCTTATTGACATGGCAATAAGGGACGTTTTCCAAAAAAAAATTACCTACTTAGTTAAGGGCTTTAATTAAAACAAAACTTAATTGAATATTTGTGTAACAAAAGTTACCCATATATTTTGTATGACTAACTTTTGTTTCACAAGTGATCGTGATTTTGTTTTCATTAAGCCTATAACTATGTAATTTTTTATTGGAAACGTACCTTATTACCAAGTTAATAAGAGCTACCATTACGGCAACAAGATGAAAACGACCCATAAAGGCGCAGGAGTCGTTAAAACATACGATTGCAATAAGGTTGGCCTCCTGGGTCCCCAGGTTTATGCTTAAGGACAATAACACAAAAAGCACCCTATAGATACCATGATAAGGTTGAAATTACTAAAATAGGTTTTGGGTCTAACCTTAAAAAAGTGGTGAAATAGAGGCCCATAGATTCATAGTTAGCTCTTACTGACACGTTTATAAGAGGCAATAACATGTTTGCGATAAATAAGATGGGCTAATCCATTCTAATATTATAAACGTGAAAGTAACTCTGTCTGTCTGTCTGTTTGTTACGCTTTCACGGATAAACCTTTGAACCGATTTAGATGAAATTTGGTATGGAGATAGTTTGGTTCCCGAGAAAGGACATAGGGTACTTTTTATTGCGAAAAATTCGACTGTTCCTGAGTGAATAGCGATAAACTTCAGCTACGTAGAAGAAGTCACGGAAAACAACTAGTACAAAATATGAGAGAGTCCCACCTAATGCCCGCGTCCCCGCCTTCTTAGAATTTGTAATCACTATTCCCTCGAGGACTAGTTTTCTGGGGTTAGGCTCTCTTCCTTTCTGATTATATCTCAGCGTAAAATGGGACATTCAAACAAACTAATTTCCATATATTATATTATATTATAAGATTTAATCTTCTGATGTTATATCGATGATGGGTCGAAAACGATTTTTCCCGAAGAGGATAATTTGACAGTTCGTGTTTTGGCCCCGTTCGCCTATATTGTAAATAATTGAATAGTGTAGTATAGTTTCATAATATAATATAAGATACTAGCTGTTTCCCGCGTCTAAGTGCGCCCGGAGTCGTTTACCGCTATTCCCTCAGGAACCGCCCAATCTTCCGGGATAAAAACCCTGTAACCTTCCCCGGGACTCAAACTATCTCCATACTAAATTTAATCCAAATCGGTTCAGCGGTTTATCCGTGAAAACGTAACAAACAGACAGACAGAGTTGCATAATATTGGTATTCTCGTCGTAGATGGGAATGAAATACAATTTTTGTACTTCGTTTCAAGTAAACAAGACACAAAAAATTACATCATCACTAGTAAAAAGTAAGCTAACGTTAATAAGAAATCCTTTTCAACAAAACATTTGATTCGAACTCGGGAACGAACTTAAATTATAGGTCTACGCCTAACAATGGACTCTTAAATCACTATTTTTAATAGCGCTACTAGCAAACCACTTTATCTTGATATTTGATTTTAAATAACGTATACCACTTCAGAGCTCACGATATCCTGGTAGAATATTGAAACGACCAATTTTAATAGATCCTTAAAAGTGCTAGTTTTAGTGTGGAGTGGAGGTCTGTTTAAGTTGGTGGTTGTACACGCGTTTATTATTTACGGACTGTTCGGAATTTCGATGAATATTGTGTGAACTCAGTGAGAAGTCAGGTATGTACCTATGTATAGTGATACAAATGCATAAATTTACTTCGTACCCACTGAGAATATAAGTTCATAAAATACGATAAGCATCGCATGCGCATATTTATTGGTCACGATTTACAATGGATAATATAAAGAGTAGAGTTGCCGCGAATAGTTGTAATAGCGAATAGTCGAATACCGATTAATCGCCATTCCCTATGGCGAATAGTCGAATAATTCGCTATTATTATTCGACATGAACAAGGGAATTTAAAAAATAGATTATTTGTTATCTGATTTACCTATCACGCTTGTAGAATCATTTATTTTTACCTACTGTAGTCTTAAATAACAAATAATGAGTTCCACATAATTTTGCACCATAATCTGCCCGTTTTCGATTTTAAATATTAATTAAAAAGCCTAACTTTAACATGACTGATTTATTTAATATTAAAGATAATAATGAATACTAAACTAAGTGTGTTTTGTTTTTAAGAAAACAAAACGATTATGTAATCCAATAGTTTTTTTAATTAAAAGTTTATTTTAGACAACTTTTTTTTATGTTAATGAGAAGGCACACGAGCACTCAGGCCACCTGATGGTAAGTGGAATCTGAGACCCATAGACATTTGAATTCTCAAGACTATAATCCTAAGACCTCAAATGCGTAGCCAACCCTGAAGCCTAAGATGGAATGCCTCTATGCTAGTAATTTCACCGAATGCTAATAATAGACATTATTATTCGGTATTCGACGAATAGCAAAACAATAACGAATAATACCGAATAATAGCGACTATTCGCGGCAACTCTAATAAAGAGCATATTTTAATAGAGAGTTATTTATAACTCTGACATTTATAAATGTCTTGAAATCTAACTGGTGTTTATTAAATACAAAATATGTAAAGTAATAAGTAATAAATAAAATTTCAAAATAATATTAACTAGAATTTATTTTAAACTGAAAGGCATAAACCTATGGGTGAAATAAGTTTGTCATCTACGTTTTTCTTTTTGTGTCTATGTGACTTAAACTAGTTAAGCTAAGTGCCATACGTCAGGATCCTAACATGTGAGGATTTTAGGACTTTTGGTTGCGGCTGGAGTCAACAATTAATGTCAGGAATTTGCACTTTTCTATGAAAAATAAAATTGATATTTTGGTTAATCAACTAAATGCGCATAAACTAACATGTATCACATTGATGCGTGGACTTAGGGTTCTAAGTGCTAAGTAAGTGGCTTTTATTTTTTCGTCAATCACCCAAAGGTAGAAGAGATCCCTTAAAGGGATAAGTTCTCTTTTGTACATTTCTATTCTGTAGATATTTATTTGAATTCGTTTGAAGTGGCAGACGAGGATATAATTGGGCTTTCAAATCAATTACTATCCCGGATACCACCTGGAGTCATGTTCAACTAACTTGTCAGTACCAACTACTCTATGAGGAGTGTATACTGTATGAATTTTATTGAATGTGGCACCCAACGTTACATAGGGGTTCCAATGGCCTTGTATAGGGGACATGTAACAGACTGGTCACGGTTCTTATTGGAATAATTCTTTTTAACGTACATTCGAAGGTTAGGGTTTTTTTTTATTATTATTATTAAACAAACAGCGTACATAAAGTCTCATATCTTAAAAAATATTGGATAATACAGTAAGCCAAAACAGTTTCCACTTAAAGTTAAATACATTAACATTTGCTCAGGGGTGACAGAGTGACACATTAAGAAAGCAAAAATAATGTAAAATTACAAAATCAAATGACAATGATATTAAAAATAAAGTTAACAAGTTTACTACGGTTTCCATTGATTCTTGATTGCACACATAAACTGATTTGTGTTTATGTTAAATAGGTCAATGTGTGAGTATTTCTTATTATAAGTTGCACACGCTCGTATTAAAAATGTATTTTTCATATACTTAGTGCGACAAGGAGGGATGGCGAATAAGTGATGTGAGCGAGTTCTAAAATTTGGACACCTGTGTCTTATTAATAAAATACGTTTGGGATGATTAAGTAATAATAATCTTCGATTGCAAAATAACTAAAATATCATGTTTGTGCAATGTATCAGGATTAACTTCCATTTGTCTAATAGCCTAGTTATCGTAACGCTTTAAGCAATACAATACCAATACCTACTCTTTATAGAACACCAAAAAGAAACCGAACAAGAAAAGTACATTTAAATCAAAGGTAGGTATACAACGTGTTACAAAATTATCCGTAAAAAAGAAATTACAAAAGTAGTGTCAACCCTTATTAAATAACGTCAGTTCAGTATCTTAGGTATACGGTATACTAGGGTTGACACTACTTTCGTAATTTCTTTTTTACGAATTATTTTGTAACACGTTGTATAACAGCCGTCTTACCGGTAAATAAGAGCGATGCATTTAACTATAATATTTATTGGTTTTGATTTACTTAACATTCAGAAAATATTAACTGGCTTACAAAATAGTGTATTTCGGTAATAAGCACACAAAACTTTCACACAAACATTCCGATATACAAACACATGATGAACACATAACTCGTAAATTGACATCCATGCTAACTCGGTTAACGACATAGTGTACAATAAACAAACATACGTGTATTTTATACTTAAACATAGCAGCATGCATGCTAAACATCGGTTTTTAGACCGACGGACAAAAATACCGATTTGCTAATGATCAACAAAGATTATGTAAAGAGTTAATAACGTGAGGAACGTATATCTACCCTCATAAGCCAATAAGTAGTATCTCAAATTCAATAGCCGAAGCAGATTCAATCCTATTTTGTCAGCTATAAGGTTGCATTTGCTACAAGAGTTTTGTCTGAGATACTGCCATTTGTGTTGGCAGGGCAGATATTCGCTTACGCAGTTGGTTAACGTTTGTACGGAGAAGATTGTTCCTGTTTTATATTTGTACATGGCATGCCACTATGCACCTTGACACATCGAGCGCGGTTTGTAGCGGCGCGATGTAAGCAGTGAACGTGGCTGCTAATGCTATTTGAAATCGCGCCTCGCAGCATATTTGGTACATATGCCATTGCATGATAAGTGGGCTCTGTGATAGACATTGTCAATCTCAAGACTGCGATTGCGATACCAAGCTTAAGATAGTCTCTAGGATTGCATTTCATGTTGGTGATGACATATTTTTAATTCGTAAAAATATAATTTTACGCGGAGATGCTAGTATTTTTACAATTTCATTATCTACACTCCAGAACACACCAATACGTACACTAATACTTCTTGGTGGCTATTCAGCTCGCATGTCATCTGTGAGGGCGGTTAATTATGTCTCTCACTCTCAGAATCCATTTGTTTAAAACTTGATTAATATTAAATTTAAGTATGATAAATGATAATAGATGCAATCGTTCAAAAACTTCTAGTAAAATTCGAAACATAATTCTAAATCAAACGAGTTTAAGAAACAATTAAGTCAATTAAAGGAGAACCAACGAATAAACTTGAAAAAGGGTTATTAATGGGATCGTCATATATGTATAAAGTTCAAAATATGTAATGAGTCACATCAATAATAGTCATAATATATAATGGAACCCGTTAAGTTAGGTTAGATTTGTTAAATAACAATCCAAAAGTTTTCTGTTTCAGAAAAAAAACATAAAATATTATTATGAAATAGCATGATGTATTTTGAACTTAATATATATTATGATTCGTACTGCTTAGTTATTTAATAACATTGTTATTAAGTAGGTTTCAGCTTCCTAGGTCAGTACTAAGAACCGCAGTCTCAAATATCGAAAACATAAACATCCTTTGTAAAGCGGCCAGTTTGTTAGCTATATAATTGTTCCATCATTACTTGGAGTCGGTTGTACACCCCTTTCTAACCAAAAATACTTATCTCTAATTCTATAGCTTAAGCAAAATCAACCCTGTACGCATTATAATAAGGTTGCAAGTAAAAATAGAGTTTTGGTAGATATGCTGTTTTGGTTTAAGGTGTTTATTTATAAACCGTTGTAGGTTACAGGGTTGTCAATTCCGGTTATTAATTAGCTTAAATTATTATTAATGTTAACGCAATTATGATAACACAGTGTACTGTGGGTGTTAAGAACTTCGGAATGTTTTGGCTTATCGTTTGTATAACGGTTCACATTGCACGCTTTCTTGGAATATTTGACAGGGTAAAAGTGCCTTTTCATTTGTAGATTAGATTACCTACGAAATGATACTGTTGTTTCATTGCTGAGAAAGAAGGCAGCTAGCTAAAACAAAAAAAAAGGTGTGAAGGTAGCTAGTGGTGGTAGGACCCTGTGCAGGGTCCATCCGGATCGCTACCACCATCTTATCCATTAACCACCTGCCAAGCAACAGTATTCGCATTGTTGTGTTCCGGTGTGGGGATAAGACAACCGGTGAAATTACTAGCATAGAGGCATTCCATCTTAGTCCTCAGGGTTGGCAACGCATTTGAGGTGTTAGGAATATAGTCTTGAGAATTCTAATGTCTATGGGTCTCAGATTCCACTTACCATCAGGTGGACTAAGTGCTCGTGTGCCTTCTCCTTAACATAAAAAAGCTAGCTGCAATGTAGTATTTGAACCATTCTATTACTATGCAGTAAGCCACCTTCTTTGGTATTACGGCAGAATAAGTGAAATTACTAGCATAGAGGCATCTACCCTAGTTTTTAGGGTTGGCAACACATTTGCCATCTTGATATTGAAAATATGGGGACACCTTAAAATTCCGTATCTTTTTTAAATATTACATATTACGTAGGCAGAGCCACGGAAATACCAACAACTAAAAAGACTAGGGGGGTTATTATGACAAAACTATGCAGTTCTGTTTACGCTCAGAGAAAAGGACAGAGCTATATAACTGCCATAGCTCTGTCCTTTACGCTCACCGTAAAATGAACTGCAAAGCTAGGTCATAAATAAAATAAAAATAAATGAATCACAGGACAATGTCTCACAAATTGACCTAGTCCCAAACTAAGCTCTAGGCTTGTACTATGGGTACTAGACGACGATAAACTTACTTATATAGAGAAATATATACTTAAATACATAGAAAACATCCAAGACTCGGGAACAAATACTCGTGCTCATCACACAAAATATCCTGTACCCTGCAAATGTTTATTGACCTTAGAGCTTACCTTCCCGTAGGTGTGTTGTATTCCAGTTTGCCAAGTCCATGCCATCTTAGGAAACAAATCTAATATGTTTAGTGTTTTCTTAACTATTATTGGAACTGCTCTCATGTGTAATTTATCAATCTGAATGATACAGCACTTTTGGTGAAATGATTAAATACTGTTACCATGGCGTCCAACACATTTGTGTGTTTTCATATTCTTGACCGAGATTGGCTCTCATACTGTGGAGGTGATAATATTAATAAATAACGTAAAATTGACTTAATGATGATAGTTTTCGTTGTTCATATATTTTAATGTTTTTAATAACCATTGGTCTCCTGGTCAACTTGTTTTAAAATGTGTAAAAGTAGTGCCAAAAATACAAAAAAAAACTTTCATGATAATACCTACATTGTCGCGTCAATATGGGCAAAAGGTTTTGTTAGTGTTCTTAGCCATTTAGTTAAAAAAGTATTTTTGTTGACAAGTTTCCTCTGTAATTACCTAGTGATTAGTAAAATATTAATTATAATTACGCAGAAAAGAAAAACGCGGAACCTTCGTTTTTTATATTCGTGCACAAGGTGTAAAATAATTTGGTAGACAATTTGATTTAAAATTAAACGTTTCCTTTTTTTCATTAATTAGGTTCAATTGTTTTTTTCTAGTTTTGTGGTACTTGTATTTATGTTTGTACATTGTGTCAACCCTATCAAAGTAAAGTCACCGCTATAAATCAATTGAACAGTCCAATAATCTCTGTATACAAACTATCGCAACTGTACATGATGGTCACTTAAACTAGGTTTAAACGGTATTCCACTGATAAACTTAAACATAACGGTCTTTTAAATGGTAAGAAAGCGCGTTAATGTAAAAGGGCATTGGATAAGGTAATAGGTACCCGTTTCAAACTTTTTACAGCTTAATTGTTCTACTTACCATGATAAGTAACTAATTTGTAAATACAGGATGTCCCAATGATGATGATGGATATAGGGACAGAAAAAGCGACTTTGTTTTATACTATGTAGTGATGCGCCGGTCCGCATTATGTACTAGATGAGTATAGTTGACGAAATATACCTAATCTGCACCGATCTGTCTGAAGCGCCTATACTTCATTTCATTAAAGATAAATAAATGAAAATAATAAAAATATCACGCGACAATCTCACGCAATTGACCTAGGCTTGTACTAGACAACGATAAACATACTTATATAGAAAAATACATACTTAAATACATAGAAAACATCCAAGACTCGGGAACAAATATTCGCGCTCATCACACAAAATATCTGCCATTACCGGAATTTGAACCCAGGACCACTGGCTTCGGTTGCAGGGTCACTACCAACTAGGCCAAAAGACAAAGTGTTGTGTCGTGACGTGTAGATGAGAGTGCCCGTATTTTGCACCGATTTTTCCTTTTATCGAAGTAAATATTAGATATGAATGGTCTCTACAATACAAGAATTACAATATTTGCACAAATATTTCTCAGTATTGGCTACGTTTTTAAAGAAAACGTGCGAATTTGGTCGTTAATATTCTCATCTTAAAAAACACGAAGTATTATCGGTGCAGGTTATATTTCGTTAACTATACATTGATTTATCGAAACTCCTTGCAAAGAACGTCACGTTACGCAGAATTTTCATTTCATCGAAAAGCGACAGGTCCAACCTAACCCTAGATTATTAATTGTTATTAGTTTTTAATTAAAATCTTTAAAATATTCTGAAAACATCATGGCTTGAGCAGAAAATTGCGTCGATGAAATGATACAATCGAAAAAGTAGTTTGTTTTTTGTTTTTGTAGTAACGGCTTCGGAACCCTACACCGGTAATGACTTAAGAAACGATTTTAGTATGACTTTTGACATTACTATTAGGGTCAATCAACTTTTCTTTGTAGCTCATTGCCATGGTGACGTCTCCTGGGTCACTCTTTAAAACCACGATTTTAAAGTATATAAATCCAGCAAACATCGGCTTTTGTGGCAATTACAAGCCCATTCTTATATGGGTTTTCTTCCAAGCGTATTAGTAGTGTATATTATAACCCTTTTCTAAGGAACTCTATCACTGTTGTCTCCTGGCTTACGGGACAGAATAGCAACAACGAAAAGTTGATCCACCCATTAATCAAGTAATTACTTTTCTTGTCTATAAATACGGGTGGTCCGACATGCTCTTGCCCAGTTTTTGTAAGATAATAATACAAAAAGAACTCTAGATAGAATATTTTTATAGATACAATGAGAAATGAAAAATAAAACGGGTAACGTCGAGTATTATTCCTGATGCAAATGAAGTTTCTTTATCAGTACATATGCAACTGTATGCGCAAGTATCTAGGTATTTACCTAGCAACTTACCTTAATACCCGGCGGCAATAATTGGTATTTACCCAACGCCCTTTTCTATTTGCCCGTTACATAGCCGTCGACCTCAATGTTGCCTTACAGAATACTGTACTTAACCCGAATGGTTTGTAAATCAATAATCGAGAGCCATTAGCCACCGCATCTCAAGTCACGAGCCGTGACAGCTGCATCACTTGCACAGGGTGTTGCATTGAGTTGGATTCATTTTAGAGTTCAAGTGGATAACAGATGAGGGACGGACGTGTGAATACGAATGAAGAGTTGATTTTTAGAAATGTTTGTTTATTTGATAATATTTATACTTGTCATAGACAGAAGTCATTACCATATTCAACTCATTAATGCGATTCTTAGTGGGAGACGCATTTAAATACAAATGCTTAAGGAATGTAGGACAGTTTCGTTTAGACTTACTATTTATAAATATAAACTGAAATAGTAATTAACTCTGTTAAGTAAAATTGTATCTTTTTGACGAAGATTTTAATAGCTTCTATGAACTAATTTCCGTAGACGTTTAGTTACATTAGGCTTTGCCATATCTTTAAAGTTTTAAAGTTACTATCCAAAAACAAACCATAGACAGGTTTATTAATAACTAGCGACCCGCCCTCGCTTCGCTCCGGGTTAAAGTATTATACATATAAACCTTCCTCTTGAATCACTATCTATTAAAAAAACGGCATCAAAATCCGTTGCGTAGTTTTAAAGATCTAAGCATACATAGGGACAGACAGCGGCTAGCGACTTTGTTTTATACTATGTAGTGATAGTGATACTGGATTGGCGTCAGGGTGCAGCGGCACCGATGCTTATGTTCTGTAAAGTTTCTTATGTGTAAGTTAATTAAGTTAATTAAGGTGCTTTTTAAATTCCGATAAAAAAATCTTTCTTGTTTACTTTCTTTCTAATATGCTTACCTTTGGTATAATATTTTGTACATTTATCCTTCTCTTAATCGGTAAAGCATGATTGAAACAAAACGGGTACGTATCATAATATATAAATTTCAAAACACATAATGGGTCATAATACATAATGGTCATAATATATATTTTTTTTACTTCTGAAACCGTAAAGTTTTCAGGATTGTTATAAAACCAACCTAACCTAACCTAATGGGTTCTATGTAATGACCTATTAAAAAATCCTGAAAAGTTTACGGTTTCAGAAATAAAACCATTATATATTATACGACGACGACACGTTGGCATTGCTGGGAGTGACCCTGCCTCCGAAGTCAGCGGTCTAGGGCAGATATTTGTGTGATGAGCACGAGTATTTGTTCCTGAGTCTTGGATGTTTTATATGTATTTAAGTATGTATTTCTCTATATAAGTAAGTTTATCGTGGTCTAGTACCCATAGTACAAGCCTAGAGCTAAGTTTGGGACTACGTCAATTTGTGTGAGATAGTCCCCTGATATTTATTATTTATTTATTTATTTATATTATGACCATTATGTGTTTATTATATATTTTGAACATTATTTATTATGATATGATCCCAAAAAAAAAACAAATTATAACACCTAAAAGATTGAATCAGCCTGTATGTGACGCTATACTAAGTTATAATGGCAGTAAACAGTGGGAGACAGAAGGGAGATGGCTCAATAAAAGCATTAACTTGTCACAAAAGCAACAAAATGAATCCATCAAAGGTCAATGTATTACGGATTTCGACGTGTTTTATTGTTAGAAGTGAAGTTGTAAATTCAAAGGAATTGCTTCTTAGAAGACGAATGGTAGATAAGGGGTGTTGTTTTTTGAAATCTTTATTTAATTTATGTTTGTGTTTATTTTTTCTTATAAGTAGTAATTTAATACAGACGTTATATTATTATAATTACGAAATGATGACATATAGCAATCAATGTTTAACCAAAGCTATATATACAGTGTGTAAATGGTATACGGGCGTTTATTAAAACTGGACATAGATTAAGACTACTAATCATTAACAGAAAGAATTATTTTGATTACGCTAACGTATACACCGTTATAAATTTTTGAACATATTATAGACCCGCAATGTACATCGAAGTCCATCCGTCAGGTGTTATTTTCGTTTTTAATTAATTGCATTTTTCGTTATACATTGCGTGTTAAATTATTTTGTATGGTTATTTTTTTTTATTTAATTTTATCAAAAGCTGCCTAAAGGTACGCCCGTATACCATTTACACACTGTATTATCTAATTATAAATATGATATAATTAAAAAGAACGCAAGCAATTTCAAAGAAGAAATGAAATCTATTAACATTTTAACATCAAAAGAACGCTTCTATGAAAACTTCAAGGAATCCTAATTTTAAAAATCTCTTAAATCTTTTGAAGATGTTAAGACTAATTTCAGACGAGGCTTACCACAATGGCTATAACTCTCATAGACAACTAAAGAAGTCTCATTTAATTTTAATGGACTTTCCTTATTAGTTTGTGAAAGCAATAGTTGGTTTAAGTACCTGTTACCTGTAATTAAAATAACTGAAGTATAGGGTAACTCATACTAATGTATACTAATATTCAGAGCCCGGAATTTTTATAGCAATTTTTTATGTCATAGGGACTTCTCGTTAATCGACTTCCGATATACATAATTTTATCGATACATTATAGAACACAACACAACATATCAATGGAGATTAAAAGTAAAGGTAAACAACAGGCGGTCTTATCGCCAAAGTGCGATCTCATTTATATAACTTTTGAGTGGCTTATAGAAAAGTTAATAGTTAACAATTGTACATTTAATCAGTTCAGTTCAGTGTTTTATCATTTATCAATTTCATGTTCAAAGTCAGTTTTGGTGCTAACAAGTGTTTCACCATTAGTTTATCTATAAAAGAAATAGATAGTCATAATTTTATCTTGTCTCGCTCGCGATAAGACTGCATATTGTTTACTTCTCTCGTAATCATACTTAAAAAAATGTATTCTGTATAATTATCGATATATATATCGGATATCGGAAGTCGATAAACGATAAGTCCCTATGACACATAAAAATTGCTACGAAAATTCCGGGCTCTCCTAATATTCTAAATGTGAAAGTAACTCTGACAGTCTGTCTGTCTGTTTTTAACGCTTTCACGGATAACGAACTAAGTGAAAGAATGGGAAGCACAAAGATTGGCTTCCCAAAACGTTGTATCATAAAAGTACGTGGTATGGTGGAAGTATCCAAATACCATACGCGTAAGCATAGTTTATCAAATGTAATTTGATATTCGTGTATATATTTTGAGGTGTTGAAAATGAATGAATTATTATTTGTGTGAAACGTTAATTTGAAAGGTGATTCCGAAAAGGGTGTTTTTCCGATTCCAAAATAACTTCAAATATTTATAAAAGACGTCACAAAAACACTCACTAACTGTTTAATTTCGTTGTCAATAAAATAAAATGGGCAAATTGTCAGCTAAAATTAAATCATTCCTTTTTTAAATACAATGTTAATATTTATTTTGTAGTTTAGTCGAGAAGAAAACCGTCATGGTTATGCTCTTTCATGATAAGCGTTAATATTTATTAAAGTTAGAGAACGTATATTTGTTTTGCTGCGGAAGTTATAAAAATGCATTTATATTGCAAGCTATAAAATGTACGGAATAGAGGCGGCAGGAAATCGCTATATTATTAAACCTTAATATGAAATAATTCGTTTAAATTGTGTGGAAAGCGACCCGATTAGGGGTTATTGGCGCTGATTGTGGTAAAAAGTCACGTAAAGGCGACCACAGAGAATAACAATGTTTGTTGTGGTCACTTTAATTTAGATGGCGCTGAAGTTAAGCGTTAGGTTTAATTAATATAAGTATGTTTGTGTCGTTTATTTTAATAACCAATCGGGTCGGTGGGTGTCTGAAGATTTTAAAAGCTATATAGATACATGGCGAATATAGACTTTAATCAAAAAGATAAGATTTATGTTAAATCCAAGAAATTTAATTTTTATTTTTAGCCGACCTCATAAAAGAGGAGGTTCTCAATTCGGTTATAATTTGTATTGTTTATGTAAGAAACGAGACGTATATAACTTTCTTATTCTAACAACAACATGTTTGAAGGTAGTATTAGTCCCTATACGCCTGAGATACTGGAGCATACTAGTTCAGGCATGTAATTTATATTTGTCTGTCAAGTACATAGTTATACATTGTGAAAAAGTGCTGTGAATAAAGATTTATTTATTTATTTAACACTAGCGACCCGCCCTCGCTTCGCTCCGGGTTAAAGTATTATACATATAAACCTTCCTCTTGAATCACTCTATCTGATAAAAAAAACCGCATCAAAATCCGTTGCGTAGTTTTAAAGATCTAAGCATACATAGGGACAGACAGCGGTAAGCGACTTTGTTTTATACTATGTAGTGATACGGTCTCGTCCCTATTGGCCTATCAGTCTGTCGCTAGCAGTAATGGACCCTTTACACGATGGCCCATCATGGGCTAACGTAAAGGACGGAGTAATGCGTAAGAGTGAGAAACAATATGTTCAGCCATCATTCAGAGGGCTAATTAGTGCTAACACCGATACGAATTAATAAATAAATAAATATCAGAGAACAATCCCACACAAATTGACCAAGTCCTACACTAAACTCTAGGCTTGTAGGTACTCATACTATGGATACTAGACAATAATAAACATACTTACATAAATACATTTTACATACATACATACATAATGTCACGCCTTTATTCCCAGAGTGGGGTAGGCAGAGCTACAGAATTACCAACAACTCTAAAAAAACTTGTTGATAATTCTGTAACCACATTTTGCTCAATCAGGCTAAGATGTTTACTAGTGTATTAGTGTCAGGTTGCAAGCCCATCGCCTAACAGTAGGTACTACAAGCCCTTATTCCCTTAGTCGCCTCTTACGACATCCACGGGAAGACATGGAGTGGCACTATTCTAACCCGGCAACCACGCGGAAAATAATTACAGTCATATTTTTATTTAATCACGTTTGTTATTTCATACTTACGTCATTTATAGCAAGAGGAATCGCGAGTGTGTGGTCTATCAATGAATTGACAAGAGAAATACCGGATGGTAAACAAGCTTGTTGGCACAGATTTAAAATCACTTACCATTATATTCTGACCTTTAGACTAATACCAACAGTTTGCAAATGGAGATCAACTTATTATACGTTGCCCAGCAAGCTTTGACCTCTGATTCCAAACATGTAATACCAGAACACGGGTCAGAAAATCGATTGCAAAGTTTGATTCCGCAGTTAACTGTCGGGTGATGTTACGGGAGGTCAAGGTGTGATAGCGCTTATCAATTCATATCACAGTCGTGATAAGCGTAAACGTAGTTGCTAGTAAGTCAACGGCCGTATCTTGATTAGGGAATAAATATTTAAAAGGTAGCATTTGACACACAAAAAGTAAGCCATGGATGGTTTCATCTTTAATACTTACATACATAACATCACGCCTTCCATTCCCAGAGTGGGGTAGGCAGAGCTACAGAAATACCAACAAATCTAAAAAGACTTGTTTATAATTCTAAATCCACATTTTGCACATCAGGCCAAGAAGTTTACTAGAGTGATAGGTTGCAAGCCCATCGCCTAACAAGCCCTTATTCCCTTACGGCCGAACCCTATATTCAAACCGCGGATAGATAAGGCTTACTTCGGGTTGCCCATAAAATGTGACAAATTTTAATCCGAAGTAAGGCTATCTGTCCGCGGTTTAAATATAGGATTCGGCCGTTAGTCGCCTCTTATGACATCCTCGGGAAGACAGGGAGTGACACTATTCTAACCCGGCAACCACTCGGGGGCAATACTTATTGGACCTGTAATTTAATCAATTTGTAATAAAAAATGTGCAAATAGAAAACTGAAGGCAAATTGAAAGAGGTTTTTTTATAATGTATGAGATGTACCTAATGCCTACTTACCTTATTTAAACGTTTTGGGAAAAAGCTACTGATATTAAAATTAGAGTTTAATATTTATTTATTATTACTTATTTTGTCAGTAACTTTTTAGTTTGAGTTAAAATCAAAACGAATAGAGATTTACTTTATTATTATTCAGTATCATTTAATAATAAGTAATTACACTTATAGTATTCGAGAAATTTAAATACAATAATTGACCTTCAAAATTAACTGTTCTAGTTATAATTAAAGCATCAATAGTTATTATATTTATTAATTGATGGCAATCAGTGCTAGGAAATAAATTAATGTTCTGGGTAGGTAAGTAGGTACCTATCTACTATTAATCACACATTTTCTATTGTAGCTATAGGTAATTAATTAGGTATAATTACTTTTACCACCCATTAGATTATGGTTTATTTGCCATTTAAAACACAGAAAATACCTATCTGGTCTAATTAAGCTATCCTATCAACGACTTTGTGTTTAGGTACTTAAATTAGGTACTTGTAATTAATGTGAGAGCTTGTTTAAACTAATTGGAACGAAAGTTATTTTTAGAATGATAATATTGATAACAATAATGATATAGTATGATTTGTTGGAAAATGAACGATAAGTACATTTTTTTTAGTTAATGTATGAATGTAGATTTTTAAATTTGGAGGGTATCTTAAATTTTATTTGTTTACTATCATTTAAAACATCGTAAACATAAATTTATCTTAACACAGTAAATCAAGCTGCATAAATAAAAATAAAAAATAAAAACTTACCGAAACAATACTCCGAAATTACTCAAACGGCTGCACCAACTTGCATTTCCAACAAATTAAAATCATAACTCAAACCAAAAACACTGGCACTCGAATTTCGTATCAAAAAAAACACAAAACGAATAAAAGAGTTCGAAATTTAAAGTGCAGTTCGAATTTTCAAAGTTGCGAGCGCGCGTAATGTTCGAAAATCGAACTCGACTCAACGCACGTTCATTTGACGCGCTGTGCAGTCGACGACTGGCTATGAGAGATACAGAACCAACAAATTGTAGGCATGTTTAGTACTTGCACCGGCCGGCTTTCCAATGTTTATTATTGTGTAACAACCTATCTATTAAGACTTTAAACATCATTTTAATTGGGTATTTTTTTATCTATGTAATATCAAAACAAGACCAATCATTCCAATAGCTGGTTTATTATCATTATCACTAAGCTGTTCCAATTGACCTGGGAATATAATTATTTTTGACCTATAAACGCAAGCGTGTAATAAAAGTAATCAATAGATAATTACAAATAACACAATGTAAACAATGGCGTCAAACAAAAAAACAAATGGCTTGAATTTATTTAAGTCTGCTATTCGACGCAAGATGGCGTTAGAGAGCTAAACTTGATTAGTTTAGCTACTCGCCGTGAGATGGCGCTAGTAGTCAGACAAATTCCAGAATATTCTTTACATATAAATGATTTTACTTTTGAGTGCCGCGCATTTGATTAAAACAAAAAGTTAAGTTACGTGCACCTGGTAGCAATTACTCGGTAAAGACAAGTTCCAGGCTTACTGCAGCCTTATTTCCTAAAAGCTCATGGTGTTTTTTTTTATGGCATGATAAATGCAATTAACACAGGCCATCTTAGGTTAATGAAATGATAAGTGGGCTATGCGGCGTATGGCTTTTTTAATCAAACTGCAAACCCTGAGGACTGAGATGGAACGCATCTCAGCGACGCAGCACATTAACGCGAATACTGCTCTAATAACAATTGCTATAATAAGGTTAGTAGAGCTATGAGCGTCTGGTCGGACCCTGCATTTAGTCACAAACAGCGGCCTTTACACGTTAAGTTCGGACCACGGGAAACGCCTCGTGCCGTTCCAATCTACGTTCCGAACCGTACCTACTTCTATACCTTTACCATGAGTTACAGTTATGGTACTCGTTGGAGATTCTTAAGCTGTCCCTTTCAATCTACTACAATATTGTGAGGGACAGAGCATTCGACTCGATAGCGAGTACGGTAATTGCAACTCAGAAGGGTACTGAATGCAACGCGCCGCGTGGCGGTTGGCAGTTCTATCCGTGACGGAAACTTTTGTGTTGTGACCTAATGATCGGCAACCGGTTGCCATTTTTCGTCGAATGTGATACATAGATATAAAACATACGAATTGTTAGAAGCTTAAATGGTAACGATGAAATATCGGTTAACAACTACGCACCTCACATCTGTCATCTGTTCATGTAGAAAGGTCATGGATTCTCAATGTTAAAAGGAATCGATTGACAATATCAAAAACATGGAAAAAAAATACTATAAAATAAATTAAATTAATTGAGTTTTTAACATTACGTACATGTTTTATTTTTAACAAATCGATCTAATTCATATTAGTCATTACGTTTGATCATTGGTTATGCCGACACGCTAACCTAGTTGGTAGTGACCCTGCCTTCGAAGCTAGGGGTCCTGGGTTCAAATCCCGGTAAGGGTAGATATTTGTGTGATGAGCACGAGTAGGTATTTGTTCCTGAGTCTTGGATGTTTTCTATGTATTTAAGTATATATTTCTCTATTAAAGTAAGTTTATCGTTGTCTAGTACCCATAGTACAAGCCTAGAGCTTAGTTTGGGACTAGATCAATTTGTGTGAGAATGTCCTGTGAAAAAAAAAAAAAAATAATGATCACTTTCCACGCGCTAGGTTAAATAACGCACCATACTCCGGAAAATCGTTTACACGGACAATTCGGACCGCAGGCTGGCAGCAACAGATTTAACCGCGGTCCAAACCGTGGTGACATTTGATCGGAAAAAGTCTTGACAGTTTGATGCACGGTCGAAACCGGTCTACCGGCCGACGGTTTTACGGTGACCCTGCCTCTGAAGCCAGCGATCCTGGGTTCAAATCCCGGTAAGGTTAGATATTTGTGTGATGAGCGCGAATATTTGTTCCTGAGTCTTGGATGTTTTCTATGTATCTTGTAGTATATAAAATTCTCGTGTCACAGTGTTAGTTACCATACTCCTCGGAAACGGCTTGACCGATTTTTATGAAATTTTATATGCATATTCAGTACATGAAAATGACATGAAAGAAACAAATAAAAATATGCAGCGGACTGCTGGCGGATCGCTAGTGTCTCTATATAAGTATGTTTATCGTTGTGTAGTACCCATTGTACAAGCTTAGAGTTTAGTTTAGGACTAGGTCAATTTGTGTGAAATTATTTGTATACATCCTATTACTATATTTCCTGTTATCCCGAATTTGTTCCCCATTTTATTTTATTCACAAAATAGTTAGGTTATATGCGCAGCTAAGAGTAGTTTCACCCAGCTATGCTCACAACCATTGTAATATCACACCAACATGAGATGTCATAATTTATTTACGTTTATCTTATTCATAATTTCTATTTCAATGTCATTATCTTCTAATTATGTAATTCCCTGTTCGCTGTCTCGCACACGCGGGCGCCTGGATCCACGGAAGATCAGCGTCGTGGCGCTCACAAGCGACTCGACTTCATGCTGAGCGGTATCCATTTTTGCATGCAATTGTGTCAATTCTTATGTATTGTAGTTTCTTTAGGTTTGTTAATTGTTTGCAAAATAAATTAATTTCTTTCTTTCTTCTTTCTTTCTTTATAAATTGTCCCCTGATATTTTTTCATTTATTTATCCGCGGCTTGGAACGCGGAGACCGAACTTGTAAAGGCGCTATTCATTTTGTACGGTGCGCACCAATAAATATTTTGTGGAGATCGAAAGAGTCTGACTTGCTTGATTTATTTATTTCACACTAAACGCAAATTCTATAATGCACTATTTAATGTAGACTAACAAGGCGACCTATAAAATGAAAATGACACAAAATTCTTAAAAATAAATATCCAGGGACAATCTCACAAAGTTGATCTAGTTCCAAACTAAACTCTAGGCTAAATAAATAAATAAATCACGCCTTCATTCCCAGAGTGGGATAGGCAGAGCTACTGCACAGAAATACTAACAACTAAAAAGACTTTTTGATAATTCTGTAACCACATTTTGCACAATCAGGCCAAGAAGTTTACCAGTGTATTAGTGACAGGTTGCAAGCCCATCGCCTAACAGTACTACGAGCCTTTATTCCCTAAGTCGCCTCTTACGATATCCATGGGAAGTCATGTAGTGGCACTATTCTATCCCGGCAACCAAACGGCACACCCACACAGAGAAATACATAGAAAACATCCAAGACTCAGAAACAAATACTCGTGCGCATAACATAAATTTGCCCTTACCGGGACTTGAACCTGGGCTGGGATTCTACACGGTAATAACGATATTTGACGTGTTTCCGTAATGTCAACGTTTTAATAACTCTTATGTCATTTTCAATAATGGCGACTGTGACACAGTTGAATAGAGGCCCTGGGATCGCTAGCTTCGTAGGCAGGGTTACCACTAACTAGGCTAACGTCATTGTGTATAGTTTTAATACCATAATATGACCCATAGCTCGAACAAATCAAATAAAATGACTAACGTCATTAAAGTTATTCTACTAAATTGTTTCTTAGAATATGAGCTCACGCCGCTCACGCACATCCAAGAATGTAAAGATCAATCACGACACACGACACGTTGGCCTAGTTGGGAGTGACCCTGCCTCCGAAGCCAGTGGTCCTGGGTTCAAATCCCGATAAGGGCAGATATTTGTGTGATGAGCGCGAAAATTTGTTTCCGAGTCTTGGATATTTTCTACGTATTTCTCTGTACAAGTAGTAGTGTAGTGGTTTATCGTTGTCTAGTACCCATAGTACAAGCCTAGAGCTTAGTTTGGGACTAGGTCAATTTGTGTGAGATTGTTCCCTGATATTTATTTAGGTATTTAATTATCACTTAAGGGCTGTAATTCTATACGGTATAAACGATGTTGCCTTTGACGTGTTTCCTTATTGTCAACGTTTTGATAACTGTTACTTACTTGACAGTATTGGCGGCTGAGTTAAAAATTACTTTTAACGCAATAAAATAGAGCCCAGTCTTCAAATAGCTTTATTCTACTTGGTAACACCATATTGCTTTTGACAAGTTATCGTATTGTTATTAAATACTTTTGGTTTTTACTGTTTTTAGAGGTGGTAGGACTCTACAGGATCCGTCGGGATACCACCATCTTATGCGTTAACATACCGCCAACCAGCAGTGTTCGCGTGTTGAGATATTGCCTTTTGGATTATGAGGGCTACGTCACAATATTTCGTGTGAGATTGAAAGGTTAGTTGGGATTGTTAACCTTTTTATGGCATATAGGCAAATTGATGACCAGGACATCTAATGTTATTTATTTATGTCTAAAAACGATTTTTTATTTTTGTAGTATAGAATACATACAAAGGCAAGCTTATCCCTTTAATTTAAGGAACCTCATCCAGAAACTGTTGAGAGATTGAGAAGTGAGTATGCATCGAGTAGGCAAACGTACAAATTTATTAAGGACAAAAACACTGAATTTAAACCAACTAAAAAACCTATAAAAATATAGACTACCATCTTAAGACTGTAATCCTAAGACTGCAAATGTGTTGTTTACCCTAGGGCTAATATGGAATGCATCTATGCTAGTAATTTCAATGGTTGTTTACCTGTGCATGTATGCTAACGCAAGGTTAAAGCGGTTTATTGTATAACTATGTAATTACAATGCGTAATATTGTCATACAATACGTATATCGAGATGAGACAATAGTCTATTATGATTCACACACATGTAATTAACTACAGTAGGTAACTAATTGTTCGGGGAGATAGATCATTAAAACTGGTTATAAATTTCCGACCACTGACCTGCCTCCGAAGTCAGCGGTCCCGGGTTCAAATCCCGGTAAGGGCAGATATTTGTGTGATGAGGACGAGTATTTGTCCCTGACTCTCTTGGATGTTTTCTATGTATTTAAGTATGTATTTCTCTATCTAATTAAGAGGGCACGCGCTAAAATGTGTTTTGTACGCTCTGACGGGACTTCTTAAACTTGCCGGATAAAACTTCATCTTTGTGATCGAAGCAGCGCTGTGTTGAGAGAATCACCCCCCTGAAGGGAAGGGAAGGGTGTGGGGATAAGACAACCGGTAAAATTACTAGCATAAAAGCATTCCATCTTAGTCCTCCGGGTTGGCAACGCATTTGAGGCCTTAGGATTATAGTCTTGTGGATTCAAATATCTATCTAGGTGGCCTGAGTGCTCGTGTGCACACACGAGCACTCAGGTCCCTGATGTTAAGTGAAATCTGAGACCCATAGACATTTGAATTCTCAAGACTATAATCCTAAGACCTAAAAAAAAAAATGTATAGTGGGTCCATATTGGCGCACTTTAAATTGTTTGCCCGAAGTTCATCACTAGTTTGACTACGGAACCCTAAATAACTGAACTATTTAGGGTTCCGTAGTCAAACTAGGAACCCTTATAATTTCGCCATGTCCGTCCATGCTAGTAATTTTACCGGTTGTCTTATCCCCACACCCTTCCCTTCCCTTTATGTTAAGACATAAAAAAAAAAAAAAATTGTTATAGAACTAAAGATGACTTATATTCTTTGAACTGTAGGTTCAAACAATAAACCATAACAACGATTACACGATCAGTTTTCCCATCAATCAATCAAACACGCTATTGACAGTTGGTTGAACGTGTGACCGAAGACCGTGTGCGACAGTTTTTTTCTTACAATATACACTTAAGAGCAAACAAATCGGGTCACTGTTCATATAGTTCTGTTGGTGCAATGACTAGATGGAGTATAGATAAGCTAGATTTCACTTATCCTGTACCATGAAATAGAAAGTTTTAAATGCTCGTGGCAACAGTTGTTTCTATAAGATTGTATTTATTTGATAATATCTAGTCGACAAAAAGAAAGTTTTTTCTTTACTTTATATTTGAGAATCTTAATTAAAAATCTAGTTCAATGTCCTCTATGCGGGACTGAAAAAATGTACATACAAAATGCTGTAGCGATTGTTTCCAAATATGTTGTAGATATAGTGAAATTGGTCTGTCTGTCAGTTTTATTTTCCAAACTGAAATAAAGCAAACGGAAACGTACAAACCTAGTTTTTCATAAGGGATCAATAAATTCAATTTAGTAGAGATGGTTTTTACCTACTGGAAGCTGAGGAAGTAGGGGTCTATATTTATTAGTGCTTAAAATTACTGACTGTTGTGTTTCTAGCGGCGGTTCTTCTCAACAGTGGTTATTAGATCAACCGGGGCAAATGCGTCTACACGGTAAATGCGTCGTTTAAAGATTTTAAAGGAATTAAACGTTTAAACAAGTACTATTTTTGCGCATTCATCGTCGGTTTTCATCGTAGTTTAATTACCTAACTTTTTATAAAAGGTGCATTTTTTTTTCAAAACGTATTTAAAATCTTTTAACGACGCATTTACCCCCTAAACGCATTTGCTCCGGTCGACCTTATACTCTTGGGAAGCGCTTGTAGACTCAGCATGTGAAAGTGCCTTTGGGGCTTATTTCTACAATAACGTTTATCATATTAATTTACATCGAAACCACCAAACCGAGTCATTCAAATAATTCATATTCAGTTTAATAATACTCAATTATCCGATTCCACCAAAGCGAATCTTAGTTTATATAACTAAGTGATTCTTGTCCGCATGTTTAATGAGTTATTAGTAAAGCACCGTCTCAGATTGCTTAGCAAGATGTTTATTAACACGGCAGCCATCGTGACCAGTTTTTATGATGTGAGCCAGTTTTTGCGATGGCTATTAGATCGGTCGGAATAATCGAGTTATTGATAAGTAACTACTAAAAACAATTTTACTTACCAATTTTGTCTTTGATTCTTTCTTTCGTTATAAATTGAAAAACAAAGCAATAATAAAAATGCGTTACTACTACGTTAATGCGCAATCCATTATAAATGCATAATGAACAAATTTGATTTATAAAGACAAAACCAGTATGTAATGAAGATAGAAACAGAGAAAGATAACACCATTGTTTTAAATGACGCAACAAAACAAATAAAAAAATAACGAGTTCCTAACGATTTTTAACTTGGCCAACACGCTCACCAGCTTTTTATAATCTAATCCTAAAGGAACGTCCTAACTGAGAGCATTCGCGTGTACTAAGCCTTCGGCGTCAAATATTCAGGTGGTTTAGACCACAGTAACGCTCGGCTCAACGTCCACACCACTCGAATATTACATGCGAATGTTCTCAGTGAGGACAAAATGAATAAAGCAAGAAATTAAATATTGAAATATTGACGACATGTTTTGAATGCGTCGTAAGAACATAGTTAAACTGGAACCAACGAATATAACATAGTTAAATGAATACATTACCCTAATTAACGTACTGCAGTTAGCTAATGGAAAAGAGTCACAGCTAATGGACGCCAATGTGTAATCAGCATATTTGATGAGAGCCATATGCAACCAAGGTTGCAATCACGACCATAAAAATGATATAGGTAACAGCAACATGACGAGTGGAGAGAGTGTGGTAGTGATATCGACGATGTGGTTGGCCTACCATGCCTACGAAGTTTGTGGTCCTGGGTTGGATTCCCAAGTACTTTTTCTTCTTGTAGTATTTTCTGTGTATTCAAGTATGTATTTCTCTATGTTTATTGTTTTCTAGTATTCATAGTACAAACCCAGAGCTTAGGAGAGCCTAATATTTATTTATTTTTATGATGACAAGTTTGCTGTACTGCCCCCTATTTCTAATGACATTAACAGTTAACGTTTTTTTCGGGAGCAAATTTGACATTTGCCCATAAAAAATGTGTCAAATTTTAATCCGAAGTAAGGCTATCTGTCCACGGTTTGAATATAGGGTTCGGCCGTTAGTGTACATGCCGTAGTTTAAATGGATCCAAGTAATGTAAAAACTTGTTAACTTTGCAATGTATATCGCATTGTCACCTTTCAGCTGGCTGGCTGGCTGGAATATTAAAAATTTACTAACTCATCGAATTTCAAACAATGCATTCTAAATATTGTGGTCCAATCTCACCGACGGAAAATTACGAACTTTAAAATCAATTTATGCAGCGATATTATTCTACGAGTGGGTTTTTATTTTGGATATCATTTCGTAACGCTTTTCTCATATTAAATCCAAAAGGTGGGATGCACAAATTGACTTTAAAGTTAGTAATTTTTTGTCGGTGATATTTAAAAATAGCTCACCTGGTATCCTCGCTTCCTATAATACCCTCCTGATGAAGAAATAGCAACGAGTCCGTAACATCTTGGTTCCTGATATCTCTGTGAGTAAGCCGGTCGTTTTAGTTAAGGCTAAAGCAGTGTTCGCATTGTTGCATCCCCATATGGTGATAAGACATCCGTTGAATTTACTAGCATAAAGGAATTCTAACGTAGTGTTCTGGGTTGATGACGCTTTTTGATTCTTAAGAATTCTGTCCTGAGATTATAGTCTTGAGAATTCAAATGTCTGTATCATAAACCTGCCATAAAACAGAAACGATGACTCAGAAGTTCGAACGTAAGCTGCGACTAAAATAAGTTGATATTATGAGATTAATATGGGCCTTCTAAAATATTTCCGATTCACAATAAATTGTCAAGACAAGTAAACACTAAAGTTACTCAGTTAAGATTACTTTAATTGTGATCACCCTTAGGAAATGACAGATAACAATATTTATTACACAAGTAGGCTAAGATGTTAATCAGTGTATTAGTGACAGGTTGCAAGCCCATCGCCTAACAGTACTACAAGCCTTTATTCCCATAGTCGCCTCTTACGACATCCATGGGAAGACATGGAGTGGCACTATTCTAACCCGGCAACCACACAGGGTGATTAACATCTTAGCCTATTTGTGCAAAATGTGGTTACAGAATCATCAAATTAAGTCTTTTTGGAGTTGTTGGTATTTCTGTAGCTCTGCCTACCCCACTCTGGGAATGAAGGCGTGATGTTATGTGTGTGTGTAATATTTATTACATAAGTACACACGAGTATAGAGGAAGAGAGAGGAGAGGAAAACTCACTAAGGTACCTACCTAGTAAGTTGCACGTTACGCCTTTGGCAGATTAGTGCAGCAGTTCAAACATCTCGTTAAAATAAATATCACGGGACAATGTCACACAAATTGACCTAGTCCCAAACTAAACTCCAGGCTTGTACTATGGACGTACTAGACAACGATATACATACTTATATATAGAAATACATAGAAAACATCCAAGACTCAGGAACAAATACTCGTTCTTATCGCACAAATATCTGCCCTTACCGGGATTTGAACCCGGGACCGCCGGCTTCAGAGGCAGGGTCACTCCCAACTAGGCCAACGTGTCGTCAAAAAAAGTGATAAAGTGTGCCACTACTTAGTGAGTTTTTCCTCTATATGGACGATTTAATCATACCAATGCACTAAATGGTATTCTAGTTCTTATAATTTAAGAGCCCTGGATTGTGATTCTCAAAAACACAGCGCTGTGAGCGTTGCGTCGAACAAGGTTCTCCAGCAAGTTTAAGTAGTCCTGTCGGAGCGTACAAAACACATAATACTTAGCGCTTGCCTTCTGAATTAGGCAGCTGCTGTTGTCAGTGGAGTCATTTCTTATATCCTCTTATCTCTGCCAGCTCCTTCACCTCTCTATGCGACACGACACGCACCTTCTCCTTAATTTGGTCCATGAAACTTCCCCTTGGTATTATACCACCAATAATATTGTATTAAGGAATTCCAAGAGTGTCGTGACTCGTGTTTGAATTTGCATTGTAATTATTAAGTAATATATTCATTTTAAAATCATGAATATGCATTTCGTTCGCGAAATCGAAAAAAGGATTTGGGAATTTGCTGTTCTTTTATTTATTATATTTATCGTTTAAATAACCTCCATATTTGCCATTATTTACCTTAATCATCATTTAAAGACAAGATCGTGAATCACAACTGTAGGTAGGTAATTTTACAATATGTATTAATAAACTATCTCTTGCGACTTTTGCGTAATAACTTGGTCTATCGTTAGGTATTAATACTTACACTAAAATGCTTTTGCTAAGTATTACTACTGGCTAACCCGACAGACGTCCTGGGCCTCTATTCTACTGCGTTATAACGATATCGACTTGACGTGATTTAGAATCGTTTATGACTCGGCCGCCATTATTATCAATGACATAAGAGTTATCAAAACGTCGAGAATACGGAAACACTTCAGAGGCGATATCGTTTGTACCGTTTAGAATCCAGGCCGTTTTTTGGTCCAGGCAACATTTCAAGTTTTTTACCAAATTATATTTACAAAATCATATCTCTCCAGCTGTTCCCAAGTGATGCGTTATCAACCATTGAATAACATGTTTTTTTTTATTAATGTAGAAAGACATAACATTCTGCCATTCCAATCGCATCCCTTGGTTGTCTTGGACGTATTATTATACTAAATTGTAGAATAATACATCAAAAAAGTAGTTTAAAAAACTAGTCCGATTTAGCTAAAGGAAAAAGATTGTAATTTTATTACACCTACCCACTTAATGATTTCTGTTTCACTTGTACTGTGATCTTTTCTGTGGTTTCACCTTAATGACTGGAAGTCCTGATAGAGTCAACCGTCCGAATTTGTATACTATTTTAAACAATAAAGTATTTAAATATGTTTATAAAGAAATAGTTCTAGATAGCTCAAGCTAGTAGTTGTGCCGCTAATTTCACAAAGCTAAAAGTGTTAGGTATCAATTCGATACACATACATTGCGTGACTCTATGAAAGTTGATGATCTAGAACTGCGTCAATCTTGCAATGTATATCGAATTGCAATTTAACTGCACCATTCACTATGAGAATTGTTTTTTTTTATGATAAGGAGAAGGCATACGAGTACTCAGGCCACCTGATGGTAAGTGGAATCTGAGACCCACACATTTGAGAATTAAATCAACAGACTATAATCCCAAGACCTCAAATGCGATGTGTAAGTCTTCTGATAGGAATCACGTGGTTTTATTTTAATGCTATTGTCAAAAAACACTATTTTGTCTATTCATGTCTTTAAGCAGTTTTGGTTTAGGAAGCTTGTAAAGATAAATATTTTGCCTGCTTAGACAATAAAACCTTTTATTTCTTGAAAATTTCCACGAGTTACTTCAAAAATCCATAACCAGACAAGCCAAAACGCTTTATAACAAACAGTTGGTTCTGTTAGCATTGCAACTATTGGATGCGTGACGGACCATTGTGGCGCAAATGGCAGGAAACGGTACCGTTGACCCACAGTCCTTTTGTGACGCTTGCAACACTCAATAGGAACGTGTGGCTATTAATACATACAGACATACAAAATCTCCATTTGAAATAGAAGGAAAAAGCATCAATTACCGAATTGGTAGTAGTTAACATTATACGGAAGAGTAATTCTCAAATCGTAAAACAATCTCATAAAATTTTCGGATTTTGGTATGAAAAGATTTTTTTTTTTTTTTTTTTTTATGTTAAGGAGAAGGCACACGAGCACTCAGGCCACCTGATGGTAAGTGGAATCTGAGATCCATAGACATTTGAATTCTCAAGACTATAATCCCAAGACCTCAAATGCGTTGCCAACCCTGAGGACTAAGATGGAAAGCCTCTATGCTAGTAATTCCACCGGTTGTCTTATCCCCACACCGGAACACAACAATGCGAACACTGTTGCTTGGCGGGTGGTTAATGGATAAGATGGTGGTATTGGTGGTAGCGATCCGGACGGACCCTGCACAGGGTCCTACCACCACTAAAAAAAATAAAACGGTAACGGGGGTAACGGTAAACTAAAATGGTTTGAAATCTTTTCCACTTTATAAACTTTCTGGAATATTCTGCAACTTGAACATTGCTGGTTGCAGCCTCGGCTTTACAAGTAAAATAGGTAAAAACGTACATAAATAACATCACGCCTTCTTTCCCAGAGTGGGGTATGCAGAGCTACAGAAATACCAACAACTCTTAAAAATACTTCATGATAATTCGGTTACCACGGCTATGATGTTGACCAGTGTATTAGTGACAGGTTGCAAGCCCATCGCCTAACAGTACTACAAGCCCTTATTCCCTTAGACGCCTCTTACGACATCCACGGGAAGACATGGAGTGGCACTATTCTAACCCGGCAACCACACGGCACTCTCTCTTGATATTGCAAGTGTCTTTAAACGACAACGTTATTGAAGAAGGATTCAGAACCACCTCATCACTGGTTATTTGAATATTGAAGAAGGTATAGTTGTCCTAGACAGAATAACTTTGACTTCATAAGAGTGAACCGGGAAGGTTGCGTTTCCACCAGAGCTGTGCGAGGAAAAAATCTACGGGTTTAGGTTATAAGTTGGTGGAAACGCAGTCTAAGGCAGATTTTGGTAACATCTTCTACAACTTTTATCGAGCTGTTCCATCGACAATATCTGAGTTAAAAGCGTAGGTACAAGCCCTTATTGTTGTAGGAAATTTAAAATATGGCGAAGAACCATATAAACTGGGTTTAAACTTCACAGCAAAGAGTCATAAACCATAAATGAAATAATGACCATACAATATGATCCGCACTTTAATACATTTTTTTTTAATGTTAAGGAGAAGGCACACGAGCACTCAGGCCACCTGATGGTAAGTGGAATCTGAGACCCATCGACATTTGAATTCTCAAGACTATAATCCTAAGACCTCAAATGCGTGCAATTTTAAGAATGAGAAGGGAAGATTACGCCACCAATTCGCTTACCACAAGAGACCTCTAGATGTAATATCAATGGCGTATGTTTTTTATTACGACTGGCATAAATTTAAAAACCCTGTGATTTGGCTTGGTGTTTGATACGTCGAATTCAAAACTTAGATTTGTTCCGTTAATCACCGCAAAATCTTTATTTACAATTTCTTGAAACCGGAAAGTTGATGCTTGTTTTATGAAGCATTCACTGGTACGGATGAACACAATTGCTAGAAACGTTTTATTATTGTAATTATGCTTGGGTTATTCTTTTCAAGAACTTGCTAGCAAACTCTTTAAAGACAATAAATTTTGACAAAAAAAAGATTTCAAACCCCAAAACAATTGCGAGCACTTTCAGAGCTGATTTTTAAGCTCTTAAACGACTTAACTATTTTTTATTAAATCCAGATTTAAACCATCCCAGTTAAAATAGATTTTTGTTAAAAACACGTAGGGGTTAAATGAGGGAGCTGTTAGGGCTATAAATGGAAAAACTATACAATTTTTAATTCATAATTGCTGTGAGATGTGGTTGTCAATTCAGAATATAGTAATCCCAGCTGTCACCACCACAAATTCTTATAAACCTATAACACTTCTCGTCCTCATATACAGTTCGCAACATCAATTGTTGCATGCCTCAAACAAATATTCTATAGTGATAAATAAGATAATCCGTGAAATAGTTATTTTTTTGTGTATTAATATCTAACTCTACAAATGAGTTCTTTAGTAATTAAGTTTTCTTGAACATGCAAAATATTCGCACACCAGCAATGGTGTCATATGCATTTTTTTTTTAATATTTGTGATATTTCTGTAACCATATTACAGCGAATACAAGATATTTTTTTAACGTTAACTACATAACGGTGCTTTGTAATTTTTATCGACATCAACTTATAAAATTAGTTTCATTTATTCTCGCACTATTTAGGCGTGAATACAGTTTTGACCTCGTCAATCCTGGGTTTGATTATTATGATATAATTTTATGACGGCTCTACAACTGTAGTTGTCGACTGTTGATATGTACGTTAGTATCTGGCGCTTTGGTTGAGCAGCACTAAGTTACAGCGGGGTATGTATTAGAATAACCCTAAAGGTTCCTGTTTGATCAGAATACACCCACAGCCGGTGTATTATTCTCTTGAGGATCCATGACAAGCTCATAACTAGCCTCCGGATTGCCATTCTGCTAAATTTCTTGCCAGGCATTAGAAGCCTGAAATTCTGCAGGATGTTATAGTGCCGAAACACCATTAGGGCCATTCCAAATTAGTGTTCTCTGATTTTAAATATTTGTAAACCTAATCTGTGGTTTGGTCATTTGGAGTGGATGAAAGAAGATTGACGAAAGAGATATACATGACAAAATTGAGTGGAAGAGACGGAAAGGCCGCCCTAGGCGTACTGTTTTTAATCAAATCGGAGACCTGGAGAAGGGCCGCATCTTAAGTACCCACCGAGGTGCATGCATGACATGATGTATGAGTGAGGAAGACACGAAAGAGTTTGTTTGGATCTAGCAGGTGGAAAGAAGTGGTCTCTGCCTACCCCTCTGGGTAACAGGCGTGATTTAATGTAAGTACGTAATGTAAACCTAATTTTTTAAACGTAAAGCTCAATTCTAGTTTAACAAGAATACAGTTAGCCCTTTAATAGGTTTACACAAATTAAAATTCAAAGAACAATGATCCGATTTCGCCCCCATATTGTTCTAAATCGACTTTATGAGATATATAAATTTAGTGATAACAGATATTATTATAATATTATAATAAAAATATTATTAAAAAAAAGTATTACCGACTGCATGTCTTGATTATGTCGACAATTTTCATCTATAATAATTATGTCAGTTAAAATAAAATAAATATCAGGGGACAATCTCACAAAAATTGACCTAGTCCCAAACTAAGCTCTAGCCTTGTACTATGGGTACTAGATAACGTTAAACATACTTATATAGAGAAATATATACTTAAATACATATAATACATCCAAGACTTAGCAAAATATTCGCGCTCATCACACAAATATCTGCCCTTACCGGGATTCGAACCCATGACCGCTGGCTTCGGAGGCAGGGTCACTCCCTACTAGGCCACCGTTACCTACCATTCATATATTTTTATTCCGCCATATTGTTTTTGCCACTTACGACGTTAGGACGAAATTAACGACCCTCACTTAATGAAATCGGCCTATCCAGCCAGCCTTTACGAGGGAACAAAGTCCCATACATACATACATACAGGTCAAAACATTACCCTCCTCTTTTGGCTATCGGGTAGAAAATATTTTAAGTTTCAGGGACGTCTATGTACATCAAGCCTTAAATTGGCAAAAAATAAAATGTCGTGAATTCAAACCCTTTTTGATTTTGAACCAGCAAAAAATTATCAATAAAAACAAAAACAAAAAGTGAACATTAGGTATGTTATGTGAAGTATATTGGACATTATCAAATTAAGAATGGTTTATTATATTTGATAGGGTATTTTTTAAATGACAAATATATAAAAAATCCCCCGTTTTATTTCCTTATTAAAATGGAGCTCACGTAGGTTGGTAGATTCATTGCGTTAGGTACTACGAGTATCACGCATGACACATAGTACTTCCCTTTACCTACTTGCGGCGTATGCGCAACTGCGGTTATCAGGTAGTAACTAAATATACTTAACTTAAACAATAGTTAAAATAGCCGTTAGCCGCAAGTTAATCATTTGTATAGAATATGACTAACCATAGTTAAACAACTATAAGTTATTAATTAACCTTTAAACATAGTAATACAACGGTTGTCAATCGGAACTCTGGCGCATGACAAATGGAAAACGCTGATATCATTCTTATGTGGTTGTGTGAAAGTCCTTTTTAAGTTGTTTGCTGTGTGTGGTAGTAAACTGTGGTAAGGATATATTACTGAAATATGAATACGTTGACGGTGGCACGTTCGAAAGCCCCGTGTAAAAAAATCTAGTTTTAAAATGAATATTTTGTCAATCAACTAAAGTTTAAATTCACTTTGGCAAATTTCCTAAATCTAGGCCAAGCCTTACGTCGTTAAAAGGTTGTTTCAAATGTAAAATTATTAACAGTCTAACGTGAAAATATCGTGCTTTTTTAACGCAACGCAAGTAAAAAAACTACCAGTCTAAATTGACCCCTGTATTTGCAAAAATACTTGCAAATACTGTATCAAATACGCTGGTTCAGCGTTGATTGTGGAAAACACCTTATATACTACATTATTCTATTCTCTACATACTACTCTACATTTTCATTATAACAATGACGTTCTCTAGCAAATGGCTGGAAGAAGCTCTAAATAGGGAGTCATGGAAATAAAAAGAAGCGGCATTTGCTGTCAGATTCGTATAAGTTACAAAAAACCGGCCAAGTGCGAGTCGGACTTGCGCACTAAGGGTTCCGTACCATTATCTATACAACCACGGTGTCTGTATTAAGATCAAGGAAAAAACGGCAAAAAATCACGTTTATTGTATAACCCCCCCTTAAATATTAATTTGATTTTAATTTAATTATGTATGTATGTATGTAAACTCTTTATTGCACAAAAATATAAATATTACAATTATAATACTAAATTAATGTACAAAGGCGAACTTATCCCTAAATGGGATCTCTTCCAGCTAAACCTGAAGCAAATGAGTAAGGACAATGCATGGCAATTATTTATTCTTAAAGTGAGAATACAACTCAATTTCAAGTGTGTGTATTGCCGTTATTAATATCGAGCAAACGTTTGGGTACGGAACCCTAAAAAGGAAGACACAGACCTAACATGACTGCATGGACTTTCAAAAATGACCAGCTTAAACTCATTTCATCTTGTTATTTTGTAAATTACTTATGTCCCTAGATTTCTTAGACCACTTGCCTTTAGGTGACTTTTCTTATTAGCTCGTTAGCCTCCTACGTGCATAAAAAGGTCCCACTGGAATTATGATAATTCAATTGATTGACTGGTAGAGAATGCCTTTATTTATTTATTTATTTATTAACTAGCGACCCGCCCTCGCTTCGCTCCAGATTAAAGTATTATACATATAAAACTTCCTCTTCAATCACTCTATCTATTAAAAAAAAACCGCATCAAAATCCGTTGCGTAGTTTTAAAGATTTAAGCATACAAAGGGAAATAGGGACAGAAAAAGCGACTTTGTTTTATACTATTTAGTGATTTTGGCACACCAACAAAGTACAAGGTTATACAATACTATGTAACTTAATTAATAGGGATCACATCTAACCTGCCTTAAGGCATTAAGTCTGCGAATAAAGTGTATATAAATAGGTGAATAATTCCCATAATGATCTTGGTGTGCACCCAGCCTATATCGGTGAATCAAACTATGGAACGCGTCCAAAGGAATGTCGAAGCAATCATTCAAGGAATTTCACCAAGCCTCAAGCGCCTTTGTTGATAACATTAAACCAAACCATGCCTTATCTCCTTTTATTTAGAGTACATTATCAATGTTTACAAACTTAAGTATTAAGATTACTCAGGTACGCTATAAACATTGAACGGTTTTAAATCTTAAATGGGAAGTAATTAAGTTGATTTTGCAATGGTGATGTCTTTAATAAAAATTACAGATCAAGACTAGTGACATGAACTCTGAGTTAAGAAGCAAAAAGTTGTAAGTATTTTTACTTACAACTTTTTGCTTCTCAACTCTGAGTTCATAAAACCCTTGAATCAATAATAGCATTGAACTAAGGCTGTGAATTAAAAATGTCGTAAGTGAAAATTGTTAACGTAATTAATTTCCCACAGCATGCTTTTGTAAAAACATGATTGTATCGTATTTTAATAACAAAAATAATGATAATAGAAAACACTGCACGATACTTAGACTATATTCTACATAAATACACTAAATTATAAATGTGAAAGTAAGTAACTGCCTGTCTATTTGTGACGCTTTCACGGATAAACCACTGAACCGATTTAGATGAAATTTGGCATGGAGATAGTTTAAGTCCCGAGAAAGAACATCCCAAAAAATCGGACAGTTCCGAAGGGAATAGCTTTAAATGACTTACGCGAACGAAGTCGCGAGAAACGACTAGTAGCCAAATGAAAATATATAATCTAATTCTATACATAGGTATATCTATTTTGAAAAGGATGTGCCGATAAATTATTTATCAAATAACAGGCGGTGCTTGTGAAACAATTTTTACTACATTACGATAAACCTTTTTTTATAAACACAGTAAAAGCACGTAGCGCACCGTGGGAATTGTTTCTACTAAAACTCCTTTTATTTCCCGTAAATGGTAAAAAAAAACAGAACGTGGGATTTTTAATGTTATAGGTAAGTACCATAATATTGCAAATGGACATCACGTTTTAAAATTGTACAGTGGACGTTTATTTTTGCCCCTTGTTTCCATGGATTAAGGTATAGAATATAAAACTTTATCTTTATTTATTTAATCTTTATTGCACAAAAACAAGTACAAATGGCGGTCCTAATGCCTAATGGCATTCTCTACCAGTCGACCAAATAACCAATGAGAAATTTACATTATTCAGTGGGCGCACAGAAAAAGAAGACAGATAAAACTAGAAACTTGACATAATTAACGTTACGTACGATATTATCGTTGTCAGCACGGGTAGCACAAGTTGTATTCTCTCGCTTGTCGCTCAGAGGCCCTAGCCAAGATGCAAACGCTACTAACATTTTTCTTTTCTATCAGTCAAAATGTATGAGATGACATTCTCGTGCGTTTCGATAAACCACGTGGTCAACTGTCATCCCATACATTTTGAGCGATAGAATAGAAAAACGTTAGCAGTGTTTGTATCTTGGCTGGGGCCTCAGTGCGTCTCGATCGGACTCGGTCGAAAGGGAGATCCGAGCGAGAAACAAGTCGCGGACCACTTGTGCTAGCCCTCGGTGGTGGTGGAGTAGCGCCTCGACTAGGGTGCGTCCAGGGGCCATTTTTGAAACTTACCGAAGAAAAATGACTAAGTTTAAAATCAAATTGTGCAGCGATTTAATTTACGAGCGGGCCCACCTTTTGGATTTAATACGATAAAGGCGTAATGATATCAAATCCAAAAGGTAGGCCCGCTCGTAGATTTTATCGCTGCACAAATTGATTTCAAAGTTAGTCATTTTTCGTCGGTGAGCTTCTAAAATCGCTCCCAGATTAGCTACCACCATACCTGTGGTACTAGACAAGTTGCATTCGACAATCGTTAGCGATTATGTTTCGATTGAAAAATATATGGAATTGACGTAAGTGTCACGTTACTATCTCGGTGGCTTACGTCAATTCCATACATTTATCCATCGAAACATAATCGCTAACGATTGTCGAATGCAACTTTCTAGCACCACTGCTATGCTTTCGGAAGTTGCGGCACCGGTAAGATTAAAATACGAGTAGGTACCTACTAATGTTCTATTTGGATTTACAAGAAAAGTTAGGTTGTTAAAATTAAAAAAAAACAGTCAAATGCTTATAAGATCATCTCTGAAGGATCGTAAAAAAAAACAAAAAACGTTTTGCGTCTTTACCTGGTTATTTACAAACCTGATGTTATAAAACAGTATAAACAAAACCTTTAAAAACATATATAATAAACATAAATTATTTAAAATAATTTATACCGTTTTTAATCAGCTTCTGGTAGACACAAGGTCAAAACCAACTTCCAATTTAGAATTGATAATAACATATTAAAATGCAATTAAATACGTCTATAAATTAAACGATATCAGCGTAATTGAAAGGGCTATAAACCAGTACCAATTATTACAAGTATAATGTTATGAAAACAATAAAACTTCCAATCAAAAATCGACGTTAATGACCACAAAGTAAAGTCAACTTTTATAAACTCACTTACGACCTTTTTCGCCGCAACTGCCTTGTTATGTATTAGGTATGTAAGGCATTGTAATGCCACGTTAGCGCTAACATGTAACTTAAACAGCTGATATTGCAATAAAAAATATAAAAAACTCACGATTACATCCAAATTGGCAACATCCAGCGTCGAAGTCGACGACATATCTATAGGTATGCTATACACTCTTGGTTCACATTCCGGCTCCACTTTACCACGTTTCCGTCCTAAACAACCAAGCCACACTCGACGCACCATATTGAGACTTCACAAAAACCAAAACACTGTCACTTAAGCACAATTACTCATAACCAAACAGTGGACAAGTGCAATCGATTCCAAAAACACCTCAAAAACAGAACACAATCACAAAATTCCTCAAAACAAAACACGATCGGTACGCAAATCGAACCAATTCCAAATGCGAACACGTGATCTAAACAACTGTCAACGTGTGAATTGGTAAACAGAAAACGATCGATTCCAAATTCGAAACGACGCGCGTGCGTTGGCGCAAAGCGAGCGCGAACGAATGACAGGTTTAGGTCATAACGCCGCGAAACTCAGTGAGTCAGCTACAGGTAACCGATGTTATCTGCTAAGCTTTTAACGGTCAGTTACACCTATAACTGGCTGGTTGGGTCCCCGTTTGCAGGTAGTCGCCGGTGGTTTGAGCAAAAAAGTTTTTTTTAATAATCTCGTTTCAGATGATTATGTAAATAGAATACCAGTTTCTTGCGAGTTTCTAGACTTTTACAAGGGCTCTAATTATAAACCAGCTTAAAGAACCACAGAATTTTCTGGAATAAAAAATAGTCCAATCTCAATGTCTATATTTCATCAAGTTATTCAAGATTCTACTCGGCTTTTGACATATATATCGTATTGTTTTTAACTCCACCATCTTTATAGTAAAAAAGAGCTATTGTAACGTTAACAATACGATAACATGCCAAAAGCAATATGGTTTACCGAATAGAATGGAGCCCCAGCGTGATTGAATTGGATGAAAGATTCTCACAAACTTTAAATCGAAGAGATCGAAGTTTAAATGACAGTTATTTTGCACACTGATCTGGGCCCGTGCCCCGTATTATGGTCGCGTTTATCGCGGTGGGTAAAGTATCCGTCACTCTCGCACTGTACTTGTCGGAGAGTGACGGATGTTTTATCCAGGTTTAGTCACGCGATAAACACACGATGAGCAAAGTCGGCCTTATAAGTAGCTGCATGCTTTTGTACCTTTTCGCTTTAAGGCCTTTGACAGAGTAATACAGCGGTTCGGCCTTCTATATGACTCGTCTATAAATCACATACTTTCTGCCCTCGGCAATAATGTACTATTTGCTCAGGATTTTAGGTAGTTAAGAACTATAAAAAAAACTTTATTACACTCATGTAATTTATAATAGTGGTGTGGTTGCCGGGTTAGAATAGTGCCACTCCATGTCTTCCCGTGGATGTCGTAAGAGGCGACTAAGGGAATAAAGGCTTGTAGTACTGTTAGGCGAAGGGCTTGCAACCTGTCACCAATACACTAGTAAACTTTTTGGCCTGCATTGTTCAAAATGTGGTTACAGAATTATCAACAAGTCTTTTTAGAGTTGTTGGTATTTCTGTAGCTCTGCCTACCCCACTCTGGGAATAAAGGCGTGATGTTATGTATGTATGTATGTATAATTTATAATTTTTAAAGCCACCATTCCCTTAGGTTTTCAAGCGGTTTTATGATTTTCAGGTAAACATAACAAATTCCCTAAATGACTATTGTTGCGGTTTGGAAACGGTGCATACGTGGATTGAGGTAATCGTCACCAAATCATTCATTTTGGTGTTTCCGAGTGGCCAGTGTTATCAATGCGACCGCAACCGCATGACGCAGGAAGTTTTGGAAGGTTTATAGTTAATTTAAAATAACTTCCGTCAAGTATAAATTAAACGAGTTGTAATTAGTTATTATGACATGTCAAAAGTAAATGAAGACCAATTTTTAAACGACTTCAAAAAAAGACCGTTTCATTTATGTCTTCCGAATATTCAAAGACAATTTTTTAATATAGGGCCAATATTTATAATATGTACTTAATGGATTAAGCACAAATACATTTTTGCGAAATATAAGTTTGTTAAATGATGTAGTTTGCCAAGTGATCATTTGGTCAAAAGTATCGATCCCTAAATCCTTCCGGCTGATTTGACACTACTCCCAAAACACTCTAGTCCCCTAATTTCAAAATAACCTTCTCTCAAAACCCTCTTTTTTCAATGTACACTACTCTCGATACAACCCAAATTCAAGTGGACTGCGTCCCATTACGACTGAGTGTCAAAATACTCTATTCCCAAAATACCCTAAAAGGGCTACACCTAACAGTGGCAAAATAACATAATGTCATAATCGCTTATTCACAAAACCCTCTAGTTCCAATATACCCTAAAATTCCATTTTCGTGAATTATTTAATGTGACTTTTTAATCGATTTAAACAGAAGGAGGTTCGCATATTAGGTTTGCTGTGAAATAACTTGTAGATAATTCTGGAACTACATTTTTCTCAACCAGGCTAAGATATTTGTAGTGTATTTAGTGACAGGTTGCAAGCCTATCGCCTAACAGTGCTACAAGCCCTTATTTCCTTAGTCGCCTCTTATAACTTACGACATCAACGGGAAGACATGGAGTGGCACTATTCTAACCCGGCAACCACAATGACGCGGTAAGGGTTAATATTTGTATTTATTTCTGAGTCTGTTTTGTTATGTTATCTATGTATTCAAGTATTTTTTATCTATATAAGTAAGTATGTTTATCGTTGTCTAGTAACCCTAGTTGAGATTTTCCCCTTATTTTCTGCCGTGTGGTTGCCGGGTTAGAAAAGTGCCACTCCATGTCTTCCCTTGGATGTAGTAAGACTAAGGGATAAATTCTTGTAGACTACCTACCCCACTCAGGGAATGAAGGCGTGATTTTATGTATGTATGAGTATGTACCTACGCTTATTTTCATATTTATTTTATATTTATATGGTACAAGAGCTTGGCTGAGCACGGCTACGAAAATTAAGTATTATTTTGGTGAATTTTTCGTCACACACCGCTCCGCTACCTCGCACAACTCTGAAGGATATTCACCCTTACTGTCAAGTAAATTAGAGCTATCGCAACGTTGACAATACGATAACATGTGAAAAGCAATATGGTTTTAGCAAGAATAGACTCGGAGCGATTTCGTATGTTTATTCACTATCTATTTATGATGTACGAGCGAACGCGACGACACGTTGATCCCACTTTGGCGATCTACGATCGATACATTGCCGGAGCAAATTACCATTTCAAATGTGACACCTCTAGAGAAAGTGAAAGGACTCTGCCTTTGGCAGTCGTAGTTGTCACGCACCCAGTGCAAGCGCTTCACATATTAACATATTATATAGCCCAGTGACTCGATGGGGAGCCAAGAGTAATGGGGGACTGGCTTACATGGATTAAACCCAGCTTTAAACTGTCATACGAAATCGTCAAATGAGTGAAAGTTGATAAGGTGACGAGGGTGTTTAGAACTTAAAAACCCGGGCAGATGACTCGGCAGGAGTATGTCGGGGTTCTCTGCCTTTTCGCCGATAGATCTTTGACAAATGCATCGTTTCGCGACCTATACATTTGCCGACCCGCTTTTTTTCTGTAATTACAAACATTTCAGGATTTTTATAAACCTAACCTAACCTAACCAGGGTTCTACACGACAGTCTTGAAATAAATCCAGAATTATTTACAGTTTGAGTAATAAATGGGGGTTGTCAAATGATATGTTTGTGAAATGAATCATTTCTGAAACATTGGTTATGTTATGAAATAATAGGATCCCGTATGTCGGTCTATGCTCAGTGTAGTAGGGTTTCAAAGACGTTACTCCAAAAAAAAAAAAACCCAAACTACAACATTAACTTTAACCATGATTTTAAGTGTTCCCGTGTAGTTTTGGCTGTATGGACAATTGGACACGTAACTCTAGCGATATTTTTTTTATGTTCAATATTTACGAAACGGTCGCCTAAAAATTTACAAACAATGATTTTTTAAGCGCCATCCAATGACAACTTATTCAATGTCATAATGTAAAAAAATACGTTGCCTTTACCCAAAAATAAACACGATTTTATATAACAACTCGGCGGTGTTACAACTTAAATGTATGTTTTATTGGATACCCAAAAAAAACAAGAATTTATTTTACAACTTGGAGGCGTTTTAACTTAGATGTATGACACTATGTCAAATTACAGCTTTGTAGTCTACCAAGTGTACAGAACCCTAAAAAGGTAGAGTTTATGATCCTTTTACCCAGTAGATATTGGTACTTCTGTAAAAGACTCGTTGGTGACCAGTGTATTAGTGACAGGTTGCAAGCCCATCGCCTAACAGTACTACAAGCCCATATTCCCTTAGTCGCCTCTTAAGACATCCACGGGAAGACATAGGGTGGCACTATTCTAACCCGGCATCCACACTTTGCCGGGGGGGGGGGACTCAAAGAAATAATAGACATAATAATGTTTTATCCATGTATGTACTAACAGTATTACTGTTAACTGACCACTAGCCTTGCCGGGTTAGAATAGTGCCACTCCATGTCTTCCCGTGGATGTCGTAAGAGGCGACTAAGGGAATAAGGGCTTGTAGTACTGTTACGCTATGGGCTTGCAACCTGTCACTAATACACTTTTAAACATCTTAGCCTGATTGTGCAAAATGTGGTTACGGAATTATCAACAAGTTTTTAAAAGTTGTTGGTAATTCTGTAGCTCTGCCTACCCCACTCTGGGAATGGAGGCGTGACTTTATGTGTGTATGTAATCCGAACGTTAATTATCCATAATGTAAAATAGTATTTATGGACTTTGTACGAATTGTTTTATAGGTCTGTAATTGTCGCCCTTAAAAACGTTACTTACTTCAAGTTGTATGTGTTGTACTTTTATGATTACCAAATTTTGACCTAATAACATTTATTACAAGTTATTACCTTTGACAATATGAAGTTTAATTATGATGACATAAAGTGAGGTGAGGCGACACTATGGACTGCTGACTTTTGCTAGCGGTGTATTGCGAGGAGACTCCGACTGTTTGGAACTGGTGATGCAGGTGGTGCGTCTTTTCGTCCCCTCGATGACAAAAATTGACTTCCGTCCACGTTGCCGCCACCTGCTGGCGGCGCCTGCGACGCGCACTGTAGCTCGCGCCAGGTCGCCTCTGGTTCACGCTTTGCATTTGTTAAACACGCTTGCAGAGTCTGCCCCAGATTTTGACGTATTTGCCAGTGGATGGAAGGTTGTGAGTATTGAATGTTTGAAGTTATGCGAGAAGATGGATGCCCGTGTTTCATCGGTCTAAATACTATTTTCCTACTATTTAATTATAATGTCATGTCAAATATTATGTTTATTGTATTATTATTACCGTCTTGTTAACCTATATTTAGTATGTAATTCACAGTGCTGTAGTGTTTTACTGTTATGCTGTGTAATTATTTTGAAGTAAATAAATAAATAAAATAAATAAATTGGTATGACTCTGAATTTTATGACTTCCAACAAATATGACCCACAATAATTGACACTCCGATTTATACTCCTCAATATTATGACTTTTAACATTACGACTAAAAATAAGTATAATGTAAAACGTTTCGACCAACAATAATCGAAACTTTAACTTTATGGCAGTCAATAGGGACCCACTCTTCCTTCATTCGATATTTATTTAACGACGCATATGAACGCAGAGCGCAAAATTTACTTTATTTACTTGGTAAGAGTAAAAAGCTACAACGATATATGAAAAAAAATCAACCTTTGGGTCATACACACTCTTAACAAAAGATGTCTTTCCTATAGTCAATAGTTAAACGGTTGTGTGCATATAAGTAATGTTATTTATGATAGGTTTAGGTATAGGAATAGGCTTAGCCAGAAAATTAGGCCTTAAAAACGTTAAATTCCGGTGTGTCCACAGGAAAGACGATAACCGGTGAAATTACTAGCCTCAGGGTTGGCAACGCATTTGAGGTCTTAAGATTGTAGTCTTGAGAATTCAAATGTATGTCTCAGATTACACTTACCATCAGGTGGCCTGAGTGCTCGTGTGCCTTATTTATTTTTTAATTTTTTTATGTTAAGGAGAAGGCACACAAGCACTCAGGCCTCCTGATGGTAAGTGGAATCTGAGACCCATAGACATTTGAATTCTCAAGACTATAATCCTAAGACCTCAAATGCGTTGCCAACCCTGAGGACTAAGATGGAATGCCTCTATGCTGGTAATTTCACCTGTTGTCTTATCCCCACACCGGGACACAACAATGCGAACACTTTTGCTTGGCCTTCTCTTTATCATAAAAAAACCTAAATCTGTGTATGACTCATTTGCAATGAGATCAATTTATGAGATGAGATTCAAAAATCGAACCCTGTTCTATTCTGCCTACTAAAATTCCACTAAAATTGTAATAAAAAAGGGTACATGTAATACACAAACGGAGTATACTAAACTAAAATAAATAAATTATGAAAAACTAAATCCTTATGAATCGCCTTGATATTAAAATAACGTTTAAGTATTTGCCATGAACCCACCTCACTCACCATGAATACCTTACAATGATGATGATTCCAAGAATTTACTGTTCATCAGGAATTTACATACAATCCTCGAATAGTTCTGGAGATGACACGAACAGTCATGAGATAAACGCCTCATTCATGCCGTGACTCATACAATAAAAAGTTAGGGAGAAAAAAAATACGAGTTAAGTTAAAGGTTAAAAGTTATCAAAGGTATCTTGCCTGGCTTTCAGGTTTTCGTATAAATCAGACACGGAATGATTTCTGGCTCTTTGGAACATTGTGGACTGTATTTTGTTTTTCTTTCCGGATTACTTGCATAGAGGCATTCCATCTTAGTCCTCTGGGTTGGCAACGTATTTGAGGTCTTAGGATTAAAGTCTTGAGAATTCAAATGTCTGTGGGTCTCAGATTCCACTTACCATCAGGGTCCTATCTAATGGTTAGTAATCTTAAGTATAATGAAATACTTGAAGCCGGATCTTGACCATGACGCCATCGTTCGTGCCGAGCATGTCTACTAAAAGCGGATAAATCCAATTGTACTTAGTAATTCGGTTTTTTCTCGCTGCAAATTAGTTATATCCGTAATTTTCAGAATCGTTCCGAGTCTGGGTTTTTGAACCAAAATCATGTCAAACGATATATTTAATATAGATATGACTACATAATTGCAAAACTGTTTGATAATTTTATTGTTGTATTAGTCATTTTTTTTTTTCAATATTACATATTTGCAGTCTATTTCTTTTATAGTTTATTATCCACTTAATTAGGGGAAAAATATAAGTAGTCAGTACCTTCTTAATATAAACTAATTATGTACTTTGGAGAGTAGCGTTATTAATTATTATGCACTTATTGATATGTGTACAACAAAAACTGCATATATTTCATACACAAATAAACCCAAATTTAACAAAAGTCCATCCTTGCATCCGTCGCCCGCCCTTTGAATATAATATGTAGGTATACAGGTTTATGATAATTTCGCAGCAGGCACGGAGGGCCTAACAACCTAGAAATAACAGCTCCGCGGAAGCGCTCCGTCGGCACTGTCTAATTTCAAAACGATAAGTGTCGACGGAGTTCCATTACCGAAAAGCTCCTAATTCTGCGTGGTATATATCATCCTTCCTTATAAATGATCTCATTCTTATGAATAGTTTGTAAGTGCAACGTTCTTATTAAGGGTACTTAGAGCGGATCTGCCCTAAGTCTACAGGCAGACAGGTACAGAGGCAGATACATGATACATAGATGGGTAATGTCCAAAAAGTTGGGCACGCTAACTCACTCAGTTAAATTTTCTATGAAACTTTTCCGTTATACCACGAAAATTAGCCATACATTTGTAAGGATATTTTCGTCGCACAGCGGAACATTTTTCACGTTTGTTGTTTGTATGGGTAACTACGCTTACCTATGGTCCAACTATTTGGTCCTTATTCAGATACACACGCAGATACAGTCATCAAAATATCCCCCTCTTTTTGTGTCGGGGGTTAAACGTTATAAACAGGGCCCGTAATTTTCATGCCGCTGACGCAAAAATGACGTCACGCTACATGATCCCAATTAGTATTTCGTCATAATCATTATTTATTAAATGCCTCTGAGAATTAAATACTATTATATATTGATTGTTTGTGTAAATTGTTAAAATCAGAAAAAATGTGTCCATCGATTCAAATTTTCTTTTTAACAGGGAAGTTGGAATAATTAACCAAATGTGCGAACAAACAAAACAATGATTACAAAACAAAAGTATTTTTATGAATATCACATGACGTTTGAAAACGAAGATGACGTAGATTTTCTCTGTACGGGATTTGAAGAGAAGGATTGTGTGCTTTAAGTTAGAGAGGAGTAATTCTGCTCTGTACTTACTTGTTGAAATGTGGTAACAATAAATACCATTTAATAAAATGTATTTATCGACATAAAATACAAAACAAATAGTTTCATTTACGTTTTACGTATCAAGTAAGTAGGTATTTATTTTTGTACGAGTCAATAGATTACCTACTTAACTTATTTGTACATGATTAAATGATTGACGACTAATGGTTAATAATTTCAATAAAACTATTTGAAATCATACTCTATGTAGCGTGACGTCATTTTTGTGTCAGCGGCATGAAAATTACGGGCCCTAGTTATAAACTCCAAGCAATATCGCTTTATCATCGCTATATCGATTAGTTAAAACAAGGAACAAACCAACCCACTATTATAATTGAAACATTAAGATATTTTAATACAAGAAAGTAAATACTCTCACAATGCATTAGCAATGGATCGCAGTCTAAAGATCTTGAAATGTCCATCAGGTGGTCTGTATGCTTGTTGGCTTTTCTATACCACAAAAAACAACTTTAAATAAAAGTTTTATTCAAAATCCATATCCCAATTCCATATTCTAGTAGTCTCAGAAGAGCCTCAAATTCTCGATCCTCTCAGAAAGCTGCGTCTTCATCTTGATGACTGCCAGCAGCCAGTCAGCTTCCAGACGGACGAAGCGGATGTCGTACTCCGTATACTGACCCTCGACCCTGAAGATCATCTGGAGAAAGTCAGGAACCATGAGAATTCTAGAAGTATCAGTAATTGGGATAATACGCTGAAACACCCTCGTTAAAAACAATGAGAAATAGAGGTTCATTCAAAAGCCAGATAAAAGTATATTTTTGTATAAAACTAGCTGTTTCCCACGACTCCGTCCGCGTAGAAGTCGCTTATCGCTTCCCCGGGATTAATACCCTACGTCAAGCAAGCGTATTAGCAAGTAAGTCAGTAAGGTACATTTTGCAACTTATTGAATTTGTTAGTTATTCGACGATAAGCGCAAGACGCGCCCTTGCGGCATGCTACTTCAATCCTTTCGATAACGATTCCCGCAATGCAGGATGCATTGTCTAGCATGTCATGACTAGGACCACAGGTCAGGCATACAATAAAAATAATAGAACCTCGTGAAGGCTGAGAAGGACAAGCTCAGGGAGTACCTTGACTTGGCTCACGAGGTGACTGCCATGTGGCATGTTGACTCGACGATCATTTTCCCGATAGTTAACCCGATAGTCCCAACAACACCTTAAGGAACTCGCTAGATGGCTGGATCAAAGACCAGATACTGAAAGCAGTAAGTACTCCTCGACACGGCACATTTTGTGAGATTTGTGAGGAGTTTCCTCTCTCTGCAACCCTAACCACCGGTAGCTTGAGCCCTGCCCCGCTGCCGGCGGCAACCGTAGGTTAGATTTTCTTATAATATTTATTTTTGATTATTTTTGTTTTAGTTTTATATCTTATTATTTATTGTTAAAAACTTAACACACAGATGTAAGATAAATATCCGAAATAATACGAATTACTTTATAACAGCGTGGTTGGTCTTTTACTCATGCGCACTACGGGCAGCCATGATATTCACCGACTAATTATTAACCGGCGATTTTAAATTGTCCCGTCAGAGCATACAAACAGCCGCTGGACAAGAAATTAACACAAATACTTTCTTTACATATAAAACTTTCTTTACCAGTATCGGTAACAGGTAAAAATAACTGGTAACTGCAAACGTGACTCGAAAGGCGTGTTTAAATAGAAATAATAATAATTGTCAGCGGCTTTTGAAACTCACCTGCGTAATATTAATAATTAGTATATTAATTAATTACACTATGTACGTCATTAAGAGGGTAATGCGGGTGGCCTTTCCTTGTTGATTTATGAGACTGGAGCAATACAAAAAACCGGCCAAGTGCGAGTCGGACGCCGGTACCATTGTCTATACAACTTTAACTAAATTTGATTTAATTTAATAATTAAACTCAAAACTCAAACTCAAACTCATAACATTTATTTGACAAATACACACTGCAACACAATATACAAAGTGCAAAAAGAAAACAAGATTAGAGAAAAACGTTGCGCTGTAGTGTGAAGTCAAATAGGACTCAGCTAAAATGAATTAACAACTAAACATTCTGTGAAAAATTCAAGCAACTACCTGTTGCCATTATTAATCCAGCAAAAAATGGCATAAAAACACGTTTGTTGCGAGGCAACAAAAATAAATCATCTGTGAGAATTTCAACTGTCTAGCTATCACGGTTCATGATATGCAGCCTGGTGACAGACAGACAGCGGAGTCGTAGTAATAGAGTCCCGTTTTTAGGGTTCCGTAGTCAAACTAGGAACCCTTATAGTTTCGGCATGTCCGTCCGTCCGTCCGTCCGCAGCCTAGCTCAGAGACTCTTAGTACTGTGTTATAAATTAATATCAAAATAAATAACTATTGATATGCTTTCTAACGCCTCTCACATATTGTATCTGTGGTTTGAACAGAGTATACTTTAGTCTGTGTTAATATAAAAAACTATCAACGATGACATGAAGTAAAAAGAAAAAAAAAAACTTATTGTGTACCTTATGTTTACCACTCCTTATATTAGCATATATAATATACATATTAGTCACGCCAATAAAGTGGTAAAATAAAATATTGAAAAAATAAATTTTTCAGTGTACTTCCCCTACACATAACGTGGGGGTGTATATTTTTCTCGTCTACTCCGTGGTGTGGGGTGTCGTTCGATAGGTTTTTCAAAATTATTATGGATTTGTATAAACAATTTCTCGATTAAGTGATCCGTTTGTGAAATATTAAGCTTTTAAGTGCTAATTGTTGTTAGAGTCAAGTTTTCCGAAACAGCCAAAACTAGAAACACTAAAAATCGGATTTTTATATTTGAAGTACTTAACGGCTTTGGAACCCTACACTCAGCATGGTCTGACACGCTCTTGTCCGGTTTTACTCTTTGGGCACAGAACCCTAAAAACCGTGTTCAGTGTAGGGTTCTGACGCCGTTACAACAAACACAAAAAATCTGCCTCGAAAACGACAATAGTGTTAATGCGTTCTACATTGAAAGTTTTTTGGTGCTCTCTTACACATCTCACACGAGACATTTTGGCGCTCGAGCAAAGCGAGAGCACCAATATATTGAGTGTTAAATAAATGGTGACTTTCACCCAAGTTAAGCACTACTTTCCCTTTGGTCATGTCGACTAAATATGAAGAAACTTGGGAATAAAACTTATAAAAGTGTGACTCAGTTTAGTTTTACCAAAGTGATGCTGTATGTGTGTTCGCTACTGCACAGATCCATTGAAATAGTCCTATATTAAAATTATTTTTCATCCCTAGGGTTGACATGCATCACTTTCAACCCGCTTCTACGATAAACAATGGCCTACTTTCAGAGTATGAGAGATGAAAAAGACTTTCCGGGTCCGATGAAGTCAGTTAGGGCTGTGATTGACGTGTATAATATAATTTTTAACACAGTTGCTCAAAAAGTGGTACTTTTCGTAGCTGTATATCGTGCGGAAAGTTGGATATTACGCACTAGTGCGTTATACTTTTCCATTTTTTTTTAAATATAATTTTGTTTCAACTTCCAAGCCGTGCCTCCAACCAAAGAGTTTGCATTTTCAACCACTTTTTGATTACGTCATTTAGCATCGAGACTATACATAGGTAATATAATTTAAAATATTAAAATTAAATACAAACATACATACACACTTAAATTGTATCTAGGTAATATTAAAAAAAAACAGCTCTTATCAAGATGGCTGAAATTAGTATTACGAATGATTAGATTGTTGCGTATTAAGGTGAATTCACATTACACCATGTCGAAACCGGGCCGAGCCCAGTACGGCGTAATGTGAATCCACCTTTATGCATTACCGCTGGTTAATAGAGAATTATACTTTTTGATTTTTAAATATAGGTAATTAAATTACTGTGACTTTTTTTTTACTTGGCTGAATGGTCACAACCGTTGCCATTTCATAAAGTCTGTGTCAATTAAAAGTAAAATTGTCTCTTGTAATAGTTTTATTTACTGATTTATTATTGTTTCATGGATATTTTTTCGCAAATGTATTAAAAAACGTCGTTTGATACACGTGCGGAACTGTCATTTTAACTCGTCCCGACTCTTGTCCCTCGCTTGCAGCTCGGGCCACACTTCGGGACTCGTGTAAAATGACATACTTTCCGCACTTGTATCAAAATGTACTATTACTAGCGACTTTGCCCCGCTTCGCTCCGGGTTAAAGTATTATACAAATAAACCTTCCACTTGAATCACTCTATCTATTAAAAACAACCGCATCGAAATCCGTTGCGTAGCTTTAAAGATCTAAGCATACATACAGATAGCAAGAAGCGACTTTGTTTTATACTATGTAGTGATAATGATACATCTCAATCAAAACATTTTGTTGCTTGACTTATATTATAAATAGAGCTTTTTTGGTACAATACTCATAAGAGCGAGTGAAACTGAAATACAAACCCGAAGAGGTAGAGCATAAAGCTTGTTTTTGTCTTTAGACCATATATAACAAAAACTATTCCACTAAAGGACGATGGGTAAAAATGTCCCCACCCACCAACAGTGATGAAACATGTGCCAGTTTATAGATCTTGGCAATATGATGTATTTTTTCTATGGCGACGATCACCATATGTATGGGGTTTTCTTGAAAAATCATAATCTTATCGTATGGAACTATGGAATTTGTTTGAAAATGAACACGTATGTAGATGATTTGCCTTGCCTGGCCCTTTGTTTTCATTAAAAAATTCCCATTGATTTTGCTACGAAGATAAGTATTTTGTCTTTTATTGGGTCCTAATGAACATATAGACCTGCAGCCCGTTACTGTTGGAGGGGGGGGGGGGGGGTCCATACAAAATTGCCCATCACCCTATTTCTTCTCAATATTGATGCTGCAGACAACATTCAATTTGTACTTATAAAAAGGCATTTCGATCCTAAAAAATGCTATAACTTGACTTATTTGTCGTTACCAGCTCAGCTCAAGCTAACTCACGGTGTTTTACCTTTCACAGAGCATTGTTTTTTTTTTCATATATCCTACTAAATATTACAAATGAGAAAGTTTGTGCTTTAGTTTGTTACTCTTTCACGCTGCAACGACTGGACAGATTTGGATGAAATAAGGAATGGAGACAGCTTAACACATACTCGTAGGGTTGATGACAACATAGGCTACTTATCATCCCGGTTTTTTTTAAGTGCCCTACGAAATCTACGTTGACCGAGCCGCGGGCAGAAGTTAGTAAATTATACAATTTCGGAATCTGTGCATGAAAGCAATTCATTTGTATTTTATTTATATTTAAGTGTAGTATAGAGCAGTATATATCACTCGACGGTAAGTACAGATTACTAAACTCGTGTGGTTTACGGCAAACTTGATAAGTAATCCGTGCCTTACTCCCCTTGGTGAATAAACTACTCAGATTTCAGATTATTTATTGATAGTACATCTCATTTATAAGTCATAAAATAATACAGTTTTCAATTTTAGGCCTGTGTTAGGGTCAATGATCTTTTTGGAGAAACTTATTTAAATTGTAGCGGGCGAGGTCAGTAAGCAATGCTTTAAGTTTTTTAGTAAATGAGGCATCACTCTCAGCTGACTTAACGTGTTCGGGAACACAGTTACTACTACTACACACACACACACACACACAGACACTACACAGGTACACAGGTACTATTTCAATCTTGAAAAATAAGGGCCTTTTATAATGGAACATTATGGCATACTTACGGATGGTACAGGACGATACGACGGAGGTTCCACGTATCTATCTTGCACTCTGAAATATACGGATGCTGTAGCTTGCGGAATGGGATACGCCGTCGTAGGCTGGCTAAAAACGGCCTGTAAAGAAAAAAAACACAAAAAGTATTTCCCGTACCGGGAATCGAACCCGAGCCTCCTGGGTGAAAGCCAGGTATCCTAGCCACTAGACCATACGGGAGATATCAAGCGCGTCGAAATTATATATTATAAGCAAAGAGAACGGATTTAAACATGTGACAATGACGTCATGTAGAATTTTTTGTTGATGTTTTTAGTGATAACGTTATTTATGTAAAACACGATGTTATAACTTATTAACCGACCTCAACAAAAGGAGGAGGTTCTCAATTCGTCGGGAAATTTTTTATGTATGTTTCCCGATAACACAAACTGCTGACCGATTTGAAAAAAATACTTTTTGTTCGATTGGGTATTCTTTCTAGTTGGTTCCATTTGCAGCACGCCAAGAACTGATGATGGGATCTTAGAGAAATCGAGGGAGCTCCTTAACTATAATAGGAATAAATATACGTGCACGACATTATTGTTATGATCACTGAAAGGTATGAAATAAAATAAAAGTTTAAAAAACTAAAAACCGCCTTCAAAAAGCAAGAAATAACTTCTTATGATGCTATAAGGTCATTCCCACTGACGTCGGCGTCCCACGATATTTTTAACCAAAAGCCGAATTCAGTTGGACTGACCTATCACTTTACAGAATACATTCTTGCTTTTTGAAGACGGTTTATAGTTTTTTTTTATTATTTCAGGTTTTTAATACGTACCTACATACACACCAGTTGACAGCAGTCATAAACTACAAAATATGACGATAGCAAAGACTTTTATTTTCTTAAGAAAGTAGGAATGTTAAGCTTACCGCCTGTTTCACAATCGACAAGTAAAGCTTATTTGACAGATAAACTTAGCCCTTTCTCTTTCTGACACTTGAAAATAGACAAGGAGAGAGACATCTTTATGTGACAGATAAATTTACTTGTCGATTGTGAAACAGGCCCTTAGTCTAATGTAAAGCATGTGTAAAAAACCTTGTAAGCTCCTGTTTAAAGGCAATTATACTTATAGATAAATAATTATAATAAAAATACAGATAACGCTGCGATTAATTGCGATATGCCGCCATTTTAGTTTTGGTTTTCAGTTATGTTTAATCAAGTGTCAAATATCGTGCATATTATTTGAACAGGCAAATGTTTTGCTAATTAAATACTGGCTGATGTTTCACGAAACACTTCGATCATTATACTTACTGCTACCTCGAATGTGTGAACACTTAAGTAAAGGACCAGGTGCTTCTATTCTACTGCGTTATAACGATATCGCGTATGACGCGTTTTAGAATCGTTTATGTCACACTCACCATTATTGTAAATGACGTTGACAATTCGGAAACACATCAAATACGATGTCAGTATAACGCAGTAGAATAGAGGCCCTGTTTTTAACCCCCGACGCAAAAAGAGGGGTGTTATAAGTTTGACGTGTAAGTGTGTGTCTGTCTGTGGCACCGTAGCTCTTTAATGGGTGAACTGATTTGAATGCGTTTTTTTTAATGAAAGCAGGTTTTGTAATAGTGGTTCTTAGACATGTTTTATAAAAACACACACACACATACACTTACACGTCAAACTTATACATCTGTATAGACCGTTCGACATTCTATATTTGAAATTTGACATAAGTTCCATATTACTTTCGTACACAACTACATAAAAACCCCCGACTAATAGTCTCAAAAAAAAAAAAAAAAAAGTAGTCTATAATTTTACTTGTAGGTATTAATATTTTGATCCAAGCGTCGTCGCGTAGGAGTAAGGGCTGATTGTTTGATAATTGGTAGAGGGATTTCGCGATTGACGTTTCTCTATCTTAGATTATATGCCTTATCAAAGTTGATATGATGATACATTTATATCTCTCTAAATTTAGACGTCATAAACCGTTATCATACTTCACTAGCCTTTGCCTGTTCGCATAATACTCGATCGCTTTTCACTCGAGAAATAATAATAGTTGTCCCAGGACAGCGACCTCACGTTACTCTCGACCCTAACTCCTTTCCTCAACGACTTGTATAGCAAATTTCATGAAAATCGAATCGATCGAATCATAAAAACTAACAAGCTTAATATAGAGCAAAAGGCACCTTATTTCAAGTCGGAAAGGTGCATTTTGTTCTGTTTTTAATATGTTAGTTACGCAGTATCATCGACCATAAGTTTTTTTTGAGGGGCTCACGTAGTTAGCTTCTGATAGCTTTGACTACTTCGCCGGAGAGAGGGCGGGCTCCTGATGGGAGCCCTGCTCCTATTGAGCCGAACTCGGACTTAGGACGCTAGGGGAGAACTTCAAGCAATCTTCATTTTGTGCTACCAACGTCGACAATAAGTAACTTGCCATACACGGTCAGGAATCGTGGAGAAATTGGAAGAAACCTTCCCCCAGCTTCTATAAGCTAAAGCCAAGATGCGTTCGCTAACTACCATACCGTTTCGATTTGTTATGTTTATAAAGCAATCGCGTCACTGGTGTATCACGTCATACGAAAAGTCACGTGATGTACTAGTGACGCGATCGGTTTAAAAAAAAAACGAATCGAAACTAGTTCAGTTGGCTCAGGTTCTCAATGTTTCTTTTATGGCATGGAGAAGGCAAATGAGGACACAGGCGGCCTGATGGTAAGTGTTACCTATGCCATGCAATTTGCAATCTCAAGACTATGATCTTAGGATTGCAAAGCTCCAGGTCCTACATTCCTTCCCTTTTCAAAAAGAAATAGGTACATTTAGCCCCTTAGTTGCAATAGCCCCTTACGATTATTTTGAAAACTACCCATATATGATATTAACATAGTTAATGGCGACAGCATATCATCTCCATACATTTTGACCTGATAGTAAACAGTAAGTTAACGTTAGTCGCCTCTTACGACATGTAGGAGGATGCCACAGCAGGATTCTGGTCCCGTGCTGCAGAGACATCTTAGCTAGGGCTCAAACTCCTGCGCCATTTGCATCCAAGATAGTGAAGAGCCAAAATACCTCATAATAGTAGAAGTGCGAGGTCTCGTTCCTGGAGCAGTCCCTATAGTGTAGGACAAACATGAACGTGGTGGTGAGATGCCACTTCCTCTCGATGGTGTCTGCTATGAAGGCCTCGGCAGTGACGGCCACTGGGACTTGGATGCTCGAAAGGTTCAGCTTAGGTTGGACGCCGAAGTTTTCTCGCGTGTCTTTAAGGAAATAATTACCTATATCTATCCATACTTCTGTACTAATATTATAATGAGGTGAAGTTTGTGAGTGTGTGAGGTTGTAGGGGGTAATCTCTGTATCTACTGAACCGATTTAGATGAAGTTTGGGTATGGAGATAGTTTGTTTCCCAGGGACATAGGGTACTTTTATGCCAAAACTTGGACGTTTCGTTTTGAGATACAGGCGATTAAAGTGTTTGTTTATACCTACTAAAATCATTACATAGAAAATCAGTTATCACTTGTTGTTTTTTATATTTGTAGTACTTAACGGCTTCGGAACCCAACACTGAGCATGGTCCGACAAGCTCTTGCCCGGTTTTTATATACAACCTAGCTATCTTCTTGAACGTGATTTCTGTACTTATCTACGGAAAGGTCGCTAAAGAGCCCATGACTCACACTGTACGTTGTAAATCTATACTAATATCTTTTACCGGCACTGAAAACTATACCAGCAATTCAATTTCCTTTCTTTATGGCGTCCCCATTACCTGCAAGTTCTTGAAGCGTTTGTCTGTGGCCAAGTTTTTCCTTCGCCCTATTTATAATGGACACAACCGTGTCTATTGCGAATTCATTTAAAGACTGCACCTCCGGCAAATCCATGTTTACAAAACTTTACTATAAAATATAATTCAAGTGATTTTCTGTATACTTTAAATGTATTTGTAGCGAGCTGTCAGTCCAAATGACAATCATGTTGGCATGTTTATCTTTTTGACAGATAAAGTTTGGCTATGAATAGAGAATGTGCATGAAAATCAGAATTCAGTTTCATTGATGCGATTTAGGAGAAAAATTAAAAAAAGCGTATATATATTAAACGCAATACACTAAGTTTTGACCCGTTTATTCAGATTTTATATAGAATCAAAACTTGTTAAAATTTTAAACCTTTTTATAATCTTTAGGTTGTTAATTTCGGCATCCTCATTTTATTAACGTGATATTTAAATTCAACGATATTGGCTGAAACATAGTTATTTACGAAATAATTGCAAATTTCTTTATAAGGTCCTTATATTTTAAACATGGAACAAAAGCTGTGACGTCATTCCTGTCGTCGATTTTGTATTGAGTGTTTTGGCAGGGGGTCTAACTATGACTGAACATGTTATTATTAGTCTGAACTATAACTATTTAAAGCTTCATATCTTATGAAAAAAAAATTACATGACAATTATTTCACGTATACAGTTATTCCTCTCTTTCATAGCCCTTTTCAGAGAGGGTAAGAAAGAAAAATGCATGTTGTCTATTGTTAACCTTTTTTTTTTTTCACGAGGGGAAATGCATTGCGCATACCACCACATTCGAGTAGTGTGGTGGTTATGTGGGACTCTCCCCCACCCTCTTCCCCAAATGGAAAGGAGGGCAGGAGTCCTACCCACTAAAACCCCTCGCCGTTCCCTCTTTGGCCTTAGGTACGTAGTAACCGCAGTGGGGATCTATTGTTAACCTAACCTAACCTAACCTAACCTAAACCAGGTACCTAAATAAACATATTAGCTTAGTCGTAACATGTTAAACCAGGTACCTAAATAAACATAATAGCTTAGTCGTAACATGTTAAACCAGGTACCTAAATAAACATAATAGCTTAGTCGTAACATGTTAAACCAGGTACCTAAATAAACATAATAGCTTAGTCGTTTTAATGTCGATGTAAACAATGCTATATCAAAAGTAGTCGATTGGTTTAGTGTTAATAATTTATTACTGAATGAGAAAAAGACGAAATGTATAAAGTTCATGACTACTAATGTGAAAAATAGTCAAACTACTGTAACTATTTAAAATGACAAACTAGACCTAGTTAATGATACAGTGTTTCTTGGTATAACGTTAGACTCCAAGCTCCAATGGGGTCCTCATCTTGCTGGATTGGCGGGTAGACTCAGTTCTGCAGTTTTTGCAGTTAATAAGATTCGGCAATTAATAGACTTAGATACCGCTCGATTAGTTTATTTTAGTTACTTCCATAGTATTATGTCATATGGTATTTTACTGTGGGGTAGTGCTGCTGATGTAAATAGCATCTTTGTTCTGCAGAAGAGGGCTATTCGTGCTGTCTACAAGATGGGCCAGAGAGACTCGCTTAGAGATAAGTTTAAAGAAATTAACATATTGACCATGCACAGTCAATACATTTATGAAAACATTATGTATGTTCATAAAAACATCGCTAAATTTAGAAAGAACTGTGACATACATAATGTTAATACCAGAAATAAATATAAGCTCGCAGTGCCCTTCACGCGGCTCCATAAAATAAAAAACTCTTTTATGGGTAATTGTATTAGGTTCTATAACAAGCTCCCAAGTAATGTTACTGAACTATCAGTAAATAAATTTAAGAGTTACGTTAAGCGTAAACTAATTTCTAAAGCATATTATAGTATTAAAGACTATATTAATGATAACAATGCTTGGGACTGAATTGCTTGTAATAAAATGTTTAGTCCTTACGACAAAAGGTTGCGAACGTCGAAAAAAAAAAGACATCCGACAGAGTTTCTTACAGGTTCTTCTCTGATCGGTCGCGATTTGAACCTGCAGTCAATTTAGGCTGAGTCGCTACTATGACGTTTCAAAAGAGTTTATTATTTGTAAACCTACTTGAATAAAGATTATTCTGATTCTGATTCTGATTCTGTAACATGTTAAACCAGGTACCTAAATAAACATAATAGCTTAGTCGTAACATGTTAAACCAGGTACCTAAATAAACATAATAGCTTAGTCGTAACATGTTAAACCAGGTACCTAAATAAACATAATAGCTTAGTCGTAACATGTTAAACCAGGTACTTTAATAAACATAATAGCTTAGTCGTAACATGTTAAACCAGGTACTTTAATAAACATAATAGCTTAGTTATAACATGTTAAACCAGGTACCTAAATAAACATAATAGCTAAGTCGTAACATGTTAACATTGTATCTTGTCTTGGGGACACGGTTTCAGTAGGAGAACGTATATTAAAACAATAAGTTTTGACACGTTTTCCTGCTTAACTACGCATATTTTTATTTTTATAGGTATTCTTAGTTTTACCATTGCTAGGTTATCATAATCAGCTTATTAAAAAAATTACTGACTTTTGAGTTTCTTTCGGCGTCTTCTCAGCATGTTGACGTGTAAAAATACCCGTGCGGCCTACTTACTGAATAAACAAATTTATCTTTTGTATCTTTCAATCTCAGCCCTGAAGATTTGTAGTGTTGTAACTTCCAAACAAATTGGCTAGTTTCGATGCATAGAAAGTCATCTCCAGACATCTCTTCAATTCAACACCAGTGACACGGCGGAATCAAGTTAGATATTTTTCGGGGAGGGAAGATGGCCGATTGAAAAATAACAGATTTTTTCTTTTTATTCTTATCTTGTTTACTGTTTTACTCTACTCACTTGACATTGGCGAAATTACTGCGGAATATCGCAGTGAACCGCCATTAATGAAAAGAAGACTTATTTTTATATTGTGGCAACGAATGTATAGTCAAGAGCAATGAAAAACGGTCACTGAGTTCATAAATTCTGCAGTAGAAAGTGACCCTTTTTATTGCTCCTGATTGTAGTAAAGTAAAGGCGAAGTATGCGTCACGCGTATGAAAGAAAATGGTGTGACTCACTATTGAAAAGACGGTAAATGTGAATTTTAACGCTTTGTTTAATTAAAGCGTGAAAATATTTTCATATTTTGTATGCTTAGGCATGAGTGGGTTTGTTATCTTGGGTTTTATGTTTATCAATTGTAAGGTGATTTTATTTAATAAGCTTATTTAATGTTAGTATACTACGATTTTCGGAGATTGAAACAGATTAAGGTAAATAAGAATATTTTTGATTAAGAATTATGTCAGGTAGAACTTTTTAAAAAGGCAAGTGAGGGTAACGGCAGGAATCATTCGGACATGGCGACTGGAGGCGGATGGTTGTAAAAGATTAGTGGTGACGAGATTGAGACCGTGTTGGTTGGATACTTGGTACGGAGACATTTGGAGGAAATAAACTATTGTATATCATCTGAATACGGAGTTTTACTACAAATCAGAAGTGGTAAGTACATGCTCATATTAAGCTTTTGTTGTTACGAATTTAGCGGTTACAGAAGTAACGGTTTTATATTTGAGATTACCAAAGTAATATAGGCGTAAAATATATTATAATTTTATTGAATTTGGTTACCCTGTGTATGAATAATCGTGGGTTTTAGTATAACCGTTATTGTTTAAATTTTTAATCCCCATGTACGGAATACTAATTAAATTAAATAGTACTGGTGATTATGAGTCTTCTGTCGATATTTTACTGCCAAACGCTGTATTCCTTGTCGAGGAAATCATTTAATGTATTTTGTCACGCTTTAGATGGCAGGTCTATTATTTTATTTGGTATACTTAATATTAACGCAATAACAATATGGCGGCCATAATAAGCTGTGTTAAATTAATGAATGAAGCCTGTAGTTGTTATTTAACTTGAATTATGAATCGTTTAGATGGAGTTAGATTTGCCGAATATCGTAAATAACTTCTACGAGTTGAGATAAATTGTCGAAGTGTTATTTTTATTCCTAATCAAACAAATATACTCACTATCTTACAAATTCGTATATACTAGCAGATATTTCATCCTATCAAAATGCTAATCAATTACAACAGTGCATTTATTTTTATTAGACGCAGTTGTTTCCGTTTCTATTATGTATCAACAGATTGTCATAATTATTACCTTGACCATATTGTCATTTTATGTACATATCTATTGACATATTTTGGCATAATAACATATTTTGTCAAATTTCCATATTGCGATACATTTTGACAAATTGACATAATGTCATATAGACGGATATTGGAAGTTGGAGCGGGACTAACATTTCTATAATGCTACGATACGATCCGATGATGTTTAGATATTTTTAATAACTTTCTTTGTTTAAATAGGTACTTTTATTTCTGGTGATCAGGATCTAAATCCTATATTTGTTGTCGAGTTTCAGAGCAATGGACAAGGAGCGTTCTTCTCGACACCGTCTGTCGACGCCTGCCGAGCGGCATCGGCGTGAAACGACGGCTGACGAGCTGCGCAACCGTATTTCGGCTAGAAGCGATGAGGCGGTTCGACAAAGCCGTAGCCCAATTAGACGCATTGCGACATACGGAAGCCATGGTCGACACCGGAGTCGTAGTCCTATAAGACAGGACAATGTAGTGAGTCGACGAAGTCGGAGTCCCGATAAGCGTGATGCGCTATCTGGAAGTCGCACGCGATATCGTAGTCGCACCCCTATACGAGAACAACGAAAAAGCAGTAGTCGTCGAGAGCAGGAGCGCGAGTTGCAGCAAAAATGTGAAATGCTGAAACATCTAGAGGAAGACATTCGCATGGCACAGAATAGATTGCAATCTAGTTCCAGTCGAGACTTAAGTAGAACGAGGAATGATCCCGCAAGACACGACGAGCGACGCTCTAGGTCGCGCCCGCTGGAGACGCTGTTACGGGGACCCGAACGCGATAGAGAACTAAGGAACAGGGGCTCAAGAAGGTCAGTCAGTCCAACATTTTCAGCAAAAAATGTAATTGATATTTTAAATACCATTAAGTCTATCAAAACTCAGTCGTCACAGCCGCAGCCAGGTCCATCCGGTAATCCAAGTAGTAAACTGAACCATAAAAATATATTACCCGATTTTGACCCTTCTCTTAAGACTCAGACTATTGATATTTGGCTTAAAAAGGTGAACGAATGCGCCAAAGTCTACGGCTGGGACGACAAAACAATTGTACACTTTGCTATGCAGAAATTGCAGGGATTGGCCAAAACCTGGTACGAAAGTTTAAACTCTATTTTATTTACATGGCCCGAATGGCAAGAAAAGCTTACCAGCGCTTTTCCCTATGAGCAGAACTATGGTCAATCCCTGGAGGACATGCTTAGACGTAAGAGTAGGTATAACGAACCAATTGAGGTTTATTATTATGAAAAAATCGCTCTTCTGAACCGATGTGAGATTGAGGGCAAACGGGCGGTAGATTGCATAATTCACGGTCTTAGCGACAAGACTATGAGATCTAGCGCTAACGCACTTCGGTGCTCGCACCCCGACCATCTTTTACAGTTTCTTTTGACAAACAAAGATTCAACACAACATTTTGAACGTTCAATTTATAAAAGTAGACTAGTAACAGATGTCAAACCTCACTATAACAGCAACACAGATCAGAAAGGTAGTGATAGGTTTAATCCTAGTACAAAATTATTTTGTTTTAATTGCAAGGAGAAGGGACATCCTTACCTTAAATGTCCTAAGCCCCTTATTAAATGTACAGGTTGCAACAGAATTGGGCATAGGGTAGAAGACTGTAAAATTAAGCAGACAAGCACGGAAGATTCTCGTAAAAATGAAAACCCCCGTAAACAGATGTGTATTTCATCGTCGAAGTCCAATTCTAAATATAGCAAAGAAGTACATGTTAATAACTCACAAATTCAAGCTTTTGTTGATTTCGGTAGCGAGGTGTCGTTAATGACTAAATCGACAGTATTAACATTAGGGCTTGCCTACGATGGCGTTGCTGTACCTCTGAAAGGTTTCGGAAACGAGATCGTAGGGTCGCTAGGCGGTGTAGTTGCTGAGTTGACTGTTGACGGAGTGCAGGCTGTTGTTAAGTTCCAAGTAGTGGATGATAAATTCTTAGATTTTCCATTACTGATAGGTCAGTCGTTTACGGAGTTGCCGCATGTGATTGTGTACAAGGATTGTCAAAAGTTAAAGTTTTACGACATCGGAAAAGAAATGCCATTTTCGCAAAGCAATTTAGATGATGAAAAATTAGTAAAAGTGAAATCTCTTTCATACGTCAATTTAGATGGGCCAGCCACCATTAAAGTTATAACGGAGCCACGCATTGACGCAGATATTTTAGTGAACGGTAGGGTTATAGGAAAACCATGTCAACAATACTCTATTTGTGAAGGTGTTTATCGCGTTAAAGGGGGCAAGGCTAATATTGCTGTAATTCCAATGTCTCAACCAGTTCAGCTATTGATAGGAACAACTTTGTGTCGTGCTATGCAAGTGCAAGTAGTCAACCGTATAGCTTTTCCCGATGCAGAGAGATTAGAATCGGATCTGAGGGATTTAGATAAGAGCATGATACGCGTAGGTGAATGTGCAAACGAGACTGACAAACAAAGACTATGACATCTTAAACAAGTTTAGACAGTGTTTTGCATTTGAATTAAAAGAACTAGGATGCACTAAAGCTGCTGAGATGTCAATAGAGTTGAATAGTAAGCAACCCGTAGTTTACCGACCTTATCGCCTGTCACATAAGGAACGCGAGCAAGTACGCGACATGGTTAGTGAAATGTTAGAGGCAGATATAATTCGAGAGAGTGTGTCGGAATATGCGAGTCCAATAATACTAGTGCGGAAAAAGGACGGTAAGCTACGGATGTGTGTTGATTACAGATTACTAAATTCCGTTACTATAAAGGAACGTTACCCGATGCCGGTTATCGAGGATGAAATTGCTAGACTTTCAGGCCAGGCGTATTTTATTACACTCGACCTAGCATCCGGGTACTACCAGGTCCCAATAACAGAGTCATGCAAGGCTTTAACATCGTTTGTAACACCGGACGGCCAATATGAGTTTAATCGTATGCCGTTTGGCCTTGCTAACGCTCCCGCAGTTTTTCAGCGGATGATGAACAAAGTATTGGGATCTGCTAGGTACACCGAAGCCACGGCTTATATAGACGATGTCCTTATTTACGGTAAAAGTAAAGAAGAATGTTTCACCAGATTGGAGAGAGTATTAGGTCTCCTAGACAAAGCTAACCTGACCTTGAATCTTTCGAAATGCGAATTTTTGCGCGAAAATGTAGATTATCTCGGTTACGAAATAAGTGCTGCTGGTGTAAGGCCAGGTGACAAAAAGATACAATGTGTTTTAGAGTTCCCTCGTCCAACAAATCTACATACAGTTCGTCAGTTTTTGGGACTAGTAGGATATTTCCGAAAATTTATCAGGAATTTCGCGCAGGTAGCACACCCTCTATGCAAGCTATTAAAAAAGGATACAGTTTGGTGTTGGACTAATGAACAGGAAGATGCATATAAGATCTTAAAGGAACGTTTAATAGATCGACCTATTCTGACAATTTATGACCCACATTCAGAGACAGAATTGCATACGGATGCCAGCAAGGTAGGTATTGGTGGTATCCTTCTACAGAGACCGCGTGGTAGCAATGATTCATTTCGCCCAGTAGCTTTTTATAGTCGGCAGACTAGTCCGGAAGAAAAACATTTCCACGCATATGAATTGGAAACGTTGGCGGTAATCTGTTCTCTAAAAAAATTTCGCGTGTATTTGTTGGGACAAGACTTTAAAATTGTCACTGATTGCAGTGCATTACGTAGTACTTTCTCTAAACGTGATATTATACCACGCGTTGCTAGGTGGTGGTTACTCTTACAAGAGTTTCAATGTTCTATTGAGTATCGATCGGGTACTAAAATGTCCCATGTAGACGCTTTGTCCCGGAACCCCATCGCGGATACAGAGACTGCCGATACTTTGGACCAGTATCCATCAGTGATGTCTATCAGCAATGATGACTGGTTACATACGCTACAGATAGGTGATAATGAGCTATGCAGAATTAGGAACATTCTTACATCAGATATTAATATCGATGATCTAAAACACATTAAGGACAATTACGTTATTCATGACAATAGGCTATATAGATGCATTGACGGTGACAGGAATAATAAACGTTGGGTTGTCCCGAAGGGTGCGAGATGGCAATTGTGCCGTTTGAACCATGATGATATTGGACATTTTGGTGTGGAAAAGACGCTAGAACGGATCAAAAAGTCTTATTGGTTTCCTAAGATGTCAAGATTTGTTAAGAAGTATGTTTCAGCTTGTGTTGAATGCGCGTACGCAAAAAAATCATCTCATCCAAAAGAAGGGCATCTGCATGTAATAGAAAAGATTGACATCATTTTTCACACCGTACACATCGACCATCTCGGACCCTTCGTCAGATCAAATCGTGGAAATACACATTTGCTCGTCATTGTCGAAGCATTTACTAAGTTCATATTTATTAGGCCGGTTAGGAACACTAATACTAAAAACGTGATTCGGGCTTTAAATGATATATTTTATACGTTTAGATGGCCAGATAGAATAATTAGTGACCGTGGTTCCTGCTTTACATCCCATGTTTTCCGGAAGTTCTGTTTAGATAAAAATATTAAACATGTTTTAAATGCCGTGGCGAGTCCAAGATCAAATGGGCAGGTAGAGCGTTACAATCGCTCTATCTTGGACTCGCTAACTGCTCAAAATTTAAACCACCCTGAAAAGGAATGGGATGAAAAGGTAGGAGTGGTACAATGGGGTCTAAACAACACCAATCAAAAGACAACCGGTAGAACGCCAGCTGAGGTTATGTTCGGAACTTCCATGAATACAGAGTTAAACCCGAAATTTAACGAAATAAGACAGCACACGCGGAAAGATGAAGATGTTATTAATATACGGGAGGAAGTTAAGGAGAAGATTAGGGAAAGTCAGGCAAAACAAAAGATCAACTATGATAAAAACAGGAAACCTGCCCGAATTTACAACGAGGGGGACTTAGTCAAGGTCACAAAGGTGTCATTTAGTAACGATGGGAAGAGTACGAAGCTCTTGCCATCATACATAGGACCATACAGGGTAGTTTCGAGACTAGGAAATGATCGTTATAAGGTGGCTGCTATACCAGGTTTGACCGACAGTAAGCATAAAAGGTCCACGGTCGTGGCTGCCGACCGTATGATGCCCTGGGTACATTTGGCTGCTCTCGAGGTTCAGGATAGCGATTCACATGATGAGGTCAGTTGCGCTGGATCAGATGTCAATGATTAATAATACAATTTAGTGAAAAGTACTTAAATTTATATAAATTGTATCATGTAGTAGGTAGATCTTATATAAAATGTTTCATTTATTATGTAATATTAACAGAACGAAAATCGCATTGTAAACAAGTAATAAATGTTATTGTACCCATTTTAGAAAGTTTGGTAACAACATAATCACTAGAATGGATGGGTTAGTGAGAATGATGTTGTTACTAAATTATTAAGTTATGGAACCCAATTTTACTAGAATGGGTGGGTTAGTAAATATTGGATTCTATAATAACTTCAACAGAATATATTGTTATTACCAAATTAGGAAAGTCGAGAAGCATGTCATTGAGTACACTCATCAGAATGGATTGGTTGGTGAGGATACTTTTATGACACTTAGTTCAGACGAGGAACTTAATGTTACTAGAATAGATGGGCTGTTGGAATGGGGTTTTACAGGAGCCTCGTGAGAAAGGATTGGTTCACGAGACGTCTTGACATTTTGGATACTAAGAGATCGCTAGAATGGATTGGTTAGCGAATAATTGTTAAGAAATTGGGAAATGATGATCGGTAGTAAAAGTAAGATAATAAATAAGAACGTTTACTTTGCAAATGTAACACTTACAATAGATTTATAAGATGAAATTATGTACTTAATGATATCCTTAACTTATAAGGTTAATGTTAAACAAAAATGTAACCCTACGTTAGTCTCACTTGCCGAGTGTAAGGTGATTTTATTGTTTTCTGGCCGCCCTGGGTTCGTGTATGGGGACATACACGAGGTCAGGATGGACGAGTGTAAGGTGATTTTATTTAATAAGCTTATTTAATGTTAGTATACTACGATTTTCGGAGATTGAAACAGATTAAGGTAAATAAGAATATTTTTGATTAAGAATTATGTCAGGTAGAACTTTTTAAAAAGGCAAGTGAGGGTAACGGCAGGAATCATTCGGACATGGCGACTGGAGGCGGATGGTTGTAAAAGATTAGTGGTGACGAGATTGAGACCGTGTTGGTTGGATACTTGGTACGGAGACATTTGGAGGAAATAAACTATTGTATATCATCTGAATACGGAGTTTTACTACACAATTCATATCGTCACTACTTTGAAAACAAGCTTGGATGCTTTGATCACGTCAGAAGAAAGCCACCCGAAAACGTTGGGAAGAAGCGCTAAGGTTAGACCTGGCCTTCAGTTGGCAGGGTAGGACAATACAGCGATCTCTTAAAATATCAATAAATTGGCCACATGAGGGCTCTTTAACACGTCGGTAATATGGAGTGAATCTACTAGCGCTTAAGGCAAGACCCTCATCGCGGAGAAGAAGCGCCGCAAGAAACTCCAGCGGAAGGTAATTTTTCTGATTATAAAATACACATTTAAAAGTAAATTACTTTACAAAGTAATAAATAATCATTTATCATTACAAGTGTAATGTGAATAACATAATATGACTAGGAGAACAACATGACAAGGTCTCTACCTTCATTCCCAGAGTGGGGTAGGCACAGTTGCAGAAATACCAACAACTCAAAAAAGACTTGTTGGTAATCCTGTAACCACATTTTGCACAACCAGGCCAAGATGTTTACCAGTGTATTGTTAGTGACAGGTTGCAAGCCCATTGCCTAACAGTACTACAAGCCCTTAATCATGAAGACATGGAGTCGCACTAACCCGGCGACCACAAGGGCAGCTATCTACGTCGAAAGCCATAACTAGAATAATCGACCGAACAACAAGTCCTTGCAAAGTGAACAGCCCGGACCCCTCAAACAGCTTCCGTTCACGAGTATGACGCGTATCTCAGCCATCGCCTCTCAACGGTGATGATGAGCTCAACGAAGATGAAGTCCAGGATAGAGCAAAGTGGAGGAGAGCTTTTAATAGAGCTGCAGTAACACTAGCACAAGTTGTATTTTCTCGCTTGGCACTCAGTGCGTCTCTATTGTTACAGAATAGATAGAAAAGGAGATCCGAGCGACAAAAAAGTCATGGACTGCAGTGTTAGCTCTCCAGATCTTGCCCACCTTCAGATGGGATAGTTGGTTTGTTCCATAATTTTATAATGTATTGCGATTCAAAAACCGTTTCGAGACTAAGGGTTGTACAGCCATTCCCCGTTATCAGATTATTTTTCAAAATTTGTATAAAATCGTTATTTTAATTCCGTGGCTGGCGTGAATACGTTGATAACTCGTCGAAAAAGAATGAAGTAATTTGAACTATATGCTATTTGTTCTAAATACAAATTTCACTAACTTTTCATCTCGACTTATCAACTTATTTACGCCATGCACGGAATTTATCATTTGGTATTATTCGATCTCCAATGTAATGACATCACGATCTTGATTGGTAAGTTGTATCTAATCTGTGATCGATCAACCACAGTAGGTACTGCATATAATATGAGCCCGAAATGCATTAATATACAAATAATGTACCTATATTACATTTTGTCTTATTTCTTGTTGTTTTATTTTAAAATCAAGACGATTACTTCACGACGACGACGACGACTAATTAAAAATATATATATTATATATTATTATATTTATATATATTTTTTTTTTTTTTTTTTGACGATTAATTCTGTGTAATGTTTTTGTTTGGTGGACAATAAAGTGTTTTGTATTGTACTGTATTGTATTACAAACAGTATATAAACATGGCACAGTAAGACCTTTAAAAAAATGTATAGGTCTGTTTTGGATCCACCGCTCGTAGGCTAGTCTGTGGGTGGTACATGACTTAACATTGACATTTAACGTGACAAAAACGAACAGTGCTGCCAGACAAAAAAAAATGCGTTATTTCAAACGAATTTCATAGTTTTAAATAATGTCTCCAACAAACCTATTTTATAGTGACGTCATAACCCAAATTTCCCTTAAAAAAGTAAAAAGAAATATTGTTATTTAAATGCAAAAACGACTAAATCAGTGTCTTCAATTAGTATATTTTATCGAAAAAAAAGAATACTATGATGAGGATGATAATGTTGCCTTGATAAAAAGTGACTCACCGGAAATAAATCAACGTCATATCGGATCGTATAATAATTACACCAATTTAGTTTATTTTGGTCGACTCCAGCAGAGCGTGCTACCGTTATTTTTATCGTTACTTTTTAGTAGGTATTTATTGTACTAAGTACACGTACAGTCTGCCATATATGTGATCTGGTATCCCTTTGAAACGCATAAAATTGTTTGGTATAAAATGTTGTCGCCTGACATCCTATTAGGCTGAAATTACAGTATTTAATAATCATACATTATTTAGATGGTTAGTTTTTAAGAATTAACCTGTTTCAATTTTAAAAACCATTTTCAAACAGTTCATACAGGGATTATGCCGCTCGATATGGGACCCTTGTGTTCTGCTAAGCCGTCTCGACTACAGAAATAAAGTAAATAATGAAACTACTTGTTAAAAGTCGTAACTAGTCGTAGTCGTAATCTCTAGGAAATGTGTCAAATTTTCGTTTTTTTTTTTCCAATTTTAACAATTAATAGTTAGTTTAACTACTGATCAAACAACTCGCCCTTAGATATCTAACCGGATTTCATTAATAAGTAAATGTTTATGTGAATGAGTTTTTTTACTGTGATATTGGAACGGGTTGACATGAGTCTTGGACCGAAGTAGGTATAGAATTAAGAAACAGAAGAAACGCTTAATTAAAATAGGAGTTGGAAAGATTTTTACTACATTTTCGTTGGTATATTTAGAGAGAGTTATGAATTCTCGGTCAAAAGGCATCAAAATAAATAGATTTTTAATGGCAGTGAATGGCAAACGAACATACGTTACCCCACCTGGGGCTCTTATGTCCTACTAGCGGCCCGCCAGCGGCTTCGTCCCGCTGCAAATTTCCGACATTCCCGGTGGATTTTTCAGTTTTTTTCTTTATAAAAACCTCCTGACAGTAGCAAACACATTAAAAAAAGAATTAGCGAAATCGGTTCAGCTGCTCTCGAGATTTGCGCTTAGCAACACATTCAGCAATTCATTTTTATTATACTGGGTGATTTTGAGGCCATGATCCGGAATGGCCAAAAGTGAACAAGATGATACTAAACAACCCATCCGATGGGACCAACCACGAAATCGCCAACAAAAAAACAGTTGTTCCATACATTAACGGTGAATTAATTGAGTGTTAATGTATGGATGCTGTTTTTTTTTGGCGATTTCGTGGTTGGTCCCATCGGAAAGGTTGTTCAGTATGACCATCTTATTCACTTTTGGCCATTCCGGATCATGACCCCAAAAATCACCCAGTATTTATAAGATATGGGTGGTGGTAGCGAACCGAATAAGAGACATCAGAATAATTAACTTCATTCAATAATTGACTTATGTTCGCAATAGAGTAACGCCTTTCTGATGTACGTACAAAATGAGTTAAATACGTATATAAGTACCTACATACTTACAATGAGAAGTAATAATAAGTAAACGTTAGGGGTATGTATCATACGAAAACCACAAGAAATCATCTCAAACACAGAACAGCTATCATTTAATTAACTAAAGCATTCTAATATTTATAATTAGCGGCAGTTCCAATGTCCATTGGTTCAGCATTCTGCAGATAAAGCATCCGTCACTCTCGCACTTACATACTGATCAGAAAGACAAATGTTTTTCAAATATGCCCATATTAGGCCCCTAGATATTCCTTTGTTTTTTGTATAACACTATATAGGTATTATTAACCTTTTTAACGCTATGTCAAATACAAAACCTGAGCGAATGTCAACTTTGCGTCATAGATACTCAGGTCTATTTTGCGCTGTCAACCATGACGGAAATATCCGTCAATGGCGTTGAAAAGGTTAAGGTGCCGTACCAACTGAAAAGCGGAATCTTTATAAGTCGACTTTGTTGTCGATGACTTAATCTAATATAGGGCGAAATTGATCAACTCTTTATTTATATTTTAGAAATTTGAATTCATTTATCTCGGATTAGTAAGATCAATTTCCTAAAATCGTTATTTCTTAGAGAGTTTTGACAGCCGTGTTTTCCTCTGACGCGTTTTTTTTCAATCGCATTGTTACCCATTCCAAAAATCAATTTAAAAGTTCCAACGGAGCCCCGCAATTGCGGTGCTCCTGTTTCTGGGTGCTGTGGTTTGCTGCAAAATTAACATAGCTTAACGTGAATTGTAAAGTAAGAAAATTTTCGACTAGAAGAAATCCAGATCTAAAAATATGCGAATGGAAAATATGTATTTTGGAAAAAAATACTGTGCATAGTAACAAGTAAAGAGTTACGCGTGACGTCACTTATAGGAAAGCACTTCTAAGCATCTGCATCAATTGCATGAGTCACTGGCGGAAAGTCTTCAACTTCCTTCGTGGTGACCCACAGACTGACATAACAGCATATTGCATTGGCGCCGCGTAGCCACCACCACTAAGCCATATGATGAATCATACCGTAAGGCCTGCTACAGATATAGCTTTACTGAATGTGGTGAAGAAAAAGGTTTAATTCCAACACAAGCCTTTGCGTTGCCTAGAGGATTTTCTCGATCGTTTTCTATATCTTTATGGCTTTGTCTTTATTTAAAGCTTGTAATTATCAAAGAAATATTGCAAATATGAGCAAATATTTGTGCAATGAGCGCCCTGAGACTTGGAAGTTCTCTGTGTATTTAAGTATGAATTTCTCTATACAAGTATGTATATTGTTGTCTAGTAGGTACCCAAAGTACAAGACTAGAGCTGGACTATTTTAATTTGTCTCTGATATTTATATATAAAAAATAAAATTTCCTATTATAAAACATTATACATGTCTTGGAGTCCCCATCTTTTATACACTTACTACATTGTACTTGCCTTCTTGAAGCACGTTTTAATTTTCTCAATCTCTCAAGGGTTAGCTGGAAGAGATCCCTTAAAGGGATAAGTTCACCTTTGTACATTAATTTTTTTATCGTCACTGTATTTACTTTGTTTTTTTTTTTACATTTAAGTGTTTACATACTTACATAATATTAATTACGTAAGTTAGGCTAAGGCTTATCTAACTGCCTAATTCAGAATGCACGCCCTATAATTTAATTGGCACAACTTAAACCAGCTGGTTAATATTAGCTGCGTCGAGTTAATATGTGATACGCCTAAAATAATCATATTCAAGCAGTAAACGTGAAATGGAATGATTTATTTAATTATTTTGAACATCGGATTCAAAATGGCAGACATGATATCACAAACACTACAGTTTCACGAGCACATGATAACCTTTGATCATTATCATACAATAACTCGAATGCATTAGTACCTAATACAATATGACCGTGATCACAAGTATGATTTCATATCTCATGCACATGATTGAATCAAGCCACTTCTAGTATCTCTACGCTCAGCTGTTTGTGCGTATACGCCGTGTTATGTTAGTCGCTTGACAGCCGCGAACTCCCGCGCACACGTCGGTGTCGCCGCCATCTTTGATGTGCATGTGATCGTGTGTTTTGTTGTTTTAATAATGGGTGCCATGGACTGTGTCTCGCCTAATAACAGCAAAATGACTTCGACAGAGAGTACCGAGATTTTTACCATAGACGCATATACCATGAGTGGAACGGTGAGTTATGTTTTAAGTAGTTTTTATGCTGGAGTGGTTATGTTTATTTCGCGTATCTTTGTGTGTGTCATTGGATATACAAATGTTTGCCGTGGTTTTCAAAGTGGAATGACTGTCATATAAATACAATTTTAATTACCTACTTATTTGATAATTAGTACTGTAAACTATTTTGAATGTTATAGTTAACTCACCTTTGCCTGTTTCTGCTTTTTTAATTTGTTTATTTAACATTTTAGTTGAATAAACAAATTTGTTTAACACTACGGTAAACGATGGGTACAGTCACCGTCAAAAGTAGCTGATCACCCTTGTACTTTATTGCATTAACACATTTTGATGTATTTATTTAACGTTGCTGTGACGCTGACTGTACTATTAGGAGCAATGAGTCAAATAAAACGCCATTACTGTCAAGTAAATAAGAGCTATCAAAACATCGACGGTACAATAACACGTCAAATGTAATACATAAGGTTACCGTGTCGAATCTCGACCCAGGAGCTAGAGTAGAATTATCCACGACGTCATCGTCACCTTGTTGTTGGCCTAGTAGATAGTTACCCTGCCTACGAAGCTAGCGGTCCCGGGTTCAAATCCCAGTAAGGGCAGATATTTGTGTGATGAGCACGAGTATATGTTCCTGAGTCTTGGATGTTTTCTGTGTATATAAGTGTATATTTATCTATATAAGTAGTCTCTACGTTTATCGTTGTCGAGTACCCATAGTAAGTACAAGCCTAGAGCTTAGTTTGGGACTAGGTCAATTTGTGTGACATTGTCCTGTGTTTTTGAGTTGCCAACCCTGACGACTAAGTTGCTAGTAATTTCACCGGTTGTCTTATCCCCACATCGGAAGACCGCAAAGTGAATTCTGCTGTTTTACCACTACTTATACTTACCATTTTAATCTTTGAACATGCAAAACAACGCTATAGCAAACCATAAAAATGTTCAAACACATAAAATATACCGGTTCTGCTATAAAAAGTAAAGGAAAACTTTGAAACACGTTATACATATACTAACAAGGTATTATATAATAGTAGGGGAGCGGTGCTAAATCTGGATAGAGTTGAGCGTCAGGGACCTTTTAAATTGTAAAGATTAGACGAAAGAGAGAAGAAAAAGGGTTTATGATTAGGGATTAGGGTTGACCGGGCAAGAGCATGTCAGCCCATGCTTAGTTTAGGGTTCCGAAGCAGTTAAGTACTACAAACATAAAAATCAAGAAGTAATAACTAATTTTCAGTTTTAGATGATTTTAGTACTTAGGTATAAACACTTTAATCGCCTGTATCTCAAGGACAAATGATGTCTACTTAGTCGTGATAGTTTTCCTTTAAAACTCGTTATATTCTCTTTCATTTAAGATTTTTAGTAATTGCAGTTTTGGCTGTACGGGGGACACTTGAGACTAACAAAAATTAGCGCTTTAAAGCTTAATATTTTATAAACGGGTTACTTCATCGAAAACCTGTTTCCACAAACCCGTAATATTTCAAACCTATCCAACGATATCCCACACTATAGGTTAGACGAGAAAAAAATACATCCCCGCGTCCCCACGTTACGTGTAGGGGGAGGTACCATGAAAAACAATTTTCTTCGTTATTTTATTGTACCACTTAGTTGGCGTGACAAATACGCGTATTCATACCAAATTACAGCTTTCTAGTATTAAGAGTCTCTGCGCTAGGCTGCGGACGGACGGACATGGCGAAACTATAAGGGTTCCTAGTTTGACTACGGAACCCTAAAAACCAGCTAAATGAAAATACTCAAGCGCGTCAGATGTTCATAGTGTTTGCATGGTGGGGTTAGCCGTGGGAAAAGGTAAAATATCAGGAAAAAAAAAAGTTATTCGAGCGCGTCAGATTTTCAGAGAGAATGTTAAGTGAACACGAAAGAAACTCCCATTTACATACCTGACAATTCGGACGCGACGCAAACTTCAAAACAGTAAAAAAAACACTGCGACCCGTTTTCATTGTCCTTCAGTGTAAGTATGTCTTATGAGTCAGCTGTCTAGCTACCTTGCAGCTGTGTTCCTTTCACTCTGAACCAAAATGAAAGGGATATAAATGCCCTCAATTATCTTCTCAGCTGTTGGTTTAACGCCTACAACTAATTTAGACCCTTATGAGACCAATGAAATAGAACAAGATTATATGATTACAAATAAAGTTAATTTATGAAGAGATAAGACCGTTTATAATATCGCACCTTCGGTAGGAAAAGGGCACAACTTCCCCTTTAGTAACATTGTACATTATGCCTTTGTTCTACCGGACAAGGGCACATTTTCCCCAGTAGTCACATTGTACATTGTGCCCTTGTTCTACCGAAGGTGCGATATTTGACCCCACGACCGTGCAAGCTGTGGCTGCTATAAATATTATCCTACCAAAAAATAAGTAAAATGTAGGCCAAGTTCTCATGTGCCACCTAAAGAAGTGATATCTAAAAAGGTGCCAAGTTTAACACTAGCTTGTTTGCAGCTAAAACAATTTATTACCACAATTCATTTTCGAAACGTAGGGTCACTGTCACACGGTAGATGGGCAAGATATACAATACGTTGACGAGTATATCTACTTGGGCCAGATAGTATCCTTCGACAACAGACAGGCTAAGGAAATTGATCGACGGATCCAAAACGCCTGGTCTTCCAGGCGTTTTGGCTTCTGGTCCATGAAGGCGCTAATGAAGGGCAACCTTCCACTTTCACTAAAGCGCAAACTCGTCGACGTCTGTATTCTTCCCATCCTAACCTACGGTGCCCAAACTTGGTCATTGACTAAAGCCAAAAAATCCCGACTCAAGATTTGCCAGCGAGCAATGGAGCGCAGCATACTCGGGGTTCGTAGAACTGACAAGATCAAAAACACCGAACTGCGCTCCAAAACTGGCATTGCTGATGTGGGTGACAAGACCGCTAGGCTTAAGTGGGACTGGGCTGGACACGACTGCCGAATGCATCCGGAACGGTGGGCCAGGGTTGCCACCGAATTGACTCCGCAAGATGGCTACCGGAGCAGAGGCAGACCAAAAAGGAGATGGCGGGACGACTTGGACGCGATTCAAAGCGAATTGCGGGAGCATGCACTCAACCGGGACGAATGGCGAAAAAGAGGGGAGGCCTTTGCCCAGCAGTGGGACACCAAAATAGAATAATTAAAAAAAATGTAATAAATCATTTTGATGAAATACCCAACTGATTAAAATATGATAATGTAATATAACGTCTAGAAAACTGTCAAGTTAGGGCCTAAAAATGCATTTAGTGGTAATAAGTTGGTTTGACTGTAAACAATCTTGGGTAAAACTTTTTACTTTCTTCACGTAAGTAAAATAATGTACTATTTGTATGCTAAATATACTTGTACTAATAATTAATTACACCTGCATAGAGGCATTCCATCATAGTCCTCAGGGTTGGCAAATCATTGCAGTCTTAGGATTGCAGTCTTGTGACTGCGAATGTCTATGGGTCACAGTTTCCACTTAACATCTGGTGGCCTGTGGGCTCGCTTGCCTTCTCAATGCCATAAAAAAGTAAACACATTCGTATTTTTATTTATTTCCAGTCTATTAACGTTTTTTACATTTTTGTACCAGTAAAAACAAAAGTTTAGGCTTTAATCTAAAACACAACGTCTAAGGACCGTATTTAAAACTCATTTTGGCTGAGATGCCCGAAACAAGATACGTCAAACCATAGAAGACTGTCATTTTTGACGCATCTTGATGCAAGGTCTACTTTCGTGACCAGTTTATTAATACGGCCGTTAGACTAAGTCAATTTAAGATTTACACCAACTAAAGATGAAGGCATTATGAAATGTATTATTAATCCTGTTCTTATTATAAGTATGAAAGGATAAAATGAAATATCGATGTATATGAAGATGTACAGTTATGTTTACGAGCACCACTTGAGATACAGTTATAATTAGTTACAATTAATAATTACGGCTAAGTTCACGCTCGACCGCGTTTAATTGGCCTTGGATTACATTAACAGCATATAGGTATGAATATTAAATGTACTACACGCTACATCGTAAGTACCACCTTACCTGCATCATTCATAGTGTTTTCTTTCCATTCGTCCTGATTTGCAAGATCCCTGAACTTATTAAATGCCTAATGATTTAATCTATAAACAAAATGAATCTAACGAACTCTGAAACTAAAAGTACCATTGACCAAGAAGACAGTCATAATTTAGAAATAGGTACTTATTATGATGATAATGACATTAATGGTGATGAAGGTGATGATGATAGAAATACTGATGATGCAAGACAATTGGTCAAGGAAAACTAGTTTCCGAAAAGTAGTAAGTTTCGCAAGTAGAATAAACAATGGAAATAAATTTAGTTTTATTGCAAATTGAATATTAAATGAACTAGACTCGTATAATTTAAATATTTAATACATACATACATACATACTATCACGCGTTCATTCCCAGAGTGGGGTAGGCAGAGCAACAAAAATACCAACAACTACAAAAAGAGTGGTTGGTAATTCTGTAACCACATTTTGCACAGACAGGCTAAGATGTTTACCAGTGTATTAGTGACAGGGTGCAAGCCCATCGCCTAACAGTACTACAAGCCCTCATTCCCTTAGTCGCCTCTCACGAAATGCATGGGAAGACATGGAGTAGCACTATACTAACCCGGCAACCACACGGGCAATCTAATCTAATCTTTATATAAATTGAATTTAACTCAATAATACTAAAATATATGGTTTGCTTATTTACTATACCAGTATCAGGAAAACCGAGCGTCGCTTGGTTTTAAAACGGATTTTCCCGAAGATGACTAAGTACATATGACTGGACATATGCCTATCCCAGGCATCTTCAACACGTTAGTTATGGAGAAGTACGAAAAAAAAAAAATGACGAAAACGTTCTACGGTGGACAATCTAAATCCGTGATGCTCGTAGATCGTGAATTCATTTATAACATGCGTGGGTTATAAAATATCGGATTGTTTTACAGTGTTCAAGTGACTCTGGAGTCATAATTTTGCAAATTGATAAGTTCCTGTCAAGTACAGGGATACATGATTTTCATAGCTCTACCCTGTTCACTGGCTGGAAATTTTCAAGTTTTATTAATCTACTAGTAGTTGCCCGTGTCTCCATCCGCGTAAAAGTGGTTTGAAAGTACCCTTAGTCCTTTTTGTGGGTTCAAGCTAACTTGATACCCAATTTCTTCGAGATCGGATCAGCAACCTGACGGAAAAAGTTACTTTCACATTTAAAATATTATGTTTGACTACATGCCAATCCATATCTTCCCGTGTGGATGTCGTAAAATGCGACTAAGGAAATAAAGGATTGTAGTATTGTTGGGCGATGGGCTTACAACCTGTAACTAATTCACTGGTAAACATCTAGCCTCATTGTGCAAAATGTGGTTACATTTATCAACAAGTTCTTTAGAGTTGTTGGTTTTTCTTAAGCTTTGCCTACCCCACTCTGGGAATGAAGGCGTGACAATATGTATGTGTATGTATGTATGTAAGTATGAATATGGATAATATGCCTTATTTTTTTTTATGTTAAAGAGAAGGCACACGAGCACTCAGGCCACCTGATGGTAAGTGGAATCTGAGACCCATAGACATTTGAATTCTCAAGACTATCCTCCTAATCCTAAGACCTCAAATGCGTTGCCAACCCTGAGGACTAAGATGGAATGCCTCTATGCTAGTAATTATATTCTATGTTATTATTATTATTCTGTTCTATCTTTGCATACGTTGGTGTTATCGCAGTCAATGTCAGACAAATACGCATATAAAAGTATATTTCTGCATATCTGTCTGAATCTACACAATCAGGGTCTTTATTCGACATTGTCTTCATTACCTTATACTTAGATAGTTATGATATCGCTTTCGAGGGTTATCAATGATTAAATGCATTTTAACCTTGTAAAAAAGTATTTCAGTATACATAGCGCAGCTACTATGAAATACAACGTGTTACAAAATAATCCGTAAAAAAGAAATTACAAAAGTAGTGTCAACCCTAAATAACGTCAGTTCAGTATCTTAGGTATACAGTATACTAGGGTTGACACTACTTTTGTAATTTATTTTTTACGGATTATTTTGTAACACGTTGTATAGTGATGTATCCGCGTGTTAACCTTGCAGTGTATACCGAATTGGCACCTGTCACTTGTCATTTTTAAGATGGTGATTATTAATAATTGTACTATATGGGTACTAAACAATGAAACACATACTTACATAGAGAAATAAGGGCGATAGGCGATGCGCTTGCAACCTGTCACTACTGGTAAACATTTTAGCCTGATTGTGCAAAATGTGGTTACAATTATCAGCAAGTCTTTTTAGAGTTGTTGGTATTTCTGTAGCTCTGCCTTCCCCACTCTGGGAATGAAGGCGTGATGAATGTATGTCAGTTGGTTTGACTGTAAACAATCTTGTGACAAACTTTCTACTTTCTTCGCGTAATTAGGTACGTTAAATAATGCGTCATTTGTATGCTAAATATCGCACACCTACCCGCTAACGCTAAAAGGTCGAGTTACTGGGCGAGGCGAGGCGGTGTTAATATGATACAACTTACTTATTACATTAATTCATTAGGATTCTCTTTGTAAGTAAAGCTTGTATATCTTCTTATTGAGTAATAAATTTTCTTAAACCCGAAATATACTAATAGTTAAAAACATTAGGCATACAAAAGTATTCTCATTTATTTACATACATACATACATACATACATACATACATAAAATCACGCCTTCATTCCCAGAGTGGGGTAGGCAGAGCTACAGAAATGCCAACAACCCCAAAAAGACTTGTATGAATTCTGTAACCACATTTTGCACAATCCGGCCAAGATGTTTACTAGTGTATTAGTGACAGGTTGCAAGCCCATCGCCTAACAGTACTACAAGGCTTTATTCCCTTAGTCGCCTCTTACGACATCCACGGGAAGACATGGAGTGGCACTATTCTAACCCGGCAACCACACGGACGTTATTTATTAATTAAAATTCCAAATTTTATTTTTAAGTGCAAGTAAATAAAGTTTATTTTTAAATACATAGACTATCTGTAACTGAGTGGTCAGTAATCTTCATCAAGGCTTGTACTATTATGTACTAAACAAAGAAACACATAATTACATAGAGAAATAAATACTTAAATACATAGCAAACATCCAAGACTCAGAAACGAATATTCGCTCGGTCATAGAAATATTTGCCCTGACCGGGAATCGAAGCTTCGTAGTCTAGGCCAACTGAGTTGACAAATATACTGCCCCATGTACCGTTTAATTTGGAACTACTAGCTTTATAAGTAGTCACTAATATTAGGCCATTCGAGTTGTCACTTGTCATGGCCAATACAAACAGTTACAATATGTAAATTTGTTAGTACAATAACGCCTTTTTATTGCTCTGTAGTGTACTTGTGCTACTTCCAAGATTATGTTCCATTACACTCTAGATAACAAACAATTAGCACTTAAAAGGGTTTATAATGTTTTCAACTAACATTTGAGAACAAACAATCGTTACAAAGTGGGATTAAAATTGAATGAAACCGGTCAAGTGTGAGTCGTAATCGCACACGAAGGGTTCCAAATAAATTCTAATTTTGTATGGCATATCTCCTGTAAAGGTGTATTTCACCAAATTCAAGTTACAAATGAGTCCATAGATATCACACACGAAGACAATAGGGAACATGCAGGCTCTCTGGAAAGTGCTATGAAAGAGAGGAATAACTGTATACGCGAAATAATTGTCGTGTAATTGTTTCATAATATATGAAGCTTTAAAAAGTCATAGTTCAGACCCCCTGCAAAAACACTATACAAAAGCGACGTCAAGAATGACGTCACAGCTGGTGTTTAAAATATAATATATATACATAACATCACGCCTTCATTCCCAGAGTGGGGTAGGCAGAGCTACAGAAATACCAACAACTCTAAAGACTTACTGATATTTCTGTAACCACATTTTGCACTAACAGGCTAAGAGGTTTACTAGTGTATTAGTGACAGGTTGCAAGCCCATCGCCTAACAGTACTACAAGCCCTTATTCCCTTAGACGCCTCTAACAACATCCACGGGAAGACATGGAGTGGCACTATTCTAACCCGGCAACCACAGAAAAATATAAGGGCCTTATAAATAAGTTTGCATTTATTTCGTAAATTACTATGTTTGAGCCAATATCGTAGAATTAAATTATGACGTAAATAAAATGAGGAAGCCGTAGAAAACAATTAAATTTAGCTTTAAAATTTTAATAACTTTTTATTCTGGATTAAATCTTAATAATCAGGTATATACGAATATATTGCATTTTATATGCGTTTTTTTTCTTTTTCTCCTAAATCGTATTAATTAAACTCAATTCTGATTTTCATGCATGTTCTCTATTGTTCGATAAAGAGTATTTACTCTGGTGGACTAAACACATGGCACATGGGGTTAGCTCCACGTCAAGTCTCCACGAAGGGCTCCATTCTCGTATAGAAGATCGCTTATTTTTTAGGGTTCCGTAGTCAAACTACGAAACCTCATAGTTTCGCCATGTCCGTCCGCAGCCTAGCACAGAGACTTAGTTCTAGAAAGCTGTAATTTGGCATTAATATGCATATTAGTCACGCCATCAAAGTGGTACAATAAAATGTAAAACACATTTTTTTAGGGTATCTCCGCTACACGTAACGGGTGGATGTAACTTTTTTTTCTCGTTTACCCTATAGTGTGGGGTGTCGTTGAATAGGTCTTTCAAAAATATTATGGGTTTGTTAGAACAATTTTTCGATCAAGGGACCCGTTAAGGAAATATTACGCTTTAAAGCGCAAATCTTTGTTAAAGTCATGTGTCAACAGCCAAAACTACAAATACCAAAAATCTGAAAAAAAACTTAAATGAAAGCGCATATATCGCACCTTCGGTAGGACAAAGGCACAATTTCCCCTTCAGTAACATTGTACATTGTGCCTTTGTTCTACCAGACAAGAGCACAATTTCCCCAGTAGTCACATTGTAGGTACATTGTGCCCTTGTTCTATCGAAGGTGCGATATAACCAATTTAAAAGGAAAACTATCACGACTTAGACAGCATTGGTTCTTGAGATACAGGCGATTAAAGGGTTTATACCTACTAAAATCATCTAAGACGGTACCAGATGACTTTAAAAGAAAATTAGTTATTATGTACTTGTTGATTTTATGTTTGTAGTAAGTACTTAACGGCTTCGGAACCCTACACTGAGCATGGTCCGACATGCTCTTGCCCGGTTTTTATTATTTGTTGAGATGTAGTTGTAACTACTCACTTTTTGAATATTTCATGTGTTTACCTATTACGGTTCAAGAGTTTGTCAAGGCCGAGCAAAAAAAAACGAAATCAATATACTTACAGCCTATTTCACAATCAAGTAACGCATTTCTGTCAAATAAATTAAGCCCTTTCCCTTTCTTACACTTGAAAAGAATTGAATGTTTATTTGACAAATAAATTTACTTATCGATTGTAAAACAGGGCCTATATTCAGGTGCGTTAAAACGATATCGTATTTGACTCGTTTAAAAATTGTTTATGTCACAATCGCCATTATTGTAAATGACATAAGAGTTGTCAAAACATTGACAATACGGAAACAGGTCAAAAACGATATCGTTATAACGCACTTGAATAGAGGCCCAGGGCTTTATGGAAACTTTTCAATTTGAACTTTGCCTTGTTAAAGCGGCTAAAGTAATAGACTGGATGGAATAGATAGCCCGATGATAGACGGACACACAGCGGAGGCAAAGTAAAAGAGTTCCATTGGCACCCTTTGGCTACGGAACCATAGAAAGACAATGTTTATCATTTAACTAACTTCATGGTTACTATGAGGTGTTATCCAAGTGATTAAAGCTGCCGTTTTATTACGCGTACAGTTTGCGGCGTACTCTCTGCAAAGTATAATAGGAGAAGTAGTAAATATTTAAACAAAGCTACATCGCGCGGCTTGCATGTGTGCGTAACGCGTCCGTACGGCTGTGGGCGGCGCTAGCAACGCACACGAAACGGCATCTAGCCACTGACTTCAAACTATGTCAGTGGCTAGATGCCATACAGACGCGATACGCACGGTGTCTATCATTTCATCGAAACACCTTTCATCAAATGTATCGTTTCATCAAATTTCATTTCATCGAACGCTATTTTTTGCTGAAACCATAATGTTTTCAGGATATCTTAAACATCTAACCTAACCTAACCTACGTAATTACTGTTTAAGATACCTAGAAAACATTATGGTTTCAGCAGAAAATAGCGTTCGATGAAGGGATACGTTCGATGAAGTGAAATTCGATGGAGTGATGAGTTACCGTTACGCACGCATGCAAGCCGCGCGATGTGCATTTTTTGAAGATAAACTAATTCTCCTATACTTATACTGTGCTCTCTCCCCACCCATAAACAGTCTGTTAATTTGCGTTTGGCAAACTGTACCTACTACACGAAAGAGCCAACAGGACGCCGCAAGTTGTTTACCTAAGAAAACCGCAGCCTACTATGCCACTGTTAACGGATCCGGCTTGTCAACTGCAAATAACGCTCTGTTAAAATATTCAGCTGTTACTAAGAATTGTGCGTAAGAATAAGAACTTACGTGAAAATTGGTGGTGCAAATTTTTGACCAAACACCTTCCCTCGTCTATTTTCTATTGTCTGCAAAAGACTTTTCATTTCAATCTAGCTATTTCTTTCGATCAGCAAAACATTTCGAAGGCATCCAGTCTTTCTCGATTCCGTTGTCACTGTCAACGTTTCGCTGTCATATAGAGCTATGCTCCAGTTATACACCTTAATACGCCTTTTGCGTATTTTACTTGAAATTATAGCTTTACATAGTTATTTCTTCGAATTGTAAACTGTCTTCACCATTGCTATTCAAGCGATGATATCCGGTGAGTATCTCGATTCAATGGTGATAAGACTCCCAAACATTTAAATTGCCTCACCTGTTTTTTTCTGTATTTAGTGTTATTCACTGCATATTTAAAAAACCTATGAATCGTATCGATTCCGGTTTACAAGACTACATACTTAAATATGTGAGTTACCGAGTTTCTTATTTACCTATATGTATTGTTTAAAAGAATCTGCGGTTAACGCTGGCATTAAGCATCCAAAGCTGAAACCAACTCTCTCGCTGTGGTGTTAAATGATTGTGCTATCAGTTAGGTATCTTAAGAACATTTGACCTCCTTTATTGAAGTAGTATCCACCATTAAACCTCACTCAAAACAACCCCTGGGCAGGAACTAAGGCTTTGAAATTGCCTCGTTTGTATGAAAAATGCACTCTGACCCGTGTTATTTGACCGCAGGTGTATTAATTGACCCAGTTTTACGCTGACTGCAAAGTCGAATTATGCCTAGTAAAAGCGCCAATGTTCGACACTTTTAGCTGACATGCACCAGTAATCGACATAAGCTTTTAATTCAAAGATCATAGGGTTACAAATTGATTGTTGCAAAACAAATGAATAACTCTTATCTTCTTTGCATAAGAGTCAGTGTCGAACATTGGTCCTAAGTCGAGTACTGGTGTCGTTACCTACTGTTTTTCGCTCGCAGCAAAATCCAAGTTTGCGCAGGTTTTGCAGTTTAACGACTGCGCAAACTTGAGGTGCTCAGGTAAAAATACACGTAAAAAATATATAATTATAATAGGACCAGTGATCAGTGATCATATTTAATTTTAAATATCTATTAATATTTAACTTTCGCACGAATTGAAAAAACATATATTTCAAATGTAAAAGGCGGCAAAGGACAATGGGCAAATTTGTATGGGCACTGTCCCCCCCACCAACAGTAACGGGATGCATGTCTATATGTTTATAAGGACCCAAAAAAAGACAAAATACTTATTTTAGTAGCAAAATCAATGGGATTTTTTTAATGAAAACAAGGGCCAAATAAGGCAAATCATCCATATATGTGTTTATTTTCAAACAAATTCCATACGATACTATTATGGTTTTCCAAGAAAACCCCATACATCTGGTGATCGTCTCCATAGTAAAAATACATAATGTTGCTGAGATCTATTAAATGAGACATGTTTCATTTCTGTTGGTGGGGGGGCACATTTCTGCCCATGGTCCTTTAAGAACCGCTTTTCTACATTATAACCAAATCTATAATGTGTCTATGCGTGTTGTGAAATAATTATTCGCAACTTGGAATAGAATTTGAATAACAATTCCGTTCTTGGGGAGAATAGCCGGCAAATAACCGATGGTTATTTCACATTCAGTGCTTCTAACTCTCTGTGGCGTCCAATTTGTATACAAATCCTGGAGCTTGGCATATTGTTTTGTTCTCACAATAGACATTAGAGGAAAATAGGAATAATATCACATTTTGTTATTTGCGTGTATACTGTACCTACATATTATAACAAAAATATTCTGTTTACATGGAAATCTGAGTTTGCTCAATGATTTTGAATGAACGCTTGGCGTACGCTGCTTAGTTCCGTTCGTCACGTTTAAGTGGACTATTTTTAAAAAGCTGTTTGAAATAATACACCTTAAATTATTACAATCTAGACTAAAAGGCGAATTAGTCATCAACTAAGCTAAAAATGTATGTATAAACAAAAAATAAATAAACGAACCATCTCACTTTTAATATTAGCTTGAAGAGTTAAGTAATGTTTCTATGGGTTTATATTGGTAAAATACAAATTAAGACGTTGAAAGGAAGTTATAAGTTAATGATATTATGCGTTCGAAGTATGGAATAATAAATAACACGAACTTTGTCGAGCCGAACGCCATCTAGCGAACTTTTTGATTAGTAAGTTTTAGTTACGCTACTCACCAACAGATGGCGGTTTAGTCAACTTTAAATCACGCTGTACTTCCTCTATCCGTTTTAATCAGTAAGTGAGTTCCATCATTGCCAAAGTTATAGGACAATGTTAAAGATTTTGTAAGTAGTGTTTTTTTAGCATATTTTAAATACCCTAGACAATATTCGTAGAACACTGTCGCTGTCACCTTTTCTTTCTCTATGGTTTCCGTAACTCAAGAATGAAAGCCGTTAAATTTTGTACTTTCAGACTTAAATAATGAGGGATTCCGTTAAACTTTAGGAAGAAACGATGGCAAATAAAAAATGTCTGGCTTTTACTTTTGATTTATTCCATTTACTTTTGATTAGACATAATATTGAAATAATACATGAAATTAAGAGTTTTTACAATAATTCCGATTAAAATGATCAATATCTCCGAAAGTACTAATAATCGCTGAACATACACGGGGGTTAAATCGATAGCATATGAGCTGCCCTATCACCTATTTCCGGCTTGACGTCGATTTATGCGACTCTGTATTCACAAGCGAGGTATTTAGGCGATTCATTATTTAAGTTCCTGAATGACGTCAATACGTGTGTACTAATTTAGTAGTCATGTAATGTGAAAAAAACAGGTAACCAATATTTTTTTCGCATTTCATCTTCCTCGATTGATTATTTCATCGAACGCTTCTTACAGCTAAAACAAGTTTAAGGCTTTGTTTTGTTTGGTTGCCGTGTGGTTGCCGGGTTATAATAGTGCCACTCCATGTCTTCCCGTGGATGTCGTACGAGGCGACTAAGGGAATGATGGCTTCTAGTACTGTTAGGCGATGGGCTTGCAACCTGTCACTAATACACTGGTAAACATCTTAGCCTGATTGTGCAAAATGTAGTTACGGAATTACCAACAACTCTTTTTGTAGTTGCTGGTATTTCTGTAGCTCTGCCTACCCGACTCTGGAAATAAGGGCGTGATAGTATGTATGTATGTATAAATCTTTTCCAAGTTCAATTGATACAGGCTATAAGGTTAGACTTGTATACTCGTAGACAAAAACTCACAAGCTCACGCGCTACGCGGCCTTTCGATGAAATGTAAATTCTGCGTAATTGTAAGTTCGTTAAAAGGTGTTTCGATAAAAGGCTCCCGTTTATATGAGGTGTCACAGACATCACCTTAGACTCAACAGGGTTCATAAGATGATTAAGAATATAATGATTTTTTTTAATTGTTGCGCTATCCCACGGTAATTATGAAATTCCTCGCACTTTAGTCGGCTTTATCCAGAAGTGAACCAAAACGGTCAAAATCTTTCAGGTGCCAATTTTAAGGAGTAATATTTGCTTGATGTTTTCAGTATCTTAAATATTAACATAAGTAAGGTTAGATTAGACTAAGAATTTGTCAAAAAAAAGAATCGTGCAGGGGAAATGCATTTTGATGAAATGAACATTCAACATTAGTGGTGGTAGGACCCTGTGCAGGGTCCGTCCGGATCGCTACCACCATCTTATCCAGTGCAAGCAACAGTGTTCGCGTTGTTGTGTTCCGGTGTGGGGATAAGACAACCGGTGAAATTACTAGCATAGAGGCATTCAATCTTAGTCCTCAGGGTTGGCAACGCATTTGAGGTCTTAGGATTATAGTCTTGAGAATTCAAATGTCTATGGGTCTCAGATTCCACTTACCATCAGGTGGCCCGAGTGCTCGGGTGCCTTCTCCTTAACATAAAAAAAAAAAAAAAAAAAAAACTATGGTTTATCATATTTAAAATTTTTATATTACATGGTTGTCATTATTTTCATATTTGTACCTACAACCCTTAACAAAATATATTGACTCGAAAATTCTTAAAAAGTTTACACATTCCGCCAATTTATTTTCTTTCTTATCTGTGAGATTCCTTTGTCAGGCGCTATACCAACTCTTTTTTTCGAACATGGTTCACTACGCAGAACGCCACCCACAACCCATCGATAACCTCTTTCGCCTCCGACGGCTCCGACCGGCTAACGACGGTTAACTTATGTGTTTATTTATATCTTTACCGCAGTGGGTTGCCCGCCGGGATTGTCTGCCAAGATTAAAATGTTATATTCTAGCTGTTTCAACGAAGTCATTTCCTAGGGTTCCGTAGTCAAACTATAACCCTTATAGTTTCGAGATGTCCGTCCGTCCGCAGCCTAGCGCAGAGACTGTTAGTACAAGAAACCCCCCCTACAGCCAAAACTGCAAATGCTAAAAATCAGAAAAAAACATAAATGAAAGCGCATGACAATGTAACGAATTTTAAAGGAAAACTATCACGACTAAGTAGACATCATTTGGTTCTTGAGATACAGGCGATTAAAGTGTTTATACCTACTAAAGTCATCTAAAGCCGCACCAATTGACTTTAAATAGAAAATTAGTTATTACTTGTTGATTTTTATGTTTGTAGTTCTTAACGGCTGCGGACCCTATACTGAGTATAGTCCGATATGCACTTGCCCAGTTTTTCAAGATAAAAAGTACCTCGACTGTAAACTACGTCTGTATTAAATTTTACGACGACCAGTTAACAATCTCACGAAAGAACAAACAAACACACTTTTGCATGTATAATATTAATAGTAGAAAAATAAATAAAAAGGAATAAGGAATAGTAAGCCATAACACACACATTGTGTTTCCATTTGACGACACGTTGGCCTAGTTGGAAGTAACCCTGCCTCCGAAGCCCGGGTTGAAATCCCGGAAAGGGCAAATATTTGTGTGATGATCACGAGAATTTGTTCCTGAGTCTTGGATGTTTTCTATGTATTTAAGTATTTATTTCTCTATATAAGTAGTCTCTATGTTTTTTTTTTTTTTTATTTATTGCTAAGAAACAAACAGTCATATACATCAATTTACAAACTTAAATAAATATCGTTTATCGTTGTCTAGTACCCATAGTAAGTACAAGCCTAGACCTTAGTTTGGGACTAGGTAAATTTGTGTGACATTGTCCCGTGGTATTTATTTATTTATTTATAAGGAATAAGGAAGGATAAGGATGAGTAAAGATAAGGATTCTGAAACTGCGTTTGGTTGAGACAACCGTCATACATTAGAGTTTCTATGGCTTGACGTTAACTTTCACATTATGTAGACGAGCAAGTTACTCCTGGGTGGTGTGGTGATTCTCTCAACACAGCGCTGCGTCGATCTTATAGGTGAAGTTTTATCCGGCAAGTTTAAGAAGTCCCGTCGGAGCATACAAAACACATTTTAGCGCGTGCCTTCTCAATTAGGCAGCAGGCAGTGAGTCGAGTTCAGTGTCGTATAAAGCTGCCTAATTAAGAAGGCACGAGCATAATTGTGTGCGAGATAGAATAATTCACGAACGTCCCTACTCAAACGTTCTTTAATTTTAATTTTAGAATGCGTAGAAGTAAAGAGAAAACATTGCCAATTAGAAGAAAATTGTAAAATCTATGACGATACTTAATTAGTTTTCCTTTTTTTAAGGCAGTCGTAAATATTCGTTGAAAACTAACTACTTGATAAGGTACCTATATAACCCACTTGATAACGAGCTACTCGCCAAAAGCCTTGAATTAAATCAAAGTTTTAGTTACGTAACTAAGTTATTATAACGTCCGATTATTATTTTTTCCTTTTACCTTAAAGACGTCAACAAATTTTCCTTATGTCATACAAACAAACTTACGTACATTTAACTGGAAACATTCCATACAACATTAACAAACGCCGTAACTTGAAGTTAAAATACGGCCGCCATTTGTCGCGTTCATAATGGCGCGAATAATTATGGGTATTGATTGTATAGAAGGTATTTATGTGCTTTTCTGATTTATACGCTATTTATAAACTTGGTATAATGCAATTATGTAATAATACTAGAGGTCATTCAACTTAGGTACCTTACATAATATTGTATGTTGAACTGACGTCTGCAAATACGTACCTATGCGTATTAGTTTTCCGTTACTTGTCACTGTTCAAAAACCAGGCAAGAGCATGTCGGAGCATGCTCAGAGTAGGCTTCCGAAGCCATTAAGTAGGTACTTCGAACATAAAAATCAACAAGTAATAACAATTTTTTAATTAAAAGTCAATTGGTGCCGCCTTAGATGCCCCCAAGAAGTTTTTTTTCTGATTTTTAGTATTTGGCTGTAGGGGGGGGACGGGACACTAACGAAAAATAGCGCTTTAAAGATTAATATTTCATAGAGGATTACGTAATTGAAAGCCTGTTTTCACACTCCCGTAATTATTTTGAAAGACCTATCCAACGACACCCCCAAAAAATACATCCCCAAGTAACGTGTAGGGCTACCCTAAAATATTTTTTTTAATATTTTATTGTACCACTTTGTTGGCGTGACTAATATGCATATTCATGCCAAATTGCAGCTTTCTAGTACTAAGAGTCTCTGCGCTAGGCTGCGGACGGACGGACGGACATGGCGAAATTATAAGGATTCCTAGTTTGACTACGGAACCCTAAAACGCGGTACAGATACGCAAGCATTTATTTCTACCCCAGGCCACTAAAAAATCGATATCAGGCTTCATGTTTTCTAACAGTCATAGAGCATTATTTTTAAGCGCTTCAATTTGGATCCACCAGAACATCATACCGGAAGTTGCTAGAAAAAAGTTGTACTTACCCTAGAATTAATATATTAAGGAGAAGGCACACGAGCACTCAGGCCACCTGATGCTAAGTGGAATCTGAGACCCATAGACATTTGAATTCTCAAGACTATAATCCTAAGACCTCCAACGCGTTGCCAACCCTGAGGACTACGATGGAATGCCTCTATGCTAGTAATTTCACCGGTTGTCTTATACCCACACCGGAACAAAACAATGCGAACACTGTTGCTTGGCGGGTGGTTAATGGATAAGATGGTGGTAGTGGTAGCGATCCGGATCGACCCCGCACAGAGTTCTACCACCACTAAAAAGAGTAAGTGACTTGGTAGAAAAAAGTTGTACCAACGCTAAAAATAGGTGGATTGTTTCAGCAAAAATGCTTTTTTTTTTTTATGTTAAGGAGAAGGCACACGAGCACTCAGGCCACCTGATGGTAAGTGAAATCTGAGACCCATAGACATTTGAATTCTCAAGATTACAATCGTAAGACCTCAAATGCGCTGCCAACCCTGAGGACTAAGATGGAATGCCTCTATGCTACCTATGTCAAATATTTTTTTGTGGTTGTAATTATTTAGCGTATACAGTTATTCCTCTCATTCATAGCACTTTCCAGAGAGCGTAAGAAAAAAAATGCATGTTGTCTATTGCAGCAAAACATGACCGCCAATTCGTTGCCAACCCTAAAGACTAAGATGGAATTTTTCTATGCTAGTAAAAAAGTATCTATACTGCTGTTTAAGTAGCGATGCTGTCTACAGCATCAAGAGGTGTCCTGAAAAAAATAATCTGTATCTGTGACCCATTTTCATTTTCAAATCTTCAATCTTAAGATCCCAATCCTAAGTATGCAAAATGCGTTGCGGTACATGGTAGTAATTTCAATAGTGAGAGTACAATCGCCCACACAGCTGAGTGACCAATGAAGATAAACAGAGAGAAACTATCTTGGTCGTGCACATGAGATTCTTATGTAAAATCTACAGGGTGTTTGGCAGTCGGGTGTAGGGGTTTTAAGGGATGATAGTTAGGGTCATTCTGAACATTTTTGACCACATTTACTATTATGCTAAGTGTCACGGTTTTTGAGATATTGTCATATTTATTTATTTTTTGAAAAATCACTTTGTTTGCCAGTTTTTTTTTTATTTAACACCCTGTATAGCTTGTATTGAGTTAATTTTTAGTGTTTTGCCATTGCTACACCTTGGTTCTTCAAAATCAATTCAAACAATTACCTTCTACTGCTACAATTATTAATAAAACCTATCAAAACATGACGATAAAGTTTTTTTTAGATAATTTTACAACTTTGCATGTCTACAAAAAAAAAGTAACAGCGATTTACGCGTAAAAAATACTTAATAAACTTCTTTGATTTACGGGCTTTCTAAGCATGTGCCATTTAAAACCAGAAAACTAAAAATAAATAAAAAAAATAAGGTATTTCCAAAAAAAGAGACCTCACTTCCATACGTTGTTTAGTGTAGTGACTGGATAGTTGGAGTATTTTGAATTTGAATTTAGAACGTTCTTGTAAATTAGTCGCTCAATCCTCGTGAGAAAAAATCAAATTTTAAATAAGGAACGTTCTAAATCAGCTTATTTTTCAATTAGTCTGTTTTTGAATTTTGCTTTAAATACACGTTTGTTTCGCTTCAAATGTAGTGTAGTGAATTCAATTACAGATATTTAAGTTATCAAGTTCAGTTCCTTAAATTTTAACGATTTCACAATGACTTCGTTTTCCAATCACGAGTACGCAAACATAATTTTTATGTACGGGCTTGCTCACGGAGACGCAACAAGGGCTCGTAATTTATACCAGGAACGTTTTCCCTCTCGAAGACTTCCAAACGCACAAGTTTTTAGGAATACCTTTATAAAACTTCGGGAAACTGGTAATGTAGCCTCAAGACGTCCTGGTCTCCACTATCCTGAACATTATGTTGTTGATGTCGACGAAGAAATATTAGCACAATTCAGTGACGATCCCACGACGAGTATCAGGAAAGTTGCAAGACAATTGAATTTAACTGAGTGGAAAGTGTGGGCAGTTGTTAATGGTGATGGCAGGCACCCGTTCCATTACACACCTGTTCAAGGTTTAGACGAAAGAGATCCGATTCGTCGTTTAGCATTTTGTCGTTTTCTATTAAATTCAGGCATTGAAGAGCCGTCTTTTCTTAAAAGAATACTTTGGACTGATGAATCTAAGTTTGATAGAGATGGTATTACAAATTTTCACAATCTCCACTATCGGGAGAAAAAAAATCAGAATCCACACATGAAAAAGCAAATTTCATCCCAAAGGCATTTTAGTGTCAATGTCTGGGCGGGCGTCATTGGAAATACTTTCGTTGGGCCACACTATCTGCCAAATAATTTAAACGGACACGCGTATTTATCATTTTTAAACAGCGATTTACCAGTATTACTTGAAGATATGCCTCTGAACATAAGAGGCGATATGATATACCAAAACGTCGGATGTCCCGCACATTACGCAAGATCTGTGCGTGATTATTTTGATGGTAATTTTCCAAATAGGTGGATAGGTAGAAATGGCCCAATATTGTGGCCCGCTCGCAGTCCTGACTTAACTCCAGTTGATTTTTTTGTCTGGGGTAGGCTAAAAGACTTAGTTTACGATGAGGAAATTATGGACATAACACATTTAAGACGCAAAATTGAAGCAGGATGTCTCATAATGAAAAATGAAATGAAAGTTGGAGTGACGACCACCGAGGTACGAAGGCGTGCTCGTGCTTGTGTCAGGAACAGTGGAGGACATTTTGAACACTTAAAACGTAATTAAGTAGTTAACAACATCATCTTACTATTATTTTTTTAATTATCTTACTGTTTTGTACATGAAATAAACGCTATCTATCTGTTTAACTATCTTAGTAGGTTACTTAGTTACTTATCGTTTATAAGTTCGTAATTATTCAGTTTAGTGATAATTAAAAATCTGTCAAAAGTTGAACGTGTTTTTTAGACTAACACAATTTGTTTGTTGATCAATAATTCCCTTCTATCAAAAATTAAAGAGATGCACTAATCAAAAAGCAAGAAAACACTAATCTTTGTAGTTGTATAGCCAGGTACCATCGTAGTCGTACACAATTGCACTGTATGGAAGTGAGGTCTCTTTTTTTGGAAATACCTTATTTTTTTTTTTATTTTTAGTTTTCTGGTTTTAAATGGCACATGCTTAGAAAGCCCGTAAATCAAAGAAGTTTATTAAGTATTTTTTACGCGTAAATCGCTGTTACTTTTTTTTTGTAGACATGCAAAGTTGTAAAATTATCTAAAAAAAACTTTATCGTCATGTTTTAATAGGTTTTATTAATAATTGTAGCAGTAGAAGGTAATTGTTTGAATTGATTTTGAAGAACCAAGGTGTAGCAATGGCAAAACACTAAAAATTAACTCAATACAAGCTATACAGGGTGTTAAATAAAAAAAAAACTGGCAAACAAAGTGATTTTTCAAAAAATAAATAAATATGACAATAGGTATCTCAAAAACCGTGACACTTAGCATAATAGTAAATGTGGTCAAAAATGTTCAGAATGACCCTAACTATCATCCCTTAAAACCCCTACACCCGACTGCCAAACACCCTGTATATTCATCTCTTTCTACATTTTCTCACTTCTGTCTTTAATGGGCAGTTAATTGTGTGGCTATTTGTACAAGACAAGTGCAGTCAGTATCAAGTCCTGAAAAAAATAGTACATTTTGATACAAGTGCGGAAAGTATGTCATTTTACACGAGTACCGAAGTATCTTGGCCCGAGCTGCAAGCGAGGGACAAGAGTCGGGACGAGTTAAAATGACAGTTCCGCACGTGTATCAAACGACGATTTTTAATACTTTTGCGAAAAAATATCAATGAAACAATAATAAATCAGTAAATAAAACTATTACAAGAGACAATTTTACTTTTAATTGACACAGACTTTATGACATGGCAACGGTTGTGACCATTCAGCCAAATAAAAAAAAGTAACAGTAATTTAATTAAATTATATTTAAAAATCAAAAAGTATAATTCTCTATTAACCAGCGGTAATGCATAAAGGTGGATTCACATTACGCCGTACTGGGCTGGGCCCGGTTTCGGCATAGTGTAATGTGAATTCACCTTAATACGCAACTATCTAATCATTCGTAATACTAATTCAGATTCAGCCATCTTGATGAGAGCTGTTTTTTTTAAATATTACCTATATACATTTTATGTGTGTATGTATGTTTGTATTTAATTTTAATATTTTAAATTATATTACCTATGTATAGTCTCAATGCTAAATGACGAAATCAAAAAGTGGTTGAACATGCAAACTCTTTGGTTGGATGCACGGCTTGGAAGTTGAAACAAAATTATATTTAAAAATAATGGAAAACTATAACGCACTAGTGCGTAATATCCAACTTTCCGCACGATATACAGCTACGAAAAGTACCACTTTTTGAGCAACTGTGTTAAAAAAACATTTTTAAACCTAACTCACTGGCAGTTAAAATGGAGAATCACCAATAGCAGGTTCAGGGGCTTGGGGATATTTATTATAAAATAACAATAATATTTCTGACGTATGGAGATGAGTAATGCCAATTGCATGTAAATCTCCTGTGTTGCCCTCCTTACAAAAAGGGCATATGTCTCATAGATCCGCGAATGTATTAGTTACCTTATTTCTAATGATGTGGGGTTAAATTTGCATTGACTGTTGCACACGTGTCCTTTTTAAGGTTCCGTAGTCAAACTAGGAACCCTTATAGTTTCGCCATGTCCTTCCGTCCGTCCGTCCGTCCGCAGCCTAGCGCAGAGACTTTTAGTGGTACTTCGTACACGTGACGTTGCGATGTATTTTTTTTCTCGTTTACCCTATAGTGTGGGGTGTCGTTGGATAGGTCTTTTTAAAATAGGTATTATGGATTTGTAAAACAATTTTTCGATTAAGTAATCCGTTTATGAAATATTAAAGTGCTAATTTGTGCTCCCTACAGCCAAAACTACAAATACTAAAAATCTGAAAAAAAAACTTAATGAAAGAGCATACAACGAAATTTAAAGGAAAACTATCAAGTCTAAGTAGACAGCATTGGTTCTCGAGATACAGGCAGTTAAAGTGTTTATACATACTAAAATCATCTATGGCGGCAAATGACTTTAAATAGAAAATTAGTTATTACTTGTTGATTATTATGTTTGAAGTACTCAGCGGCTTCGGAACCCTACACTGTGCATGGTCCGACATGCTCTTGCTCGGTTTTTTATTTATACGGGCAGTATATTATTTTATATTTGCTAGTTTTTACTCACTTCTTGCTTGTGTAGTTAAGGAAGAAATCTTAGTTTCCTTTAATTGAGCACCAATCCTGGCCAACTTAACCATTATAACAAATTTACAATGCATCATAATAAGGATGCTAACTATATTGTATGAAGGATATTTAAAGTTTTTCATCGCTTTCATTTCCTTGTGGGTTTAATGCTTATTTCATCAAATGCAATGCCCCTATGTATTTTAATAAAATCGTCAGATGTTTTAATTTTATAAAAAAAAAAACCATAGAGAAGGCAAAACAAGCACACACGCCAACGGATGGTAAGTGGGACCTGTGGTGACGCATATTTTCATTTTCAAAACCTCAATCCTAAGAATGCAAATGCGTTGCCAACCCTAGTAATTTTTCCGCCGAAACAACAAAGAAAAGAAAAATCAGAAAAAAATTAGAAGTTTTTTAATATTCTTAATTAAAGTTAACAATGTAGTGAATACTGAGATTACGGATGATAAGGAAAAAGGGAAGATGATGAAGCTGAAGAATGAAAGGAATTTTGACTTGCTAGTGGTGATACGTTGGGTAAGGTACCACCAAAAAGCAGTGTTTTCTGGTGTATTCCGGTATGGGGTAATACAACCAGTGTCTTGACTAACATAGAGGCTATCTTAAACCTCAGGGTTGGCAACGCATTTTGCAGTTAGTAAACAAAATACCGCCTGTTGTTTACCTGGGCGTTTCAAATTGTGCTATTTCTCTATGTAATGTTTTTTGTTTGGTGAACAATAAAATATTTTGTATTGTATTGTATAGAAAAGAAGGTCATCTCCTGCCCTTGACGAGTTTATGTTGCCTATTGCCGCTGGGGCGTTAGGGTTACGTCGATGCGCGCATCTTGATACTTAATACGCACGTAACCAAACGTGGCGATAGCGCGGCCCCAACTAAACCGGCTAGGTTCGTCTTGTTGAGTTTACTTGTGGTGGGTCGCGGCACGTACGGTCAAGGCACGCACACATAAAAGCCGCGCGATATACCGTTGTTTCAATATGAACCATTGTCTATACGTTTGTAACGGTAAGCTTAGTGTAATTACGCGTACTAATTGTTGGTAATTACTAAGCATTTACCTGTTATAAGATAAGACCTCGGTCAAAGTATAGGAGAATCGCGCGGCTTGCGTGTGTGCGTAACGCGTCCGTACGGTTGTGGGCGGCACACACAAAACGATATCTAGACACTGACTTCAAACTATGTCAGTGGCTAGATGTCGTTTCGTGTTGACGCGCACATGAAGCCACGCGATGTACCTTTGTTTGGAGATAAAATCCTTCTATACTTTGCCTCGGTGACCTACTTAACAGAGAGAGTGACCTGTTAGCATTAATTAATGACTTGCACATCTTCGAGTATAATACGTGTTTTATTAAGAATAGGCAATAATAAGGTTAATTATGACGTTCTATGGGCTTTTCCTTAATTACTCATACATGCATTATTAAAGTTATTTAAGCAACATAATATGCATTTGTTGTTCAATTTATTGTGTACCTTTGCGGTGCATGCTTGTTTTGATGAAAGACTAATTAATGCCTGTGAAGTTTTTATTATTGTGATACGTGAAGGACATATTTTGAAGTATTTAAGTGAGTTAGTGTGAGAAAGTGGGTATCATAATGCTGCACCAAAATTCGCTAAGGTCCAGTTTAGAGGGAATAAAAAGGATTGCTTCAATTACTATGAGAAAAGACAATGAGGTGTGGTGCATTTATTTTTCGTTTTTTTTTATAAACTACAAAGGACATACTTACTCCGAACGTACATTTCTGCTAGACAAAACTTTTTCTTAAAATCTACTGAAGACGTACAATTTCTGAGCTATACAGGGTCTTCGGTAGAGGTTACACAAACTTCAGGGACTAACTCTGTAGGTCATAGTTTTGTGTTTTATGATAATAGGGCGGACGATGGATGCAATAGTGTGACAAAAGCATAAGATGGATAAGACTTTTATTAAATTTCGAGTAATATTTGTATGAAAATATATGCAGATTTTTAGTCATATCCATATTACATATATCGTTTGACATGATTTTGATGTAATTTGCATCCGTCGTCCGCCCATTAATGATAACCCATGTTGTTTTTCTTTTTACATTGTTGTGTGGTAAGTGTCACTTTTCGTCTCTTCACCAAGCGGTTCCAACGGAAGATCAGCGCTGGCTTTACGTCTAGCTAATGCTGAGTTGGGACCGTTTCGCAACAGTTTCTGTGTCTTGTTATTTTTATATCTATGAAATGTAATTTTGTATTGTTGCGAATAAATGTCTCTTTATCTTTATCTTTATACTCATCAACTTTTATTTATGGAACTAATATCCAAATCGCTAAAAAAAGAACAGCTGATCCATACATTTCGGCTTTATTTCGCGATTTGGATTTTGACCCAAAATAAAAGTTGATGAGTATGACCTAAAAAGTAAGTCCTTGAAGTTTGTACAACCCTCTGCCGAGCACCCTGTATAATACAAATTAAGATTAAATCTTATGAGATTTTCCATGAAGTTGATGTTCGAAAGTAGTTTTTCATAGTACATACATACATAACATCACGCCTTCATTCCCAGAGTGGGGTAGGCAGAGCTACAGAAATACCAACAACTCTAAAGACTTACTGATATTTCTGTAACCACATTTTGCACTAACAGGCTAAGAGGTTTCCTAGTGTATTAGTGACAGGTTGCAAGCCCATCGCCTAACAGCACTACAAGCCCTTATTCCCTTAGTCGCCTCTTACGACATCCACGGGAAGACATGGAGTGGCACTATTCTAATCCGGCAACCACACGGGGGTTTTTCATAGTATCTAAAACATATTAAAAAATCGTAAAATTCGGACTAGGTTTAAAGAGAAAGAAAAAGTTACAGCATTTTGTATGGAAACTTTCAGCCTCGCAATCCTCTGTAGAGATACAGCGCTGTAGGTGTCTGACACCTCAGCATTTTGCTGAGCCAGTGTCAGTTTCATTGCCGTGAGACCACGCATTTCCTGTTGCCTTCATTGTTTTCTTTAATCTCTAACTTTTTGTATGTCTTTAGGTTACTGCATAACTGTATTTATTCATTTCTTTTTCTTCATATCAACTCTCAAAGAAGGATTTAACTATATCAGGGGGTTTCATCATTAAAACGGTTTTATCACCGAGAATTGGACCTCTTATGTGTCTCTAATGAGTTGGCAATTATCCAAATTTCACCGTTATCGAAACACCTTGCTACAAGTCCTTATTCCTTTAGTCGCCTCTTACGACATCCACGGGAAGAAATGGAGTAGCACTATTCTAACCCGGCAACCACACATTTTATTTAGTAGTGTATATTAAACCATTGTTCTAAGAAACTATCACTGTTGTCTCCTAGCTCAAGGGACAGAATAACAACAACAAAAAGTTGATCCACCCAATGAATGTTCAAGATATGAAAAAAACATGGTTTCAGCAGAAAATAACGATCAATGATATGAAATGATACCGATGAAGTGAAATTTTATAAAATGACTGGTTACCTATGATGGGTTTTCATGTAGATGTTTCATATCATAAAATATAAATGAATACAGGGGCATACATAAAAGCGTGCCTCAACATTTAAATTTACGGTGTACGGTTACAAGAATCTAAGTTAATTGTTATGAGGCGCTACTTGGTGTGAAATGGTCACGAATAAATCAAACTTTAATCATGATGATTAATTACATCCATTGTCTATATCTCAATTACGGAGTGATTATGGTTATTATAGCTAATGAATTTTATAGTAATTTTTCGTTCGTTGATTTATGGCACTTAATGCTACAATGTTACATTTTTTGTTCACAGAGACGAGACTTGGAATCACAATCGCCGTCGAACTCTACGGATAAGAGTCATAGCGCGTGGTGGCACGTGCTGATTGATGTCCCATTACTCACAATTGGTTAGTAGTAATATCATTTAGAGCTTCGATGGCTTGGTGGCTTAGGGAGTCGACTCGTGATCGTAAGGTACCGAGCCCCATGGTCATGATGCTTTTACGGTGAGGAGAAAACATCGTGAGAATCCTGCGTATTCAGCTGAGTGTGAAAGAGGGTATTTGCACAAATTATCCTTAAGGTCGAAGTGTATCCAAAAGGTCCCATTTGTGAGGTAAGGTAAGATAGGTAATATTTTATCCTCCATGGTTTCAACTGTGATGAGAAAATGTTAAATGTATCAGATAAGATGATGAAAAGGTGTGATAAATTATTAAGTTATTAAATACTAGCATTGACGAACACTGTTGACTCGCCTCGCTTTGCTCCGGTTTAAGTAAAATAAAAAACTGGCCAAGAGCAAATGTAGGGTTTCATTTCCGTGAATTGAGTTTTTTCGTTACATTACCTACAATTTTTTAAATGGCTATTCATTATAACACTTTATTAAATATACCCTATGAAACAAAAATAACTTTCAGAATTGGTCCACAATTGACGGAATAATTGAGAAAGAAACACACAAAAATAAAACAACATACAGTCGAATTGAGAACCTCCTTTTTGGAGTCGGTCAGGTCGTTTAAGTGACAATTATGGTTGAAACCTTCGGATATAAAGTCTGGCAAACGAAAGCGTGACCTAAGAAAGCGCGGCAATTCAAAAAATAAACATGTGGTATTACTAATTATAGTAGGAAAAAAATGTGTTGATAGAGTCTGGCAAACGAAAGCGTGACCTGGACTTATATGTTATCAAAACATTTTTTTCCTACTATAATTAAGTAATAGGTACTACATGTATATTTATTTATTTATTTATTTAATTATTACATTACATTTTGTACAAAAGATACTTATTCCTAAGTACAACCCAGTAAGGGTATTGTAATGTTACGGTACAACATAAATAAAATTAAACCATAGTAATTCTAACAACACAAATAGAATATCTGTAACATTCATAACAGTTAAACATTATATTAATAATATTTAATAATGTCATTATCATTATAAGTGCTATCACTTATAACTATAATAAAAATAAAGATTGCTTAGTTGGTATTATTACTTTAGTTATTTTAAATTGTCCGTCATGAATTCTTCTATAGAGTAGTAACATTTTTTGATGAGAAAATCTTTTAGGTTTTTTATGAATAAATTAGTTTTTCCTTCTATTTTTATTTTATCAGATATTTTATTGTATATATTTATGGAATATATATTTTTTTTCAATTGCCGCGCTTTCTCAGGTCCCGTTTTCGTTTGCCAGACTCTAGTAATAAACATTAATCATTTTGAATGGCTGATACCATGTTGATGAATGATGACACCATTAATGAATATTTACCATTTAAAAATTATTAAGCTTGTTGCAATTAATTAAGGGGCCTCATAATGATAAAATAGATAGTGTTCCGCCATCTGAATCTGAATAACGACAATGCATGTGTTGGTTCTTTGGGCATATAATTATATTAAACTTGGTCATATTTCCTTGAGACTATACTGCCCTGCTATCACAAAAGGCAGTATCTCAGACAAAACTCCTGTAGCAAACGGAACCCTATAACCAACAAGATAGGATTGCATCTGCTTTGACCATAGAATTTGAGATACTGCCTTTTCTGTTAGCAGGGCAGTATATAAAACGTGAAAACACGATTAGAAACAAAATCCTCGTATGTTTTATTTTTCGAACATATGACTTATTTGGCATCTTTTTGGTTAAATCTTCGAAACCCTAATACGATTTTTTACGATTATTTTTGATTCAATAGTTGAGTATTTATAACTTCTTAATCCTGGTAAACCAGTTTTTAGGGTTCCGTTGTCAAACTAGGAACAAACTTATTGTTTCGCCATGTCCGTCCGTCCGTCCGTCCGCAGCCTAGCGCAGATACTCTTAGTACTAGAAAGCTGTAATTTGGCATGAATATGCATTTTCTTCCCCCCCCCCCCCCTCCATACAGCCAAAAATACAAATACTAAAAATCTGACGAAAATATTAAATGAAAGAGAATATAACGAATTTTAAACGAAAACTATCACGACTAAGTAGACACATCATTGGTTGTTGAGATACAGGCGACTAAAGTGTTTATACCTACTAAAATCATCTAAGACGGCACCAATCGACTTTAAATAGAAAATTAGTTATTACTTGTTGATTTTATGTTTGTAGTACTTAACGGCTGCGGAACCCTACACTGAGCATGGTCCTACATGATCTTGCCTGGATTTTTAAATAAATACTGAGCTTTTAAAGTAAACAGCAATTATCTAAATTTGATACTACGTGCACAAATTATCTCCATCTTTTTCGCGCAGAAGCACATAAAGCCATCCCTTTTGATTCTTGTGTGGGCGTGCCACCATATGTGGCCTAAGCTGTTAATTGTATTTTTATTAATATTGTTGTTTCAGCGCTATGCGTTATTGGGCTATATGAGGTCGCTATCATCCCTTCCCACAAAGCTGGCTTTTTCTGCAACGACCCGAAGCTGAGCTATCCTATGTCTGGAAATACGGTGACTACTGCAGCGCTTATCATACCAATACTGATAATTCCTATAATTTTCGTAAGTATCATTTTGTACATACATACGCATTACACTACTTAGTGTAGGACGCCCTCAGACTAGGTGGAGCGACGATCTTGGCCAGAGCTGGATGAGAGTGCCCACGCATCGTGTTCTTTGGCGTGCAATGAGAGAGGCCTATGTCCAGCAGTGGACTAATATAGGCTAATAATGATGTTGATGATGATGACATACATAACATCACGCCTTCATTCCCAGAGTGGGGTAGGCAGAGCTACAGAAAAACACACATCTCTAAAAAGACTTCTTGATAATTCTGTAACCACAATTTGCACATTCAGGCCAAGAAGTTTGCTAGTGTATTAGTGACAGGTTGCAAGCTCATTGCCTAACAGTACTATAAGCCCTTATTCCCTTACTCGCCTCTTACGACTTCCACGGGAAGACATAGAGTGGTACTATGTGGTCCACATTACATGAATATTCGACGCTGAATGCTCTCAGTGAAGATGCTCTTTTAGATGTCCGTGTTTAGGGTACAGATATACATATGCAGGTATACAAAATTCAACTTAATCGATCCAGTAGATCCGGAATAAATTAGCTGTGATCCTATAAGGTACGATTTTTCATCAAGCCGTACCCCTAAAACGGGTTAAAAAACGAATTCAAACGAAATCCCGAATAAAACAGTTGGAGAAACTTCTGACTTACATTAATTAACCCCAAGCCTAACTTAAACATACTAAGTTATTAAAACATAGCATAAACTATTATACATATGTCACCATGCTCAATTTGTGATGTCAAAGGAAGATTTTATCAATTACATTTGTATATCTGATCTTTTTCTTTTCAGTTCTTCGCAACGGAGATGCTTCTATATGACGCTGAGGTATCCTACAGGTCTCGAGCTTCAGAAGCTATAAGAAGAACTGGCGCTCTCTACCGGGGGTACGGCTACGGGCTCAGCCTCAACGTGATCATGACTGAGGCCTTAAAAGGCATCACTGGAATGCCGAGGCCGATATTCTTCGCGGCGTGCAAGCCAGACACTGCAGCTAATTGCACAACGTAAGTAATCTATACATATTAAACGACGACACGTTGGCCTAGTTGGTAGTGATCCTGCCTTCGAAGCTAGTGGTCACGGGTTAAATCCCTCTAAAGACAGGTTGTTGGGCTTGCAACCTGTCACTAATACACTGGTAAACATCTTAGCCTGTTTATGCAAAATGTGGTTACACAATTACCAACAACTCTTTTTGCAGTTGTTGTTATTTCTGTAGCTCTGCCTACCCCACTCTGGGAATGAAGGCGTGATAGTATGTATGTATGTAGACAGGTTGTGTGATGAACTCGAGTACGGTTCCTGAGTCTAGAATGTTTTCTATGTATTTAAGTATACATTTCTCTATATAAGTAGATAAGTTTATCATTGCCTATACCCATAGCACAAGACTGAGCTTAGTTTTTGGCTAGGTCAATTTGTGTGACATTGTCCCGTGTTTATTTTTTAATCACTTCTTTGACTGACTAACAGACGAAGGACAGCATAAACCGCTGTACCAGGGACTTAAATGGAGGGAATAGTACTTTTTTTTTACCAAAAACTTCTCAAATTGTGAAAGATTCTCACGAGTAATTCTGACTATTTTGCAAAGAAAGAGAAAAAGTCTCAGTACCCTCAGATTTAAACGTTTCCAAGAATATTCTCATCCATGAGTATGCACCATAGAATAAGAACTACAGTCATAGAAGGAGCGATGCAATAAAAGGCAATATACAAATAGCTGATTTGCAGTCTTATTGTGATTCAGAGTGACAGAAAAAGATAGTTCATTGAGCTAAATATCATGGTCTTACACTGTTGCTTTATGTATCATCTACGACCATGGTGACCAGTTTACACGAGTTGGTGTGTACAGCTAGTTTTAACAAGAACTGAGCTATTATATATACTCTTTCCTTTTTTTATTTATTGAACCTTGATATTGAAAATTTTGAAATAATTATAAAACTGACCCTTTGCAGCTGCCACATCGCTAGGCAAACCAATAGGGCGATTGAGTAAATTGCTTTTATTTCCTATGTTTTTGTTTCAGGGGTGAATACATAAGTACCTTCGAATGTACATCTCAAGGTTGGTTTCGGCAGCACGACTCGTATCACAGTTTTCCATCAGGACACACTTCGTTTTCAGTCTACTTTGGCTTGTTCCTAGCAGTAAGTATTTTATTTTTATTCCTTTCTAACCTGCACAAAAAGGTAGGCGTGAAAAAGGGACACACAAGTGTGTGTCGGTGTCTGTATATCTGTATATGGCATTGTTATTGGTAAACAACTTGTAATAAGTGTTCATTATAAGCCACTATTGAAAACCCAGTTGGTTTATGTGATAAAGTAGTTAGTGAGATCGCGGTGTACCTACAGCCCGCTATATCGATCGCACTGTTTATTACTAGTTCTAAATACGTTATCTAAAGCATCTTTTTGTTTTTTGAATTCATTTATTCCCAAAACTTTTATTGAAAACACATACTTGATATGTTTCACGTTCATAGTCCTGTTTTAGCCAAAGAGTGCCAACAGAACAAAGTCACAGTGCTTTTCGCGTCTGTCTGTACGTCTCTGTCTGTAAATCTCACGTATATTTGCTAACTCCTAAACTACGCAACGGATTTTGATGCGGTTTTCACCATTAGTTAATAGTTTTCCACAGATAGTTTTTATTTATAATAAATTCTGGTTTATTTATGTTAGTTACGGAGAACTCACATAAAATGAAGCGAGGGTGGGTCACTAATTCATATTAAAACTGTGTGCCTAGATGTAGATGTTTTAATTGATAATGCTAGAAAAATCCTACACAGAAAGAAAGAAAATGCACTTACTGACGGAAAAACGACATGGTTTACAATAAACAAACAAAGCATTAAGACATTTTTTATCTGTGCTGGTGCGTCAATAAGGGACCCACTCAGTACGATGCCGAGGCAAGCCACAGCGCTGATTTTCAGTGGACCCCTTTACCACAAACGTTAGTTAGTTTACAACAGTAAACGATAGAAGAGCGTTTTCCAAAAAAAGTGTACATCGTTAAAGACAAAATTAAGAAAATTTGACTTTTTCCATTTCGTCACGAAAAGTAACGTATCTAAATGTATGGCTAATTTTCGTGACGAAATAGAAAAAGTTAAAATTTCTTAACTTTGTCCTTAACGATGTACACTTTTGTTGGAAAACACCCAGAAACATCACCAGATTGTTTACAGCTCCCTAATCTTTTTCCAGTGGTATCTCCAGCGAAGAGCCTTCAGCTGGTCGAGGCGAACAGTGCTGCTGGTGCCGTTCCTCCAAGTCCTCTGCGCCTGCTACGCCGCTCTTTGCTCCCTCAGCAGGATCTCAGATCATATGCACCACTGGTGGGATGTGCTGTTTGGCGCTGTTCTTGGACTCACTACCATGTTGTTCGCGGTAAGAGTTGAAAAATTTGGTCAGAGGAAATTTAGGAAAGTTGACATTTTTAAAGCAATTTTATTATACAGGGTGTTTCTGGGGAAACAACCAGGCATGTAGGTTTAGTTTGACCCCTTAAGAAGATTATGACCCTAAAAAAATTACATACCAAATGCTATCAACGATTACCTCCCCTTAAAACTACGTTTTCTTTCCAAGAAAATATTCATTGCAAAAACAATTGGAAAAACGGAATCATATTAACCTAGTTTTTCATAACTACCACATATTCAAAAATCTTGGGAATCGAACTTGATTTAAGGAGGAGAAACGATATGGCTCAGAGCTAGATATGTATGGATTTTTGGTGATAGCTACGCGATTTAAGCGTCAGTTTACAATCCTCTTCATCTTTGTTCTATCCCTATGATATTTCAATTTTTGCCAGAAAAATTCCGACCTCTGATGATGATTTTATGAAGCACTAATCCGTTGTTTTTTTCTCAGGTACTCTGCCTCTGCAATAACTTCTCAACTGCCAGAAGAAAAACGGATAAGTAGTTAAACACAAACCTGTTTTGTGTCATTCAAGAATTTAGAAAAATGAGACAAGCCTATTCGTCGAATAATTTTAACTTATGATGTGATGAAAATATATTGGTAATGTTATTGTTTTAAATGCCACCAAAACTATAGAAAATATTGAAAAGAACATTATCTAGACACCTTAGTAACTTTTTAAGTTATCGCAGTTGTCGGTGATTAAAAGTTAGGAAACATGTAATTTCCTACGTTGATTTTCTGCCCTGGTAAGACAAATGGCAGTATCTCAGGCGTAACTCCTGAAGCAAATGCAACCTTATTACTAACGGCTGAATTTGCTTTGGCTATTTAATTTGAGATACTGCCTATTGATTTATGACGGCAGGTTTGTATACAGGTTTTTCATGTTATTATTATTATATACTACTATAGATTTATTAAAACTTGGTTTTATACTACATATAGTACAAAAAAGTCTGTCTGTCTGAATATCCGCTAACTCGTAAACCACGCGATGGCTTTTGGTGCGGTACCATTATTTAGATAATTTTGACACAAAAGTTCATTTGTTAAAATTTTAGTTTATGTAGGGGTTTTACAGAAAATTATATAATCCGAAGCGCTAGTTACAGATAAAAGAAAAAAGTTAAACTAAGGCTTATATCTGTATCTGTAATAATCAATTGCGAACTCTGAATTATGAAATTTAAAATTCAAATTCAAATAACTTTTATTTCAGACCGATGATCCATATAAATGCGTTAGTTAAAATGGCTTAAATCTATGTTAGATACATGAATTTACAAAAGGATGATAATTTAAATGTGATTTAAAAAAGTTCATATTTACGTGTAAAGTTCATAATATTACGTTATATTATCAACATGCAATAACAAAGACAGCTCGTAATAAAGAACCGATATATTTTTTTATATGCTGTTTAATGATGTGGATAAACGTGCATAAAGCATCTGTCACTTTCTGACCAGTATGTACCTATAATAAGTGCGAGAGTGACGGATGTTTTATCCACCGCGATAAAGGTAATCATAATACGGGCCCTGTTGTAGATTATCCAAAAAGACCAAAATGATGATTAACATGTAAATATACTTATTTAATAGTTTTTTTCAAAAGGTTTAGGTAAATCAAAAGCTGTGAAATATCATGCTTCGACTCGCTATAGTTATATAATATATGTATATATATGTATATACATCTCTAATACATGTATAGAATGGGTGTCTATCATTTCATCGAATGTATCATTTCATCGTACGCTATTTTCTGCTGCAACCATAATGTTTTCAGGGTATCTTAAACATCTAACCTAACCTAACCATGGTATGTTTAAAATACCCTGAAATTATTATGGTTTCAGCAGAAAATAGCGTTCGATGAAATGATACTTTCGATAAAGTAAAATTTGATGAAGTGATGAGTTACCGCATAGAATAGACACGCCTGAAGCCATTTTTTAGGTTTATAAAGGAAGTGTTTCAGATGAAAACCATATGTTAATAATAAACCTCTAATGGAGAAATGAGCGGGTTCCTAGTTTTAAGGCACTTAATAAAACCAGTGATTGACACCTAGTTCCATAAACGCTCATTAGCACTAATGTTCCATAACACCTGTTACTTACTATTGCACAATGGCAAGATAGAAAGGAACCGCATGCGAATTAAGGCGCCATTGAATTCAATTAACGTTTGAGCAACTAGGCCTAGGATAAGTTTATTTGTAAATATAGAGATTTTAATTGATGTAAATGTTTTTAAAAGAGTTCTTTTAGAAGACTGTTATGTTGTAAGAGAAATGCGTGTAAGGGAAATGGTGGATACAGTTGGCTTTATAAGTAACTACACTCTCTAGTGCTTTGTCAATACCTCGTGATGCCCAGCTTACTAAAAACTGGGAGATTTTTGTAAGTGGGGATTTGAGCCTAACTGCAAGGAAATAATGTTTAATTACCTTTGCTCTGAAATGCCATTTTCAACTTTGATACAAATACAAATGAACTAAATTGCTTTGATTGTGTACCTCATTTAGCACAGGGTCTGACGAGGTTATAAACCCGACTGTACGTGCCATTTGTACCATAAAATTGCGAAATGTACGTTGTACATGTATTTAACATTATGTATGTACATTTAGTTTTTTTTTTTATTGTTTGTTTTTATTTTGTTTACATGTGTTTGTATGTACTTTTGTTAAATAAATATATCTTATCTTATTTTTTTTTTCATTAAATGAATATAAAAATGAATTTTGCCGCACATTTAGTTATACCAATAAAAACGAAATCCATGTGTTTTTGGGCGCAGCGAAATTATTGTGCTATAAAAAGTATCGACTAGATAGAATTTATGTACTTTTAAAAATACGAATGGAAAAGTAGGACACAGATGTTAAATAAATGTTTTTCTATACTTACTCAAACTACTTACTTATTGATTGTTTTTTTTGTGCAATAAAGAGGTTACATACATACTTTCTTACTTAAGTAAATGTCATCAGTAATAAAATATATATTTTATCTTAATCCTGAACTTAAAATTAATTGTTTCGCAACACGTTACTTGTTATGAGTATGTCTGAGTGCCATTATTTATATAAAGAATAAAATGTTTTGTTGAAATAAACTAATAATTTATTTAATGTGTTTTTATCCTCCATATTCCGAAAACCAGGGCGTATTTGATTGATGTCATACCAATCTAGTAAAAAAACGTCTTCAACTTTCTAATAAAAAGCGCAAAATACTCCTTAGTCTCTTTGTAAACCCCTATTTGGAGTAAAATCATTATTGATTTTTAGGAATAGTAACAATACAATACAATACAATACAAATACTCTTTATTGAACACCAAAAATAAAAACACAAACACACACACCAACACCACACCAACACCACACACAGTAACATTAGTAACATTTTTTTTTAATGATTCCGTTTATAAATTATATTTTTTTTATCTAAATCGACATGACGCTGGCTAATCAATAGACAGAGCCAAAAAAAAACAGTTTTGATAGTGCTGTCTATCGCTTTCACAAGGTATGTTATCATATCATCTATAAAATAAATTAAATAATAAATGTCACAGGACAATGTCACAAATTGACCTAGTCCCAAACTAAGCTCTAGGCTTGTACTATGGGTATTTGACAAAGATAAACATACTTATATAGATAAATATATACTTAAATACAGTCAAGGTCATAAATATGTATACACTTTAGTACCTTGTCTATTTAACGTCATGTTTAAACTGCCATATGAAATTGTCACACCGATTAAAGTGACAAGGTACTAAAGTGTATACATATTTTTGACCTTGACTGTACATATAAACATCCAAGAGTCAGGGACAAATACTCGCGCTCATCACACAAATATCTGCCCTTAGAGGGATTTGAACCCACGAACCCATGACAACGAAAAAGACGAAAGAAGAAAAGAAGAAAGTGACTGACTGATCAATCAACACTCAGACGAAACCGCTAGACTTGAGATTTGGAGGAAATATTGAATATCCTAGGGGAGCAGAAAGAAGGGATTTTTGAAATTCATCCTCAATAGGGTTTTTTTTAATGTCATTTATTTTATAAGCCAATCCTCTATGGGGTTAAAATAGTGAGAATTCGAGTACGAGGTCGAGGCATTCTCTGGTAATATACGAGTATAACGTTCAAAATACATAACGTCGGTGATACTGCAATAGCTCGTAACTAACAAATTAAATACGGTGAAAAATACACCTTAGCGAGTAACTCAATTAGGTACATTTTGCAACTTATTGAATTTGTTAGTTACGCGGTACTGCAGTATCACCGACGATAATGGTTTTATTTCTAAAACCGTAAACAATAGAAAACATGCATGAAAATCAGAAGTTAGTTTCATTGATACGATTTAGGAGGAAATGTAAAAACAAAATATAAAACGCAATACACTAAGTTTTGACCCGTTTATTAAGATTTTATATAGAATCAGACTTTGTTAAAATTTAAAAAAAAATTAAATGTTTAGATGGTTTTTTTGGCTTCCTTATTTTATTTACGTAATATTTTAATTTCACGATTTTGGCTTAAACAGTAATTTACGAATTAAATGCATTTTTTTTGTGTATTGTCACTATTGCCCTTATATTTTAAACATGGAACAACAGCTGAGACATTATTCGACGACGTCGACTTTGTGCAGTGTTTTTGCAGGGGTCTGAACTATGACTTTTTAAAGCTTCAAATCTTATGAAAAATTCACACGACAATTATTTCGCGTATACAGTTATTCCTCTCTTCCATAACACTTTCCAAAGAGCGTAAGAAAAAAATATACGCATGTTCTCTATTCTGGATTTTTAAAAGGCCATTGCCACTTGGCCATTGTACTCGTGGGTTTATTTTGTAAGCATCCTGAAATGTTTACTGTTTCAGAAAATAATCCATTGAATATTATGACCATTTTGTATTTATGACCTATTTATGCATTTTAAACTTTATATATTATGATACGTACACTGCCGTCATACGAACGAAATAAACTGGTTTTAACTGTATTACTTTGTATCGTTTATTTACCTGCGTCTGCTGGGACCACGTTCCCAGTAGAACGGTTAACAGTGGTGTGGTTGACTATTAATAATACAATTTTACTTTAGTCTCCTAATTTAATGTTTCGTGACCTTCTTAAGAGCATTGGTGGCCTAGTGGCTTACGGGGTCGAATCGTGATCGTAAGGTACCGAGTTTGACCCCCGCAGTAACCCAGTATCAATGAGTTTTTCTAATTTAAGTACATTACGGTGAGGAAAAAACATTGTGAGGAAACCAGCGCATTCCAACAGCTGTGTAAGAGGGTAAATGCACAAAAGATCCTAAAGGGGTGGAAGGTGGAAGGCTATTCGAAAGGTTCTATCTGTAAGGTAAGATAAGATAAAATCATGTAAGTTCAAAAATTACAATTCTTCCATTTTTCAGCTGTCTTTCTTGGATTAAATTGTTCTTAATACAAAACCGGGTACAGAACATAGGAATTTCTAGCACTAGGCTCGATTCTATTCGCTACAAAGATATCGCTTATCGCATTTTCAACTTTGGCGGCCGATAAGAGTAATATGATTTTACCGGGTATCTATTATTTGATCTAAATTCCTTTCAACGACCGTATCATTACATCATTACACTACATAATTGAAATTTTATCGAAAGACATTTCGAAGTATTCGTTTTTTTTTTGTAAGTAGTCAAAAGTGTGTGTCTCCGAGGGAATAACCATAATCTAAATCTACATGGAAGAAGCTAGTTTGTGTTAAAGAAACCTAAAACCATTATAGTGTTAGCAGAAAATGGCATTCGATGAAATCAAATTCTATGAAATGATACTATAGATGAAGTGAAATTCGATGAAATGATAAGATCGATGAAGTGAAAATCGATAAAATGATGGGTTTTACCAAGTTAAATCTCCTCGACCCACTGTCGTTATTTCTTTCTATATTAAATGTACTATCAACAATACAATAACTGACCATTGTGAACCTTGTCACCTAACAATAAGGCACACTACCTAGTGGTTAGTTTACTTATTCATAGCATATACATATAGTATTTAGCATCCTTTTCTTTTATCATTTCGATCAGCTTACACTTTGAAATTTTCACTTTGAATGTTCTTTACAGCTTTGAGGAACACTTCCTACAGTATGGCTGGTTCTAGATTATCATTCTCGACTAAATTGTCCCATTCGTTATTGTAATATATGTGGGTAGATATAAAAGTGCATCATTGAATATGCAGGTAGTTAATTATTTCTTTGTCTCAGATTAAACGTATCGTGAAACATTCGTGTTTTATTCAGCTACTCAAAATACAATAGCCTCCAAGTACTAGATTCTTCAGTTATCCATATCTTGCAAACGGTTCACTAAAGCTTTACTAAAAAAGGTTTCACAAACTATTTCTTTTCACAAACATTATTATTTGGCAAACTAATCTATTTTCCGAAACTAAATAGGTAATCCAGAATTTTCATAACACGAATCTAACTTTACCTATACACGATTGTCCTGAAAAAGTTGAGGAGAGTATTTTGATGCATCTTTTCCATGATTTTTACTATTTCTTCTCTTATCAATACTCGTATACCCATAACTCTGCGTATTAGTATTATTGAAAGGTGATAAGATAAATAAATAGAAAATAGCTCCAGAACTTGACTTAAGTATTAAGAAAGCCCAGTATATAGATCTAACTTTCTAATGTGGGTCACCCTTCGGCCGCATACTTAACCGGAGGTTCGTAACAAGTTGCGATTTATTCCAAAACTCTTATTTCAAGTCAATAGACAGTGACGTCGGAACTCCGCTTAGGCGGAGCTCCTATTAATGGGTTGTTTGGCCCTCCGGGCCTGATGCAAAAGTAACATAACCTAAACCTACCCAATTGGTTACAAACCTCCGGTTACGTATGCGGCCAAAGCTGTTACACCCTTCGGCCGCATACGTAACCGGAGGTTCGTAACTAGTTGCGATTTATTCCAAAACTCTTATTTCAAATCAATTAGACAGTGACGTCGGAACTCCGCTTACGCGGAATCCCTCCGGGCCTGATGCAAAAGTAACATAACCTAAACCTACCCAATTGGTTACAAACCTCCGGTTACGTATGCGGCCAAAGCTGTATGAGTTATTCAAGTTTTAATGATACTGGGAACTCTGGTAAAGAAGGCTACCTTGCGGTATAACTATGGCTCCCTTAGGCCAGCCAACATGAAAATCAAAAAACCATGGAAACTACCTTTTACCCTTGGATGTCACTCTTACCCACTTTTATAAGCACCAACTTAGCAGACAAACTATTATTAACTAAACTATCACGCTAATCTTCGGGATATGCCAATCGTAGTCGTAATTTTGAAATATCCGCTATCCATTGTCCTTCCTACGCTTATCATAGATTCTACAGAAATTCGCCATAGTTACTAATAACCATTATCTTATCAAAAGATACCTTGTCTACAAATATACTTATACTATATACTTTGTCACACTATGTGCAGTCGTATATTGAAGTGATGTGAAAATGGATAGTTTTAGGACTTATGAAGTTGTGCCGGTAACATTAATTTTCTTACGTATATAATCTTTTTTAAGAGGTTCTTATTCATCTTTGGTGGTTGGACTTTGTGCAGAAGCTGGCATCTCACTCTTTACCCTCAAACAGTAGTATTCGTATTGTGGTTCCAGTGCGGGATAAATCGCTCATCCAACAGAATAATGACGCAATTGCAAAAAAACCATTTTGAAATTTTAATGGTCATGTGATCTGAAGGGATAATCTACCGTGGGTGAAAAACACAGAACTGTAGTCCCAACGATTACCGCTAGATGGAGATGATTGTTATAAGTAATTGATTTCCTTTGACGTTTGAGCGAACTTGCCGCGACAACTGCGTACTATGACGGTTGTTAGGGGAGCCCCGCGTGGTTCTAAGATATAAAGACGTAAATGTAAAGTTGTGACAAATTCTTTTTATACTGTTGGCGAAATAATGACTAATTTTTTACAATTGCGTCTTTGTTTAATAAAACATCTAGAGATACATTGACGTATATACACTAGGTTTGCAAAAATACGTAAGTGTGAGTAAAGTTTTAATTCATTTTTTTAATTCATTAGAAAGCGTTTTTTTAATTCATTATTACAAGACAATTTTTTTGGCATATGAAACTAAAGGGTTAAGATAAAAAAAATACTAAATAAAATAACGTGAAAAAGTCCAATTTCGTACCGTTTACAGAAAAATATCCAGCTTGGTTTTAAATCTTTAAAGTTGTTTTCCTGTAAAATCGTGAAACTGCAACATGCCACTATTTTGCTCGTTGTCTGTTGAAATGGCAAGCGAAAGCAAGAAAATGGCAAGCAATAGAGGCATCTCGTCTAAGTCCTTGGGGTTGGCAACGCATTTGCTGTCTTGAAATTGTCACCATATAAATTTATTTTTGCTTTAGAGTCCGCTCACCATCAGGCGGCCGTTGTTTTCACTAGACTTCTCCAAGCCATAATAGTGCAAATATTTCAAAGAATAATGGTCCAATTCGCAAAAGTAACCGTGTGTTACGTCCATATTACTGGTTTTCTTTTGTAAGTATGTGTAGAATCACTAGCGTACGCCGATTAACCACGGACATTAAATTATTTGAAAGTCGACATTTGCCGCGATATTGCCGATATAAAGCTGATACTCGTAATCTGAACTTCCCTATTGCTTCCTTCGAAATAATAAAACCAATCGCAGCGCTTATACACCTGAAATCTAATATATCTTAATTATCTTTTAAATAAAACCATTGAAATGTAAATAAAATAATAAATAAATCACAGGAGACACATATTGACCTAGTCCCAAACTAAGCTCTAGGCTTGTACTATGGGTACTAGACAACGATAAACTTATACATCTACTTAAATACATATAGAACACATCTAAGACTCAGTAAAAAATACTCGTGCTCATCACACAAATATCTGCCCTTACCGCATCCTTCGAAGGCAGGGTCACTACCAACTAGCATGTGTCGTCAGTGTTATTTTAGTTAAAAATTGTACACCTCTAGTAAACAATCTTCTATCACCAAAACTGATAAAATACACGATATACTCCATGATAATAGACTAGTGCCTCACTTTATTTACTATCGCCATTATGTTATCAATTGATTTATTTGAAGTGCGAACCACTCACGATGACTACCTATTACATTAATTCGGTAATCATATACATATTTCAAATGTTTCACTTTTATCTAATCATAGAGGACGCCCACGTGTTCGTTCGCGTAAAATTAGTTTTCCACTACTTCCTCTTATTTATTTTTAATGGGGTCCGGTTTCGAAGTCCTTTTTTAGTGCAGCTCTAGGGTATTATTCAAGGAATACTTGCAAGTAAATTGCAAGCCTCTGATTTGAGCCATTTCGGCTGTGTATTTTATGTCTGTCATTTAGTCAATCACGGAAAAGTTTTATGTCCCTATAGATGGATATAATAGAAGATTACTCAGATCAAAATCAACCTGTCGAATCATCCAAGTCACTTAATTGAATCTCACAGGTTTAAAAGGAATTATTTTGTGCCTAACCTAACCTAACCTACCTACTTTTTTGTTTATTTCAGGTGAATATAAAATCTTATCACGATGACGATAGTTTTTAAGAGTAAACCATCGTTTTATCGAATATCACGACATCTAATGCATGATTTCATCGAGTCTTGCGCTACTTTCTGCTGAAACCATGACGTTTTCAGGATATTTCAAAAAAAAAATTACATACGTAGATTAGGTTAGGTTAGACTTATGACTACGAAAAAAAAACTCATGCTGCGAGAAAGGCCTTTTCTATGAAATGAAAATTCTGCGTAATGGTACGTTCGTTATGATAGGTAATCGTTTTTAAGTTAATATTAGGTCTTTAACCCAGGAGCGCCCATGAATTAGGGAATTAAGGGGGGTAATTGGGTAGCGGAATAATGGTATAATCGTACTGCAATATTCTCAAAAATAGCAACCACGACATAGGATTTGAATAAAAATTGGATCATGTTGCCAATTAGTTTAGTAATTTGGTCAAATCTTTTGCTGCGTGAATCAATCTAATTAGTTAAATGTGGTATGATTATTTTAACGTTTTGACAATAGTGATATTTACATATAGGTTTGTCATTCTACAGTTGTAATAAGATTCCGGTAGCCTTCGGGGAGGGAAGATGGCCGATTGAAAAATGCCCGGCTTTTACTTTTGATTTATTCTGTTTACTATTTACTCTATTCACTTGACATTGGCGAAATCACTGTGTGGACCGCCATTTAATAAAAAAGAAGAAGAAGAAGACAGTTGTAATAATTTAATATTATTACAACTGTGTAAATACTACAAGTCAAATGGTGCATAACGGTTACTTTTCTTTTCAGAGACGAGATGTGGAAGCGCAGTCTAACTCCAACTCAGTGGAGAAAAGCCACAGCGTGTGGTGGCACGTGCTTATAGATGTTCCATTACTTGCATGTGGTAAGTAATAGTATTCTTTACGTCTTTGTTCTTCTCGATGCGACCCTCAGACTAGGAAAGATGCACCATATTTTCATACCTTAACATCTTTTGCAAGGCAAAACAGTCAGCCAGCGCTAGCGATGCTACTCCTAGCCTTGTACGTACGAGGAATTCTCAAATTGTAATTGTCATTCTTGGTAACTTCTTACCAATATCTATTTAATCTCATATCGGGGCTCTTTTACACGTAAGTAAAATGGAGCGGATCTACTAGTGCTTCGGACGAGATCATCATTGCATAGAAGCGCCGCGAAAAACTCTAGCAGAAGCCACAGAAGGCTGATTTTTCAAACTTAAGATTATTTTGTAGGGAAAGAAGGTTTTAATGTACGAGTACACAATAGTTTGCGAGTTTGATCTCAGTTATTTTTTGGGGAGATTTCCAAACTTCTGGAAATGTTACACAATTTTCCATTGATCCAATCAACTGTAATAGATTTTTTAAACATGACTTTTGGCGGCCTACGTACTGTTTCTCAATTTTTGCAATCAACTTTCGCCATAGTAATGATTTGCAGAAAAGAATATCTTACAAAAATGACAAATGAGGTTCTTGCAGAAATTTTCCTCAAAAGCGGTAAACTCTTGGAATGCGCTCATATCACGACTTGAAAAAGTACCCATGATATAAGATCCTGGAACTTCTTGTTTATCGTCATATTTATTATTAGACAATATACTTTTTAAGAGCCTTTTGATCTCATTGAGCCGACTCGACATCAGCAATTATAACCATATCTTTTTTTTATGTGCCACTCCATGTCTTCTCGTGGACGAAGAGGCAACTAAGGGAATAAAGGCTTGTAGTACTTTTAGGCGATGGGCTTGCAATCTGTCACTGCAGTAGTAAACATCTTAGCCTGATTGAGCAAAATGTGGTTACAGGAGTATCAACAAGTTTAGAGTAACTGTTGTTGGTATTTCTGTAGCTCTGCCTACCCCACTCTGGGAATGAAGGCGTGATGTTATGTATGTGTGTTCTTGTTTCAGTACTTATCCTTTTGGGACTTTACGAGTCAACTGTAATCCCATCCCACAAAGCTGGCTTCTTCTGCAACGACCCTAAGTTGAGCTATCCTTTCTACGGAGATACAGTCACTGCTGAAGTCTTGATGATTTCTGTAATATTTCTGCCTGTCGTTTTAGTAAGTAACACAAGATTATAATGATCGATCATGTTTACAAAATTAAACCTCTATTATAATCAATTTATTTTTTTACAAAATAAATGAGAGTATGCTGTCTCATCAAGTGATGTGTTACTGTCAACCATTAGTATCATTGGTTATTTAAGTCTGTTTTTTTATAAAAATAACAACTAGCGGTATCTGTATAAACCAGATCGTTTTGTTGCTTGATGCCCAGTGCAAGACCGTGTCGGACCATGCTCAGTGAGGGTTCTAACGCCGTAACTACAAACACAAAATTATATCGTGAAAAACAATGAAGTGTGAACACATATTTTTTCAAGATTTTTTTATGTCCTTATCGGTGTAATTTAACTGCATAACTATGCCTAATTATAGCTTGGTAACACCAAGAGTCTCTGAGATAAACCAAGTCTAGAAGGACAGACTTACAATGCGAAATCATAAGTGTTCCTTGTTGACTACAAAGCCCTATAAATCATGAATTCTGTTTTAGTTTTTACATTGCCTTCGCTGTTTTGAAATAGTTTGTAATTGCTTGTTTTTAATCTCTTACGTCATGTTTTTTCCTTTGCAAGGATTGCTTATCTTTACGAAATTTGGACATTCCTAATATGCTTTAAAAAACTCATAAAATTACATTTTTCTTTTTTCACGACGTGGTCAGCCTAGTTCTATGACCCTGTCTACATAACCAACGGTCCCTCAAATCCCGTTATGGGCAAGATTTGTGAGACAGTTGGGAGTATTTGTACCTACAATACAAGCCGAAAGATTATAGTTTAGAACTTGGCCAATTTCTATGAGATTATACAATTTTCTTGTTTTTTAGATCTTTGCAACAGAGATGATTCTATTCAAGGCTGAGGATTCAGATCACTCCCGAGTTTCAGAGTCTTTTAGAAGAACCAGCTTGCTGTACCGGACTTATGGATACGCTTTATTCTTTAATTTTATCATCGTTGAAGTCATGAAAGGCATTGCTGGAATGCCTAGACCGTCTTTCTTTACTTTATGCGAGCCTGATACTGGAGTTAATTGCACTACGTAAGTAATTACTGATTTCTAGAATAAATCATGGGCATATTCTAGCTCAAAAGATGAATACTGAGTATAATTATTTCAAAACAAGACCTACATTCTATCACGCCTTCATTCCCACTGTGAGGTAGGCATAGCTACAGAAATACTAACAACTACAAAAAGAGTTGTTGGTAATCCTGTAACCACATTTTGCACAATCAGGCTAAGATGTTTACCAGTAAAACAAGACCTAGAAAGAGCAATTAATGGACTCCTACACTACAATGGATCAATTTCGTTTCGGGCCTATACGACTCGTGCATAAATCGCGTACTTTCTACCCTCGGCAACAATGTACTATTATAGTTTTTACGGTAAGGATATGGCACATGAGCACTCAGGCTACCGGATGGTGTTCAATCAAATATTCAAGACTTAAATGCGGTGCCAACACTGAGGTCTAAGGGGACGCCTCTAACTATGCTAGTAATTTCACCGGCTATCACAACAATGCAAACACTGCTATTCTTAGTTAGATATTCTTAGAATCAGAATCAGAATCAGAATAATCTTTATTCAAGTAGGTTTACAAATAATAAACTCTTTTGAAACGTCATAGTAGCGACTTAGCCTAAATTGACTGCAGGTTCAAATCGCGACCGATCAGAGAAGAACCTGTAAGAAACTCTGTCGGATGTCTTTTTTTTTTTCGACGTTCGCAACCTTTTGTCCTAAGGACTAAACATTTTATTACAAGCAATTCAGTCCCAAGCATTGTTATCATTAATATAGTCTTTAATACTATAATATGCTTTAGAAATTAGTTTACGCTTAACGTAACTCTTAAATTTATTTACTGATAGTTCAGTAACATTACTTGGGAGCTTATTATAGAACCTAATACAATTACCCATAAAAGAGTTTTTTATTTTATGGAGCCGCGTGAAGGGCACTGCGAGCTTATATTTATTTCTGGTATTAACATTATGTATGTCACAGTTCTTTCTAAATTTAGCGATGTTTTTATGAACATAAATAATGTTTTCATAAATGTATTGACTGTGCATGGTCAATATATTAATTTCTTTAAACTTATCTCTAAGCGAGTCTCTCTGGCCCATCTTGTAGACAGCACGAATAGCCCTCTTCTGCAGAACAAAGATGCTATTTACATCAGCAGCACTACCCCACAGTAAAATACCATATGACATAATACTATGGAAGTAACTAAAATAAACTAATCGAGCGGTATCTAAGTCTATTAATTGCCGAATCTTATTAACTGCAAAAACTGCTGAACTGAGTCTACCCGCCAATCCAGCAAGATGAGGACCCCATTGGAGCTTGGAGTCTAACGTTATACCAAGAAACACTGTATCATTAACTAGGTCTAGTTTGTCATTTTTAATAGTTACAGTAGTTTGACTATTTTTCACATTAGTAGTCATGAACCTTATACATTTCGTCTTTTTTTCATTCAGTAATAAATTATTAACACTAAACCAATCGACTACTTTTGATATAGCATTGTTTACATCGACATTAAACTGCTGTTGTCGTTTAACTTTGAACACAAGTGACGTATCATCAGCAAACAATACTATATCATGGTTGTCCTTTATAAGGTAAGGTAAGTCATTTATGTAGATGAGGAATAAAAATGGACCCAATATTGAGCCCTGTGGTACGCCCATTGAGACCAATGACCCAGGTGATCGTACTCCATTCACGTCTACCCTTTGTATTCTCCCGTATAAGTACGTTTTTATGAAGGCGTGTTACGAACATCCTTGGCAATTGATGCTAATATGTTGTTGGACTTTAGTTGTTACACATTCCTTTTTTCTTCTCAGAGGCGAATACATAAACACCTACGAGTGTACTTCATCACGAGGGTGGTACGTGCGGTTCGACTCGTACCACAGCTTCCCATCGGGACATGCCTCACTATCAGTGTACTGTGGCTTGTTCATGGCAGTAAGTAATAAGCAGAGTGTGAAATATTCATGGCACATTTTCCATATTATCTGGTTTACGAAAAGTTGCTAACAGTCTATTTTGAATTTAATTATCTATACTCGTTTGTAGCTACATTGAAAGTCGATAAGTGAGAAGACACTATGACAGCTCAGGAAGGCCACGAAAATTCTGGTCTCTGGCAATAAGTAAATAGTTAGCATACTTTTATGCTGCCAAGATATCAAAGTAGGCGAATATCTGTATTATAGTAGTATTGGCATTTTAAATCTAAAGTAGTTACAAATAAGGTATAGAATTCTTCGACTACTGAATTGCAGGATTTGCAGGCAGCCGCCTTCTTTGGCATTACGGCAGTATTGACTTTCACACCGTTGGATTATATCATCTATCTTTTATTTTATGTTGATCTGTTAGATACTGTGGACTTGGTAATAAGCGAAAGATCCCTAAGTTAATCTAAAATGTATCGTTTGAATACAGCACTAGCCAAGTTTAAGGAGATCCTTTACTCTTGAACTATTTGTTGTAAACACCAGCGTCAGCATGGCAAACATTCCCGACATACACACAAACATAACGTCACTCTTTCATCCCCAGAATAGGGTAGGAAGAGCTACAAAAATACCAATAACTCTAAAAAAACTTGTTGATAATTCTGTAAACACAATCAAGCTAAGATGTTAAAAGTGTATTAGTGACAGGTTGCAAGCCCATCGCCTAACAGTACCACAAGCCCTTTTTCGCTTAGTCGCCTCTTACGACATCCACGGGGAGCAGGGACCGGAACCGGTTTCCGTTAAATACGCTTTTGATCGGGTTATTCGATAGGGTTGATTTTAATTTATTTATTTTAATATTTTTCTTATTTTTTTTTACTTTAAAAACCCCATCAGTGCGGCCAGCGTGTCGTTGGCTAGCCGCAATTAAAGGCTTATCCATTGATACGATGGATTTGGCTTTCCGCTGGCAGTCCTACCGGTATCAAAAACCCTTAATACGCTTGCCGCTTTTAAAGGGGTTTTGATAGATGTCAAGATATTTCAATCTATGTGTCCAATTCCTACAACTTATTATTGCACAACCTAACAATAGAACGGTAAGCGGTCGGTAGGCGCACGTGGTGACATTTAGATGCAAGCTGGCCTAAGAGACAGCAATCAATAGGATTAACCCAACCCTATTGATACGCTGTTTCTTCCAGCTGCAACCACCCTATCGGACAACAAGCGCGATGGAAACGGTAACCTTATTCGAAAAGGTAGCCATATCGATACGGCAACACAATCGATAGGGCTATTCGTTGTACGGGTAGCCCAGTGATAGGCTTTTGAATCGAAAGCGCTTAACGAATAAAGCGGTTTGACGGGGAGGCACTATTCTTACCCGGCACCCACACGGATGTGCTATAGTTGCGACCTTTGCCCAAATTAGTGGCGGTAGGGCTGAAGATACAGGTTCCCTCCGAATTGCTACCCCAATATTACTGCATCACTGCCTACTGGGGTCCTAGTGAAAAAGGATATAAGTCGACTTAACTCGAAATCAAAAAGGGTACGTATATAAGCGGGAGTATACGAGACTTAAACCCTTTTAAACTTAATCTTCAGAAGACTTTTTTTCACTAGTACCCCAGCTTTATACTATGCCACCGCCAAGCAAACGGTGAAATTATTTGCAAACGTTGATAACCTATTGCTATCTTGAGAATGCAAATGTATCCCAGGAGCCGCTTACAACCAGCACCTTATTTCACCATCGTGACAATGAGACGTGATTCGTGACAGAAAGGGGCAATTCGATATACATTGCAAAGTTAACAGGCTGATACATCATTGGGTTTCTAATAAAATGCGCCATGTACACGGAAATTTCTACAGTCACCTATCGCTGTCAGGATAGTGAATAGGGGGCAGGTCGTCTGGAGCTTTATTTTACTTGGTAGAACTATATTTATTTTGTCATCACATCATCATCATCAATCATCATGGTTTTACCGTGTAGAATGAAACCACTGAGCTCATTGTTCCTCCATATCATTTCTTTTTTGTTTCCAGTGGTATCTCCAAAGGAGAGTCTTCAGCTGGTCAGGGCGAACTGTGATGGTAGTGCCGTTCCTCCAAATGCTCTGCGCATTCTATGTCGTCCTGTGCTCTCTCAGCAGGATTTCGGATTATCGGCATCACTGGTGGGACGTGTTGGCAGGCGCTGGTATTGGAGTTGTTTTAGTGTTCTTTGCGGTAAGTTATAAATTTATATCGTTATCTACACTAAAATTATAAAGAGGAAAGCTTTGTATTTAGTATGTTTGTAACGAATAAACGCATAAGCTAGTGGACCAATTTAAAAAATATTTCACGATAAGAATGCAACATTATCACATAGTAACATAGGGTATGTTTTATTTTTCTACGCGGACAGAGTCGTGGGTATTCCCCGCTAGTAATAAAAAAACGAATAATAAATAAAGATGGGAGGACAACCTTAAATATTTCACTGGTCCAAACTAGACACACACAGCCCGAGATCGGGAAAAACGGACAGCTTTGGAGAAGCCTTCACCTGTGAAGACCTGGGGAGTTATTATGATCTAGTTATGCAGTTCACTTTACGGTGAGCGTGAAGGACAAAGCTATGGCAGTTATATAGCTCTGTCCTTTTCTCTGAGCGTAAACAGAACTGCATAGTTATGTCATAATACCGCCATAATACTGCCGATTCACGAAGCTACAAGCTACAAATTACAGCGGAATTCTCTTTCTAACTCCTTTTGCTAGAAAAAGAGTTCCGCTTGTAATTTGTAACTTGTAGCTTCGTAAAACGGGCCACTGCTTGCATAATTATATTATAACTAGTTTAAATAACATTAGGGCACATTACTATCATTTGATATTATAAACTAATTAATTTTAAGGTCATACTAGCTCACCTTTAATTTTATATTTTGCAAGAAATAGAAGGCTTTCTTTTAAATAAATAATCCGATTCCATGACCAAACTTCAATACTTAATTGGACCTTTCCACCTGAAGACTGTCCAATTTTTTTTTGTGTAGCAGTATTTCTATTTGGCTGCTTGCTGTTCAGTATAGCTGGTCTACTTCTTTCCTAAATTCTTCCAATTTGTCCCATTTGATTAGAATAGTCTGGTCCATTTGAACCATCACCAACCGCTAACACTTGTTTCATGAGTAAGACAATCTATGTATACAGTCAATGAATTATCTCGATACTACATTGGATTTAGGTTAGGTACCTCCTACTGGACTTTAAAAACGTGGTTAGAGATCTTTATTTAAATCTTGATTTGTGTTACCATAGCTTACCAAGTTCTTATATTATTTTCATGGTCCGTTCTTATTATGACAAACTGTTAATTTTATTTGCGACTTATCAAACTTTCTTTTCAGGTATACTGCCTCTGCGACAACTTTTCAGCGGTTAGAAGAATACCCGATGAATCAAAAACTCCGTTAAGAAGATAGTATACGAACCTGGTTGTGCAGAGCGTTCATATAACTACGAGAATTACCATACCCTTTAAGATGGTATAATAAGAAAAATTGTTCTTTCTCGGCCCTTTATAAGTGTCTGTTACCTATAGAGGGAACATGTATGAAAAACAGAATTGAGATTCAATGATACGATTTATTAAGAGAACGTACACGAAATTTTGGTGGTTCTGCTTCTTTTTGAGATTATACAGTTAAAATACTGCTTTTCTATAAGTTTGAATACACATCATAAAATATCATTTCAGTTCTGATCGAATAAATGAATTAAAAAAAAATACGGGACTTTTTTAGATTTGTCGAGTATCATAATGCGAGATTTAGGTTATTTTAAAACATTATATATTGCTTTTTTTTGGATGTTTTTTTAAGTTAATGGATTGATTTTGAATTGAGCTTTATTACTGTTTTTTTATTTTTATGAATGAGAGTTTCAAGTAGTCGAAATCAAAAACAATGTTTCGCCCATTTTCTATAAAACTTTACAAAGCTAATCATTTTTTACACAGAAAAAATATATGAAGGTGGTAAAAAGTAATTCATACATTTTTTTGATGACTTTTACAGCAGTAAATTGTAATTTTTTCATACTTTTTAGACGTCAAAACGATTCATGAAGATGCGAAATTCTAAACCTCTTACAGCAAAATTCACAAAACACCGGTTTCAGGTCAATTAATCAATATAAAATGATAAAAACAGAAAAGTACCTCATACATTCGTTGAAAATTGAAATTATCTTTCGTGTTTTGCATTAAAATTTGTAGAAGTAAAGTATTTCAACAGTAAAAACACGTCTGTAAAATCAGGTAAATCGGCGAAATCGGCAAAATTTCGTGTACGGCCCCTTAAGAGATAACGTAAAGAAGCATATAAAACGCAATAGTCTTAACCCATTTATTAAGATTTTATATAGAATCAAAACTTGTTACAACTGGTTTAGATTGATTTTCTGCGTTCTTATTTTATTTACGTTATATTTTGGTTCAATATTGGCTTAAACATAGCGGATTGAAAGACAAAACGCTTCAAGCGACAAAATGTGTGATATTGAGTTATATGTTTATTTGTATAAGGGCGTGTAGTATTGTTAGGCAATGGGCTTGCAACCTGTCACTAATACACTGGGAAACATCTTGGCCTGATTGTGCAAAGTGTGGTTACAGAATTATCAACAAGTCTTTTTAAAGTTGTTGGTATTTCTGTAGCTCTGCCTACCCCACTCTGGGAATGAAGGCGTGATGTTATATGTAGGTATATTTGTAATCAGCAGATTTTACTAATTCATTGTTATCACTTTAAAGTAATTTTTCAAAAAATGTCGCTTGAAGCGTTTTGCCTTCAACCGTCGATAGTAATTTCTGATATAAATGCAAACTTTATAAGGTCCGTATATTTTATACGTATAGAACAACAGCTGTGACGTCATTCCTGTCGTCAATTTTGTATAGACTGTTTTTGCAGGGGGTTAATATGTCCTTTTAAAGCTTATCTTATGAATCGATAACACTACAATTGTTTCGCGTAAAGAGTTATACTTCTCTTTCATAGCACTTTACAGACAGAGCAAGGAAAATAGGTATGCATGTTACCTATTGCCGCTCTGTCCGTCCTGTGGAGTTTGTTTATGGTAGTTCGTATAGCGTACCATCGACACACGGACACACGCACTGCCCTTCTAGGCCAAATAGCAGCATCTCAAATAAACATCTGAATCAATCACCACCTTAGGTAATACTAAGAAAATAAGATTGAATCTACTTTTCGACGGTTAACCACCAATACCTCCTAACTATCATTTTTGGTCAAAACTTTTTTCGCAATTCGTGACAATTACCACCTAACGCACACAATAGAAATATCTCCTATTTTAAATAAAGTATTTTTGTGGTGTTTTTTATCCTGGCAATACCTGATCGAACCTAAAGCTAAGTTAAATTAGTTAAGCTTTTTGTGTCTACTGTAAAGTTTTAATATATTGAGATAGGAGGGATTGGCGGTTAACGGTCGTTTTGCAATTAAATCTGACATAGGTACTCGGGATGACTGATGACAGCTATCACTAGTATCACTACACAATAAATGCGTATTTTTTGAGGATTTGGAAAATATCTGAATTTTGATTTTTTGCCAGTAGCAACACTGATAGTTGCTCCGTTTTAAGTTAAAGTGGCGCCTGTGAAACACTCTTATTTCGTTTAGAAAAATACATAAATTGTAAGTGTGCTTTTTGTGTATTTTTTTAAGGTAATGTGATTTCTATAGATTTGGACGTGTCTTATTTTAAGCCGACCAAATTGCTGTTGTCGAAAAATAATAAAATCTATTATTTTCTATGTATTTTTATTTTTACGCCCTTTTACATAACGTCACGCCTTTATCCCCAGAGTGGGTTAGGCAGAGCTACACAATACCAACAACTCTAAACTTGTTGATAATTCTGTAACCACAGTTTACCGGTGTATAGTTAGAGACAGGTTGAAGACCATCGCTTACCAGTATTACAAGCTTTTATTCCCTTACGGCCGAACCTTATATTCAAACCGCGGACAGGTAGCCTTACTTCGTATTAAAATTTGACACATTTTGTATGGGCAAATGTCAAATTTCAACCCGAAGTAAGTTTCGGCCGTTAGTCGCCTCTACACATCCACGTGAAAACGTGGAGTGGCACTATTCTATCCCGGCAAACACACGGGGGCAATATTCATTCAAATATTCAATCAAATGGTTTCAAAGTACCCTTACTTTAACTTTGAACGTGATGAAAACTAAGGGCCTTAATATTTTCGAATTGATCAAGACTAAAAAATAAGAAAGAAGCCGCTTACGGGTAACTAGTAGTACAATAAATCTAAATATATAAAACAGTACCGTGACTGAGAGACTCACAGACAACGAACAGCCGAAACCGCGTTAGATATCCTAGGGGTGCATTAAGAAGGGGTTTGGAAATTCATCCCCTAAGGGGTTAAAATAGGAGGAATAGCAGGAAACCATTTCTACGCGTGCGGAGACGCGGCGTCCTCTAGTGTAAGATATAAAATTGTTGTTGGTTTTATGCTATGGAGTGCTAGAATTTGTTTCATTTCATTAGATTATTGTAGTGGTGGTAGCACCCTGTGCAGGGTCCGTCCGGATCGCTACCACCATCGTATCCGAAACGGGTCGCAGTGTTTTTTTTACTGTTTAGAAGTTTGCGTCGCGTCCGAATTGTCAGGTATGTAAATGGGAGTTTCTTTCATGTTCACTTAACATCCTCTCTGAAAATCTGACGCGCTCGAATAACTTCTTTTTTCCTGATATTTTACCTTTTCCCACGGCTAACCCCACCATGCAAACACTATGAACATCTGACGCGCTCGAGTATTTTCATTTAGCTGGTTTTTAGGGTTCCGTAGTCAAACTAGGAACCCTTATAGTTTCGCCATGTCGTCCGTCCGTCCGCAGCCTACCGCAGAGACTCTTAATACTAGAAAGCTGTAATTTGGTATAAATACGCGTATTAGTCACGCCAACTAAGTGGTACAATAAAATAACGAAGAAAATTGTTTTTCATGGTACCTCCCCCTACACGTAGCGTGGGGACGTGGGGATGTATTTTTTTTCTCGTCTACCCTATAGTGTGGGATATCGTTGGATAGGTCTTTCAAAAATATTACGGGTTTGTGGAAACAGGTTTTCGATGAAGTAAAGTGATGTGTTAGTGGTGGTAGGACCCTGTGCAAGGTCCGTCCGGATCGCTACCACCATCTTATCCATTAACCATCTGCCAAGCAACAGTGTTCGCATTGTTGTGTTCCGGTGTGGGGATAAGACAACCGGTGAAATTACTAGCATAGAGGCATTCCATCTTAGTCCTCAGGGTTGGCAACGCATTTGAGGTCTTGGGATTATAGTCTTGAGAATTTAAATGTCTATGGGTCTCAGATTCCACTTACCATCAGGTGGCCTGAGTGCTAGTGTGCCTTCTCTTTAACATAAAAAAAAGAAGATTATTGTTCCGAATGATGTACATTATACTGTTGGTACTTATGTATAAAATTAAATTAATTTCAGTTTTATTTATGTTTATTTACCGCTTATCTTAGCGCTTACCTTATCGTGTAATAGACAATAGGCAATAGACAATTGACGGAGTAGGTAATTGCGTAACAAACACACAAAGAAAAACGGTTCAATTGATAACCTCCTTTTTTGTAGTCGGGTAAAAACGTGATAACCTCACACAAATTGATTAAAGATTTCTAGATAAGGATTAACTTTTCAAAATGCATGGTCAATACTAGGTATCCTTAGCCCCATCAAATCACGCAATTTTAATCCCTTAATTAAATATCGCTTATGCAAAGTAAGAAAAAAACGGTAAAGTGCGAGTAGCACTCTCGTACTAAAGGTTCCGTATTGAAGGTTGAACACTAGAATTATGTTCAATGAAATGGTTTGTTATTACTTTTTTGTGTAATCAATAAGGTGCATTTTGACTTGCTTAAATCTTGGCGACAAAGGGAATAAAGGGTCTATACTTCGCAGAATATCATATTCGCAAAACATGATATTAGCAAAACATGATATTCGCAAAACATGATATTCGCAAAACATGATATTCGCAAAACATGATATTCGCAAAACATGATATTCGCAAAACATGATATTAGCAAAACATGATATTCGCAAAACATGATATTCGCAAAACATGATATTCGCAAAACATGATATTCGCAAAACATGATATTTGCAAATAGTGGAATTAGGTTAAAGAATCGTAGGTAGGTTTAGGTTATGTTAGTTTTACAGCAGGCCCGTAGGGCCGAACCTCCCAGAAATAGGAGCTCCGCGGTAGTGGAGCTCCGTCGACACTGTCTAATTGATGTATTGTTCATAATGATGTTTTGAGAATATCGTGCGTGATTTGCGAATATCATGTTTTGAGAATATCATATTTCGAGAATATCATATTTTGAGAATATCATATTTTGAGAATATCATATTTCGGGAATATAATATTTTGAGAATATCATGTTTTGAGAATAACATGTTCAGCGACGCGGTTTGTTCGAGTATGTTTTTGTAAATTTATAAGCTAGATATAGATTTTTAAAACAAAAATAGATTCCAGAAAGCATGTTATACGTTTAAGAGAGCGCCGAGCGTCCAGAAGCGCCCTCATTAGGTAGGTACTATTACCTACTGTGTTTTCTAATAAACTAAAGTATTATCGTAAAATCTAACAACGCTTGACTTGTACAAATGAATGCGCAATACAAAGTGGCCATTTTTTCCCGTTAAGTTGCTCACTCATTAGTTGTTGTTAAGTTATGTCATATTTTCTATGAATTATGTATTGATTTGTACAACAGTAAAGCGCTCTTAGATTCTAAGATAATACTTTAGTTTATTAGAAAACAAAATACAAGTAATGAGGGCGCTACTGGACGCTCGGCGCCATCTTAAGTTTATAGCCTAGAGTAATTCGGCTAGTTACATGACTCGCATAACTCCATGATACCATGCGATGGTTCGGTTTCAATTGTTTTTTGAAGTCGTCGAGTCGCTGCTGAAAATGGAATTGTCCCGTGAAAATTTAAGAGCTATGATTTATTACGACTTTAAAAGTGGATTATCACAAAAACAATGTGGAGACCGGATGATTGTTGCTTTAAGTAATAAAGCACCTTCAAAGACGACAATATACAGGTGGTATGCAGAATTTCAACGTGGCCGTCTATCCCTCACGGATGACGTGCGTGAAGGTCGACCAAAATCGGCAGTCATGCAAGAAAACGTCGAGGCTGTGCATCAGCTGATAAACCGACATGTGTCATATCGGGAGATTCAAGAGTGTTTGGGCATTGGAATGAGTCAGATACAAATCATTTTACAGGAACAATTAAGCGTGCGAAAGTTGTTTTCCCGTTGGATCCCTCACTTATTGTCTGAGGAGCAGAAAACGACTCGTGTCAATTGGTGCCTCAGAACTTTGAATAAAATCAACGGAGGAAGCTCAAATGCAGTTTTTAGCATTGTATCCGGTGACGAGTGTTGGATATATGCATATGAACCTGAAAATAAAAACCAATCTCGAGTATGGGTCTACGAAGATGAGCTCAAGCCGACAAAAGTTATTCGTTCTCGTAGCACGGCCAAAAAGATGGTGGCTACGTTTGTCTCCAAATCGGGTCATGTGGCTACTATACCTCTTGAAGATCGTAGAACGGTCAATGCCGATTGGTACACCACTATTTGTTTGCCGAGTATCTTTGCTGAACTCCGAAAAAAAAACCCTAGTCGCCGCATTATCCTTCACCACGACAATGCCTCACACCGCTCGGAAAACAACTGAGTACCTGGACGGTGAAAAAGTCGAATTACTGGACCATCCTCCATACAGCCCCGACTTAAGCCCCAATGACTTTTTCACACTCCCCAAAATTAAGGTAAGTTGCGTGGTCAGCGGTTTCAGACGCCGGAAGCAGCAGTGGAGGCTTTTAAAATGGCCATTTTGTCGACCCCTACTTCAGACTTCAATAAGTGCTTTAATGACTGGTTTGATCGCATGTAAAAGTGCATAAAATATAAAGGAGAATACTTTGAAAACAATAAAAATACTTTTATTCAATTTAACTGCATATTTTTTTCTATTCCCGAAACTTTCAGTTTGAACCTTGTACTATTCTAAATTCTAATTCCGACAACCACAAATGCAACCTTATAGTGTATTATAGGCTTATTACCGCATTATAAGGATGTATCTCCATGGTTAAAATTATTTCGTATAGCTGTAAAAGAAGCATGAAACGTGGTATCACGGTCAGAGCCATGTAATTAGCCGAGTTTACCATTATGTAGTTTTTACGAAAAACAGTTCCACCGAAATTTCACCATTTTGTTATGGAACCCTAACAAAATAAGGTAAGTAATGGTTCATTGTTGCAGTTGGCTTTTAATCGGTTCCAATAACGATCAATTGCGTGGTTTGTGTTGAATATAAAAGCTTCATTTACGAATGGCAATACTCTTACTTAGCATTCAGTCTTAATTGAACACTTAATAAGTGTCTGGTGTAAAGTGCAGTGTTCACCGAAAACGAGAATGAATAATTATGACGTTTTACCGGTATTTATATTTCCAAATATTTATGGACAATGGATTGAAATAATTTCATCATTTAAATTTTGATTTTGACCATTGCTGAATTTTTATTTTTATTTTTTTTTATGTTAAGGAGAAGGCACACGAGCACTCAGGCCACCTGATGGTAAGTGGAATCTGAGACCCATAGACATTGGAATTCTCAAGACTATAATCCAAGGACCTCAAATGCGTTGCCTACCCTGAGGACTAAGATGGAATTCCTCTATGCTAGTAATTTTACCGGTTGTCTTATTCCCACACCGGAACACAACAATGCGAACACTGTTGCTTGGCGGGTAGTTAATGGATAAGATGGTGGTAGCGATCCGGACGGACCCTGCACAGGGTCCTACCACCACTGCTGGATTTGAAAATTATTGTCATTTAGTTAAGTTAGTTGTACCAATTTAAAAATGCATGACATTTTTATACATATAAAAACATAATACTTCTATCTGGTTATTGTGTTATTTAGTGTTATTATAATAGAGAAATTATAAAAATATATCGTATCTGTGAGTAGGAAATATTTCAGCAGAAATGAACTACATGGATATATTTAAAAGATGTCGCTGCCTTAAAAATATTTTTAACAACTAAGGTTTAAATGGTTTTGAATATGTGTCACCGGGCATTGTAGGGTTTTTAGGAATATTTTTGTTCGTGGGAATTTGGATCTACTAGCAAGGAAATAAGATACAACTTTGCTTGTAATTATGCTATTTTCATATTTGAAACAAATGAAAATGAACTTTAAGGCTATTAAAATATAGTTTAAACTAAATTGCCTTTATGTAATTTATGTACCTGCTTATTTTGGTACTTATATTAAACTTAAAAAATATTGGTTCAAAACTTAGGGTAAATGTTACAATAAAATACAATACAAATTCGCTTTATTGAACAGCACACAAGGAAAAATAAGATATTAAAGACAAAAACATGAAATTCTTAGTAGACAACTAGTAGACTTACTAGCAACGTAGAAATTGAAACATAGAAGGATGTTAGAAAAACATGAAGAATTTTTTATTTATAAACTTCATAACCATTACAAAACTAGAACAGACATTATTGTCTACGCCTCCTCATAGTTAATTCTGATAAATTACAAATAAAACTTTTTAATAACTGGGTAGTTCACAACCAAGGACATTATAAGTGTATTTAGGCATCCCATTACGCTTTGCATAATAAATAAATCCACAAAGGGGTTTAAACCTTGAAACCCTCTCATTAGGCATTCGTCGGAGGTCAAACGTACTTCAAAGAATACTATTGTTTTTCGATATTAACACGCCTATGATTACATTAAACAACAGTAAATTTAATCATCTAGACACCAAAAGAAGCCAAATTTATGACTTCGTTTTTCTCAGAAAAAAAAACTGGTTAAGTGCGTGTCGGAATTAGCACATTTAGGGTTCCGAACCAGCATCCTCTTTATCAATATATTGATATTTGTTAGTAAATTATACGTTCTAATAAATATTATCACCAAATCTCAAGTTCATAGATCAATGGGAAGTTGAAAAATTCGTCAGAACAAAATTTTGTAAAAAGAGCTGCCTGTGGTGATAAGAAAATCATTCCTATGCTTTTCAATATTAAAAAAAAACCTCAACTAGCTTTAAAAAATAGCCCTCTTACTTATAAACGTGGAATACCCTTGGAGTAGCTTCTGCCATGCTTTGTCCTTATCTGTAACAAGAAGACGCCCGCGGCTTCGTACATGCAGAATTCGTTTTCCGCTCCTCCCCTATGTTTACGTACACGACACTATTAAATCACCATTTGATAGTGTAGTCTATATTATGACAAATAACTCGATTATCGCTACCCCCTCGGGAACTGTCAATTTACCGGGATAAAAAGTATCCTGACGACACGCTAACCTCGTTGGTAGTGACCCTGCCTTCGAAATTAGGGGTCCTATTTTCAAATCCCGGTAAGGGCAGATATTTGTGTGATGAGCACGAGTATTTCTTCCTGAGTCTTGGATGTTTTCTATGTACCTACTTAAAAGTGTAAATGTTCTGAGGACAGGACCTTTGTTATCTCCATACCAAATCTAAATCGGTTCAGTAGTTCCTAAGATTAGCGCGTTCAAGCAAACAAACATACAAACTCTTCAGTTTTATATCCTACTAATATATAAACGCGGAAGTTTATTGGGTTCCGGTGTAGGGATAAGAACTGGTGAAATTACTAGCATAGAGGCATTCCATCTTAGTCCTCAGGGTAGGCAACGCATTTGAGGTCCTTGGATTATAGTCTTGAGAATTCCAATGTCTATGGGTCTCAGATTCCACTTACCATCAGGTGGCCTGAGTGATCGTGTGCCTTCTCCTAAATATAGAAAAAAGGATCTTTGTTACTCTTTCACGCAAAAACTAATAGACGGATTTAGGTGAAATTTAGAATGAAAACAGCTTGTACCTTTCATATCGCCCCGGTTAAAAACATTTAAAAATATTCTTGTCAACTTGTATGGCTTTGGGTCAAAAAAATGCTTTTACTCTGAAAATCTTATATCGTAGCTTAATCTTATGCCATTTGGCTATACAACCTGTGTGCTGTGTGACAGACGACGGATGGATAGACTGACACAAGCATACACACATAACATCACGCCGTCATTCCCAGAATGGGGTAGACAGAGCTACAGAAATACCAACAACTCTAAAAAGACTTGTTTATAATTCTTTAACCACACTTTCCTGTAACAGGCTAAGATATTTAACAGTGTATTAGTGACAGGTGGCAAGCCCATCTCCTAACAGTACTACAAGCCTTTTTTCTCTTAGTCGCCTCTTACGACATCCACGGGAAGACATGGAGTGGCACTCTACTAACCCGGCAACCACACGACACTGACACGTAAATGATAGCAATAGAGTTCTATTCGGGTAAGGACCAAATAGTTGGACCATAGTTAAGCGTAGTTAATCATACAAACAACAAAAGTGAAAAAAGTTTCGCTGTGACACGAAAATTATCCCTACAAATGTTTGGCTAATTTTCGTGTCACAACGGAAAACTTTCATAGAAAATTTAATTGAGTGAGTTAGCGTGGCCAACTTTTTGGTCCTTACCCATTTGGACCCTTCGGGTACGGAATCCTACAAACATTTCCTTTTTTTGAGTAGTTATTTTTATGTCATACAACGGATTACCTTAAAATATTTCATAAATTATCTAAACTTACATTAAAATATCTAAACTTTTCCTCTAAAATATTTTTTTTTAATTATAATTTGAAAATAAGTATTTTTTTGGGTTATTGAAGGCGGTTGATTGTTTTCTAAGACATTTAATTTTTATGAAGCTAAGCTAATAACACTCTCGATTTAGTCACGTTTCTAACACGCCAGTCTTTAAGAAAATCATCACACATCTTTGTGCTACTCCACAACCAGCAAAAATTTGAATTTCTCGCTTTTTAATGAAAGTGAGTGTGTCCGTAGTAAGGGCCGACAGTCCTTCAGTAATTTCGGTGGTTCGTGCCTAAAGGTCACTGTCGGTGAAGGTCAAATGGAAATTCTAAGGTCACTGCAACCTTGGATCGATACTAACGAGCTTAAGCTACTTCCGAACAGTGGGGTTGTGTTTGAAATATTAACGTGTCTGGGGTTCAATTTATATTTAAGGGCGTTCTTACGGTTAGCCAGATTTATATATGGTGATTTCCAAAAGAAGTACCTATAGTTAAGGACTAAAATTAACAACGTTAACTCATCCACTACTTCACGAAAATGAACTATTACTGCTTTAAGAGAAATAGTGGCATCCTAGACAAAACTCCTGAACATGTTCGACCATAATACTAACAGGTGAGGTTTGAATCTGCTATGCTCATTTAATTTGAAATACCTACCGCCTTTTGGCTTATGAGGGCAGTATATAAATATTTGACTAATATTCCGTGACGTAATGGAAAAATTACCGTTGTTAATTTTTGTCCTTAACTATAAGCCCTTTTTTTGGAAAACACCCATCGTTGGTCTAGATGTAACACCACTCAACTACATTTTTATGCAGAAAATTTTAAATAGTGTTTCTGGTGTTAACGTGTAAATGCTTTCCACTTTAAACAATATACCTAGTAACGAGGTGTCACATCTAGACCGACGCTATATATTTTAAAAAATCGTAATTGAGACTGTTCATTCCAGGCAGTAAAAGGGGCAGTAGCAGTCATTTGGGTTTGTCCATTTCTCTGGCATTTTATAAAGCTAGCTTTTAAAATTACCATCAACCTTTGAGGACATATTATTATCATAAATAGCTGTATGGTTGCAGGGTTAGAATAGTGCCACTCCATGTCTTCCCGTGGATGTCGTAAGAGGCGACTAATGTATGAAAAGTTAAAGGGTGTTGTCACCAGTAAAGGACAAGGACCAATGATGAACACTTGATATTTATTTTAAGGAAGATAAGGATTATCTATGTGTATGTACAAAAAAGAAACTGTCTAGCTGACTGATCGAACCACGGACAACCGAAAACGCTGGACCTAGGGACTGTGGGAAAGTGGTGCAATCATCTTAAGTTTTAACTAACGAAAACGATAATCTAAGGGTCTGTTTACACAGACCGGAGCCAGTCGGCTGCGCGAGCGCAGAACGAACGCGAAAGAGCCCGCAAGCAGCCGGTCGGCTCCTATTATTTCACACGAAGCGCGTCATTCAAGTATTCTTAATGACAAAAGAAGGGCAGATGCAAAAATACCTTATTACAATGACTCAAAACTCTGTTCCCAACGTGATAAAAGTCTGCTATCCTTTCCGAGCCGGTCTGTGTGAACGGACCCTAAATTAGAATGCAAGAGTCAAAATTAAAATCAATTGTGCAGATGGTTCAACATTAACCTTACTTCGGATTAAAATTTGACACATTTTGTATGGGCAAATGTCAAATTTCAACCCGAAGTAAGCCTTGTCTATCCGCGGTTTGAATATAGGGTTCGGCCGTTAGGACGTCCAGCGTCCAGTGGCGCCGTCATTAATTTTATAATGTTTTCTAATAAACTAAAGTACTATCTTAAAATCTAGGTACGCAATATAAAGCATACATGACACAGTTTAATAATCTTTAACCGTCGTATAGTCAACTTAACGGAAAAAGGTGGCGACTTTTTCGGTTAAGTTGCTCACTCATAGTTCAATTGTTGTTAAGATATTTTATAGACTTTATTTATTGCGTATTCTCTCTTACATTTTAAGATAATACTTTAGTTTATTAGAAAACACAATAAAAGTAATGAGGGCGCAAAACAAATCCGTACATTATCACTGGTATTACAATACCGCGCCCGCGCACCTACGGTACCACTTTTAATGCGTTTTCAGCTGTTTTATAGACACGACCATTTTATGTGTTTTTGTTTTCAGAGGCGAGATTTGGAGTCGCAATCGTATCCGATGATAGAAGCGAAGACTGCGGTAACCGAGAGGAAATCCCACAGTGCTTGGTGGCACGTGGTGATTGACCTGCCCATATTCATGCTAGGTGGGTTTGGTAGCTGTATCAACTATGACCTTGGGTACACCGCATACGCAAACCGAGTTTTTGTAACACAAGCGCGCGACTTCATCGCGACAGCGATTTATTGGATGCAGTGGTTTTTAAACCGTATTCAAATTAAGAAGGAGACGTTAATTAGCTCCCCTGGCCACCTTCCCTTTCCATCATCATGTTTTTTTTTTGTGTACCAGATCGATGATACCATATCACACCTTCGGTAGGAAAAGGGCACAATTTCCCCTTTAGTAACATTGTACATTGTGCCTTTGTTCTACCGGACAAGGGCACAATTTCCCCTGTTGTCACATTGAACATTGAACCCTTGTTCTACCGAAGGTGCGATATTATTGTACTGTGATTGTAATAAGATTTTTAAAAAAAAAAAAAATATTTTTTCACTGAAGACAACAAAACAGTAAAAAGTAAAACCATACATAACAAATCCTCATCCTATTCCAAATCCTTTTCCGTGCACTCTGTCAGGTTGTGGAATCGGCTACCAGCGGGTATTAGGCAATCACAATCGGTAGATTCCCTGAAAGGCAAATTAAAAAATATCTGACTTGACTCTATTCCTAAATATTGAATAAAAATCTGTTTTTGTAATATTTTCTTTGTAGTGAGCATTGTGGCTACATTTATTGTAATATATATTTTCACACTTCAATCTAATCTAAATAGGTACTTTTTAAAGGTCAGAAAACATTGGTGCGCGGGGCCAGTAGCGTTTGTTACTCTTGCTACGCTAATCCGGCGTTGTCCTTAGCTAGAACAAATATACCAAACTTCAAGTCAATCAAAGCAGAAGCAAAAGAAAGAAGTATTTAAGTTAAAGTGCACTTGCGATTCCTCTGGTGTTGCGAGTGACGATGGGTCGCGGTTATCTATCACTTACCAACAGCTGACCCGCTTGCTCGTCTGCCACCTTTTTACCATTTAAAAACCGACGAATTAGAAGTAGCCTGGGTTAAAATTAACTTTCAAATTCGATTAAGTATCTGTAAAAAAGCAACATCAAAACATAATGATTCATCGCATTCCGTTTAAAGGCATCATATTTTTTATTAAAAATTCAACACCTAATTTCTCCGAAACATTCAACCATAAAAAAGAACTCTACTACTTCAAATATAAACTTTAAAATCCTTTGGCGTTGCAATCTATTCTAAATCTTTTATACTCGGAACGATTATTTTAATTCCTCGCTTCGATGAAATATATAGGGATACACGGGAAGTTCATTAATTTTGAATTGATATTGTTTAATGAAAGATATATAGGTAGTCGATGCTTCGGAAACTTTAAATGACCAGTTTTTTTGTATAACGTGCTTCTAAAAATAAGCATTGATTCTATAGCCAAATCTATAGATTACAAGCTGTTGCCCGTGACTCAGTCTTAGCCCCAAACTAAGCTTTAGGCTTGTACTATGGATACTAGATGACGATAAACATACTAGAAATAAATAGAAAACATCCAAGACTCAGGAGCAAATATTCGCGCTCATCACACAAATACCCCTTACCGGGTTTTGAACCCAGGGCTTCGAAGGCAGGGTCACTCCCAACTAAGCCAACGTCAAACAGACTAGAGAGTTACAGTTTAATATTCATAATAATGAGTATTTTTGTAAATTTATTTATTTAAATACTAAGATGCCTAAGCGACTAAGGGAATAAAAGCTCATAGTACTGTTAGGCGATGGGCTTGCAACCTGTCACTGGTATGGTAAAAATCTTAGCCTGATTGTGCAAAATGTGGTTACAGAATTGCCAACAAGTATTTTTGGAGTTGGTGTTTCTGCAGCTCTGCCTACCCCTCTCTGGGAGTGAGGGCGTGATGTTATATGTGTGTGTGTATATGTATTTATTTAAATTAGTACATCCACATCGTATATACATTTTATCATTGTCGCACTTCGGAGACATGATCTGTATTGTAGGTAGATCATGTTCTGATATACACGACAATATCTGAGTACATAACATTCACCGTAGAGTAACAGCAACCCTCTATCTATAGTTTTTTTTTTTTGGTGTTTGTTTAGATGTGCGGTGCGAGACTTGGATGTTTTCTGTGTATTTAAGTATTTATTTCTATATAAGTATGTTTATCGTTGTCTAGTACCCACAGTACAAGCCTAGAGCTTATTTTGGGACAATTTTTCAGGTCAATTTGTGTTAGATTGTCCCCTGATATTTATTTATTTATTTATTTATTTATTTATTTATTTATTAAGGACGTCAACAGCACAATACAGAAAATATAAAACCGATAACACCAAATAGCAAACAAAGCCAATTATAGATATCCACAGATTAACCAGGTAACATATTTAACAACACTGAAGCGATTAAAAACTAAAAAGGGCTGCCTGTGCTCATGCAAACCACAAGTCAAGTAATAGAACAAACTTAAGTTAACTAACAAAGAAGAATATTTCAAAAGAAAAGGTAAAAAAGCCACCAAGTTTATTTTATTTGTTTGTGTTTCAATCACACCTCAAGTTTTAAACGGATTTTGATGTTTCTCACACAGATAGTCCTTTTATAGTTCTAGAGGGAAAACTAAACGACTTCTAGTTGGATGAAGTAATTACTTTAACAAGATCATTGCATTACTTTTATTTTCCACTTTATTATGAAACTTAAATTTAAATTAAATCCTTTGAACAACAAAACAATGACAGATATTTATGTAAATTTACGCATCATTCATGGAATAATTAAACTGATCGATGCAATTAACAAAAAAGAATTGTAATACCGCAAACATTTTGTCATCATAAATCAGTCCATAGTCGAGTTGATGACACTGTTTGAATTATTACTATCAGTCGTGGGCTAAGAGCCCTGATTTGACAGCTGTCGAAGCAGTACAAATCATAACCTCAAAGAAATATTAAACACTGAGATGACAGTAACAGTTGTCAAGTCGGGCCTCTTTGAACTACGCGACTATAAGTCGTAAGTTTTAGAGGTGGTAGGACGCTGTACAGGGTCCGTCCGGATCGCTACCACCATCTTATCTAACCGCCAACCAACAGTGTTCGCATTGTTGTGTTCCGGTGTGGAGATAAGGCAACCGGTGAAATTACTAGCATAGAGGCATTCCATCTTAGTCCTAAGGGTTGGCAACGCATTTGAGGTCTTAGGATTATATAGGTAGTCTTGGGAATTCAAATGTCTATGGGTCTCAGATTCCACTTACCATCCGGTGGCCTGAGTGCTCGTGTGCCTTCTCCTAATCATAAAATAATATATTTAAAAAAAAAATTGAATTAGAGTTAAGGTTCAACAATCCTCATCTTAGGGCTGGGGCACTGAAATACCTATTGCTTACCTTCAACTCTGTACAGCGATGAGCATTTAGACTCGTGGGTGATACCAATATTAGAAGCCTTTGGAGCTGCGAAGGGACTTTGGATCTCTTTGGGTGTTCTATAGGCTCTATCACGGGGAACGGAGTGGTTTAGCTTAGTGCCTACAGCACGGAGTAAGTTCCTCCATACTACCTGGAACCATCAAAATCGACTACGTCCGTTTCCAAAGGTTCTTTCTTCCTCGAACTTTGAAACTGTGGAATGAACTTCCCTCCACGCCACGATGTTTCCTTCATAGTACAACATGTCCTTATTTAAACGCGGCTTAAATAGAGTATTCACTGAAAGGCAACAACTTGGCTGCCGGGTCTCTATCGTTTGACCGAATTACAAATGAAAATAATTTCACTTGCCCGAATTTCATATGACATAATTTTATATGCTATAACGATAATGTGCCATAATATTAATTTGCCATAAAAGTTTTTTTTATGAAACTGTGAACTATTCAGAAATTGTAATAAAACAAACCTAACCTAACCTACTGGGCTCTATACTATGAAAGATGAAAATGAAAAATGTTTATTTTTTGTATAAATGTAGGTACATAAAATTGTGCAAAGGTTGGAATCTCCTAGTAAGTAAAAGAATACCTGTGACAGGAGACCCCGCTCTTCCATAACATATGGTTTTAAATTTAATATACTTTATACTTAAACATAAACAACATTAAGAATTAACAACATTAACATTTTTTTAAACAGTCTAAAATCGTATTATTAAGAAATTTGTGTATTGGAGTGAGCACACGTGCGCGCTAGCATGTGTGTGTACCTAGCATACTATGGCATGTCGACGACCGTAATCTAAATTGACGTAACGGACAAATGGCTACTTTTCAGGAGAGCCAAAAAACAGTATTTTTTTTCTTTTAAAATTCATAGTTTTGTTGTTTGTTTACGTATCATGTAACTAAAAATAGCCAATTACTTACTTTTTTCCACTCTTTAACTACAAATAACTCAATTTATCATACAACGGTTAGTTACTGAGATAGCATGTCCCTTACGTCAAAAAATAAATTCATAATGTCCAATACCACCCTTCTCCAACAGTTGACTTTAGAGTAAATTTGATGTATCTACAAATAAATTTAAAGAAATGAAATTAAAGTGATCGTAACTCCATTGAAAGTAATCAATGACAGGGTGTAAAAGGTACATGGGAAATTATCTTAGGTGAAATAATAAACGAAAACATAAAATGTAATTGTGTTATTTATTAGGATAATTAAGAGATCAATCATGGAAGTATAGACATATTTATCCAGAGCTCAGAATCGCAATTATTTAGTGGTATTTGAGTGTTTACAGGACTTTCATTATTTGAATCTTAATTTTTCTGTTACTACCAGCAATATACGAGGTTCGTAATTAAAGTAAAGTGTTCTGAAGAACATATACTTAGTTTTATAATTATATTTCATCGATACATCACTACATACGCCATTATGAGCTCTCATTAATATGTCGATAGCTAGACTAGTAACAAGTAATAAAATAAAACAAAATACACGATTCGGTGTAAAAAAGATTAGAGATATAAAATAAAAACATAAACAATTTTAATTCGACAGTATCAATTAGAACCTAGGTACTAATAGTAGTACCTACAATTAGCAATAGGCCAAATCCTATCTTAATTTTCATCACTGCTCTCATTATCATCGTCAGTTTCAGCTAGAGTAGCTGTTATCATTTCAGAGTGAGGCGAAGTTAAATATTCGTTATGAACACGCTTTGGGATAGTACCTAGAAGGAATTGGTATTTAATATATTTAGAAACGTGATAAAGTATTTTGGTCCTCATAGCATTTCTAAAGACTTGCAAAATAATATACCTACATAAGTAGACACAAACACGGTAATTGCATGTACTTAGCCGACAATTTGATATTTTATTAAATAAAATACTTACTGCAATAACTTATCTCGATCCCGCAGTAATTTATTGCGTCGAGCTAAGAGTGATTCAATACTGTTTATATTCATCGTTATCTCAGTTGCCTTCCTTATTATTAAGTACTTGAAACATGCGTGAAGACGAGTGCTCGTGCAAAACAGAACTGAGCAAGCAGCGGCAGCACTAAATCCAGTGTAGCCAGGTGTAATTTGAAAAATGAATAGTTTTTTATCAGTCGAAAATACCTTTGAATAAACGATTAATAATCTGGATTTTTTCTTGTACGTATACAATACAATACAATACAAATACTCTTTATTGAACACCAAAAATAAAAAAATAAAAACAGAACATGGAACAGTACATTTAAATCATAGGTATACAACAGGCGGTCTTACCGCTAAATAGCGATCTCTTCCAGACAACCTTGTAAGAGAAATAACTGAGGACACAAATTAATGGCAAGGGGTGTAAACTAATTCGTTTAGAACTCAAACTAAATAACTACAAGAAACAATTAAATTATTTCAATTTTGAAATTAGAACTATTTATAAATATACTAAATATAAATACATAAAGTAAATAATTGAATAAATACATACTAAATACATATAATTATACATCTCTATAATATATACATAAATACATCCTCCAAAAACAGCCAAACAATGACAACAGACGAAGCATGAGATATAACAAAGAAAAAAAGTAAGGGAGATAATAGAAAAACTACGGAAGTGACAGAAAATGATCCTTTAGCTTGAAACGTATGTATGTATGTAAAAGCTTTATTGGAAAACTAACAGTTGAATTATAGTGCGCTCATTAAAATTATTTTATTTTATTTCAATTGAAAAAAATATAGTTATCACGTGTCGTGTACATTGTAAATACTTTATACTCTGTTTGCACAAATAACTAACCCTTGGAATATTATTTTTAATGCATTTATAGGCATATTTTCAATCGATGCCCAAGGCTCAAAAATCAATAGATTGTCAAGAAAATTCAGTAGATATCGTAACAATCAGATGAACCGGTCACACTGTCAACCACAACCAGCAGCGACATGCTCTTTCTAAAATGTTTTTTGTCGCGTACAACGAGGTGATAGTGAGATCTCTTTCACCCTCAAGCAACTTTAAGTGCGTGAGAGTGATTTAGCTATATTAACGAACACTGGGTATGTCATCTAACGAAAGAGATAACGCTAACATTTTAATGTAAGGGACGGTAGTTTTATGATTGTAGTTGTGAAAAAATGTCGTATATACTCTTAGCAAATATTAGATACACTTACAAATTACCGTAAGGGTCACTGTTGCCTTACATTTGTGAAAGCAAAACTGCGTATCGTACAATTGCTTACAGAATAATAGTCTTTTACGACGCAGGTAAATTTAGAAAATTATAGTTACGTCTAATTGTGATAGAATCAATTTTATTTTTGTAGATAATTTTGAGAACGTTAAATGATGTATCGTACCTTTACTTATTTAATGGCGCCTTACAGCGTTAGGTAAATTGCGAGATGAAGGTTACACCAAGAATAAATTGCAGTTTTTTTAATTGCTGTAGATACGTCGTATTTTTTTGAAATACGGAGTCAAAGTAACTTTTTTTTAAGGCTGTAAGGGGCATGTTTTTTAAGGCTATCGAGACGTCACCTATACCAATCGATAGAGAAAAAAAAACTGAATAGAACTGCATTCATAACTCATTTTCACCATTTTGTCCCTTACATCAATTTAGATTACGGTCGTCGATGTAAAGATTACCTAAAAGGTTAACGAATTCAGAAAAAAATGCCTTTATGGCAAATTAAATTATGATATATAATATTAGGGAACTTTTTTTCTGTTTACTCAGAAAAGAGTTCTTGGCAACTTTACCAAACCCAAACTACTCCGGACAGAGCTTCAGTTGTCACCTGAGGTAAAGTACCTAGGCCTAACACTTGATAGTAAACTGAACTGGAGTAGCCACATCAACAAAAGAATAGAAAAGGCAAGTGTTGTCTTCTGGCAGTGCAGGAGAATGGTAGGGAACAGGTGGGGTCTCTCACCTAAAGTTATCCTCTGGCTGTACAAGACAGTAATTTGACCTCTTTTCTGCTAAGGGGCGCTGGTCTGGTGGCCAAGAACTAACCTCACTACTGTCCACAACAAGCTGCAAAGTCTCCAGAGACTCGCCTGCATGGCCACTACCGGCGGCATGAGGACAACACCGACTGCTGCCATGGAGGCTATGCTTGATCTACCTCCGCTTCACCTCTATGTTCAACAGGAGGCTGCTCTATCTGCGGTAAGGTTACGAGCTCTTGACCTTTGGTTCAACCACGGAGTTCAACACGCAGCCAGCCTAGACAAGGTATACGATGAATTTCCGTTACTAAGGGCGGGTACGGATAGGATTCCTAAACGAATTATCTTCGATAAGAAGTACAAAATTCAGTTATGCGAGGATGACAACTACGAAGGCCTGAACCCTAGGGAGCTAAGGGTCTTCACTGATGGTTCCAAAACTGACAAAGGAACAGGATCTGGTACGTTTTCAGATGACCTGAACATGTCAATTGCTACACCGCTTGGAACCCACAACACGGTATTTCAGGCCGAATGTATGGGTATCATAACTGCGGCGATTGCCATTTCTGCTAGGAAGGTAACCAACACCTCCATCCGTATCCTTTCTGACAGCATGGCAGTGCTACTGGCCCTGAGAAGTTACACCTTCACATCAGGGCTAATCTACGAGTGTCACAGACGACTAATGGAGGTATGTCAATGCAATCAACTGACCCTTCAATGGATTAAGGGTCACAGTGGATCCCGAGGTAACGATGCCGCGGACCAACTTGCCCGCCGAGGATCGGATATGGTGGCCATAGGCCCCGAACCGATCATTCTAACACCCTTTAGCAAGGTTCGATCCCTGCTGCTCAATCGTACCAAGAGATTGCACACTAAATACTGGGTGAGTCATGATAAGTGTAGACAGGCGAGAGAAGCACTGCCTACTATTAACAGTCGACTCTCCAAGGCACTCCTCCGTCTTAGCAAATCTCGACTGAGAACGGTGACTAGTGTCCTAACTGGCCATGGACCATTTAACAAACATCTCTTTAACTTAGGTGTCACAGACAGTCCTCTGTGCCGAGCGTGCATGGAGACAGAGGACACAGCCGCTCACGTCGTGCTACATTGCACCGGGGTGGCGCAGTACAGGGCTAAACACCTCAGTTTGGTAAGGTGTCTCCCCGAGGTAACCACAGACATCAAAGGTTTGGTGAGTTTCCTCGAGGAGTTGGGATGGCTCGATTAAACACAGAAATCCCACCCACACGCAAAATAGGCGCTAGACGTCGAGTTGCGGAAACCAGCCCGCCTTTAAAATAAAATACAAATACAATATTAGGGAACATGTAAAGCCAGTGAATATTATAGCAAATGTAATCAGTGCAAATGAAATTATGAAAAATGAATGGATTGCTAATGTTTATAGGCGACGGTAAAGAACTACTTACTATCAGGTGGTTCGTCTGCTCGTTCGCCTTTGATGGCTATAAAAAAGCACCTTTAGATACCTATAAGCATGCTATCATCCTATACTATTAAACGAGCAAATATTTATGTATATATTTGTAGTCACGTTCTCGAAAACGGCTCTAACGATTTTATGAAAGCACGGGTTAAGTATTCGGGTCTATAAATCGATATGGATTCCACCGAAAAATCGAGTTCCAAGGTATTTGACATAATATAGACGACACTATCAAATTGTGATTTAATAGTGTCTTGTCGTGTAGTGTGTGTGTGTGTGTCTAGGTACTTATTTATAAAATTATATGTAATCTACATATAATGATGTACGTAATAAAATAAAATAAAATATCATATAGAATTTAACAGGTTAACCTAAAACATGCAACGCTGTTAAAGTTCGTCGACTCAACTTTTTTTCTTAATAAAAAAGGCAGACTGCGATTGCGTGCATTCTGCCACATGCGGCCTGGCCCCACGTGTGTCATAAACAACTTTTTATCTTTCTTGTCTTTGGTTTTATGTTTTTTTAATACACCGAATCTTGACAAGCGTAGTTCATTAGTATACTTAGTAACCTCATGTAAAAACTATATTCAAGTGACGTTGAGTTGGCAATATTGAATAGCTTTAGGAATTAATTACTTAACCAGCTGGGTGATGATTCTCTCAACACAGCGCTGCGTCGATTTCATAGTTGAAGTTTTATCCGGCAAGTTTAAGAAGTCCCGTCGGAGCGTACAAAACACATTTTAGCGCGTGCCTTCTCAATTAGGCAGCAGGCAGGTGAGTCGAGTTTAGTGTCGTATAAAGCTGCCGAATCCGCTGTGTTGAAAGAATCTCCCCCCAGGGTGTTCCCCAAGACTCCGTCCTCGTAGAAGTCGTTTATTTCTCTTCCCTCGGGAACTGTCCAAAATTCCGTGATAAAATAAACCTTTGGTCCTTTCTCGGAGTTCAAGCTGTATTAATGCTTATTTTTAACGAAATCGCTTTAGTGATTTGGCCTTGAAAGCGTAACAAACAATGTTACTTTTACTTTTAAAACATTAGTTTGGAATACAAATTTATGGGCAGTGACTAGGTTCTAGGGTTTTTTGTTTCCGGTAAACATCTTGGCCTGAATGTGCAAATGTGGTTACAGAATCATAAACAAGTCTTTTCAGAGTTGTTGGTATTTCTGTGGCTCTACCCCACTCTGGGAATGAAGGCGTGATGTTATCTATGTATGACTAGGTTTTAAAAAGATGTAAACATAGTTTATGGTGAGCGTCACCTTTATGACACCTTCAAAACTCTACCATAATGTAATGAATGACTTACACTATCGCAAACCCCAATATAAAAGGATTATTCGACCCTTATGCCATTATTGTTTCTTCCTAGTCGCGATTCTGCACAATATGAATTCAACATTGAGATATTTATTTACTTACCACGATTTTAATACTAAACTTATTACTTAAGAGTGCGCCGAGGCAACGATACGTAATTACGAAAAAAATGCGTTCGTTTGATCGCCTGCTGCATTGTTTTTACTGAAGCTTTAGTTATGCAATTCATATGTAAGATATTTAAGGAATCACTCTATATATCATATACTTTAGAAACACGATTACTTGTACTTCCCTCGATAGAAAAAACATCCAAAGATACCTCTACATAACAAAATAAACACTTAGTACGGCGTAATTACTTCACGGAAGATCATCAGTTTTGGATTTACAACAAAACTACACGTCTTCTATATATTCTACACTTTAGATTTGAAAATGTGTTTTTATTTTACTAATATGAAGGAAATACCTAAATTCGCACGCGTTTCGTCCATTTTAGCCAGAGCCGTCACGTTTCCCCCATGTCCGCATTAGTCAGGCTTCGGCCGTCGGAGGTGGAGTCTGTGTCGCTTGTTGATTGGTTGCGTTTATCGCGATTTTTGTGATTATTCACTTTATTTTAAATGGGGAACTAACACAACCAAGAAAGGAAGAGAAGGGGTTGGCAAAAGCACAATGCTAAACGCTTGCGTGAAGAAATGAAGTTAGTTAAAATCGTAAACCTACTGATAGTGGAGTAGTTCTAAGAAACCTGATTTGACAGTTGTCAAAATGCCACGCTAAGGGAGGAGAAAATAAATCGGTAGCAACATAGACTGATTTTCGAGATGTATCGATTTGTATTACTAAGACTTTGTAATCGTTTAGTTGTAGTCTTGATGTTATGGGCCAAAATTGGTTTATTTACACAAGTAATTTTAAACAACACGCGAAGTTCTTTCAATTAGTAGGTAGGTATATAAAAAAATCACTTCTATGGTGAATATTTACCAAGATATAAAAATAGTTTAGCTAAAAAAACACATTTACAGGCAAAACAAGCTTCTTAGAACGACCCGAGGTTTTTTTTACTATAATTAATTATATAATATTGTTACTTCTTGGGATGGTTTCAATATTTCTAGAGCAAGACATCTCCAGAAATCTGAATACAAAGAGAATACTCCGTAAGTATACTCAGTACCTAACAACTATATTTCAACAAATGAGTAAAATTGCAAAATTATTCATATTTTTTTATTTATAGGGTTAATGTTCCAGTTGTTGGCACTTCGCTACAAAGCGAAGAGTTAAGGTACCTAATGAACCGGTGAGGTATGCGTAAAAATAGTAAGAGGTGTATAGGAAAACATTTTAATAAATTGAGTATGAATTTTCACATTATCTTTATATTTTTTCAATTTACAGAGTAAATGAATTGGTTGACATCGATTATAAAATTTACCACACAATGGAATTGTAAGTCCCAAATACGAATTATTTTTATAGAATGAGGATTACAAAATTTCATCCAAAAACTAATTCTGTTAATAAATAAATTATAGTTAAATCAAAACGTTCTGTTTTATTACAGGATGCCAATGGACCAAATTTCTTGTCTTTCAGTGGATGGAGAAATAGACAATGACATTGCTTACTCACACAGACAAAATAATGCCGTGAAGTAAAATCCGATATTGATTATTGTTGTTTCTTATGTCCTAATATTTTTTTCTAAAGATACCTGCGTACATTATTCATTACATTATATACATAAGGGCTTGTAGTACTGTTAGGCGATGGGCTTGCAACCTGTCACTAATACACTGGTAAACATCTTAGCCTGATTGTGCAAAATGTGGTTACAGAATTATCAACAAATTTTTTAGAGTTGTTGGTAATTCTGTAGCTCTGCCTACCCCACTCTGGAAATAAAGGCGTGACTGTATGTATGTATGTATATACATACAAACATTAAGTAGGAACTTCTAAATATGTTATTAATACAGCAGCTTTAAGTTTTTAGTTTTTTAAAACATCAATTTAATTTTATACTTTATAGTGATCAGAATCAGACATTGAAGTTTTTGCGGAAATAATCATGGATAAACATTCGTACAAACTAAGATCCTTTTTTTTAAAGACGGTTAAAATACCAAAACCTTCTCCTATGTGAAACAAATACTTTTCTGAAAACCGCATTAAAAACGGTTCAGCCAAACGTGAGATAATCGCGGACAAACATACATACATACATACAGGTCAAACTGAGAACTTCATTTTCTTTGAAGTCAGTTAAAAATAATATCTTGAAGAAAGGGTCCATGACTGGGATTTTTGCCCTACTCAGCCGTTCTTATTACTTTACATTAGGTATTCTATTCAGTTCACTTTATTTTGTGCTTAGAATATTGTCAATAAAGGTAATTAGGTTTTATTACATTTCAATATACAGTCACATTAAATCACGGGGTTGTTGAGCCACCATAGGACTCTGTCCTAATGAGTAATGACAGCGTCAAGTCACGCAAAAGAAATTATTTACGTCAAAATTTACCGTCAACTTTCTATGAAAGGGTTCTCCCGGTAACCTTCGGAGAGGGAAGATGGCCGATTGGAAGATGTACGGCTTTTACTTATGATTTATTCTCTTTAGCCGAACAATTTGCCCAATAAATATTATAAATAACTTAACACTAGCTAAATACACCTTAGATGTACAAACGACATTAATTAAAAATTATCTATCTATCTGTGAGTGGGTTCTAGAGTGGCTCAACAATCTCGTGATGTGACTGTACCTCATACAAGTAATTCAATCCTACCTTACCAACCGACAGTAAAAAACAAATTTAAAAAAAAAATGTAGACTGAAAAAAGTTTTTAACTTCTTATAGTCAATATTTTAATAAAAGTATTCGGAATCGATTATGTTTTTTTATTTTGTAAACATTGGTAGCAACCTCCGCGCCTAGTGGATCGGCACCGTGTATTTGTTGCATAAGGAAATTACGAGTGCCATTCAATTGCAACAATTCTTAAAAAATCAGAGAATCTTACAATACACTAACATGAGCGCTTTATTTTTTCATTGAATTTCGGCAATTTTCACAACTGCTTAGGTTTTATCAATCTAATCAATAGCTAATGTATTTGTGAATTTGTTAGTAAAACTCGTAATATTCGTTTTTCTACAGTTAATTTTTTTATGACGAGACTTAGTCGTACGACTATCATAATATTTTGTGTAGGTAGGTACTTAAATAGTTATTTCAAGTGATTATTATATTGTAATGGTATAAATAACGTTGAATATATTAAAAATCCCTAAAGTAACAGAGATAAATAACACCTAATTAGATCGGACATGCTACTTTCGCTCGAAATAAAATTTTAGTTTTCCGTTGCAGCCAGTAATTATTTATTTCATATTATATCAAGCGTAATTCTACCATAGACCTTGTTTTTCGTTTTTCAGTTAAAATTTTCGACGTTTTTACAGTCGGGTTTTTAGTTTTTTATTTAATTTATCTAGTCGGTTATTCATTCAAGACCTCAAGGTTATTGAGGCCTACAGATTTTTCAACTGCCGATTACATAAAGTGACGCGTTGGACATTACAACTAGATTACTCTTGCTCTGATCTGATGTAATACCTAGAACGAACCAATAAGAGTTAATAGGAACATCCTCACGTTGACACCCGCGTGTACCAAACACGTGCCTAAATGTGATAGTTTTAACGCTAACGTATCTTCAAGCCATATCTAACAATATTGTTTTACTATTTGAATTGAATTACGTTATCAATTTCATTGGTTTAGCTTTTCAAACTTCGTTTAGTTTTGCTACTCGACACTAGATGGCGCTAGGAGTATGAAAAAACGAACTTGCTCCACGGATGGTAAGCAAGATGGTCTGCAGTCTGTACTTTTAAGAAATAAGAGTGTAGATGTAGATTCTATCTTTTTGTTTAGTTTAAGTTTGAAATAACTCTGCCTTGCTATCACGAATAGCAGTATGTCAGACAAAATTCCTGTAGCAATTGCAACTTTATTGGCAACAAGATGGGATTGAATCTGCTTTGGCAATTGAATTTGAGATACTGCTTCTTGGCTTAGGAGGGTAGAACTTTTTTGCATCATCACAATTATTACTTTCAAACGTAATATGTTTATTTTATATATCTATTTATCAAATATACATCGGCCTATAATCCCGATTACTACCAGTTCGCATGAAAGCTTGTTTACCTTTTATATATCCCTTAAAACCGGGCAAGAGCATATCGAACCATGTTCAGTCTAGGGTTACGAAATCGTTAAGTAAGTACTACAAACATTAAAAAACAAGTAATAAATATTTTTTTATACTTAAAGTCATTTGGTGCCGTATTAGATGAGTTAAGTAGGCATAAACACTCTAATCGTCTGTATCTCAGGAACTAATAATGTTTAATTAGTCGTAATAGTTTTCCTTTTAAATTCGTTATATGCGCTTTCATTGAAGGTATTTTTCAGATTATCACTTTGTAGTTTTGGCTGTCTATTATGTTATTCATAGCTAGGGCTAGAGCTAGGCTGCAGAAGGGCGGACGTACGGATGGACAGACGGACGGACAGACATGGCGAAACTATAAGGGTTCCTAATTTTACCAAGGAACCCTGAAAACAGGAGTAGAGCGCTCCTGGAATTCCAACGTTGGATAGCAAAAAGTTAAAATCCCAGACATTTCTTAACGCCTTTCAAATCGTTCGCGAACCGCAAAAACGAAATCCGACATTGAGATTGGAAAGGGTAGCAACACAAATAACATTTAATTAAGGGGGCACCGAGCTTTTTGCGCTCATTAACTTTAGGTATTTTATGCACTCTGTGTATGTGTGCGTATAGCACACCAGCAAGGAGCGAGCCGGAGCCATGCGCCGCCGCGGTGGGAACGAGTAACCCGCCACATTTTAACCATCGATTCTAGAGCCTATTTGGAGTATATAATGTGGTATAACATGAAGTCCAATAAAGCATAATTTAAGAGATTTTCATGTTATTAAAAACAATTCCATAGTAAATTTCATTTGAACTTTGTCACCTATACCTAAATCATTATTTACTAAGAAATTGATTAAATTAATTTATGCCGTGCGTTGATGATATTGCTACTTACAACATTAATCTTTGTAGTAAAAAAAGCTTTAGGTTAAGGTGTCAGAGTTCAAATTAAATTAACTATGGAATTGTTATTTAAATTATAAAAATCTCCGAAATTATGCTTTATTGGACTTCATGTTATACCACATTATATACTTCAAATAGGCTCTAGAATCGATGGTTAAAATTTGGTGGGTTACTCGTTCCCACCGTGTATAGTTTCTTTCTACCAGCCTTTGCCGTTAGATAATTTCGTGTCCGCAAAGTGTATAAATAATACTCGACGTAGTTTTAAAGTTACCACTTTCAGCACTTAAAAAATACTTGAAAGTCGTTGATGACTAAAGTATACTATAGGGTTGAGGATTATCTAACAGAGAAAAAATGCTTAGTAACACGTACCTTAGTCATAAAATCGTATTAACATTGTATATTGTCTAGGGGACACGGTTTCTGTAGGACAACGTATCGAAACCTTTTCTTAAAATTTAATGTATAGTCTTGCACCGTCATGGAAGGTCCAAATTATTATTTTATATATTTTGCGTGTTTATTAGAATTTTCGACACGTTTTCCTGCTTAAGTATACAGGTTAAGTTGTATATTTATTTGAAAAATTACTGACTGTTGAGTTTCTTACGGCGTTTCTTCTCAGCAGTGGTCTCCTCTTGGAAAGCGCTGTAAATTGTCCGTGCGGCCTATTTACTGAATAAACAACTTTATCTTTCTATCTTTTTAGCCTTTCGTGCCTTGCTAAAGTTGGATACTCTTCAAATTTTGGATAAGAATCGAGCCTACAACCTCCAGCATCATTCCCCCAATCGCCTTCCAAGGCATTTCCTTATCCCCTTAATATATTCAGCCTCTCTGCCCAAACATTTCCAGGAACATAGGCCAATTGCCAATTCGCGCGTCATTTCGCCAACAAACACGTCCGTTCGGAGTTCAAAGTCAATGTCAAAATGAGATGAAGTGAGGTCGATTTGTGACGTAACCATATCATCAATGGAAATAGAGATAGGGTTGTTAAGCTCTATTTTTTTAAGGAACCTTTTATTTTGAAGGAGTTTCACTTCGTCGATTATATCATTTCATCAAACGCTATTTTCTGCTGAAACCATGATGTTTTCAGGATACCTTAAACATTAATTACGAAGGTTAGGTTAGGTTAGAGACCTGTGACCAGGGCTCGGAATCCGGTTAATTTTTCAAACCGTTGTCATGTACTTGATGCAAAACCTTTTCATTTCGGCTCCGTTCACATAAAACGGTTTTTGGAAGAACCTTTATATAAAGTTCTTTTCGAATCAACCGGTTTTGAGTTAAAAAAAACCGGTTAGTCAAGACGTACGCCTGATAAACAAGCGCCGCTTAGTGTTTTAATTCGTTACAAAACTTTTAGTTGCTCGACTCGCCGGTCGTGGATTAAACCGGTTAATTAAGGTTAAAATAAAGTTCTCAAAACGTTCGCGTTCCCTAGGAAAGTTCAGGGCAAAACCAACCGGTTATACTTACTTTCTAATAAAAAGTGAGACTCAAAATATGACATCCATATTAGGCTGGCGTTTTTAAATGTATTCTTTACATATAAATAGATATAATAGGTGAATATTTGGGGACAATTCTCACACAATTTGACCCAGTCCCAAACTTAGCTATAGGTTTTCACTTGTTCACTTGTATAAATCAACATACTTATTTAAGTATACATAATAAAATTAATAATATAGATACATATTTTTCATTGAATTAATGTATGTAATAGAAAACTGTTTTGGACTTAGGAATATGCGCAAAATATAGATATAGGAACTTAAGTCTTTAATAATTAATGATTAAACGAACTTACCTTGGTACGTGAAGTTCTATCATAATTATATGATCAGCTTCATTCGAAGCGATTAATAATAACCCTCCCAAAATATATTATTTATATTCCTCCCTAAATTGTGAAAATATTTCTGTAAAAATAATGAACGTGGAACACAGGGACGCCGAGGGAGGTGAAGCAAAAAAGTGTTGCCAGTAGATTTTTAAAAATCTCCCAACTGATTTGAAATCCGTGCAAGGCTGTAGCGCGGGGGCCCAACTACAATATGTAAACTAATCGCAAAGAATGAAGCTGTGAAATATAATACCGATTTTAAATTTATTGTTGTAACTGTATTATTTTCTGGAGAAGTGAATTTCTCGATATTGTACCATGTATTTACTCGTACAGTGTATTTGGGTCATACACAGATTTAGGTTACCGTCTTTCCTGTAGACACACCGAAAGTTAACGTTTTTAAGGCCTAATTATCTGGCTAAGCCAATTCCCGCAAAAACGCCGTCAGGACTGCTTTAGACCTATCATATAAAAACATAACTTATATGCACACAAGCTCTTAACTATTGACCACAGGAGAGACAACTTTTGTTTTTAAGAGTGTGTATGACCCATTTATTAAACACATTTTTGTCCAGTGGTCAGATAACAACCAACTTACGTACAAGCAAAGTAATGTGCACTTTCAAAAAATCTATACTAAATCAATCTTCTTTGTCACTAACGTCTCTCTTGGCAGTAGAAGACTTGATTTCCTTATTCCTGATTTGTTTATTTAAATCATAACAAATTGCAACCAGAAAATACATCTGCAATTCTGAAAGTATCTTACCATCCATTTTTACACGTTCCCTGCCGCAACGTGTCATTTCTAAACAAAGTTGACCCTATACGGGGATCTTGGCGCTGTGAGTACAATTTCAATTCGCTAAATCAGGACTAAATCACTGACGTTGGTACAATCATCTTTAAAGATAAATTACTTGGCTTTATCTTACAATTTTGAGTCGTTGCCCCTTTGAGCGGCGGTGACCTTAGTAGTAAGGTCACCGCCTTTCATGTCGTTGTTCTTTTCTTTGTCCTGTTCTTTATCATTGGAGGGATTGAGGACGATTTTTGTAGTATTTTTTTCGTTATCATATGTACTAATATTTGTTACGGTTGTAAAATAAATTTCATTTCTACAAATGTGGGGATCAGAAAGGTCTTGATGACGGTGTTTTTAGCCGTAACATTTAAATGTGGTACTTAAGAACATATATATTTTCTTTGAAACTTAATAACACTATGAATTATTAAGAGGACTGTGAAGCAAAAAATTCCATACAAAATGCGATACCGTTTTTCTTCCCTTAAACATCGTCCGATTTTTACGATTTTTGAATGTGTTGTAGATATTATCAAAAACTATGTCTGTACGTTTTCCTTTACAAGAAAATATTTATTGAAATTAAAACAAAAGCGGAAACGAACAGACCTAGTTTTCCATAATATCTACAACATATTCAAAAATGGTGAAAATCGGATTCGATTTAGAGGGTGAGAAACGTTATCGCCCGGAGCTAAATTTTTATCAATTATTTTAGACAGCTGCGGTTTAGGCATCGCTTCACAATCCTCTTAATCCTCTATTAAACCATTTGACCCTAATAACATAGTTTAAAAATAACAGTTGTTAATTTTCAAATGTATCGCGCTTTTTGCTTGTGTGCAAGCCTCAATCGTACGCGAATCGTGCCACCACAAACAAACTCAACTTAACGGACCGAGCCTCCGCCGCGCTGTCACGTATTTAATTGCGTGCTTATCAAGCTTCAAGCAAAAACAAGCATCACGCATCGACGTAAAAATGTCGTCACGTCTCTTTAGTCCATTTTTTGCGAAAATGGTTTTTTATTGTAGCCAATTACCAAACGCATCGAGCTATAGGGGCGTAACATATTAACGAGACCTTTTGAATATAGGAACCCAGGGTAAGTCACGTACTTAATTACTTAACCCTACTGCATGACATTTTTATTTTATGTATAAACACATAAGAATATATATTATGTGGTTATTGTGTAATTTACTGTTATATTTTTAACAACTAAGTAAAGTTTAAACGGTTATGACATATTTGTCACTGGATGCATTATTGTAAAGTGTTCAACAGCGCTCGGGTTGAAAACGAGTTTCTCCGAAGGATTGACTGAGCTAGCCCCTATTATATCTCAAAATTTTAAAATGAGAAAATATATTTAAAAAATCCAGTATTATTTGTTTAAAGCTGCTTTTCCACCGCCGAGCAAGACGAAGCGGCGCGAGATTTATTTGTTGTGTTTAAATAACAATTTCAATCGAAGGTTATTAGTTTTTTCAATTAGTATTGCAATTCTTGCCTCGCCGTCTCCGGTGAAAAGCACTTTAATATCTTTATCTAGCGTTCATAACAAGCTTTTTCGATACCTAAACAGATCTTTTTCTGATTCCAATCAATATAGGTAAACATGGCTGATAAGATAACCTTAAAACCTTTTTATTTGTTCCAGTGCTCACTGTGGTCTTACTATTCGGGTCGGGGGTCATCGTCTCCCACAAGCCAGGTTTCTTCTGCAATGATCCAAATTTGAGTTACCCCTTCACAGGAGACACTGTTTCAGGACTGGCCCTTTTCTCTACTCTTTTCAACCTGCCTCTTGTTTTTGTAAGTATCTCTTCATCAACTCATTAATTATGCATTAGTAATCATTTATGCATTAGTTCACATTAAATTTGTTCGTTTTTAAGTTAAGCTTGATTCCGTTTGTCTGTAAACCAGCTCACTGGGCTTTAGGCTCAGCCTTGTTTGGGGCCTATAGGATGTTTTTCCTGTGCGTCATCTTGGGATTGGTTTAATAACAAGCATATCTACATATTTATCTCTAAGTTAATTAATTTAATTTGTTGCTCTAATTAAACCTCAGTAAGGTACCTTAACTATATTACTAATAACATTGTCATGTGTAAAACAAAAAGTCCATACGAAGTGATTGTCTTTCCGGTCGTCCTGATTACAATTATCTGCAAGATCACAGAACTTAAATGCCTAATGATTTTACCATTATCTAATAACACAAAACTAGTGACTGCATTCTGATAAATTCTTACGAGAGCCTTTATTCTCTCGAGTTGAAAAAAATAACATCTAAAAATACTCAGGCCTCATTGTTTCTTTCCAGTTCTTCTCAACAGAGATGATTTTGCTTCTCATAGGCTTTGATGACTGCCGCTCTCCAATCTTGGAAGCTTTGCGGAGGACTGTCTTACTGTATAAGACTTATTTCTACGGCTTTTGTTTTAATTTCTTGATCATCGAAGTGATAAAAAACATAAGTAGGATGCCGAGGCCAGTCTTTTTTACTTTATGCGCACCAGATACCGGCTTCAATTGTACTACGTAAGTAATTAAAGTTAATAATTACATTTTTGAGAGATGACCCCCTTAGATTGTTTTGTCACTGATACATTTTGAGCGATAAAAAAGAAAAACGTTACTAAAGTTTGCATGTTGGCTAGGACCCCTGATGTCACCGGACAGGATCCTTAGAGTATTCATATAGTGTCCAATATTTTTATTTTTCTTTAGAGGCAAATACATCACCGGCTTTGAATGCACATCAACATATTCCCGATGGACGAAGTACGACTCGTACCACAGTTTTCCGTCCGGCCATGCTTCACTTTCCGTCTATTGTGGCTTATTCATTGCGGTAAGCCAAAAGAAGAATGTCCTTTCCAATATTTAAATCACAGATAAATTTGGTTTTTCTACTTAGAAAATGTGTCAAATTAACCAAATCTACTTATCCACGGTTCAAAGCATCGCAGAGCATCTAATGATAATATTTTGAGGACTAGTTATTTGTGCAACAAGACCACAAAGTTGATTTTTACTGCGAGTGTTCATTTTGAATCCTGAGTAAGCAAAGGATTCTAGAATTGAATTGCGAGCATAGCGAGTGATTTTAGGTTAGAATCCTGAATGCAGCGAGGGATTCAAAAACACGAGATGCATATAACTTTGGTCTCGTGTTGCACAAATAACTCTTCTTCAAGACCATCGGGCCACCAACCCTCGGCTTTTTTTCCTTTTTAAAAAGTTACTTTCGAATTTAAACAGCAAAAATTGCCTTTTGAGCAAAGCCTAGATAATTGTACGATCTAGTGTCAAAGTACGTTATATAATTGCGTAGACAGATAGTAAAAATCAACTTATTTTTCTTCTTTCTCTTCATTTTGAAGATCACGTATCATTAGTAGTATGCACAAACCAGCCTACAATCATTTTACTAAGATGTAAGCTTCGTTGATCATGTTTCGAAATGATGACTGTACCTTACATTAATCGACTTCTCCGCTTTATATTATCGTCAAAGTAAATATTATGACTGTATTATCATTCTTTCTCGTGTTTCGCTTGCTTGTTATTTAAACTCTGTGCTTCCTTAATTTTTGCAGTGGTATCTCCAGAAGCGGGCTTTCAGCTGCTCAGGACGAACTGTGCTTCTGGTGCCGTTCCTCCAGCTTCTCTGCTTCTGCTACGCCGCCCTTTGCTCCCTCAGCAGGATCACTGACCACCGCCACCACTGGTGGGACGTGGTAGTGGGTGCTGGTATTGGGGTCATGTCGTACCTATTAGCGGTAAGGATGCAATTACAGCTATAACGAGGACTGCCTCAGACCGTAATCTAATCGTTGGTTTTTGTTTTCTACAAATCTTTATTAACAAGGTGGACTGACTTACATCCTCAAAATGGCCATCATTATCACTATTATTATCATCATCATCATTATCATTGTTTGCAGTTCGATTTGACAGTGCTCTGATGTGGAAACTTGTTATAAGGACTAAGTCTAAGTCTGTGTTAGTTAATAAATATTAACCTAGCCTAAGTACCCATTTCACCATATGATGTTAACCACTTAACAGACGATTAGAACGTTAACAGTTGTCAAAATATATGAACTAACAGTCGATTAACATTGATTAAATTTAACATCGTGTGGTGTTTTTTTTTCTAAGTTTACTAATAATATTATTATGGACCTCTTTGTTGTCCGTTTTTTTTTTAATTATCTTCGTCGGTCTATGAATGCACCTGAAATTGCTATCTTTAACCAAACGCCAATTAGCTCTATCTGAAGCGCACTTCATCCAATCTCTGCCAACTACCTATTATATCCTCGTGAACCCGATGTGCTGCAGAGAGTATTAAAATCAAAGTAATTTAGTTTGAACTTTATTACAGTCAGCATAAAGTTCATTTTTATTTATTTCAAAGTTAAAAATGGCATTTAGAAGTAACGGTAATTGAACTTTATTTCCTTATTCTTAGGTTCAAATTCCCATTTACAAAAATCACCCTGTTAGTAATGTGGTGGGCGTCACGAGGGTTTAGTGGTAAGTCTTCACCCCGTCTCATTGTATGTCATCTTTTACGACGTAAATGGCCCTGAAGAACCAGCGCCTTTATTCTACTTAAGTCTAGTTGATGATTTGACAGCTAGGCATTTATTCAGTTGACAGGTTGACAGTCAGAGGTCATAACGTCTAAGTGTGAGAATACGATATCAAAGCAAGATAGGCTAACATATGTAAGATAAACAAGAACCTATGCTTTAGTAATGTAATTTTTCTCTCTAGGCAAACGGTCCAATTGATTACTTCGTGGCGAGTACAAAAAAAAGTGATTCTTCTAAAGTTCCGGAGTCAAGAAAAAATATAGGAGCCAGAACGGCCAGAGACATGTTGGGGAGACAGTTGTAAGGATAAAAACAATTTAATGCTAAGAATTTGTGTTACAATATTTATATATCGAGTCTTTTTAATAAATTTATATTCTCTTTATTTATTTATTTTATTTTTAGTGGTGGTAGGGCTTGTGCAGGTTCCGTCCGGATTGCTACCGCTCCATTAACCAACCGCCAAGCAACAATGTTCGCATTGTTGTGTTCCAGTGAGGGGATAAGACAACCGGTGAAATTACTAGCAGAGACATTCCATCTTAGTCCTCAGGGTTGGCAACGCATTTGAAGTCTCAGGTTCTTGAGAATTCAATGTCTATGGGTCTCAGATTCCTCTTACCACGTGTAGCCATGACCAAAGATGGAGGGAAGTGTGTTAATTAAGTGTCAAAATAATGACAGCTTGTACGAAGATATACGTATAAATTACTACTCTTATCGTTATATTTATCCGACGACGCGTTTAGCCTTGTTGGTATTGAAGTTTTTATTGTCAGTGTTTTCCATTTATTTTTTCATCTTTCACAATTAAAGGTATACATACACGAATAAATTCGTGTTCCATAATCATCCTCGCCGTAAATATGATAAAATTGCACCTCTAAAGGGTCAGAGAGCAATTTAAATCCTGTTCCCTTTAGGACCCTAAACGATAGGTTACTCAATGTAATAGCTACAAAAGTTACTGGGTCAAGGAGTGAGCTCAATAGTACGATCAACCTTATACGAGCTGGGCCTCTATTCAGGTGCGGTAAAACGATATCGTGTTTGACACGTTTAAGAATCGTTTGTCACAGTCGCCATTATTGTAAATGACATAAGAGTTATCAAAACGTTGACAATACGGAAACACGTCAAATACGATATCGTTATTACCGTGTAGAATCCCAGCCCAGCACAGTTTATGGGTAAGGACCAAAAAGTTGGCCACGCTAACTCACTCAATAAAATTATTTATCAAACTTATCCGTTGTGACACTAAAATTAGCCATACATTTGTAGGGATAATTTCCGTGTTTCAAAGGATCTTTTTTCACTTTTGTTGTTTGTATGGTTAACTACGCTTAACTATTGTCCAACTATTTGGTCCTTACCATTATTCCCTTTGTCACTTTAACGTTATCTTTGAACTGCTGCACTAATCTACGAAAGGCGTTAAAGCGACACTACTTATAAGGTCTCTTGAAATTTTCACTGTGTATCTATTGCAGCTATAACAACGATTGTACACTGGTTCACAGACACATATTTCATAGAACGTATCACTTCGCAGAATTTTCATTTCATAGAAAGCTAACTTATGCGGAAACCTTATTGTTTTCAAATTATTTCTTGGTGGTCACAGATCTAAAACCTAGGAGTCTCTGAGTTAGGATGCAGACGGACATAGCGAAACTATATAAGGGTTCTTAGTCTGACTATGAAACCCTAAAAAAGCGGCGTAAAGGCTTCTGGTTCAGAAACATGTCACAAATAACTTCGCGACACTGACTTTCTGGCAGGACCTAAAGAATTTAAGGTAATTAACTTAGATACACTATAACGGTATGGAGGAAACTATAAGAGGCATGGTCGTATGTGTTAAGGTGGGGATGTTGTCTACCTGACATCTACCCTAAGTATAATAATAGAGATCGTATCATAATATTCATAATATATAAAGTTCAAAAAACATAAATGGTTCATAATACATAATGTTCATAATATAGTATAATGGTTTTATTTCTGAAACTGTAAACTTTTCAGGACTTTTTATAAGGCTACTGTGACGCAATTTGCCCGTGAAAAAGGCAGCTTTTTAACTGACAGAAGGAATGATAAAATAATGACAGCTGTTCGACGAATGCGAACTGAAAGACGAATACAATTTCGGTATGAGAACACGGTGAATGCCAAGGTCAGACGAACAGAAATTACAAATTAATCCGCTATCGTCTATGAGCGCTAGTAACGCTTTTACTTTTTAGGGTATGGAATTATAAAATGATTAAAACCATCTTGGAGGTGAAATTGATATGTTATAGTTTTGTTTATTCAAATAGTGCCGTAAAAGCTTCATGAGTAATTTTCTAAAGGGGTAAATAAGTAGAAAAGAAGAGGCTTAATTAGGGTACTGTGTGACGAGGCCTCCGTTCGTCCTTGGTCGTCGATGGTGATGTGTGAAAAGTAGCCAATAGACGAAACGATAGACGAACGCTAGGACGAATAGCTCGCCGACGAGCTAAAATACAAGTGGTGTTTAAGAATCACACTCCTGTATAGAACTCATTGACGTAAGTGTCACGTTACTATCTCGGTGGCTTACGTCATGTCCATCGAAACATTTATCAATCGAAACATAATCGCTAACGATTGTCGAATGCAACTTGTCTAGCACCACTGAATTTTACGGTTACAAAAAACGTCATTATGAATTATGACATTTATGACCATTATGTATTATAACCCATTATGTATTTTGAACTTTATATGTTATGATACGTACTCATAATAATAGTATAAAAAGAAAGATAGGTATTTTTGTATGTTTGTATATAACGAATAAACTCAAAAACGAATAGACCGATTCCAAAAATTATTTCACCAGTAGAATGCTATATTTTCACAGAGAAACATAGGCTCTGTTTTATTTTTATACGTGGACGTAGTCGGGTTACAGCTAGTGCTTAATGTATCTGGTTTTAGCAGAAAATTACGTTCATTATAATGAAATTTAATGGAATTATACAATAATAGGGTTACGGTACAACGGCATACCATTGTTAAATAATGACTGAAGGTTATTATTCAAACGTAACATCACGCCTTCACTCCCAGAGTGGGGTAGGCAGAGCTACAGAAATAACAACAACTCTAAAAGGACTTGTTGATAATTCTGTAACCACATTTGTATTAAGTGACAGGTTGCAAGCCTAACAACCCTAATCCCTTAGTCGCCTCTTACGACATCCACGGGAAGACATGGAGTGGCATTATTCTAACCCGGCAAACACACGGGCTGAGGTTTTTGTGTATAATAAATTCTGGTTTATGTACCTATTCAGATAAACCGAAGCGAAGCGAGGGCAGACGGACTCGCTGACTGATCGATCAACGCACAGCCAAAACCGTTGGACCTAGGGACTTGTAATTTGGAGGGAATATTTCTTGGATTTCTTAGCCCTACAATGCATGACTTTTTATATGTATAGAAACCGGGCAAGAGCATTTCGGACCATGCTCAGCGTAGGGTTCCGAAGCCGTCAAGTACTACAAACATAACAATCAACAAGTAATATAATAACTAATTTTCTATTTAAAGTCAATTGGTGCCAAATAAACACTTTAGTCGCCTGTATCTCAAGAACCAATGATGTCTACTTAGTCATAATAGTTTTCCTTTAAAATTCATTATATGTCCTTTCATTTAAGATTTTTTTCAGATTTTTAGCATTTGTAGTTTTAGCTGTAGGGGGGGGACACTTGAGTCTAACAAAAATTAGCGATTTAAAGCTTCATATTTTAAAAAAGGTTTGCTTAATCGTAAAACTGTTTTCACAACCCCGTAATATTTTTGAAAGTACTATCCAACGGTACCCCGCACGATGGGGTACCCTAAAAAAGTTTTTTTTTTATTAATTATTATACCACTTGGTTGGCGTGACTGATATGCATATTCATGCCAAATTACAGCTTTCTAGTACTAAGAGTCTCTGCGCTAAGCTGCGGACGGACGGACGGACATGGCGAAACTATAAGGGTTCCTAGTTTGACTACGGAACCCTAATAAAAACATAATGTATATGTGGCTATTGTGTTATTTATTTAGGTAATGTTTCAGCAGAAAATGACTTATAGAGTCTGGCAAACGAAAGCTGTCCCAGAGAAACAGCGGCAATTTCAAAAACCTGCAGCTGTTTACACTGACGTACACTGAATACAAAGTTGATACTATTTGATTTCCTGATCTTTTCACATCGGTGTTGGAGTATCAACTCCGTTTATTCAGTGTACAGTCAGTGTTACAAGCTGCAGGTTTCTTGAAATTGCTGCTCTTTCTCTGGGACAGCTTTCGTTTGCCAGACTCTACTCATAGATAATTATAAATATTATAATAGATGTCGCTGTAAACAATAATTTGAAATTATTGTTTACAGCTAAGGTTTATATGGTTGTGGCATAATTATGCATGGATGAATTTTAGGGTTAAGAGTGCACAAAGAAGGGATTTTTGGAAATTAATTCCCTAAGGGGTTAAAAAAGGGGGATTAGCGGGAAACTAATTTTACGCAAAGTCGCGGGTGTCCTCTAGTCTTATATTAAAATTAGTTAGTATGGAATTGAATTTAATATTTATAGCAATTAAAACAGAGCCCGTGGCAAAATGATGCACTTTAATTATGAATGCAATTTTAAATTTCACGCATTACCTCTAAAAATATAATGCGCAATTTTCTGTGTGGCCGTATTGGAGAGACGCTTGGAACAGCGAAAGGGGTGGCGTGGAATAAAGCTTCTGGGTCATTCTACTTTTTAGCGCATAATAATCATTGGTGAAATTAAAGGCATTTTTTGACATATTTTTTACGTAAATTTGACTTATATTGAAACTGGAACAACTAAATTTAATAGTTCAAAACAAAACACTTTAAATTTATTGATATTTTATCAGGAAAAGTTGGTAACACAGCGGTAAATACACTTTTTCCATACAAATGGCGGGGACATGCGTGACCACTATGTTACCTTCTTTAAAGTTAATTATAGTGACTTTTTAAATGTAGTGATAATTTTAAATGTAAGCCAAGTTGTGTAACTATTTCAATATTAAATTACAAAACCGAGCACTTTAACGTCCAAAAACCCTTGTCCAAAAATCGACCTGCGCTTAAAAGTAGAATGACCCTTCTAGTTAATGAATATCATTACGAAAACAATCGACGAACATGGAAGAGGGATAAAAAAAGTGGATAAATAAGATCGTAATATATATATATTTTTGCACTAGCTATTTATATTCAGAACATTTATTTCGAATAACATGACCCATATCAGTTAGAATGCTCTAAAATCTAATTTCTTACATAGTACTGAGGACTAATTAAAATTCGACTTAACCAAATTATAAATACTTAAATTATTGAATTGTTGAATCTTACGAATCATACTTAAGTAGTACATACATAAATTGCTATTTTTTTTTTTTTGTAATTTTTGGTCTAGTATTTACGAGCAGAGATGGATAAATATAAAGGAAAAAAATGCCTTTTTTCATTGTAATATTATGTGACTCACAGATTATAGATTACTTATATTACGATCATGATATTAATTTTCCAAAGAAATAAAGTTACAGTAAACATTGTACGTTATGTCAAAGTATATGAAATAACATTGAAGAAGTATAGTGCTTCGTCTGTTGTCATTGTTTGGCTGTTTTGGAGGATGTATGTATATATTATATAGATGTATAATTATATGTATTTAGTATATATTTATTAAATTATTTATTTTTATTTAGTCTAAGTATACAATATAAATAGTTTCAATTTTAAAATTTAAATAATTAAATTGTTTTTTGTAGTTATTTAGTTTGAGTTCTAAACGAACTAGTTTACACTGCCTGCCATGAATTTGTTTCCTCAGTTATTTCTCTTACAAGGTTGTCTAGAAGAGATCGCTATTTAGCGTACTGTTGTGTTCTGTTTTTTTTTTTTGGTGTTCAATACAGAGTGCTTTTATTGTATTGTATTGTATCGAAAATGTATACAAATTGTAATTTAAAAACAAATGTAACAAGTCAGGATTACAATAATAATAAAACAATACTAAGGGATTATCACTGATAAAGGATCGCCTTAAAAACAATATGATACTCGTAGCAAACTAGTTAAATCGATAAAATGAAAAGTCAATCCATCGACTCGATCGATTATTCAACATTTACGAGTATGCCATTGTTTCTGCACAATGTGAATACCTCCTACACATCTGCATTTGACCACACTTGCTATTCTTCGGTTATTTTTTTTCAATCCTGTTTCTTTCTATTCGTGTTTCAGCACAATATGAATTCATTTGATTACATTCGTTATTCATCGCATTCATATTGTGCAGAATAGCGAATAGAAAGAAACAGGATTGTTTAAAAATAATGACTGAAATAGCATTGAGAAAGATACTACTATTTGTCCCACAAAATTGAACAGTTCCCAAGGGAATAGTGAAATACAATTTCTAGGCAGATGGAGTCGCATGCATTTCATACATACATATATATATTGAGTAGTGGATATTGACTTAAAAACCGTTAAAAGACTGCGTTCTAAAAACAAAAAAACATTCAAAAATCATTATTTACGCGTGCTCTGAATCATCAACTCGCAAGCATAACGGATTTTCCTTTTTGGAGTCAGCAGCAGAAGAGCAGATATTAATTCCACTATTTGGTTGTCTCTGGCAAAATCCAGGAGCTGAAAATAGTCTTCGGGTTCAACATTTTGTGACAGCTTTATAACACACTCCTTTTTGAGGCTCTCAATGAAGAAGCGAATTGAGATCTGCAGAAGTGTCTGCAGGCCTTGATTGGGTAAAGTGCCTAGGTACAGGAAATCTTTCAACGCCTGCAGGGTCTGCAGTGAGGCCCCCGGGACCTCGATGCGGCCCTCCGTCGTCTCCTTCCACTCTCCTTTGAGCATGGTCTTGAACATATTGCTATGAGCAGCAAGACATGCTTTATGCACGCCCACACTTCCACCTGATGTGCTTAGCCGAAAGTCCGTAAAGTTATTATCTTCATAAAGTGTTGACCCCATCGTTATCATTGTGCTCGCCACGGCATGAAATTCCAAAGTACATTTAACAGAACCATTATCAACTATAACTGGGTGACTCACCGTACCCACTATTTTTTCATCCCATGCATCTGTGCACGCCCACTGATCTGAAAAATCTGCGTTCAGGTGTTTATCAGTAGAAAACACGTTAATTTTTACACTGGATTTGTTTTGGTTAGTCTTCCTTGTTAATATATAAAGCTCAAAATCATCTTGCCGATATATCGGAGTATATTTAAAACGTATGTCGACCAAGTTGTCAATAGTTATTTCTTGTTTAGTCATACTATCCGGGATAAGGTGCCAAGAAATTTTTAATGTTAACTTCACTGCTAGACCCTCCTGCTCTTGATAAATGAAACTGGAAACAAAATGACAATGTCTTATTGAGATATTCAAAATTTTATGAAGGTAACTATGATGATCAAATTTATCAAGTACCGGATTGACGATGGGGAAAAATGTAGCAGTACTAGTGATTCATTAAATACCGACCATTTTATCGACATCACTTTTCGTGACATATGGATTTTACATTTCTTGCAAAAGTAAGTCGTACCTTTATCTTCTATATCTGAATGATCCAGTTTTCCAGAATGATAAAGGATATTTTTTCTTGCGAAGCATTTAAACCTACTTGAGAAATAAAAAGGTTCTCAATTCGTGGGAATGTTTAAGAATATTCTTGTAAAGAATAAATTGTTATTCAATGTGATTTCAATGGTTGTCAAAAGTGACTCGAGTCCAGAGTCAATGTCAGATAGCGGTTGTTTATGGTTGTGATAAGTATAAATAAAAGAGGTTTGCACATTATTTAAAGGTATTTAAACTTGGTCATCAGTAATGAAGATTTAAAATAGCTTTTTATCGATGTCGATAAACTTACTGCAGCACTGGTACATTTTAGCCTCTATCAATCCGGTGTTTGATTATGATGAATCATGTGTATGTTATGAAGAAGACAAACCGGCCCATGAGCAACATGAGGCTATATTCTATTCGGTTAAACCATATTGCTTTCATAACTTCAACATAGTAAAAGTGACTTCGATCACCTGCACTACTTTTTATTTTTAAATGTAAAGAGAATAAATAATATTTATTATAGTTGAATGACATCCTGATTTTGACAGTATCATCGATATAATTTTGCTACATCACTTTAGTATTCATGCCCCGAGTTAGCACACGTCTGCTTATAACTGTGTTGCATGATACTAGTTATTCCTATGATATTTAGTTTAAAAACTAGCACCATCACTCGTAGTCTCGTACTTTTTGTCTTAGATTTAACCTTCTAACTGAGCTGAGTTATATGCTCTTATTAACCTACTATTTAAAACAAACATGCACATTCAGCACATTTTAGCAACCTTTACTTGTTATAGTAACTTTAGAATAATGTTGTTGACCATGCATAAAGTAAAACTTGTCGTCACCCGCATTGTAACACATACTGTATGGTTGTTTGTTATCCCTAAAATAAATAAATAAATACTGGCAACCAAGTTAATTACAAGAGTTGAAAAAATCCGAACAATCCTTTGTTGATTCATCCACCAGTTGGAGGATTACTTATTTTTGTGACCGTAGACAGATTCTTAACGCTAACGTAAATGATTTTCGATAACTGTCAAAATTTACGGAATTGACATAAACGCGCGACGCGAACGTCCGGCAGCTTTGCCAATACTGCACATCATCTTGATTTCGGCCACTTTTTTGGCAAGGAAAAGTCAAACAAGCACACAGGCCACCTGATGGTAAGTGGGGTCGACCTATAATGCATTCTCAATACTACAATCTCAAGACCAACCCTGAGGACTATATGGAGCGCCTCTATGCTAGTAATTTCACCGGTTGTCTTATCCCCATACCGGAACACAACAATGCACCACTGCGGTGTACTGCCTTTTCGCAGAACTTTTTTTGGCCGAATTTCATTTGCCAACCAACGTTTCGCCGACAATTCACTTTGACAACTAACGATTACCAAAATTTTATATGACAACTTTTTAATTCGCAGAATTATTATAAAGCGTATTATTTACACTTTTGGCAGACTCATCATTTGTCAAATCTTTCACTTGGCTTAACAACTCTTGGACGAATAACGTTTAGTTGATGCAATATTTCCCTTTTCATACATTTGGCAAGATAGAAATAAGTAAGAAAAGAAATAACAAATTCTTTGGTTGGAAATTATTATATGTGTGCATGAGCGAGCGAGCAAGACCTTCCTGGGCAAAACCGACTCGGCAAGGTTAGGTTAGAAGGCTATGGCGGGAGCGAAGCGCAGCAAGCTCCCGCCTTAGCCTTCGAGGTTATTTTTTTTTTACATCCCTTAAAAAAACTATGCTAATATTCTCCGTTTTTCGGGCTTAAAATAAGGCAGGGAGTACCTACTCAATAAAAAATTTGGTAAACAATAAACAACCAAATGAATATTAAGCCAACTAAAACATTACACAACATGAAAGTAGGCATTTTGAAAAATAACATTATAAAAAACAGACCACATGTTGAGTTGGTAACTGTTAAGTTGGCAAATAAAACAAATACATTTGATAAGTTGGGAAATGAACGTTCGGCGAAATAAATTTACGCGAAACGTGAGTTGGGAAGTGATAATCGGCCATACAATTTTCTGCGATAAATAAGAGAACCCACCACTGCACTTTTACTGAAAGAACTCGTGCGTTTGTAAGAAGAAGCCATTTTTTAATACTTACATATTGTCATGATCCATCTTCAACAGAAATCTTCAGTGTAAATCGAAAATTATGCGTTAAACGTGTGAAATATAACGTAATACAGCAACTAATGTTTTTAAATATATTTCTTCAGCTGAAATATCACCACGAAAGTGGATGCGATCAAACTAAGGATTAAAGATAAGACAGGTGTATCTTAAAGAATGTTAGCTTATCGATGCTTTTTATGATAAGGATATATATTTCAACAACCGTAGGTATCATTACGCAGAATACACATTTCTTCAAAAGACATTTCTCGCTGCAAGGTCTTTTTTTTGTATTCGCAAGGTTACCTAAATTAACTTACGTAATTAATGTTTATGATATTCTAAAAACATCAGGGTTTTAGCAGAAAATAGCGTTATGATACAATCGATGACAGCAAATTCGATAATTGTAATACAATGAGTATCAGAATTCTTTGCTAACGTTTCCCGCGTTTAAACACACCAGGGCTGGAATTCTACAAGGTAATAACGATATCGTTTTTGACCTGTTTCCGTATTGTCAACATTTTGATAACTCTTATGTCATTTACAATAATGGCGACTGTGACATAAACTATCCTTAAACGTGTCAAACACGATATCGTTTAACGCACCTCTGGGGCTAGACAAGTTGCATTCGACAATCGTTAGCGATTAGGCTTCGATAGACAAACGTATGGAATTGAAGTAAGCCACCGAGATAGTCACGTGGTATTATCTCGGTGGCCCACGTCAATTCCATACATTTTTCAATCGAAACATAATCACTAACGATTGTCGAATGCAACTTGTCTAACCCCACTGAACAGAGGCCAAGCTCTCTTATTGGTACTGTACATGTCACTACCACAACCAAAGCAAAACGGACTTCGTGAAATAGAATGTTTATAACAATAGAGTCAATTTAAGATAATATTTTTAACACCTTATGTTTCACTAAAGGAAGAAATGTCCCCACCCAAACAAATGTAAGATGTTTCAGTAAATTGATCGCCCTATGTAAAGGATTTTCTTGAAAAATCCTAATAAATATTGTATGCCATAGGTTTAAAAATAAAACACGTTTTTGGCGAAAACGTTAATTTTGATAATCAATATTGCAACTAAAATAGGTTTTTTGTCCTTTTTTGAGTTCTAACGAACATATTAACTTGCATCCCGTGACTGATAAAACGCAGTGGAATAGAGGTCTTGACAATTTTAATCCCCTCGCAAGAAGAGGGGAGGGAATAACTTTTACGTGTGTCTGTGTATTTTGCGTCTATATTACGATATTTATTGTGGACCAAACGGACAGATCCTTTCGGACGCGGATTTTGAATAAAATAGAAACCTAGTTTTACTACGACGGTGCTTATCTTGGTTTCATACAAATACAAATGGCAGTATCTCAGACAATACTCCAACTTATTACCAACAGGATAGGATTGAATTGGCTTTGGGCATTGAATTTGTGATACTGCTGCTGCTAGTTTATTGGAGCATTTTGTTCTCTGCATTTTCGCCGACAAATCTTTGACAAATGCGTCGTTTTGCAACCTACCTATTCGTTTGCCAAGCCGCTTTATTTTCTGTAACTACAAATATTTCAGGATTTTTATAAAACCAACCTAACCTATAGGGTTCTACACGATGGTTCTGAAATAAATCCACAATTATTTACAGTTTCGGAAAAAAACGCGGGTTGTCAAATGATACGTTTGTGAAATGAATCATTTGTGAAACGTTGGTTATGAAATGATAGGATCCCGGGGATTTTATGTGTTTAATTTTTAGTAAAATAATAACATCTAATAATAATAAAAACAGATACAGAAAGCAGTACTACTTGACACGGCACGTTTTGTGAGAAGGTTCCTCTCTCTGCAGCCCTAACCACCGGTAGCTTGAGCCCTGCCCCGCTCCCGGCAGCACCCGTAGGTTAGGATTTTTTAAATATACATTTGTATTATTATTATTTTACTTTTATGTTTGGATATTAATTGTAAAAAACATAAACTTCAGAAAAATAAAGAAATATTCAAATAATAATAAAATATGTAATGTCCGCTCCACTCATTTCTTTGTGCTACAGCAAAGGTACCTCATACCTATGGGCTGCAGGATGTAATGATAGACATTGCCCAACCAAGGGCCATTACGGGTATTATAAGGATGTCGATTCGATTCCCGTGTGACGCCCCACACTTACGTGGTTAAAACCATTTGAATCAATTTTGTTTATAGATTTATGTAGTAATAGCATGTTGTTTTGCCTCGTTATGTGTCTTTATGTTATTTAAATTGTCTTTAGAGTACGTTTAATAACCTCCTAGGGTCCGTTCGATATAATTTCAATTATTCGGAACGTATTTAGTAACATCATAATATACGAGTTTCACGACACGGTGGCCTAGTTGGGAGTGACTCTGCCTCCGAAGCCAGCGGCCCTGGGTTCAAATCCCGGTAAGGGCAGATATTTGTGTGATGAGCACGATTGTTTGTTCCTAAGGTTTTCTATGTATTTAAGTATGTATTTCTTTATATAAGTATGTTTATCGTTGTCTAGTACCCAAGGCTAGAGCTTAGTTTGGGACTAGGTCAATTTGTGTGAAATTGTCTCCTGATATTTATTTATTTATATATTATTATTTATGAACATTGCATTGGAGTTGAAATGTGCTCTTTGCGTAGATTGTGTGGTGTGAAAGTGTTTGATGGAGTAAGGAATGATCAGAGTGAAATATGGACTGAAAGGAGATGTAGTGACTAAGATTGAAAAGGGCATGCTTCGATGGTTTGGTCATGTGGAAAGAATGGATGCAAGAAGATTGACGAAAGAGATATCCAGTGCGAAAGTGAGTGGAAGGGTCGGAAGGGGGCGCCCTAGGCGTACTTTTTCTTGAATCAAATCGGAGAAATTATGCAAAAAGGCCGAATCTTAAGTACCCGAAACCGACGTGCATGCACGACTCGATGTATGAATGTGGAAGAAGCGAAAGAAATTTGTCAGGATCGTAGCAGGTGGAAAGAAGTGGTTTGTGCCTACCCCTCCGGGTAACAGGCGTGATTTCATATATGTAACAAATAGAGCTTAATTTGATTTATTGAAATATTTAATATAATATCTATCTAGAACAGACACAATAGATTAAATTAACATTACTGAGTAATGCCAGTTGTCTGTCTCATCACATCACAGAGGCGCCGGCCTCAAATGTATTAGATAAAATTTGAAACTAATTGACTTATACATTTGATTGCAGTTAATTAATCAAAGTTAATTGCACAATCGTTTTTATAAACACAAAACACATGTCTTTTTATAGATGTTTCTTAAGGTGGGTACGAATTAGAGCTGCCCCGGGTTGAGGCACGCACGGCTCACCCATTTTGCTCAAATTCGGGCGAGAGGCGCGCGGCGAGCCGCCGAGAGTCGGTCTTTTGACCGCGCTCAAAGGCGCCTCGGTGTGCGTGCCTCGCGTAATTTTGACGTGTATCCGAGCGTGCCGCGGGAAGAACGACAAGTTCTAACTTGTTTGTGGGTGGCGCGTACAAATTTGATAAAGTTGCTGAGCCGTTCCACCGCCAAGGCGATTACTTCTTCTTTTTGTTAATAATTCGGTGAATTATAAAATTATGATAAACGTAGCCGCGGCTGTCATCGTGTCCGACGCCATTTTGAAATGACGGCTCGCGTCAAGCACGCTGACTCACCCGCGCATTTTATGTGCAAACATTTGGCTCGCAAGCAGCTCGCCGCGCAGGGCAGACATGCCTTAAGCTGAGCCTGATATTTAAATAAAAGCTCTCGCTCGTGCACGTGTCTCTAAAATCAGTTCGATAAGGACATCTGTAAAGATAGCACAAGTTGTATTTTCTCGCTTGTCGATTTAGAAAGGGAGATCCGAGCGACAAACAAGTCGCTGACAACTTGTGCTAGCCGCCGTCCTGCAGATACAAAACAAGTTTTAGCTCTCGTTATTTTCTCAAAACTAAGACCAAGTGCAAGTCGGACTGGCGTACCGAAGGTTCCGTATCGCCGCACATTGGTATTAGATTCTATTTTAAATTAGTTTTCGAATTAAATCAGTGCGATTTCAACGATACTACAAAAATAAAACGTTGAGAAAAATACATTTCTTGTTTGGGGACCTGCTTCATATTGGTTTATTTGTTACTAAATACGCCGTAATAACACTAATAACACACATTCTGGAAAAAAACAATCCGCTAACTCCTTACGATTTAAAAGAATCGGTTTTTTAAAGATAGAACGGACGGAGACCGGGTAGGCTTAGTAATAGAGTACCGTTTGACACTCTTCGGAAACGGAACCCTAAAAAGCTTAAACTAAATAAAAACGTACTTGTACCGTACACAGGAATGTATTACGCGTCTTTTGACATTTTCAGTTGCCTTGAATGAGGTGTCAAAATAGAAAACATCAAGTATTTGGAGGTTGTACAAACACAAGCACCTACATTGCGATTATATAAACAGCTGTGTAAGATCAGCTACGATTAGGTGGTTGGGGCGACAGACTAACTAACAAGTCATAAATTACAATAAAAATCTTACAGCCCCACTACGCTGACACGCCTCGCGTGTTTTATCATGATTTAAAACGCGAACTCACAGGTAGCGTGTACTTATACAGAGTGATTGTCTGAAAATTAAAATGTTACCTAATTTTTATTTCGTTATTTAGGTACACAGGGGGTTATTATGACATAGGTACGAGTATGCTGTTCATTTTACGCCAAGCGTAAAGGACAGAGCTATTTAACTGCCGTAGCTCTGTCTTTTACGCGCGCCGTACGTACTTTTTTTTATGTTAAGGAGAAGGCCCACGAGCGCTCAGGCCACCTGATGGTAAGTGGAATCTGAGACCCATATACATTTGAATTCTCAAGACTATAATCCTAAGACCTCAAATGCGCTGCCAACCCTGAGGACTAAGATGGAATGAATCTATGCTAGTAATTTCACCGGTTGTCTTAACCCCGCACCGGAACACAACAATGCGAACACTGTTGCTTGGCGGGTGGTTAATGGATAAGATGGTGGTAGCGATCCGGACGGACCCTGCACAGGGTCCTACCACCACTAAACTTCAAATATTTTTAATTATATATTTGAATTTCTGTATTTTGCACAAAAAAGTGTTTACACGTACATAGGTACTTAGCCATTTGATATTTATATATAGTGATCTAAAAAAGTTATTTTAGTAATATTTATGCTTCTAATCATAACATCTCAACAACAACATCTCAGCCTACTTGTGCAAAATGTGGTTACAGAATAATTATCAACAAGGCTGTTTAGAGTTGTTGGTATTTCTGTAGCTCTGCCTACCCCACTCTGGGAATGAAGGCGTGATGTTATGTATGTGTTATGCTTCTAATCAAAATTATTAAAATATAACTGATATGCCCTAGAGCACTTTTTTGCTCGAAATGAGGGCAACAATGCCCACCTAAAGAAATGTATCAAGAATCCGGTCACCCTGTACGTCAAGCTTCCCGTGAATAAGGGAACGTGCATATTTCTTTTTCTTACGCTCTCTGGAAAGTGCTATGAAAGAGAGGAATAACTGTATACGCGAAATAATTGTCGTGTAAATGTGACAGTGTAGGAAGAGAAAAGACACTAGAGAGATCTCTTTCCAGGCGGGTGTTATGCCTGGGGACCGAAGTCCATTTAGATGAAGTTGTTTTTTTTTTTTTTTTGAGGGACCTACGTAGTTAGCCTCTGATGGCTTTGACTACTTCGCCGGAGAGAGGGCGGACTTCTGATGGGAGTCCACGCTATTTGGATGAAGTTGGAAGTTGTATAGTATACTTAAGTCAACCGACTGAAGAAACTTCGTTAGCGCGATGTAGCGCACTGTCAGATTTAGTTGCGCTGTCTGAGGCTGGCGGCGCTGGCGAGTTGTTTGTTGCAAGTTGTCACTAGATGTCGCTGGGTCGCCACAACAGCAAGTTGACACTGACTATGACTTCTGTGAAGGAGAATTTTATTATGTGTTTGTAAATCCTACTAATATTATAAATGCGGAAGTTTGTGTTTGTGTGTTGGTTTGTAACTCCTTCACGCTGCAAGGGCTGGACGGATTTGGTTGAAATTTAGAATAGAGATAGCTTATATCCCCGATTAACTCATAGGCATAAATTTTGCGAGCTACTTGGACGTTTAGATTTCGATTTTCGTTATTTCTTCGAAAACTTCAATATTTTCCTATGTGAATCCAAGGGCATAAGCTATCTGATCCATTACAAATTGCATCCAGATTCGTTCAACCGTTGCGGCGTGAAGGAATAACAAACGAACACACAAACTTATACATTTATAGAAGGAGGATTATAGTAAGACTGACTTTAGAATATAAAAATATTAAAGTTGTTTATTCAGTAAGTAGGCCGCAGGGGCACTTTTACACGTCAAAATTCTACCAGCGCTACCCAAGAAGACCACTGCTGAGAAGACGCGCCGCAAGAAACTGAGAAAAGATAGAACTTAGCCTAGCATTATTTAAAACAATAAAAAAAAAAAAAAAAACATGCGTAGCTAAGCAGGAAAACGTGACGAAACTTCTAATAAACACAAGAGCAAATAAATAAAATAATATTATTTTGACGACACGTTGGCCTAGTTGGGAGTGACTCTGCCTCCGAAGCCGGCGGTCCTGGGTTCAAGTCTAAGGGGCAGATGTTTGTGTGATGAGCGCGAATATTTGTTCCTGAGTCTTGGATGTTTTCTATAAATATTTAAGTATGTATTTCTCTATTTAAGTATGTTTATCGTGGTCTAGTACCCATATTACAAGCCTAGAGCTTAGTTTGGGACTAGGTCAATTTGTGTGAGATAGTCCCTGATATTTATTTATTACCCCCGCCCGTGCCCGTGTGGTTGCCGGGTTAGAATAGTGCCACTCCATATCTTCCCGTGGATGTAGTAAGAGGCGACTAAGGGAATGAGGGTTTCTAGAACTGTTAGGCGAGGGGCTTGCAACCTGTCACTAATACACTGGTAAACATCTTAGCCTGTTTATGCAAAATGTGGTTACACAATTGGTATTTCTGTAGCTCTGCCTACCCCACTCTTGGAATGAAGGCGTGATTGTATGTATGTATGTATTTATTTATTATATATACCTACCCACGACGGTGCAAGACTACATGAAATAAAAAAAATATGTTTCAATACGTTCTGCCATAATACTAAAGGTAGCTAACTGCATAGTAATAGTATTAGCATTTTAAATTCAATGTGGTTACCAATAGAGTATAGAATGCTTCGACTTACATTGCAATTAGCCGCCTTCTTTGGTTTTACGGCAGCATTTCTACCCTGCTAAGAGAAATGGCAGTATCTCAGATAAAAGCCCTGTACCAAATGTAACCTTATCACTAACGGATAGGATCGAATCCGCTTTGGCTATTAAATTTGAGATACTGCCTACTGGCTTTTGAGGGCTGATTTACCTTCACACAATATGTAATTGTCAACTGACCGCTCTGTAATTCCAACTTGTTATCAGGAAGGGACATAGAGGCGCCTATTGGGGAAAACCTATGAGTAACTCGGTTTACCTACTGTGGCGTGAGTCATACTAATTAGTATATTTTCTTTTAAATTGATGCTTAAATGGCATTTAGCTTTAGTTAATAGTAACGTAAATAGAGTAACTAATAATGCCAACCGCTATTTTTCTTTCCTTTCCTTTAATGACTGTCACTCCATGTTTTAACAAGGTGTATTTCGCCAATCAATGACAAGTTTTAGACAATGATCATGAACTTATTGCAGGGGGCGTCTACGGCCAGAAACGGAATATGAAGGTATAACTAAAAAAGTGACATGTAAAATTTTAATTTAATAATATGTGGTTTTATGTAGTTATAGAACTTCGAATTGAATAACATGGTCGTGTTTATCGATGTGGATACAGGTGGATAACGCTTCCGTCACTCTCGCACTGACATACTGGGGGCTTATTATGGCCGTGTTTATCGCGAGACAAAACGTGGATAAAACATACGTCACTTTCTGACAAGCACAGTGCGAGAGTGACGCATGCTTTATCTACCACGATAAAAGCGACCATGATACGGGCCCTGGTCAAAAAGTGACAGAGGTGTTACCCACTTTTATTGACGACACGCTAGCCTAGTTGGTAGTGACCCTGCCTTCGAAGCGGGAGTCCTGGTTTCAAATCTCGGTAAAGAGAGATATTTGTGTGATGAGCACGAGTATTAGTTCCTGAGTCTGGGATGTTTTCTATGTTTTTAAGTATACATTTCTCTATATAAGTATGTTTATCTTTCTCTAGTACCTATAGTACAGTCAAGTTCAAAAGTATGTATACACTTTAGTACCTTGTCACTTTAATCGCTTGGATAATTTCATATGGCAGTTTAAACATGACGTTAAATAGACAAGGTACTAAAGTGTATACATACTTTTGAACTTGACTGTACAAGTCTAGAGCTAAGTTTGAGACTAGGTCAAATTGTGTGAGATTGCACTGTGATTTATTTATTTAACCACGAACCACGACCATGATGCCCCCCTGGAGAATGTCAAACAATACCTCTGTTTAATTTGCCAGCTGTATTCAAATACCTATCTAGTTTTACAATATATAAATTGTATTGTAATTTTTGCATCATAACAAGCACACTCGTTGTTTCTAATTACGAGGCTAATTATTCAGTTTGATCTCAATTGCTAAGAGTTATTTTAGTTGATTATCATAACAGAATTTAGTCATCGCTGCAAGAAGCCGGGTCAGCGAACGTTGGATATTGTCACTACTTTGAAAAAACCTAGTATCTCATTTCGTGATGTACGATTATAGACTTATTTCAATTAGTTTCTAAGTTTAATATCGTAGATCACGAAATATGAGATACGAGGTTTTTTCAAAGTAGTACTAGCTGTTGCTCGCGAGTCCGTCCGCGTACATACACACATACATAACATCACGCCTTCATTCCCAGAGCGGGATAGGCACAGCTAAAGACTTTCTTATAATTCTGTAACCACATTTTGCACAATCAAGCCAAGAAGATGACTAGTGTATTAGTGACAGGTTGCAAGCCCATCGCCTAACAGTACTACAAGCCCTTTTCTCTTGGTCGCCTCTTACGACATCCACGGGAAGACATGGAGTGGCATTATTCTAACCCGGCAACCACACGGGCGACATAATATAAAGGAGTTGTAAAAGTTCCATATTAACCAACATTGAAGTAGGTAGGGTAAATCGTTTATTACTAGCCACCCCCTGCCTGGTAACTAAAACTATATAGTTAGCCGCCTCCTTTGGTATCACGGCAGAATTAACATGCTCTTACAGTGAAGGGAAAACATCGTAGGGAAGAATCTTCCACATTTGTCCACTGTTCTTCGAGAGTAATTGCATATAAGATCCTGAAGGGGCAAAGTGTAACAGCCATCAGGTCAAAGATAAAATAAATGATTAGTAACAATAGAGTGTTTTTGCAGGGCGTCTGAAGGGCGTCAGGGCGTATTACAGTTATCCCTCTCTTTCATAGCACTTTTCAGTAAGCGTAAGAAAGAGAAATATGCATGTTCCCAATTATAAAAAGAGGGCGTCAATATTATATTTTTCCCATTACTTGCAAACCTCTTTCATTTATGCTTATCGCAATTATAAACAACCGTTATCTAATAATCATTATGTCAATCTGTGAAATTATAATAATGGCTCGATTACTACAGCTGTTTTAGAACGACCATTTAGCTGACATAATCGATATTATCACCAAGGCGGAGAAGTTTAACATCGGAAAATTCAGGACAAATGTTAATGGCATGCTACTAAAGTTAATTTTTATTTTATGTACAATTATAATATTTCAGAATAACATAACGGTCCCTCTAACCTGCTATCTGTCCGGTAGTAGGTAACTGAGTTCACGGGCATGCGATCCCGCCTTCCCTGAGCTACTATAGACCACAATCCTCTTTCCCGTGGCTATAGGTATCCCGTCCCTCCTTCTCCAATGTTCCTTCACCATCCATTTTACCTATCCCTACATGCGGCTCCCTCCCGCTTACCATACAAAGTCTGTCCTGGCGAGGAAGGCAATACAACGCAGATATGCAACGTGATTTGGTGGACTCGGCGGCCAGCAAGGCAAGGTTGGGAGTGACCCTGCCTTCGAAGCTAGGGGTCCTGGGTTCAAATCCCGGTAAGGGCAGATATTTGTGTGATGAGCACGAGTATTTGTTCCTGAGTCTTGGATGTTTTCTATGTATAAATACAGTATTTATTTCTCTATCTAAGTATGTTTATCGTTGTCTAGTACCCATAGTACAAGCCTAGAGCTTAGTTTGGGACTAGGTCAATTTGTGTGAGATTGTTCTGTGATTATTATTATTATTATTATTATTAAGGTGGATGGCCTAGGGCGGCGGTGGAGGGCGTATAGTCACCGTCGGCCAGACACAGCATCCGACCTCTCCTTCAGTCGTAGCGGTTTTCCGTTCCACTGATCCAGGGAGGGGAAGGACGAGTGTGTGCGCCTGCGTTTGCGCGAACGCTTGCGCACCTTAAAATATCCTGCGCATTTGACCGCTCCCGTTAATGGACTCCGGAAACTCAAAAGTCCTGTGGCGATGGGTAGAAGTAGAGAGGTCTAGTTTGATGTAAGCTAGACTTTGTCTGATACCTGCACACGGGCGGTCCCGGGGGTGTGAGTACACGCCGTGGTCGTTTCTGCGCTGCACATTTGGGGCGACAGCGCGGGTTCGGCAGCACCCGGGATGACAGAGCAGCCCTGTTTAGGGAGGCACTGCTTTCCCCGCTCAGCCGGTGGAGGGGGCTAGAAAAGGTGCCCTAAAAAAATGCTCGTCCCAACTTAGCAGGTGGTAGTAACCGCGGCTGCCATCGCATCACTCAAATCGTGGTCGACGCTTCAGAAAAAACGCAATGAGAATATCTTTTATGACTTTCGGCGCGTGGAACGTGAGAACGCTTCTTGATCGTGATGGCAATGCCTGCCCTGAGCGCAAGACCGCCATAGTAGCTCGGGAACTTCATCGCTACGATGTGGATATGGCTGCTCTTAGCGAAACCCATCTTGCTGATGAAGGGGAGCTGGTGGAAGTAGGTGGTGGCTACACTTTCTTCTGGAAAGGCACCGCTGCGTCAGAACCTCGGCGTTCAGGTGTAGGCTTTGCCATCAAGAATAACCTAGTAAAGCGACTTGAGGAGTACCCTGTACATATCTCGGACCGCGTGACCACACTGCGCCTTCACTTGGACAAGGATAACTACCTTAATGTCATCAGTGTCTATGCTCCTACGCTAGACAAAGCTGATGACATCAAGGACAAATTTTATGAGGAACTGTCTCTTTGCCTTACAAGCATAAACGCCAACGAGCAGGTTTTATTGCTAGGCGATTTCAATGCCAGAGTTGGTCGGGACTATGAGGCTTGGCCTGGAGTTCTGGGTAGACATGGAGTTGGCAGCATGAACAGCAATGGTCAGCTGCTGCTCAGTTTTTGTGCTCAATTCGGTCTGGCAATTACGAACTCTATGTTTCGACTCGCCGCCAAGTACAAGATGACATGGATGCATCCGAGATCCAAACACTGGCATCTGATCGACTATGCTATTGTACGGCAAAGTGACTTCAGACAAGTGCAAATCACCCGCGTTATGCGTGGTGCGCACTGCTGGACTGACCACCGACTCATTGTTACGAAGCTGCGACTGCGTCTCCGTCGTCCTCGTAGATCTTCAATAAGAAAGCTTGCGTCTTTGGACTTGCGGAGGCTTGAAGATCCTGAGGTGAGGAAGAAATACGCTGAAGTATTGTCTGGGAAGCTGTCGCCAGTTAATGGGGTGGGTGATGTTGATGCTGCCTGGGGAACTTTGTCAGCTCATATCATGGACTCCGCTTCAACTGCACTGGGTAAAATTAGCCGTCGCAGTGAAGATTGGTTTGATGGGAATGATGAAGTGTTGCGGGCGGCACTCAACAATCACCGAGATCTCCTGCGACAGCACAGAAGGCGAAGAGGAAGCGTTGCGGCGATCAAAGCTAGTGACCTCGAATTGCGCAAGCTGTCTCGACAAATAAAAGATAGGTGGTGGCAGGACAAAGCTAGTTACATGCAGTGGCTCGCTGACACAAACCAGCTCGGGGACTTCTACAGCGAGGTGCGTAAGCTGATTGGTTCATCCTACCATGCAAAGGTACCTTTAAGGTCGTCAGACGGCAGGCACCTGTTGACGAGCAAGGAGGATGTACTAAAGCGCTGGGCGGAGCACTTTGACACTCTGCTGAATGTGGATCGATCAGCTGATCTACAAAGCATCGGCTTAATACCTCAACTCCCTCTTGCATTTGAGCTGGATGAGCCACTATTGCGTGAGGAGGTTGTTACTGCCATCAGACAGCAACAAAACAAACGGGCGGCTGGCATCGACCTTATACCGGGAGAGCTGGTCAAGTACGGCGGAAAGGAGTTGCACACGTCGATATGGGAACTGTTTGTTTTTATGTGGGAGGAGGAGCGCGTTCCGGATATCTTTAAAGTATCGCGCATAAGTGCTCTCTACAAAAACAAGGGTGACCGGTCTGACTGCAACTCCTACCGCGGTATTTCGCTCCTATCAACCCCTGGAAAGGTCTTTGCTAGAGTTCTTCTGAACCGCCTAAAGGGTTTATCTGAAAAGATACTGCCTGAAACCCAGTTTGGCTTCCGACCGGACCGAGGCACATGCGAAGCGATCTTCTCTGTGCGTCAACTGCAAGAAAAGAGTAGAGAACAGGGGCGTCAGCTGTACCTCTGCTTTGTTGACCTAGAGAAGGCTTTCGACAGCGTGCCTCGTGGAGCCCTATGGTTGGTGTTAGGAAAACTCGGATGCACGGAGAAGTTTGTGAGACTCCTTAGACTCCTGCATGACGACATGCAATGCTGCGTCGCCGTAGACGGTGAACAGACGGACTTCTTCCCCGTTTCCTGTGGTGTGAAGCAAGGATGTGTCTTAGCACCTACTCTGTTCGCTTTGTACTTTGCGGTGGTAGTTAGAGAGGTCTCACAAACTGTTTCCCAAGGAGTCCGCATCCGCTTCCGCACGGATGGTAGCCTTTTCAACCTGGCTCGACTTAAGGCTCGCACCAAGGTCTCGTATGCACTAATTACTGAGATCATGTATGCTGATGACTTGTGTTTTGTAGCAGAATCCCCTGTCGGCCTGCAACAGCTAATGTCCGTTTTTCACCAAGCTTGCCGTAAATTCGGCCTAAAGATCAGCGTCAATAAGACAGAGGTGATGTCTCTGGACATACACGATCGCGAGTCTCTGACCATAAGGCTTGATGAGGATGTGCTGAAGCAGGTGGATAAATTTCGTTACTTGGGGAGCACTGTTACATCCAAGTGTGACCTTGATGTTTAGATCAGTAACAGGGTCGGTGCTGCAGCTGCGGCATTCGGCAAGCTGTGTTCCAAGGTTTTCTGCTCACATGACCTTAAGTTGGCCACTAAAATTTCAGTGTACATGGCGATTGTGCTGCCAAACCTCCTATACTCCTCTGAGACGTGGTGTGTGTACCGCCACCACATACGCACTCTGGATCGTTTCCACCTCAAATGCCTGCGATCCATCATGAAGATCAGATGGTCCGACAGAGTGCGAAACACCGAAGTCCTACGACGAGCCCATGTTGGTGGCATTGAGGCCTATCTAATGCGTCGGCAGCTTCGGTGGTGCGGTCACGTGTCTCGTATGGCGGAGGTGAGAGTGGCAAAGCGCATCTTCTACTCTGAAATGGAGGAGGGCAAGCGAAAGCAAGGCGGACAACTCCTCCGGTACAAGGATGTCCAAAAGCGACATATGAAGAGTTGCAACATTAAGCCCTCTCAATGGGAGCGTTTGGCGGCACAGCGGACAGAATGGCGCAGGATGGTGAACATCCAAGTTAGCGAGTTCGAGGATCAGCGCAAAGTTGGCCTCGATAATAAACGCGACCAGTTCAAGGCCCGCCCACCTGCTGCCATAGCTTTCAACTACCAGAACGGCGTACTTACGTGCCCGCAATGTACACGGATTTTCACCGCAAGGATAGGCTACATAAGTCATCTTCGAGCGCACGAGCGCCAAAATGCTGGATAGGAGTCGGAGTGGTCGCCATGGCCGAAAACGGTCGGATAGATCATCATCATCAACGGTGGTACAATACATAATATTTTTATCGACATCGATTTATAAATGTGTCGTCGCACTGTTAAAACGTCAGTACTAGTGATGTAACGAATATTCGCATTCGCATATTTTAGCATACTCGCCTTCGCATTCGTAAAATGACTGCGAATGTTTTGCGAATAATACATTTTTTTTTGAGGGTAATAGTTGGTTAATAAAACAAAATCCATTCATTTCTTATGTTTTTTAAATGTAAGAAAAAGTAAAATAACCTCGTAATCACATTATCAGTCTTATCTTTATCATTTGGTATCATTTATTTAATTAATTTTGGGCAATGCAGCTTAAGTAACAAATAAACGGAACGCACTTCGTTCGAACGGGACTGCCACCAAGGTCACCAAGCCATAGACAAAATTAAATGGCGCCAAATTTTAACAAAAACTGAATATTCACATTCGCATTCGCGAATGTTCGCAGCGATATCCGCATTCGCATTTTCATCCACGAATGTCTAAAATATGACATTCGCTACATCACTAGTCAGTACACTACGTCACTAGACAGTACATAAAAATGCTCTCGTCAAACCGGGCTTTTGATACACCGCTACATTAGACTGGTACAACAAACGACTAATCCAAAAGAACAAATAGGTCGTGAACTTTAAACAGACACAAATACCTACTTTTTCGTTATACCGCACGGCGCACTCGGTGCCCCTATCTGACAACTGTAAACAAATTAAATCTGGCCAGTGTGTCACTGGCTTCTAATGTCCTTACACGTCCAACGCCAAACTAACTAATTTCTATTCAAAATTGGCGCAATATGGCGTCGCTGGAAATAGTGTTACAAAAAGACCGTTAGGTAAGCGTGGGATGAAATTGACCTGAGTACCGAATTTAATGAAGCTACTATTGAACGTTTTTGGTCTCATTATTAAAACAATGCATGCTTATATTGAGACAAAGTAAGCAAATTCAATTGCATACAAACTTGCTGAAATAGACACTTAATTACGTTGCTTTGTTAATGGTTCTCATTTATGTAAAAGGGCTGCAATCTGTCTCCTATTTTAATACCCATTATTTGTTTCCACTGTCGTGCTAATTACAGATTTAGATACTAAAACAATATACATAGGTATCGACTTCGTATATGGGCAAATCCGTTTGGCGACGCAAAATGCATAAATGTTGCGACAATTAGAAAAAATACAACAAGGATACAGATACTTCGCCACTTTTGATGAAAATAGACATAATATGCCTACTGACAGAGCATGTAGTTAGAGTCAATACTAACAACAAATTAAATGAAATTGTATACAAATTTGTTATAATGTTAATCATTCATTTATTTAATCTTTATTGCACAGAAATACCAAATTTGAGTTTAAAAGGTGAAGGTGAAAGGTGAAAGGTGAAGGTGAGGTGAAGGTGGTGCCTCTACCAGTTTACCTTCAATCATCATCATTCATCATCTTCCTGCCCTTGCCCTTCCTTTCTTAAATGAGTCGGGACAACATGCTTTCTTCTAATACTCTCCTCTATCCGCTGTTAACTCTGCACTCACACCTTTCATACACATGTCATGCTTTATTAAATCCATCCAAACCTTTTTCGGTCTTTCTCTACTCTTGTATTCATCCACATTTATGTCTCCGTCATCCCTCCTCATTACACGTCTACCACGCAATCTATTGCTACTCAACTTTTCTATTATCGGTGCTATTTTTAAGCTTCCTCTAACACCTATATTCATTCCTTATCTTATCCATTCTAGTGACATAGTCCTAATATGGCATACATACATAAAGTCACGCCTTCATTCCCAGAGTGGGGTAGGCAGAGCTACAGAATTACCAACAACTCTAAAAAACTTGGTGATAATTCTGTAACCACATTTTGCATAATCAGGCTAAAACCACCACCACCAGTGACAGGTTGCAAGCCCATCGCCCAATAGTACCTACTACAAGCCCTTATTCCCTTAGTCGCCTCTTACGACATCCACGGGAAGACATGCAGTGGAACTATTAGTAGTTTTAAAATCAAATTAAAAGAGTTAGCTTTGTCGCTACAGATAGACAGTTGCACAGATCATTTTTTGTAACGTTGAATTATGATGTTTTACTGAATCTTTATCTCTTAGGTTTAATTTTTGATTATAGAAAATAATAACAATGCGCGAACGCTAGATCTCACTTTTAAAATTTCGTCGATGAAACTGCAATACCGTGTAACTAACAAATCCAATAAGTTTCAAAATATGCCTTACTGACTTACTTGTTAAGTACTATTTTGCAACTTATTCAAAGTTACGCAGTATTGCAGTTTCACCGACGATTTGGTTGTTTTTGCAATCAAACTCTGACACGGGTCCAGCTGAAAATCAGCGCTGCGGCTCCGTGCCCCAGCATCACGCTGAGCTGGCGCACCGTTTCGGCTATTACCTATGGTTTAATTACCTGCTAATAATGTTACTATTGTTTTATTTCCTCAATTTTACGTTGTTTTTTGTTTTTTAACTATTGTAACCCGGTGTCTATTCTATTCTATTCTATAACTATTGTAGCCCGGTTACCATACGAAAAATCCTAATATGAATACTGGTTTAAAATATAAATAGTTCCCGATATGGCGTTTTTGGCATGGCGTTAAGCATGGCTTAAAACGGCTTTAATTTTAACGACTAAGACGCAACAAATCTGTCCACGCATTTATTTTCAACTTGTTGACGCCCTATTTCACCCGTGACACGAGGGATTTATCAACTATTTTTACAATATGTTTGTGAACTAAGTTCGTCTTTCTACGTTCCAGCAATTTATTGTTTTAAATAACGGAATAGAAACAAATGTAAATAAGATTTCATAGCCTGATTGTGCAATATTATGTGGTTAGAGTTTTTGCAAAAAAAAAAGTCCTTTTTAGACTTGTTTGTATTTCTGTAGCTCTGCCTACCCTACTCTGGGAATAAAGGCGTGATGTTATGTATGTATGTATATGTATATGTCTGAGCCTGGAGACAAGGTAAAATTCATATTGCATATTTTTAAGTCGACCGTAGGTACATTGGTAACAAAAATACTCTAAAATAAGATAAACTTTTAGCGTGTCGATTTATGAGAAGCAAGTGCTAGGTAAGGCCTATAATTTCATAACAAATGATTCACTTCACAAACATTATCATTTGACAACCCGCGTTTTTTCCGAAACTGTTAATAATTCTGGATTTATTTCAGGACCATCGTGTAGAACCCTATAGGTTAGGTTAGGTTAGTATTATGAAAGTCCTGAATTATTTGCAGTGAAAGAAAAAAAGCGGGTTGGCAAATGAATAGGTTGCGTAACGATACATCTGTCAAAGATTTGTCGGCAAAAAGGCCGAGAACCGCTAGGTAAGTAAGTAGGTAAGGAAGTAAAAAAAAAAGTTGCTCAAGGAATGTCACAAACTAACCTGTACTTTAAAAATTACGATGATAACGAAGATTCACAAAAAAATCTACTCGTAGAAATATCCGATTTTTAATTAAGTGTCATACATAAATGGTTAAAGAGCAAGGACCAAATAGTTGGACCATAGTTAAGCGTAGTTAACCATACAAAACAAAAGTGAAAAAAAATCCGTTGTGACACGAAAATTATCCCTACAAACGTATGGCTAATTTTTGTGTCACAACAGAAAAGTTTAATAGAAAATTTAATTGAGTGAGTTAGCGTGGCCAACTTTTTGATCCTTACCCTAAACTCAGTCTTCTTTTGGCTTAATTAAAAGCCAGTCAGCTTTCTTCAAAGGTAATTAGTTATGAAACATTTATTATTGAATGTCAAAACCAAATATGCCGTAGCCGTAGATCTAAAAACTCTAAAGTGTACGCGTGTATGTCAGGGTGTCAGTCTGTTTGTTTGTCTAGGGCGTCCCACACGGGAACGGCGCACATAGACGGGTGTAGAGAGGGTTATTTTGTTTTTAATTATTTTTAAATCACAATAAAATATAAAAATCAGTCTAGTGCTGGTCTCGCGCACTGAGGGTAAAAAAACATTTCTTGTATGTAAACACTTTATTCTACTAAAACATTACAAAAAAAAAATACAGAAATAAAAGCAGGACAATATGAATCCAAAAAAATATTAGGATATCTGCTGCAATAACACATATTCTGAAAAATATCAATCCTCTATCGTTGTATCGTTCAAAACTTACAACTCTTTACAGATAAGACAGACGGATAGACGAACAGCGTAGGGCCCCTTTTGACACCACGATTTACTAGAATCCAGTAGGAAGTTTATTACATACAAACAGTAAAATTAAAGAAAGAAAGAGAGAATAAAGTAATTCATGATAAACAACAACAAAGAAAAGAGAAATACTTAAACGCAAGAAGAATGTAACCACGAAATGGTCCCAGCGTAATGCTGGTCTCCCGTTGGAACCATCAGGTGAAACCAAGAGGTCACACACACATTTATTACTTATTCGAACATAAAAACAAATTGGCGACACGCTAGCCTAGTTGGTAGTGACTCTGCCTTCGAAGTTAGGGGTCCTGGGTTCAAATCCCAGTAAGGGCAGATATTTGTGTGATGAGCACGAGTATTTGTTCCTGAGTCTTGGATGTTTTCTACGTATTCAAGTATATATATCTCTATACAAGTAAGTTTATCGTTGTCTAGTACCCATAGTACAAGCCTAGAGCTTAGTTTGGGACTAGGTCAATTTGTGTGACATTGTCCTGTGATATTTATATTTATTTAATTAAAGCTAAGAAAAATAAAACGGATATGAAATAAGTTTACTGATATTTATAATGATCTGCATCGCAATAAATTTATTTTCATTTATGATTTACACAACTTGCCAGGATGCTCAAGGCAGACCAACTTTTTTTTTTTCTTCTCGTGTAATGAGTGCATTTTGTCAAGACTTGATCAGGCATGTTCACCGACGATGTCCTCGTGGATTAATTGGTTGCATAAAAACACAAAAACAAAACACTATCTCCTCTCATCCCCTGTTCTTCGCCTCACATTGTGTGTTAACTAAAACAGGATTATATGGTTAAGTCCACGCCAACAATAGATTTTTGTTCAAAGCGCTATAAATAGGCGTACATAAATAAATAATTCCATAACATCCGCTATATGAAAAAGGGTTAACAATGCGTTTTAATGAACTAGTTAAGCATTGAAGTGCTGATAAAATTATAAAATTAAAGTGTAACAGAAAGAAGCACAAATTTATCGGTAGTAGAGGCATTTCTAGAAAAAAATCTTAGTTCTCAGGTTTGGCAATGCATGTGCGATTGTGGGATTGCAGTCCTAAGATTGTAGTCTTGCCTATAACACAGATCAAATTTACCACCACGTAGCCTATGTGCTGGTTTGCAATCTCCATGCTAAAAAAACTTTGTACCAGCAATTTTTAAAAAAAGAGAGCACACAACACATTGTTTTAAAATCAGTTTGTTACTTACGATGTTAGCCATAGAAATTTGGTATCAATTGGTTAATTTTTATACGTGTAATAAATACCACAACCGATTAATGTTAAACAAAAAAAAAACAGTAAATATGGTGGGAAAATGTCAGACACATTGACCTAGTCCCAAATTAAGCTCTAGGCTTAATAATTATGCTATGGGTACTAGACAACGATAAACTTACTTTTTATACAGAAATATATACTTAAATACATAGAAAACATCCAAGACTCGGGAACAAATACTCGTAATCATCACACAAATATCTGCCCTTACCGGGATTTAAACCCGGGACCGCGAGCTTCGAGGGCAGGATCACTACCAACGAGGCCAACGTGTCGTCAAAAGCACTATCGGGTACTTATTATACAAAATAAACAGTTCCCGAAGGAAATACGATTGAAAATTTCTGTAAACAGAAAAGTCTTCTTAAATTCTGCTCTGTGAAAACAAACGGCAGTATCTCAGACAAAGCTTCTGTAGCAAATGCAACCTTAATACTAACGGGAGAGAATTTTGTCTGCTTTGGCTGTTGAATTTGACTTACTGCCTTTTGGCTTATGAGGGCAGAATTAGTTCCAAGAAAGAAAGTTCAAGTCAAGTCAATCTAAAACTACCAGGCTCTCATAATTCTGAAGAGCTCTTCGATAAACCTTACTTCAACACCCATTCACAAAGGAACTCTGCCATTATAATACAAAGTGCATATTCAGTTAACAACGGCTTTGTATGGTAAAGCTAGGTCTATTGTTTTTCATTAAGAGGACAATGAAGCGCCGAGGGTACTCGATATTGCATACTTCCTATGTACACTGTATTAGAAAGCGTTTCCACTGCCCCAAATTAAAACGTACCGTTCGGATATTAAAAATATTAATATAGCTAAGGTAGTTCAGCTTTGTGTTTGGTGATTTACTTTGACAGGTAAAATGTCATCGGCTTAATTTGGTTAGTCATACTGCGAGACTTGGTTGACAGAATCACGTGGAACCCCATATGCTTCTGTTTAGTTCTCGAGATAAAATTTATTGGCCTCGCGTGTGATGTCCATGGACTTGTATCTCTAATAAGTCCATGTGAGCGTTTATAAATAAGTCGACATTGGCGAAATACACCTTAACAGGAGTGAAGGCCGTTAATTTAAATTAGACTAGGGGTAAAACAAGATTGCTTTTGACATGTTACTTCTTGTATTGTTTTTGACTCGGCCGCCATTACTGTCAACAGTTATCATAACGTTGACGGTGTTTTTCTCGCAGACAAAATATGCTATGTACAATGCCTTAAGGAAAGGTTCTAAAGGGTGAGTCCACGGACTGAAAAGCGGAGGATTGACGATCTGATATCGCAGGAAACCGATGGAAGCGAAGCACGAAACCGACCGTGGTAGGGGGAAATTGGAGCAAAGGTGTGCTTCTCTAAAGCGTTTAGAGGTTCTATTAACTGGTGAATTTAAGTAGCGTCAAAGCGTACAGAACACACTTTAGCGCGTGCATTGTCTATTAGGCCGCAGGACCATGTCCAGCAGTGAATGTCTTTCGGTTAATATGACGCCGTAACGTATGATCCAGTGGACACCGTCTCCACTAGAAAGCCCGACGACGGAAGCAAGTTTGAAGCCACAAAAGCCTTGATAAGACTCTTCTGACTTCGGACGTAGGCGGTAGACTTGACACATTTATGTTCCTAAGTTGATGCATGGCATTCCTTGTTTGTGATTAACGTACACAACTCGTGGTATGCGACTCTTCTCATTTCCATAGTCTTCAATTGCATAAACCAAAGTGGTTAATTTACTGTCTGCTATTTTTCTATATTTTTCATTCCTCTTTTTTTTAGGGTTCCGTAGCCAAATGGCAAAAAACGGAACCCTTATAGATTCGTCATGTCTGTCTGTCTGTCCGTCTGTATGTCACAGTCACTTTTTTCCGAAACTATAAGAACTACACTGTTGAAACTTGGTAAGTAGATGTATTCTGTGAACCGCATTAAGATTTTCACACAAAAATAGAAAAAAAACCATAAATTTTGGGGGTTCCCCATACTTAGAACTGAAACTCAAATTTTTTTTTTCATCAAACCCATACGTGTGGGGTATCTATGGATAGGTCTTCAAAAATGATATTGAGGTTACTAACATATTTTTTTTCTAAACTGAACAGTTTGCGCGAGAGACACTTCCAGTGTTGAAATGTGTGCCCCCCCCCTGTAACTTCTAAAATAAGAGAATGATAGAACTAAAAAAAATATATGATGTACATTACCATGCAAACTTCCACCGAAAATTGGTTTGAACGAGATCTAATAAGTAGTTTTTTTTTTAATACGTCATAAAAACATTGATCAAAGCTACAACGAACTTTTATATTATGTTACTTGCTGCTACGGAACCCTTCATGGGCGAGTCCGACTCGCACTTGGCCGCTTTTTTATAATAAGGAGAAGGCACACGATGACACGAACTCTCAGGCCACCTGATGTTAAGTGGAATCTGAGACCCATAGACATTTGAATTCACAAGACTATAATCCTAAGACCTCAAATGCGTTGCCAACCCTGAGGACTAAGATGGAATGCCTCTATGCTAGTAATTTATCCGGTTGTCCTATCCCCACGCCGGAACACAAAACTGCGAACATGGTTGGTGGTTGGTTATGACGTTGGGCGTTTATTAAAAAAAGTAAACGTAAAGATTAAAATGTCAGTCCGTCCGTCCGTCCGCAGCCTAGCGCAGAGACTTTTAGTAATAGAAAGCTGCAATTCAGCATGAATATGCATATTAGTCACGCAAAGTGGTACAATGAAATGTAAAAAAAAAATATTTTTGGGTTACCTCCCCTACACGTAAGTTGGGGATGTATTTTTTTTCTCGTCTACTCTATAGCGTGGGATGTAGTTGGATAGGTCTTTCAAAAATATTACGGGTTTGTGAAAACAGTTTTTCGATTAAGTAATCCGTTTATGAAATATTAAGCTTTAAAGCGCTAATTTTTGTTACACTCAAGTGTCCCCCTTCCCCTACAGCCAAAACTACAAATACTAAAAATCTGAAGAAAATCTTAAGTGAAAGAGCATATAACGAATTTTAAAGGAAAACTATCACGACTAGAGTGGCGATTAAAGTGTTTATACCTACTAAAATCATCTAAGACGGCACCAATTGACTTTAAATAGAAAATTAGTTAGGTATTAAGTTCTTGTTGATTTTTATGTCTAAACGGCTTGGGAACCCTACACTGATCATGGTCCGACATGCCCTTGCCCTGTTTTGCCGGTTTTCTTGGATAATTGTTGTCGTATTAAGATAGTACATAAATGAATGACCGATTTGTGTGAGGAAACTAAATAACGTTGCCGTTTCTTAATTTTAGCCTTTAACTATTGGCAACTAGTAACACAGATTAGAAGGGTAGTCTACAACTATAGAAGGAACTTTATTATAGGTTGGTGCTTGTGGTATGATCGTTCGAAGTCAAGTTCCTCTTTGCTTAACATAGGTAGTGGAAGAAGGGTCTTGTGACGTATTATAGTTAAAAAAGAGAAAATAAAAAATAAGATAAAAAAAAAAAAACAGGGGACAATCTCATACCAATTGACCTAGTCCCAAACTAAGCTCTAGGCTTGTACTATGTGTAGGTACTAGACAACAATATACATTAGGTTACAAAAACAACAGTAGTTCTGAAATTCAGATCGAAATTACTTTGTTTAGTTACATACAGACCGATTACGTGGCAATACTGCAAAAAACCAGATTAGCACTCCAAACACGCAACCATGTCCTTTAACTCTTCGACATAAGACTCAAACTGGCAAAACCAATCGTAACGTACTCGCGAACCCATTACCAACTTAGCAATTCAGTTAGAAATCGCGCCACTGTCAAACAAAACTATGAATTTTGGTATAGATTGTGGTAGTTCAATATTTTTCCGTTGGCATTTTTAAAATGGCGATGTGACCTTGAACTTGCGAAACGTTCAAGTGCGAGGATGTTCCAAAATGGAGGGGTTCACAAATACAGATTGGACAATAAGGCGCTTCCGCGATTGTTCGTGTCAGCCCCAAACGAATGATTTACGGTTTAATCAGTATGTAGGAAGTAAACAGGCTTTTTATTTTGAAACAGGAATAATTATTGTTTTTTTTCTGCCTAATACATATTTTGTCATTTCCCACGGTCCAAATTGTTCTGAGAAAAGCGACTTAGACTGGCTGGCAACAGTAGGTCATTTTCGGTTGCCAAAAACAGCTTCTATGAGTGTTTTATCATTATCAGACGTGTAAGTGTATTTAAGAACATAATTATTCTTCAATTACCTAAAAGCTACGTAGTCTATAATAATGCCAATCGCTCTCCAGGCGATGAATGCCTGCCGTAGTTGGCAAGTTAGTCGATCAACAATAATGAAGAGCTTATAAGCTACAATCACTATCCTAAACCATTACTTTGATGCAAAACATCTAATGAATACAACTAGCGCCATCTTTGATTCATCACGTCAAACTAATAGAATACAAGTACTCAAGCAGGAAAGTTAAATTAAGTTTTGGTAAAAGTTTTCTTTATTAGTTAAAAGTCAAAAAGATAAATATATTTGAATGATATTACCATAATACATTTCATTGCAAGCCTTTTTTTTTAACTTCGATAAGAAGAAAATATTCAACTGTAATTCGGATCGCAAGGTTTTAAAAAAAGGCTTACGTCAGTCAGTGACATTGACGTTTCGTCCAAACTTTAAAGTTTGTTGTTTTGTAACGGCTCGCTTTTAATTCGCCTGGGCTATTTTTAATTCGAGTTATTGTATGGTTTTAATAAAATGAATCCCCTTAGCTACATAAGTGATGAAGAATTCTTACCGTTCCTTCAAAGTTTGGAGGTAGAGAGCGACAGGAAATCATTCGAATGGATGTTCAACGATCCCGAACTTTCCGGTATTTTGCGTTGGCTTTATAACAGTTTGGACCACAGCAATGCCTTGAGTGCTCGAGAGAAATATAGGTGAGTTATAAACATTACTTATACTTAGTTCTAAACGCTTGTTAAGTCTTTATTCGTCAAAATATCACTAAACGTCAAAAACCATTCAATACTGAACAATAAGTAGGTTCTGTTATGGGATTTCTCATTTAACATTCTTATTATGAAAGCATTATACTCTTGCAGATATGCTGAAATCGAAAAGCATCTGCTTACTCCTGTAGACTTAGAAGCTAACATAGCATCATTACAAGATGAATTCCAAGGGCTCTGCTTACCAGGAGATCAGGAGTCACTCCAGGATGTTAAGATGGATGTCCAGATGCAGAGCGAGAGGTTGAAACTTTTGGAGAAACAAGAGACTGTTGTCATTGACCTGATCAAACAGAATAAGTAAGTTTCCCCAGTGTTTTATTTTAGTAAACGTTCTTGAGCTGGGTACCAATCTAAGCGGCTCAGGCTGAGGCATGCTCGCCAGCCAAATCGTTGCACATAAACAAGCGCGGGTGAGGCAGCGTACTCGCCGCGAGCTAAAATTTCAGAATGGCGTTGGACATTGTGACAGCAGCAGCTGCATTTATCATAATTCACCAAATTATTAACAAAAAGAAGAAGAAATCGTTCGGTGATAGAACGGCTCAGAAACTTTATCAAATTTGTACGCACCCTCGCCCACAGATAAGTTAGAACTGGTTGTTCTGCCTGTGGCTCGTATACTAAGTTGTTTTGATGAATTTCTTCTGATTTCACACGCTAGCAGGAATTCATGTTTACTAATTAAATATAAAATGAAATCTTCCAGCCTTGCCAAAGAAGAACTCAGTCTTGAGATCACTAAGCTGAACTCTGCACAGCATCAGCTCACTCAAGATGAGGCTACGTTTGCAGAAGAGTGTATTACCCTTGCCAACGAGGTGGAAGCCCTAACGGAGAGTGTGGTTGATGTGATAGCTGATACGTTGACCTTGTATAGCAGTGCACATACTGATAAGGTTAGTGTTTGTTGTCCTGAGTTAAAATATATAAAGACTGGCTGTTTCCCGTGACTCTGTCCACACAGAAGTCGTTTATTGCTATTCCGCCAGGAACTGTCCAATTTTTCGGGATAAAAAATACCATATGTCCTTCTTCAGAACTCAAACTATCTTCATACCAAGGTTCAGCGGTTTATCCATTAAAGCATGTCAAACACAGAGAGTTACTTACTCATTTAGAATATTAGTATGTGTTTGTTATTTTACCCTTAGGTATTTATTATTGTTCACTGTATCAGGCGGCAAGTGGGACAACTGATAAATACATGCATGCTGTACTTTCATTAAGTGTTCTTTGTACTGCTGTGTTGGTCTTATCGGTTTTTAAACTTATGAAATTTAGTGCTGAGATTACTTTGTTCTGGCAGTTTGCTCCATGTTTTCGTACTTAGGTTTGCGATATCCTCATGAGGCTTACGTCAATTTTTTTATTTGTTTAAAAGTGAATCCGGTGATGTTTGAAATAATTTGTTCAACTTTATTGTTCTATATAGGGTGTTGGGCCTAACAAGGTTAAAGGAAGGTTACCAATATGTTTGGTGATAAGTTTTTACTGGCTAAAAGTCTTCTTCTTTTAGGCTAAAAGTGTAACCTTGCACTATAAGTACCTTTTTGCATTTGTGGTCAATCAAATATAAAGAGATGCAGGATAGAATAGAATAAAAATAAAATAGCCTTTATTGTTGACACATTACAATTATTTACATGATAAATAGATTATATGTATATTCATTGATTTCAAATATATAATTATATTATTTGCCTTTATTGTCTAGTGCGTGCATTACTATTTTATTTTTATATCATTAAAACTAGCGGTCTGCCAGCGTCTTCGCCCCGCTGCAAATTACTGACTTTCCCGGAAATTATCCGAATTTTTCTCGCCGTAAAAAACATCCTTGGACTTCAACGAACATTTAAAAAAAAGAATTGGTAAAATTGGTCTAGGCGTTGTTGAGTTATGCGCTTACCAACACATTTTGCGTTTCATTTTTATATTATAGATTATTATTGGTTATAACAAGATCATTATTCAACATCATCATTGTGGAGGGTGGGATGTCAACTTGCCTTTTCGCATAGGCCTCCAGAAAGCGCCATTTTTTTCTATCCATAGCTAATCTCCACCATGTACTGGATATATCTCTGTGTACACTATGTACACAAAGAGATATATATTCACTTTTGGACCTTATTACATTGGGATAAGGTGGAAAAGTGGATACATTTCTTTGTAGTCTACTGTACCATTGTATATGTGTACCAAAAATATACAAACTTGTCTGTGTTACGTAAGTTGCAATGAATGGAAGACGCTCCGTTTTCAGGATACAGCCAAGAAGTTTGTTGCGTTCGGTCCGTTTGAGTCGTACCGGCAAGCGCAGGCGCTGTTCCGGTCGCACTTCGACCTGTTCGTGTCGCGCCGGCTCGGCGACCGGCGACGCGACGCGAGCGACGCGGAGCTGCGGTGCGCGCTCGTCGAAGCCAATGTTGTAGGCGAGAGGTATTGTTTTTTTACATAGGTACATACATAATACCACGCCTTCATTGCCAGATTGAGGTAGGCAGAGCTACAGAATTGCCAACAACTCTAAAAAAAAAGGTAATTCTGTTACCATACTTTGCACAATCAGGCTAAGGTGTTTATGTGGCTGGCATATTAGTGGCAGGTTGTTTTTTAAATGTATTTGACAGATATGTCATCGGCTTGGGGCCTGTATAACGTTGGAATATTTTTCAGTTATCGTATCACTAAGAAACTAACTTATCACCATAGATAAAATGTTGGTTATATACAGTCCGGGCTTTCTAACAGCAAAATAAAATTAATCTCGACGACACAGTAGTTTAGTTCGTACTGTTGGTAGTGACCCTGCCTACGAAGCTAGCGGTCCCGGGTTCAAACCCCGTAAGGGCAGATACTTGTGTGTTGAGCGCGTGTTACAACGTGTTACAAAATAATCCGTAAAAAAGAAATTACGAAAGTAGTGTCAACCCTAGTATACTGCATACCTAAGATACTGAACTGACGTTATTTAATTAATTTAATTAATTTCTTTTTTACGGATTATTTTGTAACACGTTGTATAAGTAATTTTATCGTAATTCAAGCCTAGAGCTTAGTTTGGGACTAGGTCAATTTGTGTGACATTTGTATTTTTATAATCGTGTTAGCTCCAAAGAAACATTTCTTCTTTATAGATGACCAAATAGTTTTCTGGTCTTCTATGAAGAAAATAAGATAGTAAAACTCTATAAAGATTACAATGTAGCGAACCTAAAAAAAACTGGAGACAAACGAGGCATAGCGTTGGTGGTACTGCATTACTGCGTAACTAACAACATTAATGTAAAATATACCTTATCAAGTAAGTCAGTAAAATACATTTTGAAGTTCATGATGATGATATCTTGTATGGGGAAACGCAAGCGTTTCTAACTTTTATTATATCTCACATGTATCCCAGTATCCTTTCCTATTTTCTAGTTCTAATCTAAATACTTAATGATGTTATTTTTAAACAAAGTACCTTATTCAGACTTTCAGATGCAGCGTGTGCCTATATCGAAGCGAAAACGGAGCTGGCCGGTGAGCAGGCGAAACTCGCCCTTGTTGTCAACTACCAGGACGTGCATCCGAGTCGCGTGGCGTAAGTCAATAGGGCTTTCTTTCGCTTGGACTTGCATTTATTTGCTTTGTAGTACTAATTTGTTAACTTTTTCTGTTTCAATTGACACCGAGTCAATTGAAACAAATTAGTACTGTTTAACAATGTCAATAATCTCAAATTTTAATTACTCAAGTGTGGTGTTATTATTGATGACACAAGCCTAGTTGGTAGGTGACCCTGCCTACGAAGCGAGTGGTCCGGGTTCAAATCCCGGTAAGGGCAGATATTTGTGATGAGCATGGGTTCCTGAGTCTTGTATGTTTTATGTGTATTTAAGTATTTATTTCTCTAAGTATATAAGTTTGCTTATCGTTGTCTAGTACCAATTGTACAAGCCTAGAGCTTAATTTGGGACTATGTCAATTTGTGTGTCACTGTCCCCGGATATTTATTTATTTATTTATAAAGGCTTTGTTAACTAATTGCCTTTTGACCTCGAACTTTATGCAAAAGTAATGATCAAGTGTATAAACCATTAAAAGGGTAATTCAACTTTTTGCTATGGTGATGTTTCTTGGGTCACTCTTTAAAACTTTTGTTTCAAAGGATATAAGTCCACGAAAATCAGTTTTATTGGCAATTACAAACCCAATGTTTTATGGGTTTTAAGTATGAGTGTTAAAAGTATATATTGCAACAATTTTTCTAAGAAACTCTATCACTTGTCTCCTGGCATAAGGTACAAAATAATAACAAAAAGTGGCTCAACCCAAAAATACCCCATTTGATCTTAAAAAGAACGCAAATATGGACTAATAATAGTGAATTACTTAATCTGCTTTAGTTCACATCTTAGATATCCTGTCATTTGTTAAAAAACATTTCACAAACTGATTCATTTCACAAATATATCATTTGGCAAACCGCTTTTTTTCCGAAACTGCACCATGGTCTTGAAATAAATCCTGAAATTAAATATTTCAGGATTTATTTCAAGACCATCTTGTAGAACCCTATAGGTTAGGTTAGGTTAGTTTTATAAATACATACATACATAACATCACGCCTTCATTCCCAGAGTGGGGTAGGCAGAGCTACAGAAATACCAACAACTGTAAAAAGACTTGTTGATAATTCTGTAACCACATTTTGCACAATCAGGCCAAGAAGTTGACTAGTGTATTAGTGACAGGTTGCCAGCCCATCGCCTAACAGTACTACAAGCCCTTATTCCCTTGGTATTATAAATATTCTGAAATATTAACAGTTTCGGAAATAGTGCCAAATTTTTATGATAATGAATGTAAAATGAATCATCATTTAATAAAATGAACATTTTTTATTAAATGATCGTAAACCCTTAAATCTTTGCCCATTTCAATTGACTCCAAAATTACGCCCAACTTTCTAAATATTATTTTCAGATTTGTTTGAATAATGGTTTCACGATAACTTGAGTATTGATAATCGCATCTCTATTCGAGGCAAACTTCTAGTTGAGAATACGGCTATGCATTTCAGGCACCTTTTAATGGCAGAGCAAGCTGCCTTAGACCTGGAGCAAGAGGAACCGATCCTCGAGCAGCAGATACAGAACACACTGAAGGAGCTGGTCGACGCGCGCACCCAGCTCGCGGTGGAGACCACGGCGAGGTCAGCCTTGGTGGTGAGAGAGTGAGTAATCATCATCATCAATTTCGCTGAAAGACGTCCACTGCTGGACCTCACCAAGGTTTGCCCAGCGCTTGCATCCATCGGTGTCACGCCACCTTAGCCACGTCGTCAGTCCGCCTTGTTGGAGGCCTACCCACGCTATCGTCCGTCTGCTCGTGAGAGATGTTTTAAATTTTAGGCACTTTTCACTACCGGAACCTTTAATACGATCCCGCCCGTCTTCCCAATTATTGTGATAATTCGGTGTCTGTCTGTATGTATGACACTATTGTTTTCACCTTTAAATTCGGCATTGTTGCTTACCCGCAAAAAAACAAGTTTTAAAAGCCATACAATAATCTGTAAGCTCTGTGGCCCGTAGAGATGAGGCGACTAAGGGAAAATTTGCCAATTCCATGCAATTACAATTCAATTGTCAAGAGAAACAGGGTTTCATGTCACATGCCTCTTATTGGGGCACCAAATTGTTGTAGAAGAAGAAAAAAAGAAGAAATACATAGCGCATCTTTAGAATTATAGTGACCTAATCCACATATTTTGAATTTCGACTTAGGTCTCTATAGTACTGAATTTGGGTGAATCAACTTTTAAAGTCCTCCTTTTCTACACGCTAATAAAAACTTACTAGAATATGTGAGATTGATAATGGTTTACACATGTTAAAATTAGATAATCAGATTTTCGTATTTCACTATTCATAATCACAAACCAATTCTATAATTTTGTAAAAACATGGTAATGCAGTGGAAAATGCACGTTTTTCATACAAAACCCGGGGACAACGTCGTCCCCTGCGTTACCTGATATATTTGTGTAAATCATAGAAGAATTTATAAAATTGTCAGCTAGAAAGTAAGTTTAATTGTCTGATTTATTCAATATATTGACCACATCAAAAAAAATAATTGCATTCTACCAAATTAAGGTGACATAGTGAGACATGTCGAAAATTGGGGAGTACCTTAAAAGTTGATTCACCCATTTATGACACAAAATCGAAAGCTGAAAATCTTTAAATTAGGTCACTTTAATTCTAAAAGTGCGATAGAAGAGACTTAAAATATTAAAGATAATAAAATTAAGGTAATCAGAAGTGTGTCTTCACGGCAGTGAAACGGACACTGGCTCAGCAATATGCTGATGTGTCAGACACCTACAGCGCTGATTTTTAGCCAGTACCGACGGTGACTCACGGAACGCTTTACTAACATACAATACAATACGTGTAAACTACTTATATAATTTTATTAAAACGCGTACGTACAGCTTTACAGCCTTGTTAAAACAAAAATTAATAAAAGGGTAATTTTAATAGCAACAGTTTGAAATAAACGTTTGTAAGTGCTGCATGAGGGTTAGGATTTCTGGATTGTCAACAAATAAGCCCTTAAGCTTGCGCTGAATAGTGTCCCTGCTAATTCATATTGCTTCTATAATTGTTGAAGTCATAGTAAGTTACTTTGCGGGTGGTAGGACCTTGTGCAGGGTCCATCCGGATCGCTACCACATTCTTATGCATTAACCTACCGCCAAACAGCAGTGTTCGTTCCACTTAACATCGGGTGGCCTGTGTGCTCGTTTGCCTTCTCAATGCCATAAAAAAAAGTAAATGAAGGCTACCAAAACGCCAACAAAGCTACCAAAACAATGTGGAATTAACAAAGATCCTTGCCAAGTTGCATACTAAACAAAATCCACAGACGAATCCACGCAGACCTGACGCACCTCCTCGAGACGTCCCACCTCGCTCTGTCCCTGGACCGCACGCTATACTACTGTCTTCGCGCGGCGTTGCGTGGCGCGCGCGAGTTTCTACTATTAAGCAGTCATCTGAAGGACTATTACTTGGCGGAGGGTGCCGCCGCTGCTGAGAGGATTGTAAGTATAAACCTGCCACGTAAGGACCTGTCAGGGATAGCGCTACATGAGTCACATATCACTGTTTCTTTTACTGTCTGGTATTTGTCAGGGTTAAACAGTTCACAATACGGTCCCTGTTATCTATCAGCTGGTTATTTTTTACTCAATGCTCCTCAAGCAATATTTTTTACGATAAAGTACACAACCAGTCGTTTTAATGAACCTATCGCTATTGCGCTAAATTATATAAATCAAACAATGTAAAATTACTAAAAACTTTTACTGCGTCCCATAGTACTTTAGGATTAATGCAATTTTAACCTTTTTCGTCATGGTTGACAGCGCTAAATAGAATCAGTGTCTATGAGGCAAGGTTGACATTAACTCTGGGCCTCCATAATACATGGTAATACCATATTGTCGTATTGTTTTTAACTCGCCCGCCATTACTGCTAAGCAAATAAGAGATATCAAATTTGACAACACGGTAATCCGTCAAAAACAGTTTCACCGTGTTCTACACCCCTGCCCTGTGTTCACTGCTCTGGTTTTGAGCTTTCATTGGGGTGTGCGTAACGTGTTTTGTATTTGACAGCGTTGAAGAGGTTACAAATAAACTAAGAGAAAACGGGACCTGTTTTATAAAGGCATTCACACCTATTTTCTCTTTCAATTGTACTATCAAATTTCTCAAATTTCCAGAAATCAATGAACGACATCTGCGCCGAACAAGACTTATGTGAAGCCAGGCTCCAATCTTCAGACCACTTCATCAACGCCCTGTGTACTATATTCGGCGTGAAACCCAGCAACGACGTCCTAATGTTGGTAAAACTTTACAACGAGCTGCAGTCTGAAATTAAGGAGTTGAAGGATAACCTGTATGATGATTATGAGAAGAGGGAACGGGATTTGGTCGAGTTGTAAGTATCTTTAGTAAATATTAATCAATTGGCAACCGGCATGTAATAAGCACTAGTGCTATCTTTTTTTATTTCTACAAGACCCTTAGATCCCTACTTAGGTACTAGTACGTGGACGGAGTCGCGGGCAACAGCTAGTATATGCAATTACTATATGTACAAATACCCACAAACATTTATTTCAGTCAAAAATCAACCTTACCCCTTCGCAAATACATCTGGGACGGCTGCACCAAACTCCCCAACTGCTGGGATACCGCTGTGGCGGCTTTGATGCATTCAGTCAAGCAGGAGATGAATCTGGTCGAGAGGAAGGTGGCTGAGGCCAGCGGTGTCTTCTCTTCTGTCAAGGTGAGCTGTAGGCCAATCTGTAGGGTTTTATGGTGTGGGGTATAGTTGGATTGGTATTCACGCAAGGAGTATCATCTATACTAATAACTAATAACTTTGAGTGGTGGTAGGACCCTATGCATGGTCCGTCCGGATCGCTACCACCTTCTTTACCATTAACCACCCGCCAAGCAACAGTGTTCGCATTGTTGTGTTCCGGTGTGGGGATAAGACAACCGGTGAAATTACTACCATAGAGGCATTCCATCGTAGTCCTCATGGTTGGCAACGCATTTGAGGTCTTAAGATTATAGTCTTGAGAATTCAAATGTCTATGGGTCTCAGTGTCCACTTACCATCAGGTGGCCTGAGTGCTCGTGTGCCATCTCCTTGCCATAAGAAGGAGAATGATGCTGATTTTACAAGTGAACAATATCGTTTACATTCTCAACCTCTTATCTGATCGAATGGTTTGATAGAAAAGTAGTCTTTATTCTTCTTGGAACACGAGTGCTTTTCCTACTTATCAATTGGATGCGATACGAGTTTGAAATGGTAAAGGGACGATATTTCGACTTGGCATTTGTATATATTCCAGAATGGTGATAAGCAGAGTCTCAGAAAGCTGTGGCAGTGGTTCCTCACCGACCCGGCCAAGCTGGCGGTGGCCATGAGAGTGGTGCAGAGTAGGAGTTACTCGTGACATTGTAAACTATAATATACCTTAATCAAATATATAGGGTTTTTTTTTATAAAGACCTAATGGTTCGAATCTTTTGTTAATACTGGGTCATACACGCTCTTAAAAACAAAAGTTGTTTGTGGTCAATAGTTAAAAGCTTGTGTGCATGTGACGACACGCTAGCCTAGTTGGTAGTGTCCCTGCCTTTGAAGCTAGGGGTCCTGGGTTCAAATCCTGGTTAGGGCAAATATTTTTGTGATGAGCACGAGTATTTGTTCCTGAGTCTTGGATGTTTTCTATGTATCTAAGTATATATTTCTCTATGTAAGTAAGTTTATCGTTGTCTAGTACCCATAGTACAAGCCTAGAGCTTAGTTTAGGACTATATAGTTCAATTTGTGTGACATTGTCCTGTGATTTATTTATTTATTTATTTTATATAAGTTATATTTGTATGTTTTTGCGGGTATGGGCTTAGCCAGAAAATTAGGCCTTGAAAACGTTAACTTTCGGTGTGTCCACAGGAAAGACTGTAACCTAAATCTGTGTATGACCCTACTATACTTCGTTTTATTTAAGATGAGAATAAGTGCCCTTTATTTTGCACCCGTTTTTCCCTTTACCGCAGTAAAAAATTGAAATAAAAAACAATTGTCTCTACTATAACTAATTAATAACAAGAATTAGAACATTAACACAAATATTTCTCAGTATTGGCTACGTTATTAAAGGAAACGTGCGAATTGGACCGTTATTATTCTCAACTTAAAAAAAACGAAGTATAACCGGTATTAACCGGTTCATTCATCCTTATTGTTGCGTAAACTATGTTTAATTGACATTAAAAACCGACGAGAAAGAAAAGGGAGTTGGGAAACTTACAGGTGGGCTCAGTCTGGGTAAACGAAGGTCTTTTCATCTTGTACAGGCGTTCTCGAAGCAATATTCCTTTTTGCTGAGGGTTCACTGCTCTTCTTCAACACTTCTTTAAGTCTTAGCCACAAATCAGTTTCAATAATTTCTTAAAAACACGTTTTTTCCTTCAGAGCAGGCGCGCGCGCGGTCGTGATGATGCTGACTGGTGTAGGGCGGGGGGAGCGCACGCGGGGTGTGCTTGATACTTTCCAACTTTTTCCGATAGATGGCGTTAAAGGAATGAAATGGGAGAAGGAGTTGTCGGTTTCCTAACATTTCCCCCCCACCGAAATCAACAATGATTTCACAATAGGTAAACACAAAGATCAATGTTGACAATGTTGTATTGGCTGTGTAAAAGTGTAATGTGTTGTTTCGAAAATCGGAAAGCTAATGGACTGTATAAAAACAATTATTTAGTTGAAATAGATACAAAATATAAACAAATTATAATAATTATAAAAACAAAGTAAAAAAAGGGGTAACTGGTATTCGTGAAAACTATTATTCGTCCTGCTGGTTTGGCAGAGGACTCAATTTATTGACAGGGCGTTGTAACCGAGAATTTTGCGTTCGCACCGTCACAACACGAACTCTACCATCAGGGCCGGGATGAACCTGTTCCACGCGTCCCAAGCTCCATTGTTGACATAGGCTATTGTCATTATGAATCAGTACCAAATCATTGATAGACAAATTAGGCGTATCAACTAACCACTTTTGTCTTTGCTGAAGCGTATGTAAGTATTCGGATTTCCACCGACGCCAGAAGTGCAAAGTGGCTTGTTGAATATATTGCCATCGCGTCAAGCGATTTATAGACGCGTCCGTCAAGTCGTAATTAGGAACCGCAATTAATGTACGACCAACTAAAAAATGTCCCGGTGTGAGGACGTCGAATTCATTTGGGTCGTTTGACAGACTACAAAGTGGCCGAGAGTTGAGGATCGCCTCTATGTTGGCGAACAGAGTACCAAGCTCTTCGAACGGTAACGCACGTGTACCGATGACACGTTTGAGGTGGTATTTGGAAGACTTAATTCCGGCCTCGAAAATTCCACCGAAATGGCTACCTGTCGGAGGGTTATACTTCCAGATCACTTTCCTCATTGTAAACTGGTCAGTCAGTTGATTCCGATTACTATTATAAAACTCGAACACCTCAGTCAAATGTTTACCAGCGGCAATGAAATTTTTGCCGTTGTCTGAACAAACCATATGTGGAAGACCACGTCTAGCTGTGAATCTGTCAAATGCAGCAAAAAAACACTCAGTAGTTAACGCTGAGACTACCTCAAGATGTACTGCGCGCGTTGAATAGCAGACAAATAGGCACAAATAAGCCTTCGAAATTTTAGCGTTGCGACGGTTGGATTCCTTTGTATAAAAAGGGCCGCCCATGTCAACACCAACTGTGTGAAATGGATACACATCTTGTAAGCGACATTTAGGTAGAGAGCCCATCTTAGGCTGGTTAACAGTGGGCCTATTCCTAAAACATCTAATACATTTCGACAGGCGCGACCTTATAATACATCTAGCGGATACGATCCAATACCTTTGAGCTAGAATGTTCTGTAAGGTCCTAGGCCCAGCGTGTAAATAAACTTTGTGATAATAGTCTATCAAGATGTTAGTAAAGTGCGACCTTTTGGGCAAAATCAATGGATGTCGTTGAGCAAAAGGCAAGTTTGCTTATGTGAGCCTACCCCCCACCATGAGGAGACCGCGACTATCAATGAACGGGTCGAGTTTACGTAGGCTCAGAGAACATCGGTTGTCCTTTTTTAACGATTCAATGTCATCTTTGAAATGCATAAATTGAACTGTTTGAACGAGTTTGTCATGTGAATTATTAAGTTCAACAGTAAGCAGTGCGCCTCTGGTTCTATTAGTGGCAGGAGCCCTAGAATTATTAATGAATCGAAGACACCAGCCTAATACACGCTGTAGTTTGAGAAAATTTGAAAATTTATGTATCATTGAGTCTAAATCTGTATTTAGATCTGAACTTGCACTCAGTAACGTGTTATCCTTAATAGGTTTGAGTTCCAACGGTTCACCTTTGAATTCATCAATAGACCTCACTGGCCACGTGTGCTGCGGTCCGTACAGCCACTGTGGGCCGCGGAACCACTGGTCTGCGATCTGCACCAGTTGCGCTGGCGTGGCGCCGCGGGAGCACACATCAGCAGGGTTGTCAGTGCCGTTGACGTGGTACCATTGTACCTTGGACGAACCTTCATTAATTTTAGCAACGCGATTAGCAACAAAAGTTTTTAATTTGAACGCTGGTGTATTTATCCACGTCAATGCCACTGAACTGTCAGTGAACGCTAGTACCTCGCTAATCTGCACTTCCTTGGCCAAAATCGCTAATACGTATTCCAGAGTTTTGGATAATAAATGTGCAGCCATTAATTCAAGACGTGGAATTGATACTGTTTTTAAGGGCGCGACCTTAGATTTAGATAACAGTAGGCTAACATTGACGTGGCCCTGCGCGTCTTGACTGCGGATGTACACGACTGCTGCGATTCCCGCCATCGAGGCGTCGCAAAAACCTACGACCTGCGATACGGTATAATTTTGGACGAAGACGTGCCGATCATGTTTAAGTGTCGATAGCAACGGTATTTCAGAAGAAAACGTTAACCATTCATCAAGAAGTAAGTTAGGAAGCGAATCGTCCCAACCTAACTGAGCGCACCATAGCTTTTGCATGAAATGTTTAGCTACAAAAATGCACGGCGCTACGAACCCCAAGGGGTCGAACAGCTTCGCTATTTCCGATAGCACTGAGCGCTTCGTAACGTTGCGTTCCATTTGAGTCGTACGAAAGGAGAACGCGTCCGCTTTAGGTAACCAGTGTAGACCGAGAATTTTGATAGACATGGTTTTACCGTCGTCAAATTGAACCGGAGGCTCGAGTTGATCACAAGGTAATTCGTTTAATACTTGAACGCTACTACTAGACCACTTGCGTAACTCGAATCCGCCGAGTTTAAGTAACTCAACTAATTGATGTTGAATTTCCAACGCCTCGTTCACACTATCAACGGACCAAAGTAAATCGTCGACGTAGAACCCTTCGCGCAGCGCGCGGGCGGCGGCGGGGAAGTGCGCGCCCTCGTCCGCGGCCAGCTGCTGCAGCGTGCGGATCGCGAGGAACGGGCTGCTGGCCACACCGTACGTCACGGTGCACAGTTCGTACACTTGTATAGGTTTGCTAGGCGAATCGCGCCACAATATATGTTGAAATTTACGTTGCGATTTATCGATTAATATACAACGGTACATTTTAGATATGTCCGCGCACAAAGAGACTTCGCGTAACCGGAATCGTATTAATAATTCGACAAGATCAGCCTGCAGTTTTGGACCCGTATATAAAACCGAATTTAATGACTTATTATTCGTAGTCTGACAGGAAGCGTCGAAGACTACTCGAAGTTTAGTCGAACTACTGTCAGGCTTAAAAACGCAGTGGTGGGGTATGACGTATTCCGACTCCACTTCCGTCACGTCACCGACTTGAACCATATGACCGAGCGCCGCGTAGTCGTCCATGAAATTTTTATACTCGCTCCTAAGAGTAGGCAAACGAGACAATTTGCGTTCCAAATTTTGATACCGTTTTATCGCAATTTGTTTCGAATCGCCCAATTCAGCGTCAGGTTTAAACGGATAACTCACTACATAACGACCGGTGCTGTCGCGCTTATGAGAATTAACAAACATCTGTTCAGCGATGACGTCATCTGGATTTTTTGGTACGTCACAGTCTAAACTTTCAGTCTCCCAAAACGATTTAATTAAATCATCGACCTTTGTCGCACTAGTAAACATGCACGTCGATACACTTTGAGTATTATTATTAAGTGTCAGCTGTCCCGTCACTACGTATCCGAACACGCTACTTAAAGCCAACGGCAACCCTTGTCGTGACGGGTGATATTTGCCTCCGTCGTACACGAATGGAAACACGTCACTGCCCAGCAACATGTCAATGCGACTCGAGCGATAAAAGGTAGGGTCAGCTAACACCAAATGTTTGTACTCGCTGCATAAATCTTGTGACAAATTAACCGACGGCATATCAGTAGATATTTTCGGAATGATTACCGTTTTTATATTGAAAATAGGATCATTTGACATGGCAGGTTTAATTTTACATGACACTATGCCTTGATCGCGAACTACTGCACCGCCTAGACCTGACAGCTGGGTGTTGCACTTTTGACGTGGCAACCCTAATCGCTGCGCACAATCATTCGTCATGAAGCTAGTTTGAGAACCACTGTCGATTACTGCACGCACGGGTTGATAACTGCCTAAAACGTCCCATATGTGTATAATCGCAGTGCCTAACAAAACTGTGGATCCAGTCGAACATGTCAACGAGACTTGATTCCCGTCATTATTATTATTGCAAACGGATTCAGTTTCCGTGCTTACCAAATTTACATTCACATCTAAATGTAACGTGTGGTGATGTTTATTTTTGCACACTGTACACGTTATCTTCGAAGGGCACTCATTGGACGCGTGACCTTGACGGAGACAGTTCTCGCACAGGCGCAATTCTTTGATTTTGTTAACGCGCTGCGTCGGTGTGAGTGCAATGTACTCGTAACATTTATAAATCGAATGGAAAGGCTTACTGCAATACAAACAACCTTTTTTCATATTGTTATTATCAATAACTGCACTGCTTGACAAACATGTTTTTGCATTTCCGTTTTTAGTGATAGGTTTATTAGTATTAAATTTATTTTGAATCGAAGGGACGAAAGGTTTACTCGCGCCGGGCTTCGAAGAAGTACTTGTTGACATTTCCAACATACGAGTATGATTTGTGACAAAACCGACTAATGTTTTGAATGTTGGAATTTCTTTGTCTTTAATTTTTTGTTCGAATTCACGTCTAGAAACCGGGTCCAAATTACGCAATCCTATGTAACACAGTATAAATCCCGATAAATCATCAATTTTTAGCAATTCTAGCGCTTGAACACACTCTTGAAATGTTTCTAAAAAGGAATTTAATCCGTTTACAGATTCGTTGGAAAGCGGTTTAAACGCAAACAACTTATCCATATAGCGTGTAGCTATAGCACGTGTATTTTCATACCTATCAGACAAGGCCTTCCACACAATATCATAATTGTCACTTGACACTGGCAAACTTCTGACAATTTGAAGCGCGGGTCCTGTGACAACAGACGTTAGGTAATAGAATTTCTCGATATTACCTATCGTTTTATTTGAATGGATTAAACTCGAGAATGTGTCGCGAAATGTAATCCAATTCTCCAATTTCCCGTCAAAATGAACTAAATCAATTTTAGGTAAGCGGGGATGGGCGCCGCCGCGTTCCGGCTCAGTTTTGATTTCGTTGACATTTTCTAACGGTTTTGAAACGCAATCGATTTTTTGAAAGATACTTTTTATCTCGAAATATAATTCATCGAACGCGTGTACCTCTTGGCTACTGACGTTATACGACGGGTTCCTTAATAATTCAAGCTCTGCGATCTCATCGATAATATTTTCAAAAAGTTCCCGCGTAGAATCAAGGTCACTGACCCGCACGGACAATTTACTGAGCTCCGAGGGATTACTCTCGACCACTTTCGCCAAATCGTAATATTGTTGAACACGTCTAAAATATCGCTCTTTTTTATTGATTAATGTTTTGATTTTGATGTTGAGTTCGTCTTCGGACAGCTTAGACAGTGATACCGCCATTTTGATTTCGAAGTAAAATGAACGTAGGTACCTAGTTAGGGACCACGCGCCGCGTGCTTAGAAGTACAATAAAATGAGTCAAAAAACGTAGTTATATACCGCAGAAATAGATATTATAATATTTGACTGCGTATACCACTACAATATTGTCATAAATAGAACTATTGAACAAATATTTATGCAATAAATAGGATGTGTAGGTACCTAGGAGGTCGAAGGTTATTACGTGAAATGTGTTTGAACTTGTTTTTACCTATTCTGAAACTTTGCATCCGGTTAGAAGAACCAAATATGTTGCGTAAACTATGTTTAATTGACATTAAAAACCGACGAGAAAGAAAAGGGAGTTGGGAAACTTACAGGTGGGCTCAGTCTGGGTAAACGAAGGTCTTTTCATCTTGTACAGGCGTTCTCGAAGCAATATTCCTTTTTGCTGAGGGTTCACTGCTCTTCTTCAACACTTCTTTAAGTCTTAGCCACAAATCAGTTTCAATAATTTCTTAAAAACACGTTTTTTCCTTCAGAGCAGGCGCGCGCGCGGTCGTGATGATGCTGACTGGTGTAGGGCGGGGGGAGCGCACGCGGGGTGTGCTTGATACTTTCCAACTTTTTCCGATAGATGGCGTTAAAGGAATGAAATGGGAGAAGGAGTTGTCGGTTTCCTAACACTTATCGAAATACAAAAATGCACCGTGGCGATTGTGTTATTATAATTTATTATTATTATTTGTATTACCGAATTAATAGTAGTGTACCAAAGTAAAATCAATTTAAAATGTATAACTAAAAAACTGACTTGTAAAATTTTGATTTCGATTAACGTTCCGGGTTAGGTCCAAAAAGTTGGGCACGCTAACTCTCGTGATTAAATTTTACATGAAACTTTTCTGTTGTGCAACGAATATTTGTCAAACTATTGCGAAGATTTTCGACGCACAGCGGACCTTTTTCGCTTTTGTTTGTATGGTCAACTTCGCTTAGTTATGGCCCAACTTTTGGGCCTTATCCTTATTCCATCGGGAACTTTCGGGGATGAAAAGTAGCCTGTGTTAACCTTTTCAACGCCGTTGACGGATATTTCCGTCGGAAACACCTTAAAATTCCGAATATTCATTTGTCCGAATGTTCATTTTTCCGAAAGCTATGTTACGTTGGAGCTATTTTAAATAAAATGCATAATTTATGCTGTACGTAGGTTAGGTTAGGTAGGATTTGTATGAATATCTAAAAAAATATTCTTCTATAAAAAAAATGCATTCGGAATTTTGAAAATTAGGAATTTTCATCGATTTGGAATTATGACTCTTCGGAATTGTATTACAGTTAATTTTCTATTTAATGAAATCATTAAATAGAAAATTCGTTGGATTTCGAAGAATGCAGAACGCTTAAAATTCAAACGCAAACATTCAGGACACTATAACTGTCGAATTTCTATAACCGCACCTGGAGCAAATATTGTTCAACCTTTCTTCATCTAAATCAATATCTTCTGATGGTAAAGACTTTAAAAATAATTAATTATACAAAACTAGGTACCTACTGGAAATCCCATATTAAAAACCATCCAATTTACAAATAATAAAATACAAGTAAACTTGTTATTGTCTCCAACAACCTTCTTTTTAATATGAAAATGACAGAAAATTATGTTAAGTACCGGCCGTCTCATCTCAAGTGTCAATATCGGTAAACTAAAGAGGCCAATAAGTTGTTATTAGTGATGATGTAAAATCTATGTAAAACCACTCTGTATGTAGCTTGACGTCATACGCCTGTCATCGGCACCAAAGTTTCGCTCCCTGCCCATTACCGTCAAGGTTTACAGAGAAAAATAGACCTAAGTATCTTTGAGGTAAAGGTGTCATTTGTTTTAGTTTTGTATTTGACATAGAGTTGAAAAGGTTTATCCAGGATATAAGCTATCTCGCCTATCTCCATTCCAAATTTCATCCAAATCCAGCCTTTGCAGGGTGAAAGAGCAACATCCAAACACACACAAAAACAAACTTTCGCATTTACAATATTATGGGATTAGCTTTTGCCCAAGATTCAATCCACGCCATTCCTTCGGGAGCTATAAATTATCGATACCTTCAAAGGCAGGGTCACAATAAAAAAAAGCGGCCAAGTGCGAGTCGGACTCGCCCATGAAGGGTTCCGTAGCAGCAAGTAACATAATATAAAAGTTCGTTGTAGCTTTGATCAATGTTTTTATGACGTATTAAAAAAAACTACTTACTAGATCTCGTTCAAACCAATTTTCGGTGGAAGTTTGCATGGTAATGTACATCATATATTATTTTTACATTTATCATTCCCTTATTTTAGAAGTTACGGGGGGGGGGACACACATTTTTCCACTTTGGAAGCGTCTCTCGCGCAAACTATTCAGTTTAGAAAAAAATTATAATAGAAACCTCAATATCATTTTTGAATACCTATCCATAGATACCCCACACGTATGAGTTTGATGAAAAAAAAATTTTTGAGTTTCAGTTCTAAGTATGGGGAACCCCAAAAATTTATTGTTTTTTTTCTATTTTTGTATGAAAATCTTAATGCGGTTCACCGAATACATCTACTTACCAAGTTTCCACAGTATAGCTCTTATAGTTACGGAATAAAGTGGCTGTGACATACGGACGGACAGACGGACAGACATGACGAATCTATAAGGGTTCCGTTTTTTGCCATTTGGCTACGGAACCCTAAAAAACACACTTTAATACCACAATTTGCATTTATTGTTCTATAAGTATATTTTAATTTAAAACTTAACTATAACAGTATAATATCAAAAATAAATACTAACGTTTGATCACATTATTTTTACATTAACTTACATAGAGGTAAGATGACTGGAGTTATTAAAAATAAGTTGGAACATTTTCCTATCATTAAATCCTTAAAAAGGTGATTCAAGTTGATACTGTACTTATTTTTAGTAACTTCAGCCGTTATTAATCAAATCTCGAGGAAATCAGTCAATAAGTTTATTCGTTTACAACTACTTCTTCAAGTTCTTTTATTATTTCCTATGAATATTTTTCCTGAGGACATACTGGTACCTCATCAAGTATTAGGATGAAGTTTTATAATGGTACACACCCTGCACAATTCACATGTTCAGAACAATAGTGACCCAATTCAGAATTACAGCTTTCAAACTTGATGTCATACATTTATTTTATTACTATAGAGACCTAATTCGCAATTAAAAAAAATCTGAATTGAACACAATACTGCTCGGAGGTAGCTTAAAGGATAAGAGATCGTTCAAGATGAAATAAACGTGTTGTATATTTTTTTATTTAACATTTTTTTTTATGTGGAAGAAGCGAAAGAGATGTAGCAGGTGGAAAGAAGTGGTCTTTGGCTACCCCTCTGTTAAACAGGCGTGATTTATGTATGTATGTATGTATGTTTATATGTTTGTATTCTGCTTCTCTTCAGATTAGGAGTTGCTGGTCAATAACAGTTGTTGAAACGCCCAAATATTTGCCCACCAGCATAATTATGATAATTTGGCGAGACGTAACTTTGCAGTCGATTGCATAGTTCAAAAGGGCGATGCGAACAGATGGCGAAGGTATCCATCTTTCTTCAAATCTTGGGAACTGTACTTTATGATCAATCCCAGGTGGGTCTGGGTGGTTTCCGGATCATAGTGTCTTCTGGAGCGATGTGGATGGGATTGTTGAAGTCCACCTCTATGCTCTCTGGTAAGGAGTCGTAGTAAATTATGTGGTCGTTGGCGTTTTCTGCAAAGATATATGTTCGCTTTAAGAGTGTTATAGGCTTGCTATAGTATCTTGGTTAACCTTTTCAACGCTATTGTCGGAAATTTCCGTCATGGTTGATAGCGAAAAATAGACCTGAGTATCTGTGCGGTAAGGTTGATATTCAGGCTCAGGTGTTTAGCTGTCACTGGCGTGTGAGTGACCTCTTTTGTATTTGACATAGCGTTGAAAAGATTAAAGCCAATGCCAACTATTAAGACGGGACTTATTCTAAACTCTGATGTAGGTGAAAGGGAAGAATATGATTATTTGAAAGGGTAACCTAGACTAGTCGAGATTTTTCGTACCTTACCTCTGCACCTCATTCCCCACTATCCCAGCTCTCAATTAAGTTACGTGTAACAATAAATCTTTCACCGTCTAATGTTAGAGAAAGTCAAATTACAATTCTTAAAATAATGTGTTTATCAATACAGAGTGACATCGCAGACGTGATCAGAAACCAGTTTTTCAGACTCGGTAATTGATGGCCATTTCCAAGCACAAGAAACAAAAGCAACTTTTTATTGTTTTCCCTTTAATTAAATCACCCAGTTAGTAAATCATGGTTACCCTATTTTTAGAATCCTTACCCTCTTTGGATCCTATTCGGACTATTTTACTTTAATGACACTTTAGTTCCAGTGACAAATCAAGTCAGTCATTGTCATTTGCTGTTTTGTTGTTTCTCTTTCTGTCTAGTAGGATGACCACACTGTTTACAATAAATTATTTAATTTAGATCATTGCGTGAAGTCTGAATACTACATACCTAATATAGGATCTCACTGCAATGCTTAATTAAGTCATATCACCTATGATCACTCTGATGTCACCCATAATTTTCAATTCCTCGGATCAGTTCTAATTAAAAAATACAAATATTGCTTGAAGTAGAAACTGGTATTCCACGTTTTAAAATATATTCTGAAAAATCCTTACGTGTCAAATTCAATCTCGCAATGATTTCATCTAAATGGTGTTGTTCCAACGTCGCAGTGATCGTGCTATGAGTTCGCAAGCTTCTCCGGTCGCGCATCGTGTCGGACACGTCTCGGCGGTGGCGCGACGACCGCGATACGGAGACGGTCGCGTTGCGATTCAGAAGTGGGAGCGTGAAGACTGATTCCGAGAGTGGGGTGTTGTCGGGGCCGAATTCCTGGAATTATGAAATGTTAAATTTTGTTTATTTTGAGCACACAAGCCATCAGGGGCTTTATACTGTGTATCGTTGCTAGTATAATCCGCACTTAGGGCGAATTAGTACCTAATATGTATTTTGTTTGATGAGAGATTATCGAATTTCTATGTAAACGTAAGGTACCTTGATATAACTTGATATTTAGCGCGAGGTGTTTGTCACTTAAGGCGCTCATTAGACCGCAGTCAACTATATTATTTTAACCTTTTGAATGCCAACGACGCGTATGGTAGTCATGAGCTGTCGTGCCTATAACGCCACCGACACTTATACTCGGAGTTGTCTCAGGTACAGTTTAGAAGAGACGTTATTTCGTATTGGTTAAGTTAAATTTTGCATAACTTTTAATACATTTGGCGTATATGTATTCGACGTAAAGCGTTGAAAAGGTTAAGTTGACACGAATACTTTCAGTAAAATCTTGTGGTTTTTTTTCACGGCATCGAGACGGCAAAAGAGCACGCAGGCCACCTGATGGTAAGTGGAAACTGTGACTACAAATGCGTTGCCAACCCTGAGGACTAAGATGGAATGCCTCTATGCAAGTTATTTCACTGGCTGTCTTATCCCCAAACCTGAATATGATAAGATGGTGGTAGCGATCCGGGCGGACCCTGCACAAAGTCCTACCACCCGCAAATTGACGATCAGGCAAAATGAGCGTCTAATGCGATATCCTTCCATCAGGCAATAACATTCAAATATAATTAATGACTTTTGAATTGACTAACGCAAAGCCTATCGTCTAACGAGCGCCTAACATTATGCAAGGCAATTACCAGGCATTTTCCGCTGACGCAATACGACGCGTTGTTCTTGCCACAAGCTGTGCCGAGTGGGAACCAGCCCTCGTGCCCGTTGACCAGGTAGAACCGGTGCGGCACTCGCTCATCTTGGCACGCGATGCGACACGGGCGGTCGGGGTCCTCTGTGAACACACACATACATAGATATCGGACTTGTTATTTATAGCATAGTACAAATATTAGTTCGTGGTGGCCTTTTAGAGTTTCTGTTATCTATTGCCGCTCCAGAGCTGGAGTTGCGTCGATCGAGGCGAACTTGCAGGGACATAAACCCTTTGTTGGTCCGTTTGGCGCGCAATTCAAAATTCAAAATTGAGCCTAGACATTAAGAATGCACCATGTTATGGTTTGTATGTCAGTAGGTTAAAAATATTTTTACTTATGTAATTGTATTAAATTATTTGATTTTGAATTTGACTTTGATAAGTGTCGCTTAAGAGGACTGCGAACAAAAAAAGACCCATACAAAATGCAATAACGTTATTCTCCCCTTAACCCTTAAATTGGCAAAAATTAAAAAAGTCGTGAATTCAAACCCTATTTGATATCGAACCAGCATAAAAAAATATCAATCCAAAAAAAACAAAAAGTGAGCATTATGGTATGTATACTGTGGTGCACACTGCCAAGTTAAGGGGCGTTGCCGGATTTTTACGATTTTTGAATATGTTGTTGATATTATGAAAAACTAGGGTTGTACGTTTTCCTTTCTAAGAAAATATTTATTGGAAAGAAAACAAAAGCAGGGGGTGAGAAAAGTTATCGCCCGGAGCTAAATTTGTATGGGTTATTTTTGACAGCTACAAGATTTAAGCATCGCTTCACAATCCTCTTAATACTTAAGCACGCAACCAAATGCGGCGACGCCGCGGCCTCAACTAAACCGGCTCGGTCCGTCCTGTTGAGTTTGCGAGTGGTGGCTCGCGGCGTGTACGATCGAGGCACGCACACATTCAAGCCGCGCTATAAAGTAATATTTCTACTGTGCTTATAGATTGTCTTAAACATACATACATACATACATAAATCACGCTTGTTTCCCAGAGGGGTAGGCAGAGACCACTTCTTTCCACCTGCTACGATCCTGACAAAACTCTTTTGCTTCTTCCACATTCATACATCGAGTCATGCATGCACGTCGGTTTCGGGTACTTAAGATTCGGCCCTTTTCCAGTATTTCCCCGATTTGGTTCAAAAAAGTACGCATAGGGCGCCCCCTTCCGAACCTTCAACACACTTTAGCACTGTATATTTCTTTAGTCAATCGTTTTTCATCCATCCTTTCCAAATGACCGAACCATCGAAGCATGCCCTTTTCAATTTTAGTTACTACATCTTCTTTCAGACCACACTTCTCTCTGATGTTTTCATTCCTTACTCTGTCACACAGTTTCACACTACACATAATACGCAAAGAGCGAATTTCTACTGAATTTATACGACTTTCATGCTTATCCTGCCACACCCAACATTCACTACCATATATCAGAGTAGGGGCCAACACTCCATTGTGTCTTGAACTTTATTAAATAATCACTATTACTTATTACTTCGACGTTTATTCATTATTATTTAACAGTCCGTCGACCGATATTGGCCTGTCAGTTCATATTATTGGAACATTCGATTTGGACTGTCAGGTGGCGTGACATTCTTGGGACTGTCTTGTTAAGAGTGTGAAAGCCTTCAAAACGTGTTCAGATATTTTGGTTTAATATTATTTGTGGGCGATACTTACCAAGAGCTGGAGATATCTGCATCCCTAAGCCTGAGAGTCTTCTGACCCTCTCCTTGTATTTTGTACAGACCATCGTCGCGTATTGGTATGGAGATTTTCTCTGCGTGCAACCCTGAAATGGTATAAATATTTTTTAGAATTGGGTTTACTTTTCATGGTTAAGAATCGATTCCTATTTTTGTGTTATAAAAAGAACCGCGGAATGTGTAGGGAAAAATGAAATAATATTTTGAAATCACTAGAATCATCACGGTTGGAATCAACTAATCACATCGTCTATGTTGTAATTATTCCAGCGAATGGTGCAAACACTGGTCATATTATTATATAGTGTTAAAACTTGCCACAATTCAGGCGAACGGAACGAACTGCTATGCTGCCTCATCATCATCACAAATTCAGCAAGTAGATTCAATCCTGTCCTGTTAGTAATAAGGTTGCATTTGCAACAGGAGTTATCTCCGAGATACCACCATTTGTCTTTGCAGGGCAGTATAATGCTAACGTTTTTACTGGAAATTTACAGATTTTGACACTTGTTGTCCAAATTATCGGTATAGGTCATTGACCAGTGGCCAGTTTCTCGAAGCTACAAGTTACAAATTACAAACGGAATAGGTACTCTTTCTCATCATCATCATTATCAGCCGCAAGACGTCCACTGCTGGACAAAGGCCTTCCCCAGGGTTTTCCACAACGATCGGTCCTCAACGGTCGGTCTCTTTCTAGCAAAAGGAGTTAAAAATCCTAGCAGAGGTTCTCGCCAAGATGCGTTCGCTAACTAGTTTCTATTCGTTTTGTTTTTAACTAATCGCGTTACTGGGACGTCATTCGAAAAGTCACTTGATCTACCAGTGACGCGATTGGTTTAAAGCCGAACCAATAGAAACGCTAGTTAGCGAACGCGTGTCGGCTGGGCGCCAGGTTACCAGGTCGGCGCGCGCGGCGTCGGGGCGGCACAGCTGGATGCTGGCGCGGCGCGCGGCGCGCACGAGGCGCACGCCGGAGCCCGGCGCGATGCAGTGGTAGTGGCAGCCGCTCGCCGGGAGCCACTGCGAGCCCACGGCGCGGCGCCATGGCGACGACGACTTGGTTCTGACAGGGAGAATCGGCACATGAGCAAGGCACCGTGCCATTTACATTTTTGTCGTGTAACTTTGGCGGAAAAGTTTCTGTCAAAAATTTCCTTTGTGTGCCAAGGTTTTTTGCCAAGTCAACCACCTAATGAGTCCAAACACGGTTACTACATGCGTTAGGACCAAATAGTTGGACCATAGTTAAGCGTAGTTAACCATACAAACAACAAAAGTGAAAAATGTTCCGTTGTGATACGAAAATTATCCCTTCAAATGTATGGCTACCTTTTGTCGCACATCGGAAAAGTTTCATAGAAAATTTAATTGAGTGAGTTAGCGTGGCCAACTTTTTGGTCCTTACACACATACTTACTTTACGTATAGCGGAGAATCTGTCTCCACCTTCCGACTCCATCATCAGACCAGCTCGATGATGCCATATAGTGACGTAGGTGTACCAAATTATAGCTTAATCGGTCCCCGGGAAGTGGTTCAAATCTTACTTGCAAGATCAGACTTGAACATACATACGATCATTGCAAGTTAATAAATAGCTTGTTAAAAAATGTTCTGAAAACTTCATAAAACATAAAACAGAGCTATGAACTATGAGCTGTCAACTGTGTACATGTCTCCTATAGCTCTATCCCTTTCACTGACTTAAATTTGACAGATTTTAAGAGGTTAACACAGCTTTAGAAGACATATACATAATTATAAGCCTTACTATTGATACTTAAAGCGAAGACCCAATGGAATGAAAAAGGAACCAGCAGCGGGATTTGACTGGAGGTTACTAAACCAACTCGAAGAACACATCTTTAACCGAAAAACAGATTTTCGATGAAGATGTAATACAATAGCCCGTGTGGTTGCCGGGTTAGGTTAGTGCCACTCCACGTCTTCCCGTGTATGTCGTAAGATGCGACTAAGGAAATAAGGGCTTGTAGTACTATTAGGCGATGGGCTTGCAACCAGTGACTAAATACTAGCAAACTTCTTGGCCTGATTGTGCAAAATGTGGTTACAGAATTATAAACTCTTTAAAGTTGTTGGTATTTCTGTGGCTCTGCCTACCCCGCTCTGGGAATGAAGGACCAATATATAATGTAGTGTTGACTTACGAAGTGGTATGTGGGGCGACAGTCTGCAGCTGAAGTGCCTCCCATTCACAGTCTCCAGGTCGGAGCGAGAACTCTGTGTCAGTGTTGGAAGAGCATGAGAATTTCTATAAAGGAAAAACAACATGTTAAGTGGCAGCTTGTTCCATAATGTGACAAACTGGACCGAGAAGGATTTGGAGTAGCTTATGGGCTAGTTAGGCAAGTAAAGGGGTAGGATTCGACCGCTAGCAGTTCTGGAAATTGCTAGCCATGTAGGTAAATCTTTCGAAAAAGGTAAGGAAGATAAAGAAGCTAGTCTTGTATGCGATTTAACTAATACAGCGCAAACGGTTTTAAAATTTTTGTGACTACTATCATGGTTGGCATGGCCCTTTTTGACCAGTATGTAGTAAGTGACGGATGCCTTGTTCACCGCGATAAAACCGACCAAAATACGGGGACTGGAACGCGTTAGAGCGGAAGAGAGCAGTGCAAAGCCAAAGTTCTCTTTTTAAGCCTTGTCACACTGCTAACTGTAGCACTTTGGTGAAAAAAAATCCTCTGAATCCTGCACATTACTTAAGCAGTAGCTGCAGCAGTTGTACATAATAATTAATGATCGGCCCACGGTAGCAATTTATGTCACTCGGATGACGAAAGCATTACATGGATATGAGTCTATTTAATTTCGTGCACAACTTATATACCTATTAAATATGTATGTTTTTTTTTATCGAGTCTTATTATAGAGGTTTTACATTTCTAGTATAGACTAATTATAATTATTTATCGAATAAATATATTTACGCCAACTCATGTCTTGTACTTGTCTCATTGACGTTCCTATCATTATTTTATATATCAATTGAACACATGCAACGGAATAACTGAATTGTTTGTTTCATCATATTTCTGGAGTGTTCACTATGTTATTTGGTGTAAAATATGCCTAGCGAATCAACTATACACAATATCAAACATAGAAATAATTATGTTAATTTACTATAAAAAAAACAATGGGTTTTTAGCTATATATTGAGCAACCCCGACTTATCCACGTTAGTCATTACGGTGGACGTCAAAGTGACATAAAATGCTACCGGTGGCCGATCACTAATAATAATGATAACGACACGATGGCCTAGTTGCGAGTGACCCTGCCTCCGAAGCCAGCGGTCCTGGGTTCAAATCCCGATAAGGGCAGATATTTGTGTGATGAGCGCGAATATTTGCTCTGGAGTCTTGGATGTTTTCTATATAGTACAAGCCTAGAGCTTAGTTTGGGACTAGGTCAATTTGTGTGAGATTGTCCCCGATAAAAAAATGTGTATGGAAGGCGGTGATCTGCGTGTGCGACAGTGGGTAAGTGTGGGCTGTGGCGGGGACCTGGCACACGCCGGCGATGCAGAAGCGCGGCTGCGCGGCGGAGCAGCTGGTGCCGTCGGGCAGGCTCCAGCCGCGCGACTTGTAGCCGCCGCCGCGCGTGTCGCACCACACCGCGCACGCGCTGCTCACGTCTGCGACAACGAACGTCATTGATACTACTTAAGTGTTTTCTATCTATTTAAGTATGTATTTCTCTATATAAGTAAGTTTATCGTTGTCTAATACAGTCACGGACTTTAATTGATCAGCCACTTGCCACTGCTCATATTTTAGCCTTGTAATGCAATCGGGTTATTGAAACTTTACCATAGCAATCCTTTGGTAACGACCAATAAAAACTGAGTTCAGTTTGAACCAATAGTGACTGTTGTTTAAACGTGGTCATATCAACCCTATTAAACGACCAATAACAACTGTGTTCAGTAGAATAGCTGATTGGGCGTTATATCACCAATAGTAGCTGTTGTTTACGTATAGCCATAGCAACTAGACAGACATGCAATTGGTTGCCTTCGAGTGATGTCACTCTGTTGTCTGGTTGGTAGATCTGGGTCTCAGGTTAGTCAACCGTTAATATTGCATGTCATTTTGTTCTTCTATTATACGAAGACGTGTGAATTTTCTTATCTCGATATACGAGTAAAACCGACTGAACCCGATTTGCATTACACGGCCAAAATATGAACAGTGGCAAGTGGCCGATCAATTAAAGTCCGTGACTGTACCCATAGTTCAAGGTTAGAGCTTAGTTTGGGACGAGGTCGATATGTGTGTGACATTGTCCCTTGATATTTTTTTTATTTTTTTTTTATAAAATGTCCGAGTGTTCGTCGCTGTACCAGTAGTTGTCACTATATTTAATATTGCCATAAATAAAATAAGATCAACATTACTTTTATCACCACCTCATTTTAGCGATGAGAAATGTGTTGACTTTTGCTATTTCACACGCTAATTTCAAAATATATCACCTGACATTTACTCGTACAATCCAATTGAGTATTTGTTTTTCATTTTGATTAATTTCGATATGGTTACCATATAAAACAAATTCAATTTGACAAAAATAAATATCACATCTCCCAAAACACATGAAAATGTTTTGGGTAGATGTATAAATGAACGTAATATCACGACGCAAATAAATATTTTCTCTTGATATGTCGAGCACTCTGATGACTACTTACCTTAACTGTTTCAATGTTTATTATATTACTAGCGACCCGCCCTCGCTTCGCTCCGGATTAAAGTATTATATGTATAATTTATACATATAAACCTTCCTCTTCAATCACTCTATCTATTAAAAAAAACCGCATCAAAATCCGTTGCGTAGTTTTAAAGATTTAAGCATACATAGGGATATAGGGACAGAAAAAGCGACTTTGTTTTATACTATGTAGTGATAACTCATTGCGTCCCGTCCTGCCACTTACATTGACGTATTGCGACAATAAAATGTAATATTACTACGTCGTGGAGTGAAGAAAATGTTAAACAGGTAGACCTTGGTGTAAGGCAAATTTGAAGAAAACTGAATGGTAAATAATAAATTTTAGAGCCACCACTAGAGTTCACAATTACTTAACATAGTTGTTGTGGGACCCTGTGCAGGGTCCGCCCGGATCGCTACCACCATCTTATTCATTAACCAACCGAAACCGAACCGAAAACAGTGCTCGCATTGTTGTCTTCCGGTGCGGGGATAAGACAACCGGTGAAATTACTAGCATAGAGGCATTAAATCTTAGTCCTCAGGGTTGGCAACGCATTTGAGGTCTTGGGATTGCAGTCTTAGAATTATAGTCTTGAGAATTCAAATGTCTATGGGTCTCAGATTCCACTTACCATCAGGTGGCCTTCTTTGTGTGCCTTCTTCGTATCAATAAAAAAAACCACATTCAATTACAGCCACTCTGATTTTCTCTGAAGCTTTAGACATTATAAGCATACTTATTGTTCTTATGGTGTTTTTAAAGAAACAATTACAAAACATTTCAAAGTTCTATATCAGGGGAGATTCACACAATTCAAAGGTGACAGCCACATGACCACAAGAGCGTCGGTGGCCTAGTGGCTTAGGGGGTCGATTCGTGAACGTAAGGTACCAAATTCGACCCCCGCGGTCACCATGTACCAATGAGTTTTTCGAATTTAAGTACATTACCCTAAGCTCTAACGGTAAAAGAAAAACATGGTGAGGAATAATTGCACAAAAGATCCTAAAGGGGTCGAAGTGTATCCGAAAGGGCCATGTGTAAGATAAGATAATATTACCACAGATATAGAACTATCATCTTTCTGTTGGATTCCAAAAATTGTAACGGAATAATGTCAAAGCCAAATTGATTGCGACACTTACCTTCGGAGTCTATCCTCTGCAAACCAGTGCCAATAAGATCAGGGTCGACTTCTCGCGCTCTTCGGCAGATTTGATCTGCGAACTCCCGAACCGTCATGCGCGGGACGTTGTTACACTGAACATAAAAACAGTTCCTCGCAATTACATTGGTATCCAAGGCAGGCGGGTGGTAGGCAGACCTAATGCCTTTCATCTAGCAGCATCATCCTAGCAGCCTAGTTGGTAGTGACCCTGCCTTCGAAGCTAGGAGTCCTGGGTTAAAATACCGGTAAGAGCAGATATTTGTGTGATGAGCACGAGTATTTGTTCCTGAGTCTTGGATGTTTTCTATTTATTTAAGTATGTTTTTCTCTATATAAGCAAGTTGATCGTTGTCTAGTACCCATAGTACAAGCCTAGAGCTTAGTTTAGGACTAGGTCAGTTAGTGTGATATTTATTTATTACAAATTTTTCTGTTACTATTTTTTCGTATAGTAATTATGTACAAGTTAAGACTGGAGTTACCCTGAGGGTCGAGTGGTTGGAGCCCCGCCACAAGGTTAGCTTTAAGTCCTTTGTGGTGAGAGTACCAACCAAAGATCTGTCGACTTTTTAAAGGAGGAATTCTCGCCGAGGGGTGTTATAGCTGCAGCGAAAGTGATTTAATAGTTATGTTAATTTTAAGTTTTAAATTGTTATGTATGTTAGTCTGTAATGTTTGTGGGCCTTGTTGCTTGAATTAAACTTAAGTAAGCTATTCTATCGTATCATATACCTGAAAGACATTCACTACAGGTCTTAAGCCAACCCTAAGGGTTGGCACAATGCTTGACCCCATGCCACCCGCATCCAGTAGATCTAACATAGTTTTAATCTTAACATGTCTAATGTTTCACTTGTTTAGCATACTGACCTGCTGTGCTTGGCAGGATTGGTATTTCTTATCATGTCCAGAACAATAGTTGTTCCCGTTGTCGTGTCTGAAAATATAAACCACTTATTACTGCCGATTAATTGTCAGAAATCATTTAATAACCGCGGAAATTATTGCAGAAAATTCATGAATACTGCGATGCCAAGGTTAGTAAGTGTATAATTACTACCCTAATAAAAGGCGGGAAAGCCGTTCATTAAACCTTCTCAAAAATCAGGGTAGTAATATTGAACGGAATTTTATAACTGCCCTGTTATCAGGGCAGTAATGTCGTATGAAAATCCATTATTACTCTTTTCTTTTTTCTTCGATGACGTTATTTATCAACCCACTTTGACACGCACGCAAGTTGGACCCTGCAAATCGGGGCGTATTCACCTTCTTTAATGAAGTACGAAGCGTTAAAATTCACAATAAAAAATACTTTTGTTAATACTCTACTTAGTAATCCGTAATTCGAACTTCGGGTCGTCTTGTCACTGTGTGCAAATTAGTTACGCAACGAGAGCAGGAAGAGAGAGGGAAAGCAATAGACGAAGTTCGAATTTCAAAGTAGAGCCCCTGTTTGATGGCGCGCTCGTTCTTCCTCGAAAGAATTCATTTCGTTACTTTTGTATATTTTTTTTATTTTTAAGTGTAGTATAAAGCAGTATATATCACTAGATATTTGTGTGATGAGCGCGAATATTTGTTCCTGAATCTTGGACGTTTTCTATCTATTTAAGATTATATTTCTCTATATACGTAAGTTTATCGTTGTCTAGTACCCATAGTACAAGCCTAGAGCTTAGTTTGGCACTGGGTCAATTCGTGTGACATTGTCCCGTGATACTTATTAATTAGTTATTCAATTAAATGAGTTGTTTGTACCTTGGTCGTTGGCAGCGGCGCGTGGCGACAGCGACGCCGGTCGCCGCCGGGGCCAGCGTGTCGTCGAGCAGGCAGGCCGAGGCGCACTCCGACAGGCCCGACCACCGCGTCCACGACCCGCGCCGCACCGTGCCCGCGCGCTCCACGCATTCTCCTCCGCGACAGTACTGGAAACGATTCGCATTATTTAAAGGAGAATGAATCTCATCTACTGACATACTTAAACTTATATTTTTCCACAAACAAGTCTAGCAAAAAGAAAGTTTTAACAATCCGACCCATACTTCGCAGAATATCATATTCGCAAAACATGATATTAGTAAAACATGATATTCGCAAAACATGACATTTGCAAATAGTGGAATTAGGTTATAGAATCGTAGGTAGGTCTAGGTCATGTTAGTTTTACAGCAGGCCCGGAGGGCCAAACCACCCAGGAGCAGGAGCTCCGTCGACACTGTCTAATTGATGTCTTGTTAAATGATGTTTTGAGAATATCATGTTTTGCGAATATGATGTTTTCCAAATGTCGTCTTTTGCGAATATCATGTTTTGCGAATATAATGTTTTGCGAATATCGTGTTTTGCGAATATGCTATTTAACATACTAAATGAATCCGACTGCCTGTTTTGATTATGTCGTCAATGTAACTATGTTAGTTACCTACTATCTGTAGATTTTTTATTTCACCATCTTTTTTTATTTATGTACCCACGACACTCGCGATGTTAAGAATGTAATGACACTTGACTTTTCAAAATCGGTCAAGCCGTTAAGGCTACAGGAAGTAACAATTGAACTGACATACTCGCATACCTTAATGCCCACATACATACAACTACGCGAAAAGCCCTCTTTTTGGATTAGTTGGACAAAAAGTATATTACTAAGAAAATGAGCATCAACTGTTTATGCATCATCAAAATAAAGATAACCAAAAGCTACGACACTGTAAGCCACTTGATTGTTATTTGTTAAGACCTAAACATACATATACAACTAGACCAGAACAACTGAACTAGAATCACACTGAAATACCTGCTGAACATCCATACATCACGCCTTCATTCCCAGAGTGCGGTAGGCAGAACTACAGAACTACCAACAACTTGTTGATAATTCTGTAATCACATTTTGCACAATCAGGCTTAGATGTTTACTAGTAAATTAGTGACAGGTTGCAAGCCCATCGCCTAACATTACTACAAGCCCTTATTCCCTTAGTCGCCTCTTACGACAACCACGGGAAGACATAGGGTGGCACTATTCTAACCCGGCTACCACACGGATACCTGCTGTATATTTCTTTAAATCGAGAAATAAAAGGCTGTTATATGCAGAGCTGAATGCCAAACTCCAATACTAAAAAGGAATTGAAAATTAATCCATCTAACTACCTTTGAAATAAAGTGTTGGCATACCCACAAGGTGGACTGAGGATCTGGTGAAGATAGCTGGTAGCCAATATATCAGAGTAGCACAAAACCAAGCGCCATGGAAAGCCTTGGGGAACGCCTATCTCCAGCATTGCAAGTCCTCACGGCTACTATGATAACGATAATGATTGGAATGCTACTCACCATGTCTGCCCCACACTTGGTGCCCTCTAGCGCTGGATGCGAGGTCCAGGTGTACCGCTCCCGTTGGCAGTGCAGGTCTCTGCAGATGTCCTCCAAACTTTGCGCGCCTGAGTGACGGCTGCCGCGGCCGTACTTAAGCATACCTGTAAAAGAAAGTTTTATTTGTAATAATTACAGTTCAAGAACTCAAGCTCCGAAATAATCAAGAACATTTGACGGCAATCTTCAAAGGTTAAATAACGTTAATATAGACAAGAAATCTTGTAAATAAAGCTCAAACAAAAGCTTAGTAGTTAACTTTATACCGATTTTCTATGGGCTAGTCCTGATAATCTCGGTTCTTCTCTATACCTATATTCTCAAAAGTGCGAGCACTATAATTCAACTATTCTTTACTTTTGCTAAATTATCTCGGGACAGTGTCACACAAATTGATCTCGTCCCAAATTAAGCTCTAGGCTTGTACTATGGGAACTAGACAACGATAAACATACTTATATAGAGAAAGACATACTTAAATACATAGAAAACATCCAAGACTCGAAACAAATATTCGAGTTAATCACACAAATATCTATCCTTACAGGGGATTTCAACCCAGGACCGCTAGCTTCGAAGGCAGGGTCACTACCAACTAGGCCAGCGTGTCGTCAAGATATAATGTTAATCTAGTTAGCTTTTTATTAGCTTCTTTGGGATCATAAGTGTGCAGATAATGCAGTGAGATGGCGAAAATAATGTTTGTAATAAATAACGCTTTTAAAACAATTAGTTGCACCCGAAATTTAATAAGACCTAGGGATTACCATGACATGACTAATTAGCTAAGCAGTTCAGTTCTAGACGAGTGTGAGGGCAGACTTGTCTTTCTAGCAGTTACATGGCTTTGTCTCTTTCTTTCACCTTAAACTGTACTGCATAACTGTATCATTGTAACCCCCCTGTCAGTCAGAGTAGTTTACAGATAGAGGCTAGTTCCGGCTCAGAAAACGGCGGTTGAACGAATTAGGTACAAATTCACGGATTTATTTGCCGTCATAGCTCTTGCGTAAGACACGATTCTATTAAGATGTAATTTTATATCTATAATCGATTATTTTATCCAAAGAGAATCGATTTTGGAAACGACTACTTACATTGTTGGTCAGCGTCGAATCTTTCTCCTGGTAGGATTCCTTCAGCGCTGTGGTCCAGCTGTCCGGCTGAATTGCCATGGTCTAGGAGACATCGGGACTGTACTGTGCTGAAATTTCATTTAGACCAATCACACATCAGGATTCATTTTAGTAAAATGGCAGGACGGGACAAAATACAGGAGAAGGTTGTAAACGTGATGGTGAAAAGCACAAAATTATAAAAGTTGAAAATATGTCGGAATTTTGGTAGTAGGTACGATATTTTATTTTAAGGCCTAGAGTCAATAGTAAGACACCCACTCTAAGAACTTCTGCAGATAGTTCTTGCTGCACTGTGACCAGGTGATTTTGCCGCTACCCAGCGTTGGACTCATGATGTAAGCGCTGGGGTCGCATCCATTATCTGCTAGAGGACCGTCGTGTCGCATGCCGAGACTGCAAGAGAAGAAGACAATAATGTAATATATGGTCTCCAAAAGCCCTTAATTCTGATTAAAATCAAGTGTTACAAGGGAAAAACATTGGAAGTAGGCAATAAAGGCATTCTTTGTATTGAAAAAGGAGTGGAAATCTTGATTTTACTTACTTGTGTCCGATTTCATGTGCAACAACGTAAACGCTTTCGAAATGTCTGCCTTCATTTACTGTGCAACTGCTTGTCACCGTGCACATTCCTGCCACTGGTGCTAACCCTACAACGAACAAGTCACTAGTATTATCAATTCTATCAATGACCGGAACTTTGAAAATATTCAGTTTTACATTTAACTTACCAACGACTTGACTACTGACTTTCCCATTCTTACTGACCACGTACAAATCTAATCCTGTAAGAATCAAAGCATGGTCCCAATGCAAAGGATCAGTGTCTCCTGGTGGATTCTCCAGCCTTTGCCACGTACAAAAGTTACTCAAAAACCTATCAATATCGTGAGGCCTTTTCAAATTCGAAGGATCTTCATGTAGAATTTCGAGTCTTTTCAAAATGTAATTCACGGGTCTACCTAGTGAAGGATCATGGTATAACAACTGCACAGCATTGATCATTGCTAGAACAAATCTGACTAGCTCCCTTTCCGTTTCTTTAGGAAAATTTACAGTCATATGCTTATATAAATCTCTATCTATAAATACTGCTGTTTCAACAAAAACTGCTGGTAAAACAGCTCTCTTTTGTCTTTCTGTTTTTGGAACTAGTTTGCTAATGAATGCCCCTATTGTTTTGTTTCTATGATTTAAATCTACTTTAAATTCCTCTAGCGTTTTGCTTGGTATATTTGCTTCTCGTTTTCTTCTGTGCTTCGTCCATATACGAGCTGGTTCTGGATCGACAATTTTGTTAGTGCGTTCTTTTTCTACACAAGCTTCTTGATTTGGCTCTGGTGCGGATTGCTTGACTATCACGTGTGCTTTTGAGCCTTCATTGTGAAATCTTTCTGGCAGTGGATGTATTAAATAGTAACTATCGTTGGATTTGACTAAACCTCTCTGTAAGAAAAACATTTATTATTATTTATTGTTACTTTGAAGTAAATAACCGTTGCTAATATACTTTTAATCCTCCGTTATGAGTTAACCTAGCTAATTAGTCTGCAAGGTAATTAAAGATTCTTGCTCGGTAAGCGTGGTAAACAGGAAACCGGACCTTCTTGGTTTAGTGTAAAGACCTGAATATTAAAAAAAAAGAGCATCAGAAACCACCACCAATAAATTAATTTTTGCGTAGTTGTGTTCCAGGGCGGGGAGATGGCTAGTATATATATTTCATGTAAATCGTCAGGTTGCCAACACATTTTTAGTCTTGAAATTAACTTGATTCGGTGGTCTGTGCGCTCGCTTTTTTTCTCTAGGCCATACAAATTAATTTATACAAAGACAAATACATTTATTGCCAGAACATGCGAACACAGTATACAGATCTTCGTGAAACACTTATATTCTACCTTGATTAGGCATGCAATGTTACAGTCACCAACAACTCACCACATCATCACAAACAAACAACGCCGCGCTGTCACTCCTATAGTAACATTCGTCATCATCATCGCCGTGTTCCACAGCCACTGTGCCATTGGACAGCCTTCTCATGATCAGGAACTGAGGGTCTAGGAAGCTGTCCCTTGGAGCTGGCCTGAGATCTAGGTGCTGGAGGACACTGAGGTCTGGTGTTGAACGTTTGAGCCGCCGAGGATGTGCGAGATGGACGATTTCGAACTGTGCTTCTATAACAAAGTTATACACGATTTTTTTATTCGGTTCAATTCGGCAATCATCGTCCTCAAGTTGAACGAAAAATATCAACTGATGGTAAAAATAGGTACGATGCTTAAGCATTAGTAGATGCTTTTAGGTTAGGTTTATTTATGCTTGAAAAAATATTCAATCCAAACATGCATTTGCGTTGCTACGAATACATTCAAGGGTTAGCGGAAAAAAACGATTTAAGGGATAAATTCACCTTTGTACTTTTTGAAATTTAAAATGCATACATTCACAGCCATATAAATTGTGATTGTAATCGAAACTTGCTACTTACTTAACTGTTTTTTAATGCTTGTATACATAAAATTAAATTGAGCTTTGTGCGTTGTGTAACATTATTAATAAAAGGTTCCTTTTACTTAGCAATATAATTTCTGACTTAGTTTTAAATAACCAAAATTGAAATTACCTTTGTGTTTGGCGCCAAATAGGAACATCTTCTCTGACTCTGTAAGGTGCTCCAACAGTTGCTGTGAGTGTTCCTGCAACAAATACAAAATCTGCGTCAAAAATATGTTTCCACTTCTCACACTCTAAAATTACGCATAAAAGACATGTATAGGCGGACTAAAGTGATCCATTTAATCATTAGGGACTAAAGTGACTCCTTACTCCCTGGGGATGAAGAAGAAGAAGAAGAAAGTTTTATTTAGTGCTAATACAGTATTACATTGGTTTGAGTTCATAAAAACGTATTAACTAATAAGCACCAAAAGGGGATCAGCTCAGCAACATGCTGCGACAAGTCACAGCGCTGATTTTCAGCTGGACCCATTTGGACACAATCACCACTTATTATTAAAAACTCCTTAAACATTACAATATTTGCGAATACAAACTACAGTATTAAGTATATATATTAGGGATAAGTACTTTTTCTTTTTAATTTCATCATAAGTAAAAGCCTTGGAAACCCACGAACAGCTTGATACATGTTGCCATGTGATGATGTTGTTCTTGTCGATGGAGTGCGCGATGGAGGGCAGGCTGGGCATGCAACCTCCACCGCCTCAGTCTTTGTTTCAGAAATGTTTTCTATGGAGTAATTTTGTTATGTGCTAACCCCAAAAACACCTTGATGTTGTCTCTTTCTGCATTAAAGTATTTAGAATAAAAATCTTAACTCATGTTGAGAGTAAAAATTATATCTCTATTAAACTATATTTTTTACGTCTGTATGTTAAAACTATTATAATATCAGATTAATTTTTCTCGCCATCAAAGTGAAAAGTAGAGTGTTTAACTCGGAACAAAAAACATAATGGCTTATGTTACTCGTAGTCTTTTGTTAAACAATATTGTGTAAGATGTTTGCAAATGATTCAGCATTTCAAACATCAATATCATCAAGTTCCATGTTTTTACTTCCAACTGAAGCACAATCGAGGATCTACAAGTCTTTTCTATAACCAACTATTTCCGCTTCTCATAGTCTAACCACCAAAACCTCTTGTCCATAGCAACTCCAAGTTCCGTATATGTGTGAAACGTCATAAAAGTTTTCTTCAAAATCTAATTAACCTTGTCTTTGATAATTACTAAGAATGCCTATTGTCTGGCTATGAGACCTCGACATGTTTTTGACAATGGCTTCGCACGCCTTTGGCGGGTAATCAGTGGTAGTAAAGAGTTATCAATACACAATTCGTCTCGTATAAATACTATTTTATGAGCTGTTGAGATAAAATGGTGTTGTTTCTGCTACTGTCAAAAAAATAATGGTCGATTTGAAATTTGCTTATGCGTTTTTTTATGGGAAGAAGAAGGCTCTGAAGCACCCCCATCACCTGCCACCTGATGGTAAGTGGAATCTGAGACCCATATTTGAATTCTCAAGACTGCAATCCTAAAAGATCAAACGCGTTGCCAACCCTGAGGACTAAGATAGAAGGCCTCTATGCTAGTAATTTCAGCGGTTGTCTTATACCACACTGGAACACAACAATGGGAAAGCTGTGTTTTGCGGTAGGTATCTTATGTACCATGAGAAAGCTTAGGAAGGGGTAAGACAGGGGCATTTACACGGCTCTGTTTCATTCTCTAACCGTAAACTGAATTGCTTAGCCACGTCATTGTAACTCCTCTGGTAGCGATCCGGATGGACCCTGCACAAGATCCTACCATCACTAAAACCTCTTCTAGCCTCTATGCCTAACTAACCCTAAGACGGAATTCCTCTGTTCATATTTTACATAGATTCTTACCTAACTATCTATACTTTTAATCCCAAAATATGTTACTGTTTAAACAAAAAAACTTGTGAGTCAGACTTGCGTACCACCGCCAAATAGGTATTGTTGTATATATTTGACGTTTGTACGTTCTGTTGTTTTTAAAAAGTTTCTTCTTCAAGAGACATTTTATTACTTCACTTTTATTTAAAAAAACAAAACAAACAGTACCATCAACGGTTCAAAAGATACAGCTCTTTACAGTTAGGACGGACGGACGGACGGACGGACAGCGTAGGCATATTATTGCGGTTATGGGTACGTGCTAATTTAGTACATCTATCATAAATACTTTCCTATTTTTCAACTTGTTATCAAATCAAAATATATATTTTTCCTCAATTGCATTGTGTCGTCAAATAAACAATTTACATTATTATTGAAACAAATCTGACTTTTACTTTTCTTCCCTATCCAGAGGGAGGAAAAGTGTTTTACTAATTAGACTAGTCGATTAATAGACGACTGGCTACTTAGTACAGCTAATACACTAAGGCGAGTTGCTCCTTAGGCGAGTTGCTAGTTAGGCAAGTTGCTCCTTAGGCGAGTTGCTACTTAGGCCAGTTGCTACTCAAAAAAAAAGTAGATCAGTTGCTTTTTAGACCAGCTGATATTTAGACCAAATGCGGCATAGACGAATTGCGATATATATACGAGTTGCTAATAAGAGCCCATGATCCTATCCTATATTAATAGGGTCCCGTTGTGTTCCCTTTGGACATGGAACCCTAAAAAATGGACGGAATTGCACGTTGAAATGACCAATAAATGTTCTTGAAAAGAAATCATAACTATATTTGGCCTATTTACTACCTAATTACTACAGTATAATATTTAAAGGTAGATTTCATTATATTGTCATTGATGTTCTAAAACATGCAAGTCATGCCTAATAATTTCTATAACAATGAAACAAAAAGTTTCTCGAAAATCCAGCTTTCTATGAAGAAAAGCTTTTAAAAAGCCATTAGGCATAATTATTTACTCTTAGTAATGATCTAAAGCAACAAAAGGCTTAGGTGCTCGATTGCTGACAGTTTAGAGATTAGATAATTGAAGAAAATTAGGCAATACTTTCAGAAATATTACCTAAAACGTACACCGTCCGTAAATGACTGGCTTGGTAAGAATTGCCAAGGTACTCGTAACTTGTGCCAACCTAATTACAACAAAGGGTGGTGGGTTTCCGAGATACTTACCCTATACTGTTAGAGGTGGCCTGCCTGGCCTTCTCTATGCCATAGAAAAAAACTCCTCAATCGTATTATTAATTATTATATTACACTTTTACCCCGCCTCGTCCAAATTTTCCCAGTTTTAATTTCCGTACCAATAGGCCAGCGAAAGTGTGTAATTATTTCATGGGCTAATCTAGTTAGAATACAATGAAAGTGTCTGCCGCGGTTGGGTTACTGTTGCGTAACTTTTGAGTTGCATGGAAGATGTCTGGGTCTTGAGATCTTATGGTTTTAACGGTTGAGGAGGCATAAGTCAGTTTGTTTGGTTGTTGCGCGTGAGTGTTTATTGAATATAGTTATCGTTACAAATCAGAATAACGAATCGTCTTTTTTGCAGAGACGTAGAATATGGAACCGGGGGAAGACAGAGTCGCGGGCTAGCTCCTGTATTTAATTCTATGAATAAACAGTTTTTTCCCGCGCAAACTAATAATAATAACTTTTGTAATTTAAAGAGGGGCGTAATTGATTCCAAAGGACAAATAATATAATGTCAGTGGGTCTATTAATTTACGAGTTATTTTTTTTATGATACTTAAAAACATTTCTGTTGCAATTCGCTTTTCAAAATAACCCTTTCCTAAACGACTAAAGCTAACTTATATAATAATGGAATAACGATATGAAAGGTAGCCTAAGTGTTAATCCAAGGTATAAGCAGTTTTCATTCCAAATTGCACCTAAATCCGTCCAGTAGTTTTTGCGTGAAAGGGTAACAAACACCCGTACTTACAAACTTTCGCGTTTATAATATTAGTAGGATTTTTGTGAGATTGTCCCCTGTTAAAATAGTACATTGTGCATCAAGGGAGGTAAGAACTCGAGTTTGTTATTCCCTTAGGGGAGAGCGGGGCTGAAAGTGCCGGGGGTAAGATGTTCCGATGATAGTAAAAATGTAAGTAAAAAACGGATCAATTTGTATGATGTTTGACGCGAAACGTTATGAAATTATGCCGTTGCAGGAGCCGTTTACGTTGCTTCCATTATGGTATAATAGTGCTTATGGAAAAAAAATCCAAATCGACGGAACAACGAACCCCACAAAATAATACCTTTTTGCCTTTGATTTTTTGTTAACTGAGTTGATAGTGCACACAAAATAACTACACATTTTGACGAACTACAAAATACTCCTTTAGCGTGTGTGAAATGAGATTAATTTTTTGAAGGATGAGTTTGTATTTCAAAAGGATGGAACAACCAGCCCCATAGTTGTTCCGTTCCGATCGATCCCATAAAAAATGTTTTTATTTGAAAACTGTTTAACGATGCACGAAATAATATCCCTATTCAGAAACTCCAATAATCATTCTTTAAATGTGTGTGTAAGCCACACAATATATAAACTATTTCCATAGCTCAATTTTATGTTTTATGAAAATTGGCACTTTTAGCCCCGCTCTCCCCTACTGCCCGTGATACACACAATGTTTTTCATCACATTTGCAAGGAAATAAAAAAAAACCTAGACTATTAAAGAAAATAACAATCAAAAAACGAATGGCTCTCGACTCGCTAAAAAAGATTATCAACATGACAACTCAACTTTTTTCAATGTTGTGTTCCACAGATAATGCTAAGCACTGCCATTCGTTTTCAAACTTGACAGGCTATATTGCCAGATTGTACCGAGTTTCAATATAAAATTTAATAAAAAAAGTGCAAATGTCCAGTTCCAGTCCAGACCGTACCGTTTAAGTTTTATATGTATACAGTAAAATTGGTTTTTAGCCAAGTTTTGAATAAAGAAAATAAACCTTGGTTGATTTTACACCTCCTTAGTCTGAAATGACTAGTGGGTTCTATATTTTAAAACTAAACCCATTACTCCCTTGGGGGGTAAATAGGCTATAACTGCCCTATAAGCCTGCGTGTTATAACACCCTTTCCGAGCATGTGTGGTAAAAAAAAAATATTTTTGATTTTTGTGAGATTGTCCCTTGTTGAAATAGCTAAGCATTTAAACAATCATCACATACCGAGCCAGCAAGCGAACGAATCTGACGTTGACCCCGGTTCACCTTGGCAGCGGTATTCCGTTTATTCACGATTGGTTCCGCAGCTTTGTATAGAGAGGAACCGGCGGGCCACAAGGTTGGTTAGAAATTGGGGTGTCACGATTTTAGTTTTAGGTCATGTTTAAGGATAAATTTTTCAAAGACTCGTACAATTGTAATTGGCATATTGTTGATAGTATTTCAAACTGTCAACACCTGCCAAGGGGGTTATTATGACATTACTATGCAGTTCTGTTTACGCTCAGAGAAAAGGATAGAGCTATATAATTGCCATAGCTCTGTCCTTTACGCTCACCGTAAAATGAACTGCATAGCTAGGTCATAATAACCCTTAAGTTCTAGGTAGTGAAAGGGACAAAGTTATAAGCGGTCATTACTCATTATATAGCTCTATAATTTTCTCTGCCTGGAATTTTGGCAGCTTTTGGTTAATAATCCCTGGGCTGGGAATCTACATGGTAATAACGATATAGTATTTGACGTGTTTCCGTATTGTCAACGTTTTGATAGCTCTTATGTCATTTACAATAATGGCGACTGTGACATAAGCGATTCTAAAACATGAGAAACGCGATATCGTTATAACGCTGAAGAATAGAGGCCCTGGGCCTCTATTCAGGTGCGTTAAAACGATATCGTGTTTGACACGTTTAAGAATCGTTTATGTGACAGTCGCCATTATTGTAAATGACATAAGAGCTATCAAAACGTTGACAATACGGAAACAGGTCAAAAACGATATCGTTATAACGCACTTGAATAGAGACCCTGTTCTATTGGCGCTAAGGTTTATTAATTACAATAATGATGTCACATCTTTCAGGAAACTGTTTTAAGTTAATGATGTTTTCATTTAATTTATATAATTCGCTTTCCCCGAACTTACTTAAAAATACTAATCTAACGAACCGCTACCAGTGGGCATCTTACCCAAAATGCTGGTAGCATTACCACTTTGAATGGTAATGCTTAATATTTGTGCCAAGTACCTAAAAGCCAGCATTTTGATCACGAGTTACGCCGACCAAGCGCTTTGAAAGATGTTTAAAAATACGGTGTGCTTCTAGTACCAACGGCCCTAGTCTGGATCCCAAAAGGCTCAAACAGGTATCGTTACCGGTATTCTGACTACCGGTTTTAAATGAGGTATAACCGGTTATAATAGCATTTCGCTATTAGCGGTATAATGAATACCGGTATTCAAGTATATTATCGGTTTAGCCAATTGAGAACAATACCTGATTTTGATACTTTACTCCTAAAAACTATAACCAGTAATACCTGTCAGTGTCAACATACTCGTTTATTTGTTTCTGTAATTGTTTTCGGTGTTATTACAATAAACTCAGACACGCCTTAGACAAGTCTGAAATTAAAATTAATTACAGTATAATTGACATCTTATTCATCAGGTGCAATGAATAGCGGTATTGAATACAGGTATTTAATACTGTAAATAGTGTATACATAGCGATAAAAACAAAAGCGGAATGACAATAATACCTCTAATACGAATATAGGTATTACTTTTTTGGCGGTAACAATTTGCCAATTTAAATACAGGTATTGAATAAAACCGGTTTTACAATCCCTGGGCTCAAATACGTAATTTTGATCAAGTTGACTGTATTTGTGCCTTTTGAGGGTCTCCGCTGATTCCGCTGCGAAACCAACATAAGATTGGTTTCTTTAATGGTTACCAAGGCATTCTAGCTAGTCTTATCTTCCCTGTTAGTGACTACTTGAAATACCTTTAAGCTCTGTCTAGTCATCTAAGAACCTGACCAACGTAATTCTAAAATCATCCAACTTTGTAACATTATCTTATGAATAAACAAGTAATTAAGCTCCTGCATTTTTCAAATTAGTAGGTATAATTATGAAACATAATTAATAATGCACTTGTACTTTACTGCATATCGGTGCATCAAAGCCTTTGTCTGAAGCTGTTCAATCCAATGCGCAGGCGACGGTGTGAATCCAACGAAACTAACCGACGTTCACACTACGGGAGGAAGATTACATACATACATAACATCACGCCTTCATTCCCAGAGTGGGGTAGGCAGAGCTACAGAAATACCAACAACTCTAAAAAGACTTGTTTATAATTCTATGAACACATTTTGCACAATCAGGCCAAGAAGTTTACTAGTGTATTAGTGACAAGTTGCAAGCCCATCGCCTAACAGTACTACAAGCTCTTATTCCCTTAGTCGCCTCTTACGACATCCACGGGAAGACATGGAGTGGCGCTATTCTAACCCGGCAACCATGCGGCGTAAAGATTTTATTCTTCATAAGGAATTTCAAAAAAATAATAAAAGTGGCTTTGAAAATTTTCACCAGAAAATATGACCTAGTTTTAATTATAAGTAGTTACTTCCATTTTATTGTTTTACTACCTGACTTATTCAACGTTGTTCTGTTATATTATTTATCAAAAAATATTTGTAATTGTTCAATGTAATAAAATCGCGATAGGGAGGGTGAAAAATACTTTACGACCTATTCTCATACCTACAAAATATCCAAAAATAAACAAAAATCGGATGAGCTGTTTCAGAAGAGTGCGACCACAAACACCGTGACACGAGATTTGTACATATTTATTATATTACAAGATTATTGATACTTTCAAGGGCTGTAATTCTACAAGGTAATAAAGATATCGTTTTGACCTGATTCCGTATTGTCAACGTTTTGATAACTCTTATGTCATTTACAATAATGGCGACTGTGACATAAACGATTCTTAACGTGTCAAACACGATAATATGAAAATGAAAAATGAAAAAATGTTTATTACATAAAAATAAAACTACAAGGTGAAGCAGCTGCTCTGGGGACTGAGCTAGGATGCCCTGTGTTACACTGCCCTCATACGAAAGAAAGCAGTTATCTGTTATAGGAATCGTATTGTAAAAGAAACCTTATGTGTAATCATGCAGAGTTGAGTATGCTTCAACTATCATAGTGCCAATAGCCGCCTTCTTTGTTATGACGGCAGTACAGGCCCCAGATGAATACAAAACAAGAGGAAAGAGTACAAAAATAAATAGGTCAACAATCAATATGTAGGTAACTGATTAAACTTTAAGATTACATTATTCTAACTTAGGGTCTAAAATAACTTTAACCGTGTTGGGTTATATCGTTTTAACGCACTGATTAGAGGCCAAGGACACGTACAAATATGCATTAACTTATGTCATCAGTGTAGAACTAAATAATTTTAACCCTGCCATTGTTTATTTTCCTTGTTTTAAATTAAAAACGTGTTTGTTTTTTTTTCTTCCACATCCAAACTGAGGAAAGTGTAGCCTAGACTTGTTTTTTTACTTATCACTTACGTTTAAGATGTTCTCTGTTATACTCATCTCGTTATAATGATGGTGAACAATGAGTACTGTCGTGCGCAAAAGTTTTGTTTTTAAATGAAAGATAATAGAACCAATTTCTTTGATATTAGTTTTACTAGAAATATCTTTGTAGATCGTTGTACTAGAAAATATATAAGCCTACAACTTAAAGAAAAAAAAAACCGTTTTTTGGACAAGCTTTTGTTGCCAACTGTATTTCTTTTCGCATTATCTGCTTATCAAGACTAAACTAATGAGTCTCAACTAAGTATAGCGGAGACCCTGTCGTCACTTTCAGACTCTATCATCACATCATCTTTTAGGTACCATAATATTGCATTGTCATCGGGTTTACTGTGGTCTAAATTTTAGCTTTTTCCACTTACGAGAACTGATACAAAATCGTCATAAAAGATTTCTTAGAACTTCAAAGTTCACAACTTACATACATACATACGAACAGTGCAAGTTAAATAAAAGCTTCTAAAAATATAAAACGTCATGTCATCAGTAAGCATCTGTTTTTAATAACGGTTTTTGAAGAAATTAATATCTAACAAGATTTTCATTTTCAGCTTTAGAGTATTTTTTCCCATAATTCGCGTCCACATCTCGCGAGAAACAATTTACACAAGTATTTTTTTTGAAATCTACATACTCATATATAACGTCACGCCTTTATTCCCAGAGTGAGGTAGGCAGAGCTACAGAATACCAACAACTCTTAACTTGTTGATAATTCTGTAACCACATTTTGCACAGTCAGGCTAATATGTAGTTTACTAGTGTATTAGTGACAGGTTGCAAGACTTGCAAGCCTATCGCCTAACAGTACTACATGCCTTTATTCCCTTAGTCGCCTCTCACGACATCCACGGGAAGACATGGAGTGATACTATTCTAACCCTCTAATTTGTTTTTTTTTTTTTAATTAATTGTGAAACGTTTTATCCTCGACTGTAGCAATTTGTCAGGGATATGAAGACGATATGACTGGCCTCGTGTAATAACTACCCCGCCTCGACTACAATACATAATTGCTTGTAATTTGAGAGCTGAATCTAACAGGGTCAAAACAATAAAAAAGATACAAGCAACTTAGTTATCTTAATAATTATGTGTTCTTGTTAAGGATATAATTAAAATTGTATTAAGTGTATGTACTTACATGTATGTATGTAGTTGAAACTATTTATTGTACAAGCAAAGAAAGCTAATTAAAAACGATATGTATATTGGCACAGTTTTTAATATCTGTACGAAATACATTCAATACTATGTATCTAAGAAATTCAATTATAGGATTTAATTACTTCTTAACCTGAACAATAAATTATCTATGAAATTTTCTACTCATAAAACTTTCTTGTGTGATTTTTCTAGATTCTAACCTATATGTATTATGTACAAATTCAATTTAACATTATTGACCGATATCACCCAAAAACAGTTACCTGCTTCCATCAAAATAAACACTTTATTGTAGAAAACACAAATTCAAAACAACATTCACAGAATAGGAACGCACAAAGCTGAACTTAGCCCTAGTAGGTATAGTTTTTCATATTAAAAGCTCCTGCAACACTAGTAAAGTATTTCATACATACATACATTAAATCACGCCTGTTTCTCAGAGTGGTAGGCAGAGACCACTTCTTTCCACCTGCTACGATCCTGACAAATCTCTTTCACTTCTTCCACGTCGTTTTCGGGTACGATTCGGCTCTTTTGCAGAATTTTTCTGATTTGATTCGAAAAAGTACGCCTAGGGCGGCCCCTTCCAACCCTTCCACTCACTTTCATATTGTTTATCTCTTAAGAATAAGATATTTTGACTATTCTTTAGCTATACATTTATTAAAATTTTATATTAGATAATCCTCAGCATCATCGACAAACAAAAGAATTTAGTTTTCTATCTACTTCCTATTTGTAATCTACAGACACAACGCATTACCAAAGTCTAAAATTAGCAGCCTTTTGACATTACATTGCCAAAGTTTAAAAAACCCATACAACAATGACTTCTGAATGTATAGAATTATTTTTAGTGGCACTGAATCTGTGAGCAATTCCATATCATCTGATCTGCTTGTGCGCATGTAAAAACGTTGCATTGTTTGATGCTCATTAAATCGTTTAATATCGTCCTTGACCGTATGAACCGCCATTTTTTTTAGTTTTTTTGATTCTTTCTGTGTTTTGCGATGAATCTTTTTGTTATGTACTAGAGGTAAGTTTTTGTCAAAAATAAAAAAGTGGTTAAGCTTTTTCTACCCGACAGTAATTTATTCGCATATTCAAAATATTTTAAATGAGTGCGCCAAAGTTCATATAAAATTGTAAATTAGATTATTGGAACTCCGAAAATGCATTTCATACCATTTTACATCATAATGATCACTCTTCATAATCAATATTAATTATACACCTGTTTATTTTCAGGATTTTAGGACCTAAATAAGGTTAGGTTAGGTTAGGTTTGTTTTATAAACGTCCTAAAAACAGAACGGTCTCAATAAAATTCACTTTAGGAGTGGCGATGATTATGAATAACAATTATGAACAAAAAAATATGGGAATTTTTTTCGGAGAAATATTGAAGTCACAATTTGCTACTTGTATAAAAATTCGAAAGACCAATTTTATATGAGCCAATATGGACCATTTTAAATATCAGGACACGTAGGTACGTAGATGAGGAGTTGCTAAAATGTACAAGATGTTTATTACTTAATTAAGTAGGCCTCACGGGCACTAATTCACGTCAAAAATCTACCAGCGTTTCCCGAGAGGCAACCACTGCTGAGAAGAAACGCCCCAAGAAACTCAACAGTCATTCGAAATTCGAAAATTTGAAATTCAAATCCGAAATTCGAGTGGTCGAAAGTAGCTTTTGAACTAAAAAGACATACTATGTTCTGACTTTAATAATACAAAAGCTAATAGCTGGTGATAAATATCCAAGTCTACTTAATATAATTATTTTATAAGAGAAAGGTTTCTCTCAAGTAATGCTCGCCATCTAATACTAAATTACGTATATTACTTTCTACTGGTTGCATATCTTAGCTTAGATCTTGTAACCCGCTCGCTGTTTTACAAAATATTGCTCTACTAGCTATCGGTAATCTCTTAGGAACTGTTTAAAATACCATAAATATACATATAGGTACATAACACCACGCCTTCATTCACAGAGTGGGGTAGGAAGAGCTACAGAAATACCAACCACTCTAAAAAGACTTGTTTATAATTCTGTAACCACATTTTGCACAATCAGGCTAGATGTTTACTAGTGTATTAGTGACAGGTTGCAAGCCCATCGCCTAACAGTACTACAAGTCCTTATTTCCTTAGTCGCCTCTTACGACATCCACGAGAAGACATGGAGTGATACTATTCTAACACGGCAACCACACGAACCCTTGAATAAAAAATAAATAATGCCTTAGCTAATCAAATAACAACAGATAAGTGACTAACTGCCTTTTACAAGTAGTCACTCTCAAAGAAAAAACCAGTGAGAAATGGGAGTCAAACTCCGGGTACAGTCGAAGTCTCATAAAGATGTTTACACTTTAGTACCTTGTCACTTTCATTCACTGAGACAATTTCATACATAGTATATGAAATTGTCTGTCTGCACCTTGTACTGGCATTATGACATAGCTATGCAGTTCAGTTTACGGCAAGCGTAAAGGACAGAGCTATATAACTGTCATAGCTCTGCCCTTTCCGCTCGACGTAAAATGAACTGAATAGCTATGTCATAATAATGGTTAGTTAGTTATGTTTAGTGGTGGTAGGACCCTGTGCAGGGTCCGTCCGGATCGCTACCACCATCTTATCCATTAACCACCCGCCAAGCAGCATTCGCATTGTTGTGTTCCGGTGTGGGGATAAGACAACCGGTGAAATTACTAGCATAGAGGCATTCCATCTTAGTCCTCAGGGTTGGCAGCGCATTTGAGGTCTTAGGATTATAATCTTGAGAATTCAAATGTCTATGGGTCTCAGATTTCACTTACCATCAGGTGGCCTGAGTGCTTGTGTGCTCCTTAACATAAAAAAAAACCCTCAGAACCTCTCTTCGTCTAGGTATGTACAACCATGTTGCCTTTGACATGTTATCACGTCGTCAACCTAACAATAGCTCTTATTTACATGACAGTAATGGCGGCCGAATTGAATACAATACCGTAACACGTCGTTTTTAAGGTTCCGGAGCCGAATGGCAAAAACGGAACGCTTATAATTTCGTCATGTCCGTCTGTCCGTCTGTGTGTCACAGCCATTGTACTCAGAGCCTATTGGCACAGGTATTCTATGAACCGCTATACAATGATGTAGTAAAATTGAAAAAAAAAAAATTTAGTGGTGGCACTCCATACATGTAACTAGGAGACGAAAAATTTTTTTTAGTTACATCAGCGTGTGGGATATTTTTAGATAGGGCTTCCAAAATGATACAGAGGTTTTTAAGTGACTTTTTTACGTAAGTGAACAGTTGGCGAGATATACGCTTCTAAAGTCGTAAAAGTTCTGTTCAGGTGGGTAGCTTTTGAGCTGTTAAATAGAACATTCTAATAAAAAATACAGTAGTAGAACATACGAAATACTTCCAACCAAAATTGGTTTGAACACGATACGCTGTGTAGTTTTTGAGATTTTAATAAAAAAAAAATGAATTTCAACCATGAACGTTCATCCCAGCTACGGAACCCTTCACTGTGCGTGGTCCGACATGCACTTGGCCGGTTTTTTTATGCCTAGGATCACTCAGACCACCTGATTGTAAGTGCAATCTGAGACCCATAGACATTTGAATTGTCAAGACTACACAACCTAAAGGTGGAATCACATCTATCAGCACCGATTCGCATTTTGTCTGTAGAAAATGTCTGTTATTTATGTAGATGCGTACGCATGCGAAAGGAGAATAGATGCGTACGCATCTTCATACAAAGTAGCCATTTTCTATAGACAAAATGTGATTCCACCCTAAATCCTCAAAATGCGTTGCCAACCCTGAGGACTAAGATGGAATGCCTCTATGCTAGTCATTTCACCGGTTGTCTTATTCCCACACCGGAACACAGCAACGCGAACACTGTTGCTTGGCGGTATGTTAATGGATATGATACTATCGTTTTCCCATCCCTCTCAATCAAACACCAGATAACGAGAACCTCTCTATCACCGGTACCTGGCAACACTGTCTATATAAGTCCTTAAATTAACCTAGTCTATCTATCTAGATCACCTCGATCGTTCCTATCAAACTGGGCTATCGCTGTGTCAACAGATTTGATATAGTTTGGTTTTAAACACATTGGTTGAGTAGATAATAGGTGCAAATAAACGTCACTTGTCACATGCCGTCACTGCGTAATATTAGAATAAGAACTAAAGGCACTAAGAGCTAAAGGGTCATACACAGATTTAGGTTACCGTCTTTCCTGTGGACACACCGAAAGTTAACGTTTTTAAGGCCTAATTTTCTGGCTAAGCCCATTCCCGCATAAACACTTTCAGGACTGCTTTAGACCTATCATATAAAAACATAACTTATATGCACACAAGCTATTTAACTATTGACCACAGGAGAGACAACTTTTGTTTTTAAGAGTGTGTATGACCCTAAAGGGCTTTAGTTCTTATTCTATGGTATGCACAGACAATATCAAAAGTGAGAGTGAGGATTGTGAAGCGATACTGTCAAAAATAGTCCATACAAGTTAAGCTCTATCTTTCCATCTAATCCAATTTCCACGATTTTGAATGTGTTGTGAAAAACTAGGTCTGCACGTTTTCGCTCTTGTTTTTTTCATTTATTCTTCATACACACATAACATCACGCTTTCATTCCCAGAGTGGGGTGGGCAGAGCTACAGAAATACCAACAACTCCAAAAAGGCTTAAAAATTTGATAATTCTGTAATCACATTTTGCACAAGTAGGCTAAGATGTTAACCAGTGACAGGTTGCAAGCCCATCGTCTAACAGCACTACAAGCCTTTATTCCCTTAGTCGCCTCTTACGACATCCACGGAAAGACATGGAGTGGCGCTATTCTATTAGTAGTTTTATTCCCAGAGTGGGGTAGGTAGAGCTACAGAAAACCAACAACTCTAAACTTGTTGATAATTCTGTAACCACATTTTGCACAATCAGACTAAGAAGTTTACCAGTGTATTAGTGACAGGTTGCAAGCCCATCGCCTAACAGTACTACAAGCCCTCATTCCCTTAGTCACCTCTTACGAGATTTACGGGATGTCATTCATTAATAAAGTTGTCGTTGAATACTTGTAAATTATAGTATAATAAATCTTCAAAATGCTTAATAATATTTTTTATTAACGATATACCTAAGGAAGTCTCTGCTGTACAGAACAGGGTTATATTTCGAAAATGACGGGCGTTTGTCTGACCCTTGCTAATCATATTGTTCATCAAGTATTTTCTGTCAAGTTAATAACGTTAACAATACCAAGGTACTATAAGGCTCCAGATGGCTCGCAGTGACCCCGTTGTTAGCGTGACTATTATACCCCAAGTATCAAATAAACGCACTCACGCGCATGTCACAAGCGCACATGTTCGCCATTTTACACAATTGGACTAATTAAGCGTAAAAAGCAATAGCATTCTTATGCAATTAGCAATAAGAACTAGTATGCCACGTGTGAGAATTGGGTTAGCGTGCGTTTCGTGGGACCGCGTTATTTTGAAATATTTTCAATGAGTTTTAGGTAATCTAGTTAATTATTAGGTCTAGATTAAAATTGAAGGTTGACTCTAATGTTTGGTAAACGTGTGACTAATTGAAAAAAATCGTTGATAGTTCGGTCAACGACACAAATGAGATGGGAGCCAAGAATACTTGTATGTCCTTATAAAGTATGGCTAAGCCATGCTTTTTCTAATTCTTATTCTATTTGGCTATAGCTTCACTCCAGGGCTGAGATTCTACACGTTAAAAACGACATTGCCTTTGATTCTGTGTTGTCGTTTTGATAGCTCTTATTTCCTTTACAGTAATGGTGGCCGAGTTGAAAACAGTACTAAATAAAACATATCAAACGCAATATCGTTTTAACCCAGTGTTAAGGTGTATTTCGCCAATGTCAAATTATTTATAGACACTCCCATGGGCTTGTTACTCTTGTTAGAGAAACAAGTCCGTGGATATCACGGGCCTGAGTGCTCGTGTAGCTTCTCCTTAACATAAAAAAAAACTGAAAACCAGCATCACGTCACGGCGTTTTGGTTAGTGGTACCTTATTTGACACTATTTTTAATTTAATTCCAATTTGTATTTCGAAAATGTCAATTTATTTATAGACACTCTCACGGACTTATTACAGAAATAAGTCGAGGACATTGTTAGGTAAAAGAGTATTATCTCTTGTGGACTAAACAGAAGCACATGGGGTTAGCTCCACGCGGTTTTGTCAAGTCCCATACTTTGTTTTGCAAGACTTATCTGTCGAAATCGAAAATGTCACAATCATGGCTTAGTTTTCCACGATTACTCCACGTTTGAATAAAGTGTAAAGAGTTTTCGTATTTGCCGCCTTATCTCGATTTTTGAATGTCACTGGATAATAAATGGGTATTTTTATTTTTTTTGGCATTCTGAAGGCAAAAGAGCTGATGGTAAGTGGAAACTGTGACCCATAGACATTCGCATTCACCAGACTGCAAATGTGTTTCCAACCCTGAGGACTAAGATGGAATGCCTCTATGCTAGTTATTTCACCGGCTGTCTTATCCCCAAACCGGAACCCAACAATGCGAACACTGCTGTTTGGCGGTAGGTTAATGGATAAGATGGTGGTAGCGATCCGGACGGATCCTGCACAAGGTCCTACCACGCGCATTTTAAAATTGATTCTATGATGATTTTGTTTACGAGTGAGTGGTTATGGTTTTGAATTTGATATCATAAAGGCGCTAAGATGGCAAATCCAAAAGGAGGTATCCGCTCGTAGATAAAATCGCCGCAAAAAATGTTTTTAAAGTTACTCATTTGTCGTCAGTGAGATTCAATAACAAACGTTTTGCTGGTCGATTTGAAATCGAGCGCTCGAAAGTAGGAAATAAATCGCATGCAAAAGACCGTCACAAGCAACTCCAAAATTTAAAAATAACTATTTAATTTCTCGTCCGATTTCAAATGAATATTTGGATGTTTCGAACTTAAAAACGTTCTGTCGCTTAGCGAAATTATCGTCAATATTTTTTCGTGAATGTATTTTTATACGTATATATTTTAATATATGTTTAAAAATGTTACAGTTTAAGGATTTTTTAGGGTAAAAGTACCTAACATTTAACATTGAGTATTGATTATTACTATTACTCCGATTGTACATAGACGCGTGCGCACATTCCATGTTTTCTCTTACGATTTAAATAATCTAAGCAATACTTTTACTTTACATGCTTATTCTATTTTACTATACAATTGCATTCCGAAAGCAATAATTCGTAACGAGGTGAAAACAGACCGGTTTAAGAGAAAATGGTATTTAGTAAAACTAAATACAATATAGCAAGGCAACTAAACAGCTAGGCAGTTGGCAGGTTACTTCCACTGTCATTACAAGTTACTAAGTCACTAAGGAAATAGCGACTTTACCATTAAATTATTAGATACAAACGGTTGAAAAAGTACTTATAATGACAGATACACTTAAGTTAAAGAAAAAATTATGAACCGTATTCAAATTGTGAATTCAATCTTGATGACAATTAAATGGGACCACGCCTGCTCATGAAAGAATAATCATTAAATTTCCTCTTTTTTAAAGTCTGTTTAAATAACAGTAATTTTTATTTGTATTTTTTTGATAACACGTTAACCTAGTTGGTAGTGACCGTGCCTACGAAGCTCGCGATCCCAGGTTTAAATACTTTAAGTCCCGGTAAGGGCAGATATTTGTGTGATGAGCACTAGTTAAGTATTTGTTCCTGAGTCTTGGATGTTTTCTATGTATTTAAGTATATATATCTCTATATAAGTATGTTTATCGTTGTCTAGTACCCATAGTAAGTACAAGCCTAGAGCTTAGTTTGGAACTAATTAATTTGTGTGACATTGTCCTGTGATAATACTTAATTATTTGTTAAAAAAAACAGTGAACCGTATTCATTATTAAGGACTTCTGTTGACTTTCCATGGATCCCCGTGACCAGATCTCTAGAAAAATTAAATGGGACCACCCTCAAACCCTAGACTCTACTCATGAAAAAAAACATCACTTCCTCATTATTTAAGTCATACCGGTTGTCGTTATTTCCTCAGTTTGCAGGATTCTTCACAGATAAAGCCTTGTATTAGTAAGAAGGAGCTCAAGCATTAGCCAGATAGTCTATCTCTTTACCTAGACACAAATTTCCATCGAGCCATTATCAAGTTAGACAAGTTTAAGTTACCTAACTCAGGTACGGCTAGTAATACTCGCATTCCTTACAAGTTACGACTATTATATTACTAGTGGTTTTACTATTAGTTGATTGAGGTGTTACCACACCTTTAAATAACACCACACCTCTTTTGTTCACTAATAAAATAATTTTGCAGACGTTGTTAATAAAATAAATAAATAAATATCAGGGGACAGTCTCACACAAATTGACCTTTATTAAGACCCACCTAATAAGATCCTACACGGTGGGTCTACGTTGAGTATAGCGGAGATCCTGTCGCCACCTTCCAACTGATGCTCTGTCCCTCACATTATTGTGGTAGAGTGAGAGTGACAGAGCATTACAATCTCTAGCGAGTATCGTAACTGTAACTCATGGTAAGGTTACCGTGGGGCTGGATGCAACTTGCATTCGACAATCGTTAGCGATTATGTTTCGATAGAGAAATCTATGGAATTGTGGCAAGTGGTTTGACGACACGCTAGCCTAGTTGGTACTGACCCTGCCTTCGAATCTAGGGGTCCTGGGTTCAAATCTCGGTAAGGGCAGATATTTGTGTGATGAGCACGAGTATTTGTTCCTGAGTCTTGGATGTTTTCTATGTATTTAAGTATATATTTCTATATATAAGTAATTTTATCGTTGTCTAGTACCCATAAGCCTAGAGCTTAGTTTGAGACTAGATCAATTTCTGCGACATTGTCCTGTGATTTATTTATTTATTTAAGTCACCGAGATAGTCACGTGGTATAATCTCAGGCCTTTTACAAATGTATGTTACATTGTTGATGAACTCCTCACTTATACAATATTGTATGACATACTAGAAATTGTTGTTAAAATATGCGACTTGTATCGACTGTTAAACCTTTTCCACTGCTGCCACCAATATACGTGTCGGAAACGTTTTGATAAACATTTTTGCCGTTTTCTCCATTGACTTTCATTCCAAACACAATTTAATTTAGCTTTGCATAGGTATATCCTCCTTTAACTAAATGGAAAGATCCAGAAGGGAATAAGCACGCAGGGAGACCTGAACAGTGCTAGACGGACGACATAACCACACTTCTTGGAAAAACCTGAATACAAATGGCAATGGCAGGAAAACATTGACCAAAATTACTAACACAAAAAACGTTAGATAGATAATAATAAATAAATAGTAAAATTACTAGCATAGAGGCATTCAATCTTAGTCCTCAGGGTTGGCAACGCATTTGAGGTCTTAGGATTTATAGTCTTGAGAATTCAAATGTCTATGGGTCTCAGATTCCACTTACCATCAGGTGGCCTGAGTGCTCGTGTGCCTTCTCTTTAACATAAAAAAAACCAAATGGAGGTCTATAGATACCCAAAGATAATAATACTATTCATTTTAAAAATAACCCTTAGGAACACAACAGTAGCTACATAGTTCAGTTGCCCCAATAGCTACAAGTTACGCAGTGTCATACAAAAAAGAAATACATGTACTTCACAAATACACAAACACACACACGCAAACACACACGAACGCACGTACGCAAATAAAAAATGATGTATAAAGAAATGTTTTCCTTGTTTAAAGTTATTAATTGATACTTACCTTACCTTCAATTTACTGTTACGATCTTAATAAAAATAAAATAAAATTATGACATTCGGAAGACTGCCGATGCTTATAGCACAGGACTCATCTCCTATTATAAGCATTAGCCTCACCTAATAACAGTAAATTGCCAAATTATGTGCATAATATATTTACCACAATGTTTCGCTTACTCTAGCATTTTATTAGCATGTATAGCTTAAGAATCATCCGTTTATATGTACCAATGTTACTGAAATAAATTTGATTTGATTTGTAATAATGAAAGAAAGTGTGCCTATCTATTACACATCGGTTAAAGAAAACGTGCCGTCACGTTACACATAGCGGCAATTAAACTGGCCCACTGACGCGAGCTATGCTTATTGACCATTGTGACCCACGGCATAAAGGCTTGCGCAAACTGGTGTTGATTGCTTTCTGCGTTTAAATGTAATATTTGTAATAGTTTTTAGGGTTCCGCACCCAAAGGGTAAAAACGGGACCCTATTACTAAGACTTCGCTGTTTGTCCGTCTGTCTGTCACCAGGCTGTATCTCAAGAACCGCGATAGCTAGACAGTTGAAAATTTCACAAATTATGTATTTCTTTTGCCGCTATAACAACAAATACTGAAAACCAAATAAAATTGTCGATGTCGATATTTATATTTACTTTAAAAATAAATAATTACATTTAAATTAAATCAATATTTAAGTGGGGCTCCCATACAACACACGTGTTTGTTTTGTCGCCTTTGCTCGATCTTAATACAGACACCGTGGTTGTATATAATGGTACGGAACCCTTCGTGCGCGAGTACGACTCGCACTTGGCCGGTTTTTTTTATTGACGTGAGCGTTTTGAGAAACTGGAGGCTGCTGGAAATGTTATAGTTTTAATAATCAAATAAACCTTACGTGTTCAGGGAGTATTGACACCGGTATTGATGTATGGTAGTGAATCATGGCTATGGTAGTAGAAGAGTGAAAGCAGGATTAATACTGATGAAATGAGAGCTCTGAGAAGTATGTGTGGAGTTAGAATGATAGATAGAGAAATATCGAGATACGAGGTGGATTGAAAGAAGATGTAGTGACAAAGATCGAACAGGATACTAAGATGGTTTGTTAATTTAGAAAGGATGGATGAAAGATGAGTTACAATATCGGTAGGTAGGTATGGGACTATTTAGTTTGTAACTTTTGGTTGGTCCCACCTCATATTACTCAATATTACTCAACATATTACTTAATATTACATACATACATACATAAATCACGCCTGTTTCCCAGAGGGGTAGGCAGAGACCACTTCTTTCCACCTGCTACGATCCTGACAAAGCTCTTTCGCTTCTTCTACATTCATTCATCGAGATTCATTCATTCTTTTACTCAATATTAAATTAAGCGTAATTCTACAATAGACCTTGTTTTCTCTATTCAGTTAACTAACAACAGATAACTAGCGACCCGCCAGCGGCTTCGCCCGCTGCAATTTTTTTTTTTAAATCGCTTAGGGGTATGAAAACTGATGTTGGCCGATTCTCAGACCTACCCGATATACATACAAAATTTTATTAAAATCGGTCCAGCCGTTTCGGAGGATTCAATAACGTACACCGTGACACGAGAATTTTATACATTAGAAGATAAAACCATATGATTGCAGTCAGCTTTTTTTCAAGTTATCGCAGTGCCCATACATATTGCGGTGTCTCTTCCCGGAGTTGAGTGACTAAGTTAAGGTATCCTTTACCTAGTCACTCAACTCCGGATCGCATTTAGGGTTTGGTTAACAACAAGGGTTGTCGTATATCCGTCTGTCCGTCCATCCGTCGGCGTTTTATCTCAGACTCTTAAAGTTATATGATTTAGAATGGTTATCACGCCAACAAAGTCGTAAAATAAAATCTTGAAACCAATTTTTATATTATCTTACTTGTGGGCGCGTATTACGGTCGTGTTTATCGATATGGATGGATAACCATAGATAAAACATCAGATCTGTCACTAAGTATCTGTATCTGTTCTGAACTGTATGACGGATGCTTTATCCGACGCGATAAAGGCGACCATAATACGGGTCCTGGAGTTATAAGTTACAATAACTTACTACTCCAGACCCCTTAGTGTAAAGTTGCTAATGCAAAAAAGTCTCCAACGCGTTTTCGTTTCTCGTATAAATAACTTGGACGCGAACGCGTTCGGGACAGTTTGCCGCGTGAACACCAACTAACACTCAAGGCTCGTTTTTTGAATCTCACCGACGACTGAGTACTTTAAAATCAATTTCAGCGGTGATTTTGTCTACGCTCGTAGACATTTGATGTCATAACGCCTTTATGATATCAAATCCAAAAGGGGGCCCACTCGTAAACAAAACCACCGCATAAATCGTTTTTAAAATTGCACACTTATGAGTGAGATTCAAAAATCGAACTTGTGGTTTGTATGAACTAGAGCTAATTCACTTGATTCGATTAACATGTTAGTGTTATCGGAAGTATACAACAATTTGTAATAGCTTTGATACTATTAAAACCATACATTATACTTAATTGGACGTTAAACTGATTTCTACTATTAAAAATCTAAGCTAACTAGTATAATTATATTGATGACACGATAGCCTAGATATTGTTAATTTAATCCTGTCTTTTTGGAATTATGTAGTTAGGAATTCTCACTTCAAATATTAATTTGACGACGTACTTAGTCTCGCCTACGAAATAAGTGGTCCCCGGTCCGATTCCCGGTCAGGGTAAATACTTATGTGATAAGCGCGAGTATTTGCTTCTAAGGCTTGGGTGTATTCTATGTATGTAAGTATTTACTTCTCTATGTAAGTATGTTTATCATTGAACCATCCACACCAAATAGTACCAGTCTAGAGCTTGGTTTGGAGTTTCCTCAAATATTCAATGAACTACCGAGCGAACTCATTAATGAATGACTTATAGACGGAATAAAGCCAAAAGTATTTAAGTCTATTTATTTATATTATGTCAAACTCAATTTAAATTAACTAGTGCTTAGGTTAGACATTTTCTGTTAAGTGTTACTTGTGAGCGTTATTGATAAAATGATTTCTAGGAGTAAGTGCCGATGATACAATAAGTAACCATGTAATGCTTAAAGTTAATAATAAATTTATATTTAAAGAAAACGTATGTATGTTGTAACTGTGGTATGTGTGAGCGTGTATGTGCTCGTGCGTATGTGTGTGGGTTGTCAAGGTTGTTTTCAAGAGGTTTTCTGTCTTTTACCTAGACCACTCAAGCAAAGTTATACGAAGCGTTCATTTTAGTTTCGGCGATCGAATAAATCAATAATTAAATCGTAACGCATCGTTTCATAACTCTCTGAAACCCTAGAAAGCCCAAAAAATAGGGTCATTGTGCAGCGCACGGTCGGTATTGAACAATACGTTATTCATGACTATCATTGTCGGCGCGTTCCGCTACCGTTTCGACACTCGCACTAATGAAGGAAGAATCCACAAATATATTGACACTTTAGAGTTAAATAATAAATAAATATCACGGGACAATGTCACACAAATTGACCTAGTCCCAAACTAAGCTCTAGGCTTGTACTATGGGTTTTAGACAACGATAAACTTAATTATATCGAGAAATATATACTTAAATACACAGAAAACATCCATGACTCAGGAACTTGTGCTCATCACACATATCTGCCCTAACCGGGATTTGAGCACGGGACCGCTAGCTTTGTAGGTAGGGTCACTACCAACTAGACCAACGTGTCATCAACATTGGACATTTAATATAATTCTCACCTCTTCCGTTAATAGTAGATGGTTAACAAGGGACTAAAGTAAGCCATTACGACACGAGATATTTATTCACGAGAGCAAAGCGATGTGGATGTAGTTTAAGCGTCATTATGGCTTTTTAGTCTCGAGTTAAACACTCTACTTTTCACTTCGATTGCGAGAAAAATGAATCTTAAGTTATAATAGTTTTAACATAAACTTGTAACAAATTACTACTTAAAAGCGCTATAACTTTTACTCTAACCCGTCACTGTAAGTTAGAAAGAGAAAACAATAAGGTAGTTTTTGGGATAAGAACATTAAGATTAGTCTATAGACAACATTTACGAAACGAAGACTGAGACGGTGGAGGTTGTATGCCATCAGCTCCACCACGCACTCCAACGACAAGGGAAACACCAACAAATAGTAACATGTATCTGGCTGTTTGTGGTTATCCAAAGCATACTTATAAAGATATTTAAAAGAAAAATGTACTTTAGTACATAGGGAGTAAAATGTTACTTTAAAAGCTATTACGAGTAATTTTAGAATAGAATAGAATATAATAGAAAATATTTATTTCGCTTCAATTTTACAAGTTTACACATTGTGTTTTAGAGCGTGATAAGTGAAAAAAATATTGAAGACGTGGACGACAACGATGTGCTATATTTGTCGCAGCTCCCACAAAATATGGGGAAGGTCTGTAGGGGCCTAGTTAAGATGCATAACGTTAAGTTGGCGATTTGCGAAGATTGGCAAAATGTATTGGATTGTCGTAAACAGAAACATCAGCGTTTGCATCTCGACTAGGTCGAAAGTGGAGACAAAGAACTGGGTGGAGAAGTGATAGCAGGTGAGTGATGAGGTGGACCAACGATCTAGCCAAAATATCCGGAAGGAATTGGTCGAAAAGCCCAACAAAACGAAACGAATGGCGTGCATTACAAGAGGCTTAGACTCAGCATTCGGTGGCTACAGGCTGAAAGAAGAGGAGTAGAAAACGCTAACGAAGCCAGCGGTCCCGAGTTAGATCTTCGCTATAGCTTAGCAATAAAGAGTTTGACGCTGTGGAATTAAAATATTTTCAAGTGGTAATCACCACATTAATCAGCAGTTTCATTTTTAACAGACTCCTTTTTTTTTCTTCCCTATCTTCATTAAGCTGTTAGAGCAAAATGTTGGTGTAATACCAAACATTTCTCTATCATCAGAGAAAAAGAAGAATAATTTTAAGATACCATAAGTTAACCTTATTATGTTACAACAAAGATCGTACATACATACATACATAACACGCCTTCAATCCCAGAGTGGGTTAGGCATAGAAATACCAACAACCCTAAAAAGACTTGATAATTTTGTAACCACATTTTACACAATCAGGCTAAGTGTATTAGTGACAGGTTGCAAGCCCATCGCCTAACAGTACTACAAGCCCTTATTCCCTTAGTCTCTAACGACATCCACGGGAAGACATGGAGTGGCACTATTCTAGCCCAGCAACCGCACGGGTACCAAGGTTGTGTCACCATATAATACAATTTCCTTGTCAGAGTAAAACCGAAACGGAAAATGTAACCATGTTCAACATATGACGGAAATAATAAACCCATATTCATCAAAGTTATTTTAGGCGACCATGAAATCGAACTTATTATAGACACAACTGTACCAGATCTAAATCGGAATGCGTACAGTCACCAACAATAACATATTATCCAACATGCGCTTAAAATATACGATCAGACAGAAGTTTTTGTGGCAAAAACGTCAATTGACTAGGGACTTCCTTCCGATATTAAATTTATCGATAACTGTTTCAAATACAATTTTTTTTTATAAAGTATCATAGTAGATATTTAACGTTCACCGGATTAAATACAAATTAACTAAAATGCTGACCACTAACCATGGATGCAATTCAATCGATTTCCATACAAAATAAACTTAAACCAAGAGTGCCTTGCATTAAAGGCATATTTAGGTAAATTGTATGACATTGTGTGGTATAATATATACTCTAATATAAATCCTACTCAGTTTCCGAAAAATGCATGGAAAAGACTCAAACTTAAAAATATTATAAATAGATAATCATTTATTTTTATCGCTATGCTTATGCCACTTTTAGGTTTTTAGTTACGTTACGTTATCTCATAGTCATACATAATTAACTGTCATAAGAAAGTACAATTTATCGATAAATTATTATCGTTCGTAAGTCCCTAGGACAATTTTATTCGTGCCACAAACACTTCTATCTCTGTATATTATTATGATGCGCTCTAATAGCTTTAGTTTTGACGTGACACATATTTTAACGACACGTTTACTCTAGTTGGTAGTGAGCCAGCCTATCCCGTCCCGTGTTCAATTCGCAGTATAATTTGCAAATATTTGTGTGTTGATACGGAGTCTAATATTTTATCATGTATTCATTCAAGAATGTATTTCTCCGTATAAGTAAGTATCCGTAAGTATTATAAAATTTATAAATATGAAAATCACTTTTTATGTTTGTCTGTTGTCGCGGATAAACCGCTGAACCAATCCCGATGAAATTTGGTATGGAGATAGCTCGGTCCTGGGGAAGGACATAAAATACTTATATTCACGGAAAATTTAACAGTTCCCGAGGGAATAGCGATAACAGAGTTCTACACGAATTATTGTTTCATATTAATTGTCTAGTACCCATAGTACACGCTTAGAGCTTACTTTAGGTCTAGGTTATTTTTTGTAAGATTCGTACCCTGATATTTTTAGATTGGAACTGTCATAAGTAAGGAATAACCCAAATTTATGTATTTCTTTTTTAGCGCAATGTTTGACAGTTCCTAATTAAGTCTTGCCGATGACTGTACAACCGTTTGCACTTACTTTTCGTTGTGTACGTACATAGGTCAACTAAAGTTTATCCACTGTCGAATCATTTATGATTCTTCTGTACTTTATAATAAAGTAGCATTCATAAATGGACTGAATTTTGCTATAGTCATTGATATGTATATTATTGTAGCATTATCAGAGACTGGTTTTGTTTTCGTGAACTATGTTTGATGTGTCGGTTTGTGTTTTGTAATCTGGTCGAAACCAGTTTTAACTGGAGCACGTGTCAATAAATAAATAGTAGTGCTAAATGGTCGTGACTTGAACTTGAAGAGTTAACTAATTGCTTAGAATGTTTTGCCGTGATTGATGGAGATACGTTTATTGTTTTAGAGATAGCATCGCCTCTTGTCTAACGTTTTATAATCGAAGACATAAAGCGGGTTATTTCGTTATGTATGCCTGTCAACAAATAATAGATGTTCCTTTTAGGTCCTAAACCTCGATTAACTGGGTACCAGGAATTGAATATGTTGCAGTAATTATTAAAAATATGTCGTAAGAGGCGACTAAGGGAATAAAAAGGCTTGTAGTACTGTTAGGCGATGAGTTTGCAACCTGTCACTACACTGGTAAATATCTTAGCCTATTTGTGCATTTTGTGTTTACAGAATTATCAAGAAGTCTTGAGTTGTTGGTACTTCTGTAGCTCTGCCTACCCCACTTTGGGAATGAAGGCGTGATGTTATGTATACATATAAATAAATATAAATAAATATCAGGGGACAATCTCACACAAATTGACCTAGTCCCAAACTAAGCTCTAGGCTTGTAATATGGGTACTAGACAACGATAAACATACTTAGATAGAGAAATACATACTTAAATATATATAGAAAACATTCAAGACTCAGGAACAAATATTCGCGCTCATCACACAAATATCTGCCCTTACCGGGATTTGAACCCAGGACCGCTGGCTTCGGAGGCAGAGTCACTCCCAACTAGGCCAACGTGTTGTCAAATATATTATTAAAAAACTAGGTTTTTTTTAATGAAATGGAAATAAAAACATACAGCCTTAGTTTAATAATGTATCTACCTACAAGTGTACGAAATATAAAAAAGTAAAAGTCGGACAAGGTTTAAGGAGAAAAAAACGTTTGCGCATTTTGTATGGAAATTTTAGCCTCACAAAATAACAGGTCTATTAATTAATTGTCAGATAAAAGTAAAGTGGGGTTCAAAGTGTTATAAAAAATATGTTTTATTTTATGTTTGAATACTTCGCTCCAAGCTGATATTTTCAAAGAATTAAACCCAAAAGACGGGTTATTGTTGCTTTTAAGCCTGAAAATACAAAAGTTCGATAACTTTTAACTGTTACGACTCACTGACGAAAAAATACTAACTTTCAAATCAATTTTTGCAGTGATTTAAGCTACGAGCGAGCCCACCTTTTGAATTTCATATCATAACGCCTTTATCATATCAAATCCAAAAGGAGGGCCCGCTGGTAGATTAATTCGCTGCATAAATTGATTTAAAAGTTAGTAATTTTTCATCGGCGAGCTTCAAAAATCGCCCCCCTGTTCACAACAAAAGAACCCCATTTAGTACGAAAATAAGAGAACCTGGCACTGAATCACTTGACAGATGAAGAAACTACTTAAATGTTTAGTGTAATTACAGAGCTGTCGGTTTGTGATCTTTAATTAACTAGTGTTATGTAAAACAAACTCACGTTATATGATGAAACAAGCAATTATACTGCTGTTAATTATTTTGTTATCTATACTGGGTATTAAAAAGTTGGGTTACGAAACAGTACAACTACTCATCAAGTAAGGGAATTGCTTTACAGCAAATGATAATTATATCTAAGTATGATAAGCAGTGATCGGAATAGGTAGTGCAATTTCGGGTGAATGACCTCAAACATTATAAAGAATATGGATAAGACCCGGGATTCCGGGATTCGTATTTTTTCACAGAATATTTGCCTGACATGAAACAAATTGAAGCATATGGGATAAAATAAGACTTTATGTCAATGTAATTAGGTACATCTTTTATTTAAAATGAAAACATTACATATTTCGTTAATTAGGTGAAAGTAGTTACCACTTAATAAGACACAGTTATGATAAATGTAGGTAGTAGGTACAATCATAAAAAAAATAACAATAGTACAAAAAATATATAACTAAATAACTTTTTTGAGCTTACTGTGAGGCTAGGTCAAACTGTGTAATGTCCCCCTGATATTTATTTTTAACCAAACACAAACTTTAAAACTTTTCAACGTGAAAATCCGGGATTATAAGTTATATCCATACTAAGCTTACGCACTGAAATCCCGTGAAATTGCACTACCTATTCCGATCACTGATGATAAGCGAGCAAAAATATTGCAACCAAACTGCAAAAAATGTGTTCTTTGCTAATGGAGAGGAATTAATAATGGACATTTTAGAGTTGAGAGAAAGAGGCTTCAAGTGAAAATGGTGTTTTATCTTTATTTTTAAAACAATATCGTGGGTTATACACAGATTTAGGTTACCGTCTTTCCTGTGGACACACCGAAAGTTAACGTTTTTAAGGCGTAATTTTCTGGCTATGCCCATTCCCGCAAAAACGCGGTCAGGACTGTTTAAGACCTATCATATAAAAACATAACTCATATGCACACAAGCTTTTAACTATTGACCACAGGAGAGACAACTTTTGTTTTTAAGAGTGTGCGACCCTTATATGTTGTGGAAAATGTGGATAAAGAATTACCAACAAATCTTTTTTACAGTTGTTCGTATCTCTGTAACTCTGCCTACCCAACCACTCTAGGAATGAAGGCATGATGTTATATATAATATAAAAATAACTCAATCAGAAAATATTCTCCGTGTTTCTATGATAGTTTTGACTGCGTCATTATCGAAGCCCTTAGGGCAATATCGGAAGCACGCTGCCTGTCAACTTAACTAACGCTAGAGGCGAATATCTAATGGCTAAATCGTGTTCGACAGTTAAATTTGGTCATGGATACACATTTAAAATGCTTAATTTGATTGCTAGCCATTTAAAAAGTACAAGAATGATAAACTCCTAAGGTTGCTGGTACCTGTCAAGTTTTGTCATTGTGTAAAGGTTGGTATATTTATGACATAATAAATGGTTCCGTGACCGTGTCAGTACTGTGGGGCTAGACAAGTGGTAATCGAATCGTGCCAACGAAGAACTCAAAATAATAAATATCTATACGCTAAAGCTATCATAAAAACCGGGGAAGAGCATGTCGGACCATGCTCAGTGTAGGGTTCTGAAGCCGCTAAGTACTACAAACATAAAAATCAACAAATAATAATAAATTTTCTATTTAAAGTCATTTGATGCCGTCTTAGATGATTTTAGTAGGTATAAACACTTTAATCGGCTGTATACATCCCAAGAACCAATCATTTTACTTAGTCGTGATAGTTTTCCTTTAAAATTGGTTATATGCGCTTTCATTTGAGTTTTTTTTCAGATTTTTAGTAATTGTAGATTCGGCTGTAGGGGTGGACGACACTTGAGTCTATCAAACAATACAATACAATACAAATACTCTTTATTGAACACCAAAAATTAAAAAATAAAAACAGAACATGGAACAGTACATTTAAATCATAGGTATACAACAGGCGGTCTTACCGCTAAATAGCGATCTCTTCCAGACAACCTTGTAAGAGAAATAACTGAGGACACAAATTCACGGCAGGCGGTGTAAACTAATTCGTTTAGAAGTCAAACTAAATAACTATAAGAAACAATTAAATTATTTCAATTTTGAAAACATCAAACATTGGCGCTTTAAAGCTTAATATTTCCTAAACGAATCCTCGAAAAATTGTTACATCAAACCCGTAATATTTTTGAAATACCTATCCCACAATACCCCGCACTACGGGGTAGACGAGAAAAAAAATATTTATCCCCACGTTACGTATAGGCGAAAAACACTAAAAAAAAATTTTCAAATTTTTATTTTACCAATTTGTAGGCGTGATTAATTTATAGTTATGCCAAATTAAAGCTATCTAGTCCTAAGAGTTTCTGAGCTAGGTTGCGGACGGACGGACGGACATGGCGAAACTATAAGGGTTCCTAGTTAGACTAAGGAACCCTAAAACGTGCTGAGAATTGCAATGCAAAGGCCCACTTTTATAATTTATTTCTTTATTTGTTTAATTTGTAGCTTACAGTTAAAAACCATTGTATTATAAACTTATTTTTATGGCATTCATTCTCTCTCGATCATTCTCTATAATGTGTTGACTTTTTACATTTTTGTTATTTAGTGCAGTTTGACGACGTGTTAGGTTAGTAGTAACCCTGCCTACGAAGCTACCAGTCCTGGGTTTAATCCCGGTATGGGAAAAAAATTGTGTGATCAGCGCAAGTATTTGTTTCAAATTCTTGGACGTTTTCTTTGTATTTAAATATTAGTTCTCTATATAAGGATTTGTTTCGTAGTCTAGAACCCATAGTCTATTGATTAGTTGGGGACTATGTAAATTAGAGTAATCGCCCTTGTTTTTTTTAATTGTTAAAGTGACTTACCGAAACCGTTGCTATTGATAGGGAGATCTATTATATTAAAAACCTTTCAATACATTAAGCAATCTTTATACAGTCATAGAAATTAATTGGTCACGAATCTAAACTTTACTTGTTCTTCTTACAAATGTTACACATACGCCGTGCTGCTATTTGATCTCGTTAGGCCCACTATGTCACAAACAGGGAGATTATTTTGAGTGGGAATTTGAATCTACCTACAAGGAAGTAAAAGTCAATTACCTTTGCACTTAAATGACATTTTCAATTTTTTAACAATAGGTTAATATTTTTAGTGGTGGTAGGACCTTGTGCAGGGTCCGTCCAGATCGCTACCACCATCTTATCCATTAACCACCCGCCAAGCAAGTGTTCGCATTGTTGCTGTTCCGGTGTGGGGATGCGACAACCGGTGAAATTACTAGCATAGAGGCATTCCATCTTGGTCCTCAGGGTTGGCAACGCATTTGAGGTCTTAGGATTATACTCTTGAAAATTCAAATGTCTATGGGTCTCAGATTCCACTTACCATCAGATGGCCTGAGTGCTCGTTTGCCTTCTCCTTAACATAAAAAAAGTTGAATTGAACTTTATTTTCTACAATATCAAGTTAAAATTAAATTACCTAGATTATGTTCCACCATTAGGACACCGGGTCTCCGGGAGGTTAGAAGGACTCACGCACATATAGCGAAGCCAGCAGAGACTTTTTCAGTGCCACAGCATCATCGCCTTTGGACCTGTTGAAATAAGATCGAAACTAATTAACACCACAGTCCCCGCAAGTGTCTCCTGAGCATGAGTGTTAATTCATTTCGTCTTATTTTCAACACTTCCAAAGATGATGATGATGTGGCAGTAAAAAAATCTCAGCACAGGGCCTCTATTTCTATGTTTTTGTGGCAGAAACGTCAATTAACTAGGGACTTCCTTGCGATATTAAAATTATCGATATTTTTTTCACTTCACATACTTCTTTCAATGTGACATTTCATAGTAGATAAGTATAGTTCCCGGGTAAAATAGAAATTAACTTAAATGCTGATTACTACCCATCGATGGGTTTCTTATGCAAAAACTTATTTTAATGCTATTCAATCGATTTCCATACAAAATTAACTGAAACCAAACAAAAAAGGCCTATTAAGGTAAATTGTATGACATTGTGATATAATCCTTACCTTATTATAGGTAGATAATCATTTATTTTTATCGTTATCTTCATGCCACTTTTAAGTTTTGAGTTACGGTGTATTGAAATTGCATGTACATATTATACGTTATGTCATAGTCATAACTGCCATAAGAAAGTACAATTTATTGATAAATTAACATCGTTCGACCGTCCCTAGGACAATTTTATTCGTGCCACAAAAACTTCTATGTCTGGTTATTTATAACGATATGTAGGTACATTGCTTTGATAACACTTATGTACTTGACAGTATTAGCTGCCGAGTTAAAAACAATAAACTTACACGTTAAACACGTGCAGTAAAATCAGCAGAAAAGAGGCCCTGATCTTCGCTGTATGTAGGCCGGCCCTAAAAGCTCAGCGTCTAAAGGGCAACGCAGACTAACAGTTTTTATCTGCAGTCCTGAGACTATCAGGCCGCGCGACAAACTAAGCTCTGTAAAAAAAAATATAAATCTTTATGAGAAACTGATAGTTGTTCTGATATGATGAGATGTCAAATGTCAGGTGAATATCGTCCTATAGACTGTACCTACTGCAATTTTTTTGGCATAGCGAAAGTGAAAATAATAAATATACTCGTACCTATACAAATAATACATGCAGAAAGAACAGCTTCAAAGGTTGTGTACCTAAACATTAAAAACTAGCTGTTGCCCGCGACTAAAGCCAAATAAAGCTTATGTTACTCAGCGATAATATAGCCTTCTAATAGTGGAATAATTTTTGAAATCGGTCTAGTAGTTTTTGAGTATATTCGTTACAAACATACAAATTCCTCTTTATAATATTAGTGTAGAAGTAGATATTTCACGACACAGTGAGTTGAAAATATTAAAATAAATAAATCACAGGACATTGTCACACAAATTAACCTAGTCCCAAACTAAGCTCTAGGCTTGTACTATGGGTACTAGACAACGATAAAGTTACTTATATATGTAAATATATATACTTAAATACATAGAAAACATCCAAAACTCAGGAACGAATACTCGTGCTCATCACACAAATATTTGCCCTGGATTTGAACCCAGGACCCCTAGCTTCGAAGGCAGGGTCACTCCCAACTAGGCTAGCGTGTCGTCAAATAAAATAGTCTTTGTTGTCCAGTGTACAATATTAAAAACAAGTGGACGTTGGGTAAATTAGTGTAGTTTGTTTGTACGTTCCAGTTTTGGGGTTCCGCTCCTTAATAAATAGAAACGAAGCCCTTATAAAATTACTAGCTCTGCCGACGGATTTTTAAAAATACGTATTATTTATTTTGGTGACATCACAAATAAATCTTGTTTTGCACGTACATCTTAAGTCCGAAGCCGCTCTCAAGAATCGATCATAAGCCACAGCCTCGTATCACGCCGCTCTCGATCTGCCATTGTTGACGGTTTGCGCAACTGTTACATGCGCGTACGCAATACTCATCGCAACACCTTATTGTTTGGCCGTTTGTGGTGTTGTTAGGGGAGATCCCGAGACTATCGTTTGCCCCCAAGTCCATCTGTATAGAAGTCGTTCATCGCTATTAACTCGGAAAGTTTCTAATAATTTAGGATGAGAAGTATCATATTACCTTCCCTATAATCTCTCTCATGGCTGAATATTCATAATATCTGTTAAAAAATAACACAGTTACTTTCACATTTATAATAATACTAGCTATTGCCCGCGACTCCGTCTGAGTCTGCCACAAAGATCCAGGGTCTGGTTATCACTATTCAACCTTCCGAGATCAAAATCCTTTGTCCATCCCCGGGACCCAAACTCCATACCACATTTCATCTAAATCGGTTCAATCGTTTATTCGTGAAAGCGTAACAAACAGACACACAGAGTTACCTTCATATTTACAATACGAGCTTCTGCTTGCAACTTCGTCCACGTAGTTGTTTATCGCTATTCCCTAAGTCGCCGTCCAATTATTCGGGATAAAACGTAGCCTGTGTCCTGTACCAGACTATAATTTATGAGTGTGAATTACATCCAGATCCATTTAGCCTTTCTGGCGTGATTGAGTATCGAATAGAGGTATCAAGTAGAGGTTTAAGTGGTGGTAGGACCCTGTGCAGGGTCCGTCCGGATCGCTACTCATTATTGTGTTCCGGTGTGGGGATAAGACAACCGGTGAAATTACTAGCATAGAGGCATTCCATCTTAGTCCTCAGGGTTGGCAACGCATTTGAGGTCTTAGGATTATAGTCTTGAGAATTCAAATGTCTATGGGTCTCAGATTCCACTTACCATCTGGTGTCCTGAGTGCTCGTGTGTCTTCTCATTATCAGTAGAATATTAGAAGGTAGTACGGATAGTTTAGAGTGATGTATGAATGTATAGTGACACACTCACTCAGGCAAATACATAGTCATAGTCGTAGTCATAGTCATATATATATTTATTGCGTTATGTTGTGCATGAGGTGTTAGAGATTAGGTAGTTTCAACATAAACCCTGCACGGGCACTGCAACAGGTCTCTTAATGCCTATTTAGAGACACATTCGTCACTACGTAACTTATATGATATAAGATGAATTATTATTATTATTTCGATATAATTATTCAATACTCACTACACAAATTAGATATTACATTAAAAATAATATTAATAAATCTATCAGTTACTCCCTTCCAAATTATAAAAACATTTAGCATTTAAGAAACTCTTTAAAGAACAAAATTTAGAATCTTCTTTCAAGTTTTAGATGTGTTAGATCTTTCCTTATTACGTGAGTTCCAGCAAATGTTCTCTTTGATTAAGTATATTGTTATTGGAAAATTCCTAAACCATTTCGCACATTCCTCAAATAACAACGACCGATAGTAAACAGACATGCCGCACATAATTTAACTTCTTGAGATAACTAGAAAGCACTAAGTGACCCAATTTTGCCAAAGTAATTTGTGATTTCTTGCCTTTAATCGCAGAGTGCAAAATCAATTATGGGATATCATATAATCTAGAAGTGCGTGCAGCGATGTGCGGAAGAGCGAGGAAACGTCGCACGCGCAGACGAACTCTCGCTGCAGTAATGTTATCTTTACCAAAGAACCATTATATGCCGACCCCTGGTATTGTTATAATTGTTTTAAAATAGAGGTCAATATAATGCTGGCTATTGGTTGAGTAGATCTGATTTTGAGCAGTTAAATATCTTACTATCGGAGAAAAATCATAAAAAAATGGACATATTTCCAAACTAAGTTCTACTACCTATACCTATAGTACAGCTAGTACCTACTAGGCAACAGTAAATGTTAATACCTTTATTATAGAACTAGCGACACGCCTGTGTTTCGCTCCGGGTTAAAGTATTATACATAATATGTTAATATTCCTACCTCTTGAATCACTCTATCTATTAAAAAAACCTCATCGAAATCCGTTGCGTAGTTTTAAAGATCTAAGCGTAAATAGGGACAGACAGACAGCGGGAAGCGGTCTTTGTTTTATACAGGAACAAAATATTCACTCTCAACACACAAATAGAAAAAAAAAACGATTAGATTGAATCTTCATTTTATTGCCAACTTTTTGATTTCTGTTTCACAGTACACAGCAGTGTTCGCATTGTTGTGTTCCGGTGTGGGGCTAAGACATCAAAAATTACTACAACACACTTGAGGTCTTAAGATTGCCGTCTTGAGATTTCTAATGTCTAGGGGTCTCAGATTCCACTTACCAGCCTTAGTGTTCGTGTGCCTTCTCCATGCAATAAACTAAAACAATTAACGATGACTGGCAGAGAATGTTTGTAGCATTAAGTCCGCCTTTTGTACGCGAATATTTGTTCCTGAGTCTTGGATGTTTTCTATGTATTTGAGTATTCTATGTATCTGCTCCAAACGGGAATCAAAGCTAAATGCATCGTTACTTTGAGCATGATATCATAATAGATTACCGTGGATTCACCCATAAACATTAAACTTCTCAGGTTGAAACAGCGTTATGTAATGAAGTTCTTAGATTGCAGTGCGCGTGAGATGACGCGTGCAGGTGCGCGGGAGCATCCCAGTTCAACGATCGCACCACGCTGCCCTCTTGCACGTTGAGAGCTAGCGACACACTTCTACACTTAGAGCGGCCGCGAATTGAGCCACTACTGGCGACCACATTAAATAAATAAATAAATATCACGGGATAATGTCACACACATTGACCTAGTCCCAAACTAAGCTCTAGGCTTGTACTATGGGTACTAGACAACGATAAACTTACTTATATAGAGAAATATATACTTAAATACATAGAATACACCCAAGACTCAGGAATAAATACTCGTGCTCATCGCACAAATATCTGCCCTTACCGGGATTTGAACCCAGGACTCCTAGCTTCGAAGGCAGGGTCACAACCAACTAGGCTACCACACAAGTACATTACCGGGATTTGAACCCGGGATCCTGCCCGGCCTTGCTCAAATTGTGTGAGATTGTCCCCTGATATTTATTTATTTGAATTCCTAATTTGGATATAATTAAAAATACTAACTCATTAACAAAATCATACATTACAAAAAAACGAGATCCAAAATTAAATATTTTTTTATGTTTTTTTTTGTTACATGATACCAATTCTACTTAAACTAAAAGTTTTTATTGCTTTTAATTGATTTAACAGTCTCATGTATGTATGTTTTAAATTTCCTAAACTATTGGATATTTAATAAGATCTAAAGTAGGCTTAATTATAAAGGTAGATCAGATCACACTTGACGATCGAGTTTTTAGTTTTGTCATTTAAATTATCATATGTAAAGAAATATACTTACAAGCCCCCTTACTTATGAACGTGGAATAAGCTTGGAATAGTTTATGCCATGCTTTGTCCTTATCTGTAATTGTGACATTTGTAACTGACAGAAAGTGACAAAGCATGGCATAAACTATTCCAAGCTTATTCCACGTTCATAAGTAAGGGGGAAGATATTTAACATGTGTATGCTTACCTCTCCGTGTATAATAGCAGTTTTTACTAACCATTACCATAACAAAATAAAATCAATAAGCTACTGTTTCCTAATATTGTCAATAAGGAAAGCCAGGTATAATACAATAGAGCAAAAACCGCTTCCGAAGCAGCCAGGCGCATCCGGGTGGCAAGCACGCGTTTATACAGCTTGTTGGGTTCCGCGTGTAAATATAAATGTAGAAGTTGTGACTTATTAATACTCATACATTATTTCATATTGGTAGCGATAAAGCAATTGCTACTGAATTACTAATCGAAATTGTAAGAATAGTATTAAGTCTAAGCACTTCCTTGAGTTTTTTAAGAAGTAAAAAATTAAATTCAAATTCAAATTCAAATTTTATTTCCCAATATAAAGTCACAGTATAAATTGCACAGCATGTCAAATTATAAGTTATTACATTGAGATCGTCAGAAATTACCACCAGTGTCTAGGAAATTGTGACAGTAAATATTTTAATGCAATCGAAACTACTTTGATCTTGCTTCTCCATCAAGCCGATAAATATCTATTTGGCTACTATTCAAACCATACAAATTACATATACTTAACAAAGAATTACATATTGAACTAAACATTAAATTATGTTTTTTTTTCTTATTTTATAGAATACAACTTGGTACGTACTACCTTACAACAAAATCAAATACTTCCTTAAAGTTATTTAACATATTAGCACGGGAACAAAGAAATTATAATCTAAGTATACTTTGGTTAATCAATTCGTGCAAGGAATCCTAAATAAATTAAGTATTGCCACCCGGCGGTGTTGCAACCAATGCATATAACTGACGTTAATTTGCGTTAATATAAAAATACTGTTTATGTTATTAACATAGTTGGCCAATGGCAAATTAATTATACGTGCTAAAATGTTCAATGAAACCCTAAGCGTAAAAGGCATTAAATGAGTAGTTTTTATTTAGGGTGTATTACGAAAGTAACAAGCATAAAAAGGTCCAGTGCGAGTTGTACTCGCATTTGAAGGATTTCATAATATATCATTCTTGAATCCCGTTTTTTTTTTTTTTTTTTTTTAATTTAAGGCCTCCTGATGGTAAGTGGAATCTGAGATCTATAGACATTTGAATTCTCAAGACTATAATCCTAAGACCTCAAATGCGTTGCCAACCCTGAGGACTACGATGGAATGCCTCTATCTCTGTGCAGGGTCCGTCCGGATCGCTACCACCATCTTATCCATTAACCACCCGCCAAGCAACAGTGTTCGCATTGTTGTGTTCCGGTGTGGGGATAAGACAACCGGTGAAATTACTAGCATAGAGGCATTCCATCTTAGTCCTCAGGGTTGGCAACGCATTTGAGGTCTTAGGATTATAGTCTTGAGAGTTCAAATGTCTATGGGTCTCAGATTCCACTTATCATCAGGTGGCCTGAGTGCTCGGGTGCCTCCTCCTTAATATATAAAAAAAAAAAAAAAAAAAAGCTAGTAATTTCACCGGTTGTCTTATCCCCACACCGGAACACAACAATGCGAACACTGTTGCTTGGCGGGTGGTTAATGGATAAGATGGTGGTAGCGATCCGGACGGACCCTGCACAGAGTCCTACCACCACTTATAACTTATAACTTTCATGCTTCGATGGTTTGGTCATTTGGAAAGGATGGCTGAAAAACGATTGACGAAAGAAATATACAGTGCGAAAGTGAGTGGAAGGGTTGGAAGGGGGCGCCCTTGGCGTACTTTTTTTAATCAAATCGGGGAAATACTGGAAAAGGGCTGAATCTTAAGCACCCGAAACCGACGTGCATGCATAACTCGATGTATGAATGTGGACGAAGCGAAAGAGCTTTTTCAGGATCGTAGCAGGTGGAAAGAAGTGGTCTCTGCCTACCCCTCTGGGAAACAGGCGTGATTTATGTATGTAACTTTCATTATTTGTTGTTATAGGGGCAATACAGCGATTGTGAAGGTCGAGCAAAAAACACTGTAAAAAAGAATTCTTGCATGGGCCGTTTGGGATTTTTTAGGTTCTAATAAATAAAAAAAAAGTTGTGCTATACGGCTATTATATTTAAATAAGTGTGTATTCATGGGATTCATCTAACGGCTCATGGGATACAGTCCACTGACAGAGCGACATACAGACGACGGACAGCGGAGGCTTAGTAATAGGGTCCCGTTGGCACCCTTTGGGAACGGAACCCTAAAAACCAAGTATTTGTTGTGTTGTGTTTTTTTTTTCTTCTTTAGCAAGTTCAAAAACCTATCATTGTTAATACAGTGTTAAAATAATGGTATTTTTTTGCTTATTTTCGTATTTCGTAGTCATTTGGATCAAATCCTTACTAATATTATAAATATGAAAGCGTGGATGTTTGTTACGCTTTCACGCAAAAAATATTTTTATTAAAAAAATATATTTATACATAAAAAATAAAATGTCTTGAAAAAAAAAATGCAGCGGGCGAAGCCGCTGGCGGGTCACTAGTTCTAATATAAATTAACGTTCAATCGGAAAACAAGTCTTACATCACGAACTAAACTTTGAACTCTACTCACAGATTACGCTTTAATATAATTTCATTTAAATTAGAAGAAAATCTCTCATTACAGTTACGAGGGAACTTTCTAACGGTCCACGGCAAGAAGGAAGTACATGTAAATTGCAATCTCATCGGGGCTAACGCGGCGTGTCGTGAAAAAGGTGGATGCAGAGCACAAAGTAAAGTTTTTAATTTTATTATTCTGTGTTTAAAATGGCGGTTTAGCGTGTGTAATAAAAAATGTTGCAAAAAAACGGGAGCATTTCGTTTTGTCAAAAAGTTTTTGCCGAACTGATTCATTTCCTAAAGATATCATTTGACAATACTGATTTTTATCCGAAATTCTAAATATTTCAGGATTAATTTCAGGACTATCGTGTAGAAAAAACATGAAATATTTACAGTTTCAGAAAAAAACAGCTTGGTGAAATTATATAATAATAAAATAACCCCAAAAATCACATTCTTTTTAGGGGTTCCATTCCCAAAGGATGCCAAATGGGATCCTATTATCAAGCTTTCGTTGTCCGTCCAAATTAAAAGATCTTTTGATCATTTAGTTATTGATAAAATAGCCCGTTAATAAAGGAATCAAAATACGTAAGTGCGAACAAAAAATGTTATTCTTTTCAACGTTTCTTTTCCTGTTATTACCTACAGTACAAAACTATAAAAAAAAGGTGAGGTGCGAGTCGGTTTGGAACCTTCGGTGCGCTAGTCCGACTTAATCCTGCCTAGTTCCAGTCAGTAAACAGGAGCTTGGAGTCGTTAATCTCTGCCTGGAACTTTTTGAGACCTCTGGTTGTTGTTGCATATTCCCATCCATTTCACTATCTAGAACTTAGCAGAATTTTCTCAGTTCAAACTAAGCCATCACTTTAAGATTTCGGGGGTTTATATAGCTATACAGTTCACTTTACGGCGAGAGTAAAGGTAAGAGCTAATTGCTATAGCTATGTCCTTTGCACTCGCTGTAAAATGAACTGGAAAGCTATGTCATAATAACCCCTCAGTTGTTAAAGTCGTAATATGGTCGCGTTTATTAAAATGGATAAAGCAACCTTCACTGTCGCACTGAACTTAGCAGAAAGTGACGGATGTTTTATCCACGCTTAGTCACGCGATAAACACGGCCATAATAAACCCCCTGAAAGACATTCTCAAGAACTTTACCTAGCTCTTTTCAGTCGTCAAGACATAATAGAACTAAGTGACATAACGCCTTGGTAACCTTTCTTTTCGTTCCAGATCTTTTTGTCAACTGCGCTGTCGTTCGCGACACAATAGGATCTAGAAACTATACTGGAACTTATAATAGTGTCACGCGCAAGGCGTACATTAATCGTCGCGCACGCATTGTGTCAAAGTCGACGCCCGCGCAGATACATGATTACATTTATGTAAGTGGGTAATCCTTTGAAACCGTGATTTTGTATTCATGGTTAAAGCAAAACTAGACTACATTAGCTAGACTGCATTCGTTTGTATAGTATGACACCGAAGAGTCAGTTTGACAGAAACAGACCCACTTATCCATCTAAAAAATACTTGGCCTAAGGGTCTCCCCACATTTATTGACAAGGAATCGGCTTAGGCCAATCAGAAAAACCTTTGTCCATGCAAAATGACCTAAAAAGACGTTATTCGGCTAGTCGCGCTGAACGATGTCTTTTTAGATCGGAATGGAGCCGGAGGACCGCTGGCTTTGTAGGTAGGGTTCTCGGGATCAAACCGACCGTGTAGTCAGGGTTATTTTTTTTTATGTTAAAGAGAAGGCACACGAGCACTCAGGCCACCTAATGGTAAGTGGAATCTGAGACCCATAGACATTTGAATTCTCAAGACTATAATCATAAGACCTCAAATGCGATGCCAACCCTGAGGACTAAGATGGAATGCCTCTATGCTAGTAATTTCACCGGTTGTCTTATCCCCACACGGGAACACGACAATGCGAACACTGTTTTTTTATTTTTATATCCTGCATGCTTGGCGATCTGTTTCGACGGAACAATAATCCAATCTGATGTCAGATGATAGTCATCAGAAAGATTTCTTTTTTCCCATTTAGGCTTTGTCTGCGAATTTGTCGCCAGGTCCACCATACTATATTCCTCTTTAGTCGGGAGAATTGCAGACTGCCTGATCCTTGAAGCTGCGAGGCCAATTCATTTCTGTGACGTTCTAGTCGAGATTGGTAATTTTCACTGTATGTAGTACTGTTTTTAGGTTGAGATCCAAGTCTTCACCTCGTCCCTCTGTTCAAAAGACGGCTTGCTAATGATGCGAGTCTGCTGATGAAGATTGCTCAGGGCCTTGTGGACTTCTTACCTGTTCTTTTTTGATTTCTTATCTGTTTGTTTTTTGAGAATCTAAACTCATGACTGTTCTTACGTCGCTTGTTCTGACTCTTTAAAAGTAAATTTGTTATTGTTTTCATATTTTATTTGAGACTTAGCATATTATTCTTAAAGTGAATATGTGGAAGATTGTAATTTGCTCTTAGATAATACATATAAGTATGGTCGATCAATTTGTATTAGGCAGTAAGCTTTCCGAATAAAATAAAATAAAATAAAATAAGTTAACATTATTTGTTGCTTATCTTAAACATGACTCTCATGTTGAAATAAAAAAAAATGCTGTGATGACGCCTTATGCATCAGTGAGAAGTTTGTATTTAAAAAATAGCATCATTCAGGCTCCAGCTATGTATGGGTATGTACTGGTACTACCGAATCAAACCAGTAGGCCTGAGCTAGATTGCTTTTGAATTGCAAGTTACAACATCGAATCGGTAAATACGTTCGGAAAATTATAGAAACGTGAGTAATGGTCGATTATTACAGTTTCATTCATATAATAACATTTACGCCATTTTTATTAACAACACCGGGATAAATCGAGTAATCTGTGTGAACGTTGCTTATTTTATAAATGCGGGAGTTTTGATGCTTCTTAACTATGCAACGCTTATACCAACCGATCAATGTCAAAATTGGTACAGATAGAAACCGATATTTTAAATAAGTTGCTGTCAAAAATTTCATTTTTGGGACATACTTTTTGTGTTGAGACTCATTAGTTTGCTCCTGATAAGCAGACATTGTAAACAAGTTTAGTAGTGGTAGGACCCTGTGCAGGGTCTGTCCGGATCGCTACCACCATCTTATCCATTAACCACCCGCCAAGCAGCATTCGCATTTTTGTGTAGAAATTACTAGCATAGAGGTATTCCATCTTAGTCCTTGGGTTGGCAACGCATTTGAGGTCTTAGGATTATAGTCTTGAGAATTCAAATGTCTATGGGTCTCAGATTCCACTTACCATCAGGTGGCCTGAGCGCTCGTGTGCCTTCTTGTTAACTTAAAAAAAACTATACTTGGAAAAATCGTAAGTGCCTGTTTGCAAGGATCTTTACGTACGTCTTAAAAAAAATGTACATAGTTCAGAGCTTTAATTAAAACAAAACTTAGTTGATTCTTTTGTGTAACGAGAGTTACCCATGTAGTTTGTATGACTAACTTTCGTTACACAAAGGACGCGGTCGTGAATTTGTTTTCATTAAGCCTTTAACTATGTATTTTTTTTTGAAAACAACTCTTTTAATGGCTTATTTGTGCTCGCAATTTAATTGTAATATTTTATTATATAGCTTTAAATTCTACAAGCCGTCAGATCTTCCGTCACTAATGCTGAATGCTTGGCTACCCAACTGTTGTGGCTTCACACTGGGATAACAGTTACGGCGTTCTGCGATTACAGCCTCATTTTTTTTCGAAACGCAATTTTGAACAATCTTGTTGACATTTCTCGTGACATTTTTCGGTTGGGTGATTACAAAGTTACGTTTGCTGTTGGAAATTGCAGTTTTTGTTTACAAGTGTATGGAGTTTGGTTATTATGGGTGGAAGGGTTAAGTTTGTGGTTTTGCCAGATTGTTGTGAACTCGAGTTTTCGTGACATTGTTAAAATTATGCAGTTTAAAACGGTAAATATAATGATGGCATTAGAACACAGCGAGAAGAAAACACAATTATTCTAATAGTCTACTTAAACATATTTTAAAACAAAGCCCATGATCTAGATGCATTTAAACAAGTTCACAAACATTCCTTTGTGACGAAGTGTTAACTAAGGAAAACTTCTTGTAGGTATATAATGTAGCGGAAAAAGTTCCACTAATGAACATGCCTTTCCTAAATATTTGGAGACTATGATCGATATGACCTTTGTTTGTCAATTAGTTTAGAATTGCTTAAAAAGGCATTTCTCGCCACAGTCTTTTAGCGAGGTAGGTATTGACGTTTGAACCCACGCTAGCCTAGCAAACTCCCAAACGAACTACTGATTGAGATATATATTATAATAGCTTCCGCCCGCGACTTCGTACGCGTATAAATCAGTTTCCGAGTGAATAGCGATATAAAAGGCAGCCTATGTGTTAATCTAAGGTATAAGCTGTTCTCATTACAAATTTCACCTAAATCCGTCCAGTAGTTTTTGCGTGAAAGAGTAACAAACATCCATACTTACAAACTTTCACGTTTCTAATTCGCCTTCACCACGTCAAAAAAAGAAGTAGGGTATATTTTCTTTTGGGATTTCCTAATTGGCATTAAAAAGGCACCAGGACTTGACAGAACCGCGTGGAGCTAACCAAGTAACCACATGTGCTTCTGTTTAGTGCCCAAGAGAAAACACTTTTTTATCGAACAATTGTCCCCATGTGATTGCCGGGTCAGAATTATGCCACTCCATGTCTTCCCGTGGATGTCGTAAGAGACTAAGGGAATAAGGGCTTGTAGTACTGTTAGGCGATGGGCTTGCAACCTGTCACTAATACACCAGTAAACTTCTTGGCCTGATTGTGCAAAATGTGGTTACAAAATTATAATCAAGTCTTTTTAGAGTGGTTGGTATTTCTGTAGCTCTGCCTACCCCACTCTGGGAATGAAGGCGTGATGGTGTGTATGTGTGTGTGCGTATATTTCTCTAATAAGTCTAGGGGAGTGTCTTTAAGTAACTTGACGATGGCGAAATACACCTTAACAGGAAATAAGACATAAATTAAAATTAGAATTAGAGAATTAGAACAATAGACACCAACCAGTTTTATCAGACGAACCGCCTGTATCACAATCGTCAATTAAAGCATATCTGTCAAATACATGTAGCCCCTTTCCTTTCTTATGCTTGAAAATAGACAAAGAGAAAGTTATCTTTATTTGAGAGATGAATTTACTTGTCGATTTTGAAACAGACCCTTATTGTTGTAAAGTTAGTCCGCCTCAAAAGTTTTTTTCACTATGGCTTAATAGTTTCCTTTGTCTAATTACAACGTTATACATGCTCATTGGCAGCCAAAGCCAGTTCAACTGCCTAGAAACCAGTGAATTGGTGACGCTAGCTAATTGGAATAAAATAGACATAAACCGACTGGCTCGTGACCGTGGGCAACGGCGTGACGCTGCCAACAGGGTAATGGCTGAAAATGGCTTCATAGAGATTAGAGGAACATGTTAAGCCTGACCAGAAAAATGAAAAACCTCTCATATTGTGGAAAACTATTGAAACTAATTTATTTAACTGGCAACAGTAACTTTATAGACGTCATAATCCTATATGTCAATTGCTGACGACACGCTAGCTTAGTTGATAGTGACCCTGCCTTCGGTCTTCCGGTAACCTTCGGGGAGGGAAGATGGCCGATTGAAAGATGTCCGGCTTTTGATTTTGATTTATTCTGTTTACTGATTTACTCTATTCACTTGACATTGGCGAAATCACTGTGTGGACCGCCATTAATTAAAAAAGAAGAAGAAGAAGACCCTGCCTTCGGTTTATATTTAGATTTTACAAGAAAGATGTCCGGCTTTTACTTTTGATTTATTCTGTTTACTGTTTTACTCTACTCACTAGACCATTATTAAAAAAAGAAGAAGAGGAAGAACCTGCCTTCGAAGCTACGATTCAAAATCCCGGTAAAGGCAGATATTTGTGTGCTGAGCACGAGTATTTATTCCTGAGTGTTATTTTTTATGTATTTAAGTATAATTCTCTATATAAGTAAGTTTATCGTTGTCTAGTACCCATAGTATAAGCGTAGAGCTTAGTTTGGGACTAGGTCAATTTGTGAAATTGTTCTGTGATATTTACGTTTATTTATTAATTTATTATTAATTAATTGCTGTCAAATTGAGTCGTCTATTGTGTGTGATCTATATCTTGGATATTGGATGTATAATTTAATACCCCAGAGCAGGTTTATTATTTTCTTGGTTGAGCTTCAGCATGGGAGTCGTATTAGAAGTTAACTTATAGCAACTGTACGGCATAATTTTAAGAGGCCTCATTATGACAAAGTCGTTAGTGTTTCGAGATCTGGATCCGAATAAACATAACGCATATGTGTCTGTTCTTTGGATTTATTAAACTTGATCTTATTTCCTTCACTATTAAACGTGAAAAAAAAACAACATACATACATACATAACATCACGTGCCTTCATTCCTAGAGTGGGGTAGGCAGAGCTACAGAAATACCAACAACTTTAAACAGACATGTTGATAATACTGTAACCACATTTGGCACAATCAGGCCAAGAAGTTTACTAGTGTATTAGTGACAGGTTGCAAGCCCATCGCCTAACAATACTACAAGCCCTTATTCCCTTAGTCGCTTCTTACGACATCCACGGGAAGACATGGAGTGGCACTATATTAACCAGGCAACCACACGGGTAAAACAATTCAACTTTGTTGTTGAAAAAACAATTAGAAAGAAAATCCTCGACAGTTATATTTCTCGAACATGACACCTTTTTCGCATGTTTTTGGCTGAATCTTCGAAACCCTACGATCTTTAACGATCATTTTTGATTCATTTTTAACTTCTTAATCCTGGTAAACAATATTTTGTAGTTTTAAAGTAAGTGGAACAAATTCATTTGTATAAATGGCCACGCGTTAACTTTGAGATTATAAATATCCATCGACTGCGATGCAAAGCGTTTCGAAAACCCTAACAATTTTTTACACTTGTCTTTTTTAAACAAAAATGGTAACAACATTAAATGTCTCTCGTTAAATTTCTGTCAAAAATATCCTTGAATCACTGTGGTTAACATTAACCAACACATTTGCATACAACTCGGGTGTTAAATTATTAAAATAATTACTGTTGCTCAATTTGCCTTAATTGTTGCGTTTATAGTTTCAAACGTTGCACAAATAGAAAGTTTATAAGGTTTAGTTACAAAAGCGTTAAAACTTCAAAGTATTTAGTATCAAGGACTTGAATAGAATTCATTCATAAGGAGATGGGGGAAGGAGACATTGAGTATGCTAACATGAAATTAATTGAAACAAGTGGTAATTTTTTTTTTTCGAATTAATTCAGAAATTATATTTTTAATGTCATTTTATAAAATTAAATGTCATGAAAATTAATTAATCGTAAAGTACATATGTCAAGTTACAAATCGAGATTTAGCTATCCGTTTAAGAGATATTTGCTCGCTGAAAACTATCACGACTAAGTAGACATCGTTGGTTCTTGAGATACAGGCGATTAAAGTGTTTATACCTACTAAAATCATCTACGACGGCGCCAATTGACTTTCAATAGAAAATTAGTTATTACTTGTTGATTTTTATGTTTGTAGTACTTAACGGCTTCGGAACCCTACACTGAGCATGGTCCGACATGCTCTTGCCCGGTTTTTTTTCCTCGTTTCAGCCACTTATTTTTCTATTATGAAGCAATTTGCCATTGAAAACTTTCCCATCCGAGTGAGCATGGAGTGGCGAAAACCACCGCTTGCGCATAGATCGAGGGATTAGTGCAACCGGCCTTGTCTTAATTATTACTCTAGTTTGTGGTGGAAATTCAACCACGATAATAGTCTGTGGTGGTTTTTGTAATGATGAAAGAGTTAAAATTCACTTAGAATTTTCGCTGTAATAAATGAGGTATTTGTAATGTTTTTTTCTGTTTTACTTCTGTAGGTTATTTTTTTAAGTGACGGACATTTTTGCTTAATTTTAACCGACCTCAATAAAAGGAGGAGGTACTCAATTCCCCGATTACTCAAAGACCGCTAAACCAAGTTAATTATTTTTTTGTTTTTAATTTTTACTTGGTCCCACTTTCAGCACATCAAAATCTCATGATGAGATACAATACAATACAATACAAATACTCTTTGGGTCATTCTACTTTTAAGTGCAGGTCGATTTTTTGACAAGTGCTCTCCAAATAATATTTTTATAAAAACGTTAAAGTGCTCGGTTTTGTAATTTAATATTGAAATAGTTAAACAACTCGGCTTACATTTAAAATTATCACTACATTTAAAAAGTCACTATAATTAACTTTAAAGTAGGTAACATAGTGGTCACGCATGTCCCCGCCATTTGTATGGAAAAAGTGTATTTACCGCTGTGTTACCCACTTTTCCTGATAAAATATCAATAAATTTAAAGTGTTTTGTTTTGAACTATTAAATTTAGTTGTTCCAGTTTCAATATAAGTAAAATTTACGTGAAAAAATTGTCTAAAAATGCCTTTAATTTCACCAATGATTATTATGCGCTAAAAAGTAGAATGACCCCTTTATTGAACACCAAAAAATAAAAAATAAAAAAAGAACACGGAACAGTACATTTAGGTCATAGGTATACAGCAGGTGGTCTTACCGCTAAATAGCGATCTCTTCCAGACAACCTTGTAAGAGAAATAACTAAGGACATAAATTTCATGGCAGGCGGTGTAAACTAATTCGTTCAGAACTTAAACTAAATAACTACAAGAAACAATTAAATTATTTCAATTTTGAAATGAAAAATATCTTCGGGATCTTGGAGCACTCGAGGGAACTCTTCAAATATTATAGGAACATAGCGACTTTAATAATTTTAGTGACAAGTTTATTATCATTCGGTGAAGTAGAACTGATGATGAAGACCACTGATGGCTACTGGAACTCCTTAACGGTACCTATTTCAAGGGTGGCGTTAAGATGTCTCGTGTGTAATGTTAATTTTTTAAATGGGTCTTAAATTTACGCTCGTGACCTTACATCTTCTTCGGGAAAATAATATTGCCTCTGACAACACGTTGGCCTAGTTGGTAGAGACCCTGCCTTCGAAGCCAGCGGATTTGAACCCAGGGGTTCAAATCCCGGTAATAATATTTGTATGATGAGCGCGAATATATTTGTTCCTGAATCTTGGATGTTTTCTATGTATTTAAGTATTTATTTCCCTATATAAGTATGTTTATCGTTATCTAGTACCCATACTACAAGCCTAGAGCTTAGTTTGGGACTAGGTCAATTTGTGTGAGATTGTCCCGTTTTTTTTTTATCGCTATTGTATTATTTTTGAATTCGGCTCTATCACTGTCAAGTAAACAAAACTAACTTCACGTTAACAATACGATAACCTGACAAAAGTAATATGGTTTAACGCCGAAGAATAGGGCCTCAGGTCGACTTAACAAGTACTCGTAATAAAAAACCGGGCAAGAGCATGTCGGACCATGCTCAGTGTAGGGTTCCGAAGCCGTTAAGTACTACAAACATAAAAATCAACAAGTAATAACTAATATTCTATTAAAAGTCAATTGGTGCCGTCTAAGATGATTTTAGTGGGTATAAACACTTTAATCGCCTGTATCTCAAGAACCAATGATGTCTACTTAGTTGTGATAGATTTCCTTTAAAATTCTTTATTCGTCCTTCTCTATTGCTCAATGGTTACCTGGATAATTTCGCCTTTATACATCCTTTGTGTTTCTATTTTGTTTTTTACTTTGCTATCTTTTGATTGTCCAATAAAGAGGTAGGTAACATACATACATATTTCTTCACTAAAACCTCAGACTTCTATCCGTTACTAAGGCCACATAAGTTCGTCTGTGTGTCAGGTTTTACGCATTAACGCGTATAGATTGGCTTCTACTAAATACGATAAAATTCACTTCTTTTAGAGTTGCACGAAGACAAAATGACGTATTAACATTAACTTCCACCATATCATATGGTAAAGCCTAACCTTAAATAACCCATCATAATTAGTTACCACCAAAATTGCACGCAATTTTGCTACCAGTTTCCTAAATTATCATAATGCTTATGCAAAAACCAAGGTCTAAAAACGTTCAACGCCAATGTAACCATTGTATTTGATAAAGCGGCTGCTAGAGTAGCACTTGGTATTAAATATATTAAACAATAGGACAAAACTAACCGATCTTATCCTAAACTATAGTACTGTGAAATTATACTTGTCATCAAGAAAATCAAAACTGTTCAAGAACCACATTTTGCACAATCAGGCCAAGAAGTTTACTAGTGTAACAGTGACAGGGTGCAAGCCCCTCGCCTAACAGTGCTACAAGCCCTTTAAACACAACAAGCATTTTGAGCGATAGAAAAGTTTTTTTTGGAGCATTTCCTTCTTCGCTAGGACCCCAGATACTATACACCTGGGTGCTTCTGGCAAACGTGACCAGCTCAATCCCACCTTAACCTGGCGGTTTCCCGCCAACATCTAATTGAATTTATGTAGATTGAATCAGATGGATTGTCCATTTGGTGGGTATTCGTGCAACAAAGTTAATTATACAGTTGACGAAATCCAGAACTGTCATAACTTCATAGGAATTTTGTAACCATTCTTAAACAGTGCTGCTTCATCTAGCTGTATTATAGTTTGTGCTTATTATGATAGAGACAGTTAAATATAAGTAGGTAGTGATTGTAGGCTAGGATCCTTTACACATTTAGCGCCCGTGTCTCTCCTGGGGTGCTCAAATTGCATGCAGTAAGCGGGTGATGGCGCTGAATTTGTTATAAGGGGTCAACGGGCTTGTGAAGAACGTAGGTGTTTCCTGCTTGTGCTGGATCCACCTTCATCTTACTACATAGTAACCAGTTATTATTAGATTGTTGCCAACTAGATATAGTTATGACACTTATGACTATTAAAGTTAACTTATGATAATTATCATAGCTCGAACTAATCATCGGAAAACAATTACAACTCGGAAATGGTAAAGGATGTAATAGAATCGTATTATGAAGAATATTCATAATTATATTTTTAATTATATATAACCGTTTAAGTTGAGTTTTTTAGGGTATTTTCATCAACTTTTTTTTTATTCTTACGGTTCTCTATCTGATAATCCTTAAACTGGAGCAGAATGATTTTTTCAAATGGTCAAGTAATGATATTAAGCTCAAAATAGTTATTAATTCACTTCTTGACCGTTTTTATTTTCACAATACTTAAAATATTTAGAAATAACCTCATAGAGTTTCACAAATCTTAGCTGTCATAAATTGCTGCAGAAACGCCACGTGTCAAAGCTATAGCGGAAATTCAATTAAACTAAGTCAAATGCTAATTGCGAAAACATCGCCTTTAGATAATAATAGTCAAACACATATGACGACGATATTCTATCAATTATCTACAAGTATATATATATATGTATATGTATATATGTATATGTAGTTTATGTAAGTTTAAGTATGTTTATTGATATATAATTAATTACATATCTTTCTAACTATTTATGTAAGTATTTGAATGTACTCGATTTGTTTTTGGGTGCTCTAAATAAATTTGTACACCTGTTTACTCGATGCACAACCTTTCACTTTTCTCAATCTTGCTGGAAGCTGGAAGAGATCCCTTAAAGGGATAAGTTCGCCTTTGTACATCTTTTTATTATTATTCATTGTATTGTTTTGGTTTTTCTTTCGTACAATAAAGTGTTTAAATACATACATACGAGTCTATTGCATCTTGTTCTATTTCCATAATTTGTTTTGCGATGATTAGTCCGAGCTATGGTTATTATACAGGGTGACTTCAAATTGGTAATACAAAACACTTGATTGTGGCTTAGTTAATGCCACACAGTATAATACATTAACCCCTTTGTTAAAATTAACTGTACTTAATTAATGCTAATTTTCGAACAAAACAAATAATTAAAGTCCCAAAGTGTGGTTACACTACATTTACAATACAATCTTATTTTCTTTGATAAGTGACAATTACTAATCAAAACACGTTTTCTTCATAAATTGTGACAGGTGACGGATAACCAAAGAGGAAAGTGTTCATTTGAAATTCTTTAAACTTCTTTGTTAATTATTATGGTAGGATAACCATGTTAAGCCAATAAAAATATAATAATTTAAAAATTAAAAAAAAATACTTCTGATTATTTTAAATTAAAAGTATGAGATTTAATTGAGTAGCTAAGTTTAGGGGAAATGTGTGTAAAACATTGATTTTGTATTACCAATTTGAAGTCACCCTGTCGAATCAGCAGTCATCAGAAAGTTGAGAAGAAAAAGAAGAAAGAAGTAGAAATAAAATTAGTGTCAAAATTTGACACAATACAATGTAATACAAAAACAATCGTATGAAAGATTTCCCAGTATCAAAAAAGTTTCTACAGAAGCGCGTGGAGCTAACCCCATGTGCTTCTGTTTGAGTCACTAGTAGAGTGACTAGATCGAAACATTACCACATCGCAAAATGGCCACATCGCTTGTAGCCAACATCTCAAAATGACTGAGTCGTATAATGACCACATCTCTTGTAGCCTACTTCTCAAAACGTCCGAGTCGCAAAATGACCACATCGCTTGTAGCCCACATCTCAAAATGACTGAGCCGCAAAATTACCACTTTGCTTTTTTCATTTTATGCCTGTCTTACCAAAGTCGACGCAGCCCCGCATGGCGGGGCTGCTATTCTTGGGATTTTTTTTTTTGGCATTTGAAGTTACCTAACGAACCTAACCTACTTAGTAACGCAAACGAAGTGGTTATTTTGCGACTCAGACATTTTGAGAAGTAGGCTACAAGCGATGTGGTCATTTTGCGACTCGGACGTTTTGAGAAGTAGGCTACAAGCGATGTGGTCATTTTACGACTCAGACATTTTGAGATGTGGGCTACAAGCGTTGGGGTCATTTTGCGAGTCGGTAATTTTGCGACAGAGTCATTCTACTAGTGACCTTTCTGTTTAGTCCACAAGAGATAATACTCTTTTACCGAACAATGTCCTCGACTTATTTCTGTAATAAGTCCGTGAGAGTGTCTATAAATAAATTGACATTTTCGAAATACAAATTGGAATTAAATTAAAAATAGTGTCAAATAAGGTACCACTAACCAAAACGCCGTGACGTGATGCTGGTTTTTAGTTATTTTTTTATGTTAAGGAGAAGCTACACGAGCACTCAGGCCAACTGATGGTAAGTGTAATCTGAGACCCATAGACATTTGAATTCTCAAGACTATAAATCCTAAGACCTCAAATGCGTTGCCAACCCTGAGGACTAAGATGGAATGCCTCTATGCTAGTAATTTCATCGGTTGTCTTATCCCCACACCGGAACACAAAAATGCGAACACTGTCGCTTGGCGGGTGGTTAATGGATAAGATGGTGGTAGCGATCCGGACGGACCCTGCACAGGGTCCTACCACCACATCAGTGGAAAACATTTAGAAATTAGAAAAAAAATCAACTTACTATTAAATACTAAGGTCTACCACCACTTTAAACATCAACCCAGCTGCTAAGCAACGTTGTTCACAGGTTGTGTTCCGGTGTGATGGCTATGAATCTATACTAATATTATAAATGTGAGAGTAACTCTGTCTGTTTGTAACGCTTTCACAGACGAACCGTTGAACCAATTTACATTAGATTTGGTAGGTACGGATATATTTTGAGTCTCGGGGAAGGATGCAGGGTATTTTTGATCCCGATAACTATGCCAAATGTTGTTTCCCATGATTCCGTCTGCGTGAAGTCGTTTATCGCTATTCCCTCAGGAACCGTCAATTTTTTTGGGATAAAAAGTACCTACCCTATGTTCTCCGGGACTCACACTATCTCCACCTGTTTAGCGGTTTATCCGTGAAAGCGTAACAGACAGGCAGACAGAGTTTCTTTCACATATATAATTAAACCTATGCGATTTTTATCGATTTTACTTTTTTTAAATAAACCTTGTCAAAATACGTTCATCCGTTTAAGAGCTACGATGATAGACACACATACACATATGAACAAGGCGTCTATTCTACTGGGTTGAAACGATATTGCCTTTGACGTGATTTGGTATTCTTTTTAACACGGCTGCCATTATATTGTCAAGTTATCAAAACGTCGGCAATACGGAAACCCGTCAAATGCAATATCGTTTCTCTACCGTGTAGACAATCGTTAGCGATTATGTTTCGATTCAAAAATATATGGAATTGACGTAAGTCATCGAGATCTGACTGGGTCATTATTTGGGCGTTTGTTCCGAATCAATTTAGTGGTCACGTTTTTGGAAGTGGCTGCAGATTTCGATTCCGTTTCTGGTTAGGTATCTAAGTTTACCGGACACCTAACAAATATCCAAAAACGGCATCTAAATATGAGCCCACTTCTTCAAAATGTGGCCTTAGGAGTGACTCTGCCTCCTGTCGTGTTCAAAATGTTCAAATCCAAATTTGTGTGATGAGCGCGAATATTTGTTCCTGAGTCTTGGATGTTTTCTATATATTTAAGTATGTATTTCTCTATATAAGTATGTTTATCGTTGTCTAGTACCTATAGTGCAAGCCTAGAGCTTAGTTTGGAACTAGGTCAAGTTGTGTGAGATTGTCTGTTCTTTTTTTATTTAATGACTCGACTTCGGTTGCTTACGTCAATTCCATACATTTGTCTATTGAAACTTAATCGTCAATAACGATTGTCGAGTGCACCTTGTTCAGTTCCACGGATAAGTTAGTGCTATAACTTAGTTAAAATTATTACACCAGCCTTTTTTCTCTGTCTAGCTACAATAATATTCCAAAGCGTTCCCCAACCACTCGGGGTCCGAGGCTTGCAATAGATTAAAATCTGAAATATATTAGAAAGGAGCAAAGATTCATTTGCGGTTGGTTATGGTTTCTATTTCGAATTGCGGAGAAATGTAAGAGAGCTGTTTATTTGCAAAATGAATTGCTATTCTGCTTTTTTTGTAGATTAGCTAATGTCTATGGTAAGTATCTGTACATTTATGAGGAGGAGCTACATATTTGATATTTGTCGCTCACTTTAGACCCACAAAAGTTTTAATAAGTATAAAATTATCAAAAGTATAATAGGTAAGTATCTCTCCAGGGTCAGCTGGAAGCTGACCCCTTAAAGGGATTGGTTTTTTCTTTTGAACAAAAAATGTTTACACACACACATAATTAATTTATTGTCGTAAATTACTGTATGTATTGGAAACCATTGGTTTTGGTAAAATTGTTCAAGTACTTATCTTATTCATTCTTATTATCACTTATCGTACCTGCAGGTTACACGATGTTTATGTTCATCGTAAGAGTATTGAATATGTACTTAAGTTGGAAAAAGTCATGGTACAGTCGCCATTAAATTTATCTGTATTATACTTATCTTATCTGGGCCTCTATTTTAGGTACTGCATGAAAATGATATTACGTTTAATGTATTTTAGTATCGTTTATAACTCGGCCGCCATTACTGTCAAGTACAGTCAAGGGCAAAAATATGTATACAGTTTAGTACCTTGTCTATTTAACGTCATGTTTAAGCTGTCATATGAAATTGTGACAGCGATTAAAGCGGCAAGGTACTAAAGTGTATACATATTTTTGCCCTTGACTGTACATACGAGATATTAAAACCTTGACAATATGAAAACACGTCAAGGGGAATATCGTTTTTACAATGTAGACTAAGCCCTGCAGGTTTCCTCTTGATGTTTTTGTTCATCGTAAGAGTATGGTGTACCTATTTAATTAAGTTATAAAAAGTCATGGTATAGTCGCTATCAAATTTATCTGTACCTACTCTTCAGGGTGCTCAAAAATGTCTGAACATGCACTCTAATGCCTTGACAATAGAATGTTCAGATATTTGTAAGCACCTTGTTCGCTCCGATATATCTGATGGCGACTGTACATGACAACCACTAGGGTTCAAACTCAGTACCTTACGATCGCTAGTAGTGGCCTAGTTAGGCTACCAGTAATAGTAACCTACAATCGCTGTTTAAAAATATAAAACATTTTTTTCTGATTTCAATTTGCTCTTCACAAATTGTAAAAGGAAACAAATAGAGACGATAAAATTAGATTGAACTCTTCTTGATAAAACATCACATGTTTAAAAAAAAACTTATTTTAATTACTCACATTATCACCAAACAGCTGTTCACTATTGACATCCAATACCGAAGTCAGCACCGCGGCCAAAAGCACTCTCCTCCAGTACACCATATTTACAAAATTACTAATAAATTAAATACCTACTAAACACGTCACATTTTAAAATTATAATCCATTTAGAATAAATCTTTTATAAAAAACATTTAAAACAAAGCACTCGTTTGACTTTTCGACTTTGAAAAATGTTTGCCGCGCATTTTTGACAGCTTTGTTTTTTAATTCATAGACGTGGGAAAGGCGGCGGCGTGCGTCGAGCCATGCGGCAGTTCGCAACGTTTTGCGGTGCGCGACTGTGGTTAGGTGCAAGCGATTTGTATCGCGGATTAGAATGGTTAGAGGCGTGATGTTGTCGATAGAATTGTGCATTATTATAATAACGTGTACTAAGAATAAAACTTTATTAAAAACATTGCCTCGAGGAAAATAAAAAACCATCTTTTCTATTACAGTTCACGAAACATAGATTAAAAAAATATGAGGAGGCGTCCACGTTTCGAGATTTTTTTCAGGTCAAGCTGTAGAAAACGGGGATAAAGGATTTGGTTTTACTTTTAATTTTACTTTTTTGTTTAATTTTATCGTACCTAGGTAAATAATTAAAGATTTTAAAAATATTACAATTACTTACTACAATTTCCAATTTAAAAATACCGGTGTCACGGAACAAAGCATTTTTATTTAATTAGGCTCACTAGAAATTTATTACTTGTACATTCCCAAATGGGCTGGTTTTTTTTCCTAACCTATTTAGTATCCCCACGCTATACAGACCTTACCTTAGACCTCCATGTTTCCCTATTTAATATTTTTTCCAGCCAGGGGCTTTTTTGGGTCAGACAAGATGCTTTCCTAACGTTAGTGATTTTGTTGACAAAAGGTTAAATTGACGTAAATTGACGCTTTGTAAATTTTATGAAAATTTCTAACGTTAGCATGTATGCATCTTAAGGGGAACAGGGCGGAATGACCGGGAGACTGATCGACCGCCCGCCTGTTCCGGCCGGGCGTCCCCACCCATCATCATCATCATGTATGCATCTTGTCTAGCCTTCATTGCCTGGGTAATGCTTAATGCTGTCTTTATACCAAAGAAGGCGGAAAATTGCATAGCAATATTATATTATACGCATGGTTAACTTTAATGTGATTACCTTTAAATTCCGGAATGTTTCTTTCCGAATATTAATTAACAAAATTCAATTTTTTTTTAAAGGTACAATACAAAACACTTTATTGTACAACAAACAAAAACATTACAGAGAAATAATTAGCACAATTAAAAAAAATTACACAGGTAAACAACAGGCGGTCTTATCGCTATATAGCTCTATTAGCGATCTTTTTCAGACAACCTTAGAAGGGATAAGGCGACAAATCAAAACATTTTATGCAGTAGGTGGTGAAACTAATCGCGAACAATAACAAGAAATTATATACGCTTAGTAAGGTATATTATGTTATGCTAATACTATTTTAGATTAAATGCATTGCTACACGTCGGTTAGGTTAGGTTAGTTTAATTTATGAGCATATCAAACAATAAAGACTGCTATCAAAACATTGCGTTCGGAATGAAAATTCGGGAATTTTATCAATTCGGAATTATGACTGTTCGTGATTATGTTGTACCTTACAACATACCTACAATACCAACAATATCTTGCACACTTCGACACTACATTGCACTTAGCTGCCTCTTTGCTATTTCTTACCGTCCAAGTCATATTAATTAATGAAACCACTGATTTACTGAATAATATTTTATACTTATCGATATTGTTGGACAACACTAAAACTTTCGCACCGCAGCAGTGCCCTCTAAGTATCGGTTACGGATTCAAAAGCTCTTAAATTCAACGCAGTGACAAGCTTTATTTACCGCAGCTTTCAAGCTTTTACGGCTGACTTTTAGTGAGTACTCAAAGTATTTTACAGCTATAATATTGGTGGTCGATTGAGTGTTCTTGCTTTTGCTTGATCTGCTAATAAAGATATAGCAGTTATGCACAATTTATTTGTAGGTAATATTTGTTTAATTTCACCTGGTAATTATATTGTATATTGTACTCGTACATAATGCTGCGCGAATGAATAAAATATGGAAAGAAATCTCTTCCAGTTAATCTTTAAACGATTTTAAAATATTAAAAAAAACACTGAGTTCGCCAGCAACTGGAGCTTCCCAGGTGATGCTATGTCCATAAGTGGCGGTGACCACTTTCCATCAGATAGACCGACTGCTAGTTCGCCCGTCACGGATAAGAGAACTAGAGATGGTGTATGGTGATGAAAGTTAAAATTTAAAAAGTGCGTAAAATTATATTAAATTGAAGACTAGAATTTTATTACACTTAAGACTGATAACATTCTACGCTTCTGTGAGGTAGGACATGGAGAACAACATACAACAAACAATATTTCGATTTTTGGTTTTTATACCCGAAGATGACTTTTTAAAACCTATAAAATTTAAAAAGATAAGACAAGATACATTCATTTAATAAAAGTACATACAAACACATGCAAACAAAAAAACAAACAATTCAAAACAAACAAAACTAATTGTACATGCATAATGTTAAAAGTTTGCAGGGTGGCACATTTAGATCGGTCAGTATGGGCAAGTCTGTACTATAAGACATACAACGATCTGGGCTGGGATTCTACACGGTAATAACGATATCGTATTTTACGTGTCTCCGTATTGTCAACGTTTTGATAACTCTTATGTCATTTATAATAATGGCTACTGTGGCATAAACGATCCTAAAACACGTCAAATGCGATATCGTTATAGCGCAGTAGAATAGGGGCCCTGTTCTTAGGAACCATGTCATCGATATTAGTGACAAGAAAAACTGCATACATAGATTAAAAAACTTATATTTTTTCTATTTGGATATCGATTGTGTAAGTCATGAGCAGTAAATTTTACCGTAAAACATGTTATTTTACCGTATAAAATGAGTAAAATGCATAAAAAATGCATTTAGAATACGAGTATATTCGAAATTAAAGAAAGAAAGAAACACAACCATATTTCAATCTATGAGTTTTTATATCTATGGTTTTTGTATTTTTATATTTTTTAAATCTATATATGCAATGTTTTTTGTTACTAAAATCGAAAACATGGTTCCTAAGAACAGACCTTCGTATGTCTTATAGTTACAGACTTGCCCATACTGAGCGATCTAAATGTGCCACCCTGTATAACACTCGTGACACTAACTAATCCAATGAAACCTCATTTATTAAAAATGGTTCAGTACTTTGATTACTACAATAAAATCTCAATACACACATACTACATAAATACATATATAACACACATTACTCTTGTTCATTATCATAACCATACCTTTTTGGCTTGCATAGTAAAGTTAAAAACTTAATCAAAATTCAAATTATTTATTCAGTGTACTGGCCACATGAGGGCTCTTTTACACGTCAGTAACATGGAGTGAATCTATTAGTGCTTCGGACAACCCCACTTTGGCGGAGAAGAACCGGCGCAATATCGTATTGTCATGTCACACCTTCCCGGAATAAGTATTATGGTTTCGCGGCGGAATTAGTGATAAGACCTTGATAAGGCGAAAATACAGTCAATTTGATCTGCTTTTTTTCGTTGGCCACCCGGGTATTGTAACTAGGTTGTTACAACCTCTTTTTTGATTTTGTTCCTGGCCACTCTTAAGTTTATTTTATTGATCTAAATCCCTCAAAAACCAAATTATTACGATTAATTCAGATATCGATCGATATTCTCATCAACAACCATGGTTTCGTACTAACAACTTAGTATTAATTTATTAGTGTACCTATTAACCTACTATTGTATGCATAAATAAATAAAAATACAATATAATTATTTTTTTAAATTCACAACTGCACAAATACCTGTCCCAACATCACCATCGCTGTCATAGCGGTGGTGGGTCTCCGAGATACTTACCCTTTGTCTAAAGGTTACGTATTTGAGCCTTTTAGGGCTCGAAAACTAGGAGCACATCGCTTTTTTAAAGATCTTTTAAATTGCCAGTTCAACGCAACTTGTGACCAGACTGCTGGCCTTTACCTACAATGCACAAAAATTAAGCATTATGGGAACGATTCCCACTTTTGTTAGATTATTGTAGTTTCAAGTAAGTTTTTAAGTTCGTTTGTCTAGTAATCTAGTTTTAAGATAGAAAGGATTTTTATTTTGTCTTTAATGGCCAGGTGTTTATACAAAAATCTAGATAATAATCCTACCTTGGCGTGCTAGGCACAAGCAGCTAAGGGATAACCTTCGATTAAGTATAGTCACACCACATGCCATGTGCATGCGCACACCTAATATTATGGATGTAATACTAATTAAATCGTTATCAATAAATAAATAAATAAATATCGCGGGACAATCTCACACAAATTGATCTAATCTCAAACTAAGCTCTAGGCTTGTACTATGGGCACAAGACAACGATAAACTTACCTAGAGAAATCAATACTTAAATAACACACACACACACACACTAATACACTGGTAAACATCTTAGCCTAATAGTGCAAAATAATTTTGCATTATCAACAAGTTTTTTCAGAGTTGTTGGTAATTTTGTAGCTCTGCCTACCCCTCTCTGGGAATGAAGGCGTGACATTATGTATGTAGGTAGAAAACATCCAAGACACAGGAACAAATACTCGAGCTCATCACACAAATATCTGCTCTTACCGGGATTTGAACCCTGGATCACTAGTTTCGTAGGCAAACCAACTAGGCCAACGTGTCGTCAGCCACACATGTTATAACTTACCTATATTATAACCTAACTACTACTATTTGGCGCTTCAATTACACAATATCGATAAAGTAAAATGTTCTATCCCTATGACACTTCAATTTTTGCCATTAGAATTCCGCCTTCTGCTCATAACCCCATATTGGTGAAATTCGGATTGTGTGCCGGCCTAGTAAAGAGGCACAACGCTAATTTAGCGATATTCTAAAATTAAAATAATGTACAGGATTGTCGTATGCTGATGACAGATCTCGTCAAACGCTTATTAAATGCCAACTGCACCCTTACCATGGAATTACAGTTGGGTCATACACATATTTAGGTTACCGTCTTTCCTGTGGACACACCGAAAGTTAACGTTTTTAAGGCCTTATTTTCTGGCTAGGCCCATTCCCGCATACACACCATCAGGACTGCTTTAGACCTAATCTATCATATAAAAACGTAACTTTAATGCACACAAGCTCTTAACTATTGACCACAGGAGAGACAGCTTTTGTTTTTATGAGTGTGTATGACCCAGTTATGATACTCGCTAGAGATTCTAAAGCTTTTCAACCTACTACAATACTGTGAGGGACAGAGCATTCGACTGGCTAGCGAGTACGGTTATTGCAACTTATGGTAAGGGTACTGCATACATTTCGAATCGATAGAAGACAGAAACGTTTGCTGCGTTTGCATTTTGGCAAGGCCTACTGCATACATTTCAAGTCTAAAGAAAACAGAAACTCTATAAAGGTCCATATTATAAAATTAAATAATCTTTATTTCCCTTGGTCACGGCATCACGCGTGAACGGCTGGACCGATATCGCAAATTATTTTTTGCTGTGATTGTTATTGTCAAAAATAGAGGAAAAAAATAAAGAAGAGGGATATACAGTGCGAAAGTGAGTGGAAGGGTCGGAGGGGGCACTTTTTTGGATCAAATCGGAGAAATACTGGAAAAGGGCCGAATCTTAGGTACCCAAAACCGATGTGCATGCATGACTCGATGTATGAATGTGGAAGAAGCGAAAGAGATTTGTAAGGATCGTAGCAGGTGGAAAGAAGTGGTCTCTGCCTACCCCTCTGGGAAACAGGCGTGATTTAATGTATGTATGTTATTGTCAGGAGAAGGTTCGGTTCTTTTGAAAGAAAAACCAATCCACAGGGTTGCTTGTGCTCTATACTTGTTAGACTTGACGTTATTGAAATAGAATAGAATTTGACGTTAATAAATGTAGGTATAGAGATATTTACAACTAGAGAAACAATTTGAATTGGACACATTGTCAACAGTAGGGAGGAACTCGTTGAGGAGCGCGAATGCTCTGGTGGTGGGAGCGTTGGATGCGTCCCCTGCGGAAAAGCAAATATGTTAAAATCCATCAAGCCGTTTGGGCTGCAGAGCGTACCAAACAAACATACAAACATACACTCTAAAAATATAACCCTAATGACGCAGTTGGGTAAAAAGGAACCAGTGAGTTGTGTCTAAAATGTGGTCGATTCCCACGCAATAAAGCATTTCATAGTTCTCCTTTCTTTTTAATTGCACTTGCATAAAACGAGGTTGAGCATCCTGTATTTGATTTATTTTGTGTCCGTTAATAAATAAAGAGTTTGTCAAGTAGACTACCTAATGGTTCTCTGCCTTTTCGCCGACAAATCTTTTACAAATGCATCATTTTGCAACCTATTCATGCTTTTGATTCTGTAACTACAAATATTTCAGTATTTTTATCAAACTAACCTAACCTCCCTAACCTAACCCTGTGTGGTTGCCGGGTTAGAATAGTGCCACTCCATATCTCCCCGTGGATGTCGTAAGAGGCGACTAAGGGAATAAAAGGCTTCTAGTACTGTTAGGCGATGGGCTTGCAACCTGTCACTAATACACTGGTAAACAAGTTAGCCTACTTGTGCAAAATGTGGTTACAGAATTATCAACAAGTCTTTTTAGAGTTGTTGGTATTTCTGTAGCTCTGCCTACCGCACTCTGGGAATGAAGGCGTGATGTTATGTATGTATGTAACCTAACCTCGTCTATAGGGTTTTACACGATGGTCCTGAAATAAATCCAGAATTATTTACAGTTTCGGAAATAAACGCGGGTATCAAATGATATGTTTGTGAAGTGAATCACCAAAATCACCACCAAAATCTGTTTTATCAATACATTAGTAGTTGCTAGTAAAATATACGTAATAATGAACATCATCACCAAATCTCAAGTTCATTGGTCAATCAGAAGTTAGAAATTCTTCGAACAAAATTTAATTTTGGTCTCATGCCGTTGTTTTCCAATATTTTTAAAACTAAAAATACAGTATATACTAAATAAGCCTGAAGTGGAGTTTAACCGTCGAAAAAGGATCGTATTGTGTTTAAACTGCTACCTGTGTATGTATGTATGTGAGGCTCTTTGTTTCCTCGTATAGAGAGGCTGAACGAATGGTCCGATTTAGACGAACGAGGTTTCTTGTTAGATTTGCTTTAACTTAGCAAGAACTATTTGATACTTATGCAAACCAAATATATATCATAGATATGACTAGCGGTCCCGGGTTCGATTCCCGGTACCGAAAAGTCTTGGATGTATTTTTATTTAAGCAAGTAATTCTCTATATGACTATACATTATGTTATGTAGGAAGCCAAGAGCTTAGTTTGGGGTCAGGTCAATGTGAATAAGGTTGTCTGTGGCTGTGTATATCACGTGACTAATCGTGCTTAAAACATCCATCACTTTCTGGCAACTACAGTGTGAGAGTGACGGATTCTTTATCCACCGCGATAAGCAACCATAATACGGGCCCTGATAAATACATTTAAAAACTTTGTGGCTGAATGAGTCGTGAAGTCAGGTTCCTATAATGACTAGAGTTGTTATTTATATATTTATGTAGGTATATATGTATATGTATGTATATATGTATATATGTGTGTATTATACATGTACGTTTATATTAGTTTGTGTACTTGCTAATTTGTTTAAAATTTATTTATTGATAAGTAGGTATTATCATTTCTTTTTACTCTTTGTGCAAACTTGTATGTGTCCAACCCCATGCATTGTCCTTACTCATTTGCTTCAGGGTTAGCTGGAAGAGATCCCATTTAGGGATAAGTTCGCCTTTGTACATCAATTTAGTGTTATAATTGTAATATTTATATTTTTCTGCAATAAAGAGTTTACATACATTTTAAGCTCGTAAGGTCCAAGCTATTTTTAGGACGTTTGTAATAATGACCCAGTGTCCTAATTAAAGGCTGAAATGCTTAAAGCCCAGAACTTTGAGTTGCTATAACATATTTAAATTGGTGTCCCCTTGTTTTACAGACAGAGAATTTACAGAATTTTGTTTCACAGAAAATGTTTCATATACTATTCGGTTCTTGTATTTTTGTTTCGAATATATTTTTTTTAACACTATTTATTTGAAAGAAACAAATTCCACAGAAAATCAATTCAATGAATTTTATAATTTATTTTTTTCATTAAACAAACCTATCAAACAATATAATTATTTGTTAACGATACCTTCTTTTACAGAATATTTTTTCATAGACCGTATCACTTCGTAGAATTTTAATTACTTAGAAAGCTAATTTCTGCTGAAAGCTTATTGTTTCCAGATTTTTTTTAATGGTCACAGGTCTAACCTAACCTACGTAACCCATGCTTAATATAATCTGAAAACAATAAGGTAACAGCAGAAATTAGATTTCTAAGTAATGAAAATTCTGCGAAGTAATACGTTCTATGAAATAATGTTCTGTAAAAGAAGAGGACACCAACGACAACAGTATACAAAGTCGTGGGAAACTCTATATTCTGTGAATAAATTTGGGGAAACACTATTCTACGAAATTACTATTTGGAGAGTAAGGGTACACCAATAATAACAAAATCAATTACAACATAATACAAATTATCTTTAAGTATAATGGTTATAAGCTAAATACTATAGAATGATATAAATATGAGTGAGCGACCATAACCTCTCTGGGCAGAACCGACTTGAATAGGTTAGGTTAGAAGGCTAAGGCGGGAGCGAAGCGAAGCAAGCTCCCGCCTTGCCTTCGAGGTTATTTTTTTTTACATCTCTTGAATAAACTGTGCGAAAAAAATTGCAATGATAATACGAGAAAAAATTTACATGACATGAAATTCTAAACAATTTCTGTCTGTAAAATAACGTACACTGTAAAATGATTTTATTGTTATTAAGTAATATATTAACTAAATAATATGAGAACAAAGAATATGTAATTTGCTATTATATGATACAAAAAAAGAAACATTGAAATTTATTTAAAATAAAAATCGATGATTTAAATGTCTTCAAAGTAATTATTCTATAAATTGACTATTCTATGAAATGATAATGCGAGAAAAAAATTACAAGAAATGAAATTCAAAACAACTTCTGTCTGTAAATTAACGTACAACCATTTAAATTACATATGACGACAATTTGGCCTAGTTGGGAGTGACCCTGCCTCCCAAGCCGGCGGTCCCGGGATCAAATCCCGGTAAGGGCAGAAATTTGTGTGATGAGCGCGAATATTTGTTCCTGAGTCTTGGATGTTTCTATGTATTTGAGTATTTATTTATCTATCTAAGTATATTTATCGTTGTCTAGTACCCATAGTACAAGCCTAGAGCTTAGTTTGGGACTATATCAATTTGTGTGAGATTGTCCCGTGATATTTATTTATTATTTATATTCCAAGCAAAGTCAGAGGTAAAATTCCGTTTCGCGCATTTTTTCAAGGACATTTTTTGTTTGGAGTGAGTATCCTTATTTTAGGACTCTGGGCCGCTAATTGATAAATTTAAACATTAACTTGGGCCGCAAGAACTACAATTCTCAGTCCTAGAAATAGGACGTTTTACCCTACGAGGAAACATAGACGATATTGGCAAAACATGCAACGAGTTTTCATAGCTCGCCTTTTTCATTACTTATCCTAATTTTACATATTATGTATACATATATGTAAATGCGTGTTTCCGTCGGTCTATACGGTTCCTCGTTAAATACGCGATGGTAATGAGCGAGTAGTGAAAATGCTCGCAGTAAGTTCCGCTTCGATTCAGACTCTCTCGGATTAGAACAACAGCGCTGTGGAGTGGTTGTTTTGTTATAAATACTCTTTCTAAACAAGTAACCCGCAAGGGGGGTAATATTTTGTAAACTATTGTTATTAGGAGCCCGTGTAGTTGCCAGGTTAGAATAGTGCCACTCCATGTCTTCCCGTGGATGTCGTAAGAGGCGACTAAGGGAATAAGGGCTTGTAGTACTGTTAGGCGATGGGCTTGCAACCTGTCACTAATACACTAGTAAACTTCTTGGCCTGATTGTGCAAAATGTGGTTACAGAATTATCAACAAGTCTTTTTAAAGTTGTTGGTATTTCTGTAGCTCTGCCTACCCCACTCTGGGTATGAAGGCGTGATGTTACGTATGTATGTATGTTATTAGGGGGAAAATCTTCCACAAGATACCTACCGTCTCCGGAGATGCAGGGCTATGTGGGATTTTAACCCAGTAAAATCCCCCTTACCCAGCCGAACAAGCTTTTAACAATAAGGAATATTAGCAACTAACGTTAAAAAGCACTTCATAAAATCATACATCTGGAGCATAGCTTTATACGCCAGTGAAACGTGGAAACTGATACAAAAAGATAGAGAAAGACTTGAGGCTTTTGAAATGTGGTGTTGGCGGAGAATGGACTGGATGGAAATATCTAATGACCAACAATTTATTAGCAACAATAGAAAATAGAAGAGGAACACACATGCTACGACACGACCTTTTCCTTAAAACCATCATAGAAGGAAAGAGAGGCAGAAGAAGACCAAGAAGAACTTACTTTGAGAAGATAAAAGAGAAGGTTAAGGTTGGGTCGTACCAGAAAGTCAAGCAGTTGTCGGAGGACCGGAGCGGTTGGTGATTACTCCACCGACAAGAGCATGGCTCTTAATTAAAGAGAGAGAGAGAAAACCCCCCCATAGCAAGAGGGTGTGCTGGTTGGTGTCTCCGGGGTCTCCACAGAACCGATGCTAGAACCCCCTACACTTTGTTTGTGCACCAGGTCACAGGTATATTCACAGCGACGGGTTGCTGCAATAGTTGCGACAGGTCCAACCTTTTACCGCCCTCGACCCGGAGGCCTCTTTTTTGTCGCTTCTCACGACAGGTAGAAGGATGCCGCAGCAGTATTGTAGTCCCGTGCTGTAGGAACATATTGCTTTCGAGTCGTTATCGTATTGACAACGTTATAATAGCTTTTATTTACTTGGCTGTAATCGCGGTCGAGTTAATAAACATTTAATAATACTTTTAATCATCCCCATAATAATCAACAAGATGCCTATCATATCTACTTAATACATACATACATAACATCACGCCTTTATTCCCAGAGTGTGGTAGGCTGACCTACAGAAATACCAACAACTCTAATAAGACTTCTGTAACCATATTTTGCACATTCAGGCCAAGATGTTTACCAGTGTAATTAGTGACAGGTTGCAAGCCTATCGCCTAACAATTAGCCCTTATTTCCTTAGTCGTCTCTTAAGACATCCACTGAAAGACATGGAGTGGCACTATTCTAACTCGGCATCCACCTACCCTACCTACCTAATGACTTAAAACCAACCTACCTACTTAATGACTTAAATAACTGGAATCTCCACTGCATTCTCTGTTCATCACAGTTCAGATCTGGTTCGATATGTCACACCGTCTGTGCATTGTGCCTTTCCCCTGATACAGATGTGCTGTCAGACGGTATTGTTGCAAACGCGGAAAGAAAGGGTCAATTATATGTATGTGGGTCCATGGCAGGTTGAGAAATGTTTCCGGTTGAGTTGAGGTAGGATTTCTTAAAGAAACATTTTGAAATGAATGAATGAAACATAGTTTCAATAAATTTACCTACCAATATTTATTGAGTCAATCAGTAGTAATTTAGTAAATACGAGTATATAAATAAATGGGTCATACATAGATTTAGGTTATCGTCTTACCTGTGGACACACCGAAAGTTAACTTTTAAGGCATAATTTTCTGGCTAAGCCCATTCCCGCAAAAACACCGTCAGGACTGCTTTAGACGTAACATATAAGAACATAACTTATATGCACACAAGCTCTTAACTATTGACCACAGGAGAGACAACTTTTGCTTTTAAGAGTGTTATGTTTTAGTTAAGAGTGTGATGAGTGAATAAACAAATAAGTAAATAAATATCACGCGACAATATCATACAAATTGACTAAATCCAAAACTAAGCGCTAGACTTGTACTATGGGTACTAGACAACGATAAACTTACTTATATAGAGAAATATATACTTAAATACTTAAAGAACATCTAGAACTCAGGAACAAAAATACTCGTGCTCATCACACAAATATCTGCCCTTACCGGGATTTGAGCCCGGGACCACTAGCTTCGAAGGCAGGCTCACTACCAACTAGGATAACATGTCGTCAAATCACTAACCCGTGAAGAGAAAAGAGGGGTGTTAGGGTAAACATACCGGTTTTCGGCCGTGTTAGCGACTTGTTGACTTTAGTATTGATTTTTATCAAGATGCTATACTTTATCTTTTTAAAACTTACATTAGGTCGTCTTACCTCATTATTGACAAAAACATGCATTTAAAATCAGTTATCGACTACCATCTATAGATTTAATTCCATGTAGGTACTTCGTCTGCTGAGATATCGAACAAAAAGGTTTCTCTGTAGACACCTTAATGTTTAGCCACACATGTATATAACCACGCTGGGTTTTTTCAATCATTAAGTACTTTTTTAATATTTTTTAATTTGTCAGTTATCTTTATTAACTATATCTTGACACCGTATGGATAACCATGAGATAAACACTTTATTTAAACCTACAATATATTTTAACTCAAAGCCAAGTCCACACTAACTGCTAGCTCCCAACCGTGTCCATGTACCGCTGTCTCTTTGTTCTTCGTTATTGCCCGAACAATTAAAGCCAAAAGTCATTCATTAACATAAAACTGGTATTCTGTGTCGATGGGTCAGTATGTTAAAATGACATGAAAGCGACAGGTTAGAATATTTTTTTTAGCCTTTTGTATTTTATACCTAAACATAAGTGTTTCACAGGACAATGTCACACAAATTGACCTAGTCCCAAACTATGGGTACTAGACAACGATAAACTTACTTAAATAGAGAAATAAAACATTAAATACATAGAAAACATCCAAGGCTCAGGAACAAATACTCGTGCTCATCACACAAAATATCTGCCCTTACCGGGATTTTAACCCAGGACCCCTAGCTTCGAAGACAGGGTCACTACCAACTAGGCTAGCGTGTCCTGAATAAACATGATGTGGACAGCTCAACTTTCAAAGATAAAAATATCATGTTATATCCTCCCCGGGATTAAAGCTATAGGTATCTTACCAGAAAAAATACACGTGTAAATCCGTGAACTAATTATAAAAATGGCGTTGTGAGACGTCCCTCTCAAGATGCATCCAACATTATAGTTTTACTTGACTTGAGGTTTAGTTTTTTAAGCGGGTCATGAGATGAGGATCTCATCTTAGCCAATATTATTTTTTGAATACTCATAAGAGAATTGCCTATGTCAATGGTAAAAGGAAGATAATTACCTATATAATTCTAATTTTTAATTTATATCTTCACTCCTGTCCAGCTTAAGGACGCCAATCTCAAGATATTTATAGACACTCCTTTGAACTTATTAGAGAAATAAGTCCATGGACATCACACGCGAGGACTTTTTTTTCAAAAAAAAAGAGTATTTTCTCTTGTAGATTCGACAGCACAAGGATTTAGCTCCACGCGCTTCTTTCTAGTCGCAGATAATTATATCCCCAGAGTAAATCTTTACACCTGTCATTCCAGTACAAATTATAACCTCAAAGTTGACATCTTAATCTTCCTTATACTATAGCAGTATTTCCTTAACCTATCTCAATATATTTAAATGGTAATTTCCTCATAAATACACTTTCATTTCATTACTTTCCCTGTTTTACTAACTTTCGGCGTTGTACTCTGAATAACTAAACTAAAACTAACAGTTTTCTTCCACAACCTCCTATTTCTTTCACTTTTGACATTGTAAAACCAACCTTGCTATCTATATTTAGAGTTGCGAATATAATGTTATAAAATGCTAACATGGGGATAATAGTAGAATTTGAGTATGGTGTTTTGTGAATTTGTTATGTGATAACCAATTGTGGATTCAGGTCTGGTGAGCGCGCAGGCCATGTCATGTGAAAGTGCTATTATGGAGATAATAGAATTAAATTGCTCATTTATGTTATTTTAAAACTACGAAGCTGTTGCCTAGTGATGCTACTTATTCGAGGATTGTAGGTTCAATCCAGAAACAGAAAAAGTTCTTGATTTTATAGGTGAACTAGCTGTTTTCCGTGATTCTGTCCACGTAGAAATCGTTTATCGCTAATACCTCTGAAACTGTCCAATTTTCCGGGATAAAAGTATATTTTATTCTTCCCCGTATCAAATTTCATTTAAATCTGTTTAGCGGTTTATTCTTGAAGGCGTGAAACAGACAGACAACAGAAGAGAGACAGTTTTACTTCTACATTTATAATATTAGTATGGATAACTCATGCCCTTGTCGAGGTTGAATTTTATGCCTTTTTGCATCAATAGATCATGATGGCCTGTCACTTATGCAAAAGTGGCCAATTTGTGTTAGTAAGTGATCACGGACGAAGTTCGTCTATGATATAGTTTAAGAATAGAATGTCCATTCAGTATAACTTCGTCAAGCTGGCAACGACTAAAGCTAAAGTAATGTACCGTAAACGGGCTAATAGGGACTAAGAGGTGAATAGGGACACAACCTAAAATAAGGCATAACTTGTCACAAATAAGAACAAGTATTAAATTAAAATAACGTTTCCTTTTTTTGATATTATTTCGTTCCTATAATTAGTAACATATACTTCATTTTCAGTTGTGTCCCTATTCACTCCGTTTTACAGTACAAAGATAAAAACATTTATTGCCAGAACATAGTAGTTATACAGGTCGTCGTGGAAAAGGATGTGCTTATGTTCTACCTTAATTAGGCATGCAATGTTACAATACAGATCGTTTTTCATCAAAGAACTCCCGGATGGAGGAAAATCATTTTTCGCAGCCATCTTGTGATTAAATTACCAAAATTTGTATAAGGGACACTTCTGTATAAGAGTTGGTAAATGATTGTAAATTTTAATTGCCATAAAGTAAGAGAGACTTTGAAAACATACATAATATTATCATTTGTTCATAAGTGTGTGTGTGTGTGTTATGGAGTTTAAAATTTGGAACATCTTCCATATCCAACTTAAATGAAATAGGCCTTAATTCTAGTATCAATTGAAATTGACGTTTAATTAATTCGAAACTTAGCTTAAAACGTATAGGTATGTTACAGGTATCTCAGGGCTGGAATTCTGCACGGTAATAACGATATCGTATTTGACGTGTTTCCGTATTGTCAACGTTTTGATAACTCTTATGTCATTTAAAATAATGGCGGCTGTGACATAAACGATTCTTAAACATGTCAAACGCGATATCGTTATATAACGCAGTAGAATAGAGGCCCTGGTAGCAATTAATGCAAGTCATTTGTCTTCTCATTCTGAACCAATCTTAGAGTACATATAATATGAGTGTAGATAGAATAACATATGCGACTGTACTTAATTAGGCCTTAAAACATTCGGGTGGTCTTATGGACTCGTGTTTTAAGACCCCTCATTATGTATTAGTTACATAAACTACTATTAACTAATAATGAAACAAGGGGCTCTAGTTGACTCAAAATTTATTAAAAAAAGCATACTTACAACATTATAAAATAACACATTGCATCAGCAACAGGCTTCTTCAAGTTGTTTTACATAAGAATGATCATCGGCAACATGCTTCGTCAAATTATATTAACGGGCCCTTGGTGAACTATTATAGTCATATTTATGAAATTAGTAGGAAGTGTACGCTCTTAAAAGTATATTGACCTGGACACTGGTTATTTATTGTAGATTAGTTTGCAGCTTGATCTATGCGCAGTATCATCACATCATAGTTTGTAATGACATGTCAGTGAAAGTGATCTACGAACTTTTTGCTGGTCATTAGTCAAGAGTTATGTGAAAGCAATGATGTGTGTGACATCAGAAGGCCTATTATGCGCTGTTGTCTCTTAAGACTGTAATGGGCTTGTTATTTATGGCACTTAAAACAAAATGGCTCTTAAGGTTATTTAGATTTAATTGCAAGTTCCTATTATTTTGACGATGTTGCAATCATATCCTGTATTTTTGACAGTTACAACATACAAACATGCATACATAACATGCCATCATTCCTAGAGTGGGGTAAGCTAAGCCACAGAAATACCAACAACTCTAAAAATACTTGTTTATAATTCTGTAACCTCATTTTGCACAATGAGGCCAAGAAGTTTACTAGTGTATCAGTGACAGATTGCAAGCCCATCGCCGAAGTATACAAGCCCTTATTCCCTTAGTCTCCTCTTACATCCACGGGAAGACATGGAGTGTCACTATTCAAACCCGGCAACCACACGGGCGTAACATTGTTATATTAACACGGGGGTAGTTGCAACATTGTTGAAATATTATTTTATTTTCATGACGAGGAAATGGCAAACGAGCAAACAGGCCACCAGGACCTTTCTACTGGGGTAAAACCATATTGTCTTTGACGTCTTATGGTATTGTCTTTAACTCGGTCGCCATTATTATTATAATAATTAAGAGCCTGGTGTGTCCCACTGCTGGGCATAGGTTTACCACTACTTTCTCCATGTTTCCCTATTCTTAGCAGTCTCTGGTCAGTCCTAAAGGAATCCAACTCTTAACAACTCAATACTTAAAAGTAAGTTACATTACAAGTACTTAATAAAGTAATAAATAATAATGATTAAAGCTTGAACAAATAAAATCAATACAAATGTAAGGCTAATAACATTAAACTAAAAATAATAAGTCTAGGAGAACAACACGACGAGGTCTCTACGTCAAAAGCCATAACTAGGATAATAAACTGAAGAACCAGTCCTTGCAAACGTGAACAGACCGGACCCCACAAACAGCACCCGTTCACGAGTATGACGCGTATCTCAACCATCACCTCTCTCAACCATGTGTTCGGGAAAGTGGCGACCCGACCAACGACGCCGCCGTAAGCACAGACCTTAAAGCGAGCATGACATGATCAAGCTGCCGGACAACATAGAAGTAATTTTGCGTGAAACAGCTGTCCGGCGAGAAACATCACAGTGTGCTCTCATAAAAGCGTCACGTACGTACAAGAACTAGTAAAGATAAAAGACAAATACATGATAGTAAACATAAAAAGTAGTGTGTGAGTACACAGCTTGCTTAAGGGCGTGTTTAAAATACAAATATTATAAATATCGTTAGCTTACGAAATTATCTTACTTTAATAATAGCCTAGATACTACTTAAATACATCTCGGTTACCAATGAAGTCGTTTACAGTATAATATGCCCTACCCGAGGATGAAGACTCGATATCCCGCGAATTGCATCCGGAAATCCGATCACTGGTCATAAAGTACAAGGTGGTAGTGGTGGTGGTGGTGGTGGATACGATCTGTTAGTTTGACACCTAAAATGCTGCGCTTCATAGCTCGTTGGAAATCTCCTAGCCCAAACTATTATGAACACATCGCCATTATGTCAAGGAAATAAGAGCTATCAAAATGTTAACAAAACGGAAACACGTCAAAGGCAATATGGTTTTACTCCAGTAGGATAGAGGCAAGAGCGGTGGCGGAGCGGTTTTAGTGGTGGTAGGACCCTGTGACCCCGTCCGGATCGCTACCACCATCTTATCCATTAACCACCCGCCAAGCATCAGTGTTCGCATTGTTGTGTTCCGGTATGGGGATAAGACAACCGGTGAAATTACTAGCATAGAGGCATTCCATCTTAGTCCTCAGGGTTGGCAACGCATTTGAGGTGTTAGTATTATAGTCTTGAGAATTCGAATGTCTATGGGTCTCAGATTCCACTTACCATCAGACTGACAAACTGAGTTACTTTCACATTTATTATATTAGTATCGATGTGAACTTTGAACGCCTGTACGTAAAAAATAGCCACTGAAAATGCTTTGGTGAATTGCAGTTGTTCTTTTTTCAGGCGCTGATTAAGCTGAAATTTTCCATGAAAAAAGGCGACGTTTGTTCCTCTCAAACTTAGTCCGATTTTTACGATTTTTGAATTTGTTGTAGATATTATGAAAAACTAGGTCTCTACGTTTTTCTTTCCAAGAAAACGTTTCACCCGGAGCGGAAATTTGTATGGTTTTAGCGTCCCTTTACAATCCTTTTAAATATTTTTTGATTTATTATTTCTAAATAGTATAAATCCACATTATACTTATATAGAGATATACATAATTTAATGCATAAAAAAGAGACTCGGAAACAAATACTCACAACGATTATTATTTCCTACTGGAAATCGAACCCAGGACTGCTACCTTCGAATGCAGGGTCACTACTAACTAGACTAAACACGCCGTCCATCGCCGATAAACTCTCCGATAAAGTCTCACAGGAATGAAATAAAACTACAAAAAAACGATTTCCAGTCGTGTCTTACTTTATTAACTTATTCATTATTATATACCTATAGCATAAATTATAGATCTTCGGTTTTTTGGCACAATTCCCAAGATTTTGTAGGACAGTCCTTCTCGACACCATGAGTATTTTATATCTGTGTGGCATGTTCTGTAACACGCACGTCTTCTTTGGAGCCTTAGGGTCGAACGCACGAAGATTTGCGTTCGTCTCTGCAAATAAAATAGTTTCTACTTATTATAATGTTAATAAGCTCACCGAAGAAAAATTACTAACTTTAAAATCAATTTGTGCAGCGATTTGAGCGAGCACACACACACATACACACACACACACACACACACATACATACATACACACTCATGTCTTTATTTTCTTTATTCTTATTTTGATTTTGGTATCTTAATATCAGTTTAGTTGCATCTTTACTGAGGAAAATTTAGTCCGTATTTTAAATAATAAAGTCAAGTTGACGACACGCTAGCCTATAATCTGTGCACTGTAGGATGGTGCCTGTGACGTCCGTATTTCGTAATTAAAATCACTTACTGTACTCCAAAGCGAGGTATTTAAAAATAGTCGATTATTTATTTAAATTCCTGAACGGCGTTGCTAGGTTTGTACCAATGTCGTTTTTATGAAAAGTTAAAGAAACAAGTGTAATACGTGTTTAAATGAGCTGTCACAGGCACCATCCTACAGTGCACAGATTATAGTTGGTAGTGACTCTGCCTTCGAAGCTAGGGGTCCTAGGGTTCAAATCCTGGTAAGGGCAAATATTTGTGTGATGAGCACGAGTATTTGTTCCTGAGTCTTGGATGTTTTCTATGTATTTAAGTATATACAATACAATACAATACAAATACTCTTTATTGAACACCAAAAATTAAAAAAAATAAAGCAGAACATGGAACAGTACATTTAAATCATAGGTATACAACAGGCGGTCTTACCGCTAAATAGCGATCTCTTCCAGACAACCTTGTAAGAGAAATAACTGAGGACACAAATTCATGGCAGGGGGTGTAAACTAATTCGTTTAGAACTCAAACTAAATAACTACAAAAAAAAAAAAAAAACAATTAAATTATTTCAATTTTGAAATTAGAACTATTTATAAATATACTAAATATAAATACATAAAGTAAATAATTGAATAAATACATACTAAATACATATAATTATACATCTATATAATATATACATACATACATCCTCCAAAACAGCCAAACAATGACAACAGACGAAGCATGAGATAGAACAAAGAAAAAAGTAAGGGAGATAATAGAAAAACTACGGAAGTGACAGAAAATGATCCTTTAGCTTGCTTTTAAAAATGGCAACAGACTTAGCACGTCGTACCTCCACAGGCAAAGCATTCCATAACCTTATCGCCTTGATGGTAAAAGAATTTGTGTAAAATTTAGAGGAAGAAAAAGGAACTGACAGGAGAAGGTTTTGGGACGCTCTAATAGATTTAAAATAATTGAACCGCTCCTTTAGGTAGCGCGGGGTTGCAGGGTTGAAAAGAATGCTGAAGAGGAGATTTAAAATGTGAAAGTTACGACGAGCACGGATAGTGAGCCACTTGAGCTGATTGCGAAAAACGGAGACGTGGTCATACTTGCGTAACCCAAATATGAACCGTATGCACAAATTCTGAATACGCTCAAGCTTATCTAGTTGCTCTTCGGTGAGATCCAAATAGCACACGTCAGCATAATCTAGAAAAGGAAGCAGTAAACTTTGAGCAAGCGCAATTTTTGTGGCAAGAGGCAGAAAGTTCTGAAGCCGTCTGAGAGAACCTACAGCTGCAAACATCTTCCTGCTAGTCTCACTAACTTGAGGTGCCCATGACAAAGTGCGGTCCATGATGACACCCAGATTATTAACCTGGAGAGAGTAAGGTATCAGAACACCGTCGAAAAAAACTGGGGGAAGATTCACAAAGTTGACTCTAGAAATTAGTTGGGAGCTGCCAATGACGATCACTTGAGTTTTAGAAGGGTTTACTTTTAGCCCAAACGCATTGCTCCAACTCAAAATTCGTTTCAAATCTTCATTGGCAGCGTTAACCACAGAAAAAAGATCGTCAAGCGTACCCTGAGTATAAATTTGAAGGTCGTCAGCATAAAGGTGATAAGGAGAGAGAAGGTTTTGTGTAATGGAATTAATAAAGATAGAAAAAAGAAGCGGAGACAGCACGCCACCTTGCGGGACGCCGGCCAGCGTGCTGCACCATGAAGATCGAGAATCACCTATCTTTATTCGCTGCCGACGACCCATTAAGTAGCTATGAAACCATTCAATTACCGCAGGAGATATGTTAAGGGAGCGTAGAATTCCAAGCATTATGTCAAAATCGACGGTATTAAAAGCATTACTAAAGTCTAGCAGTGTCAAAATCGTTAGTTTCCTGCTATCCATGCCAGCGCGAATGTCGTCCGTGATTTTGACAAGAGCAGTAGCCGTACTATGACCAGGACGGAAACCGGACTAAAAGGGGTTAAGAAGATCATATCTGTTTAAGTAGGACGACAATTGCTGATGAACAAGACGCTCCAGGATCTTAGATAAGAAAGGAAGAATGGATATGGGACGATAATCAGAAAAGGAAGCGGGATTAGGTTTTTTGGGAAGAGGGACCACTTCAGCATCCTTCCATAACGAAGGAAACTCATTGCTTATAATGGACCTATTAAGGATACTAGAGATGATAGGAACGAGAAGGTCAAGCAAAGGGAGGATCATATTACGGCTAATGCTATCAACACCAACTGCGTTGGAACTGATGGATAGTATGCTCCTCTTAACATCACTGTCAGAGAATTGAGAAAAGGAAAAAGATGAAGTATCAGGAGTTGATAAGTTAGAAAGAAATTTTAGAGTATTGGCTTTAGCCGGACCATCAAATAAGGTAGAAGAAGAGAAATGCCGATTCAGCTGATTGATTTCAATATCTTTACTATCAGAATTTACTTGAGATATATTTCTCTATGTAAGTAAGTTTATCGTTGTCTAGTACCCATAGTACAAGCCTAGAGCTTAGTTTGGGACTAGTTAAATTTGTGTGACATTGTCCTGTAATTTATTTTTATTTATTTAAGTCTACATGTTAACTTCACTCCTGGGATGCCCAAGATACAAGCTCAGCCTAGTTTGGGATCCACCGCAAATTAGACTTAAGGAATATGTAATCTTTTGGATAATAAATTATTCTTATTCTTAATCTTATATCAGATCCAAAAGGTGCCCGTGTGGTTGCCGGGTTATAATAGTGCCATTCCATGTCTTCCCGTGGATGTCGTAAGAGGCGACTAAGGGAATGAGGGTTTCTAGTACTGTTAGGCGATGGGCTTGCAACCTGTCACTAATACACTGGTAAACATCTTAGCCTGTTTATGCAAAATGTGGTTACAGAATTACCAACAACTTTTTGTAGTTGTTGGCATTTCTGTAGCTCTGTCTACCCCACTCCGGGAATGAAGGCGTGATAGTATGTATGTATGTAAACCCAAAAGGTGGGCGCTCGTAGATTTAAACCTATGCACAAATTGATTTCAAACTTCATCACTTTTCGTTGGTGAGCTTCAAAAATCGCCCTCTGTTGCGGCACATGAAGCGGCTAGCTGATAGCAATAAGGTTACGGCCCAGAATATATTTTTTCCATGCGGCGTCGAGATCCGTGGGATCCTAGCCTAAGTATCATCAAAGAAATTTCGAAGAGGCTCATTGACGACACTGGAGACCAAAAAGCTGGCAGTTTCCTTGGTCAACTCATTAGTTTAACTATTCAACGAGGAAATGCAGCCAGCATCTTTGGTACAATGCAACAGGGCCCTTTTTTTTTTAACTAAGCTTTTAGTTTTTGCCCTGGGTTAGAATAGTGGCACTCCATGTCTTCTCGTGGATGTCGTAAGAGGCGACTCAGGGAATAAAGGCTTGTAATGTTAGGCGATGGGCTTGCAACCTGTCACTAATACACTAGTAAACTTCTTGGCCTGATTGTGCAAAATGTAGTAACAGAATTATCAACAAGATTTTTTGTTGTTGTTGGTATTTTTGTAGCTCTGCCAACCCCACTCTGGGAATAAAGGTGTGATGTTATGTAGGCATGTATGTAGTCTTAGTTTAATTTGACTTTAAGTTTTAATTTCCATTTGTAAAATTTTATAGATTTGTTTAGTATTTTACTTACAATAAACAGAGTATATTTCGTTATATATGATTAAATGGCAAAAGAATTCTACTTTTTCTGGACTTTTCTTTGTGACTGTCAAACTAGGCAGCCTAATAACGCCATCTACTGAGACGTAAAACTGCAATAGCTTCATCCCTCACATACTACGTAAACTGACACTGCACAGCTATGTCTTTTTATTCCCGAAAATAATAGGGTTGTGCAACTATAACATTTAGTAACCAAGGGATAATTCGAAGGTGCATTTGATACTTTCACCTACATTGAACACTGACATTATTTCGTCTTATTTATCGTCATATAAAAACTATTAGGATAGAGTTGTACTGTAATGTCTGTTGGAGATTCTTCTTTGGACAGAAACGAGACAAAAGTGAGAGAGTATAACCAATTTAATTTTAAAATCACTTTTCTCCCTAGGGACGGAAATGCTATTTTCGCCCTGCTATTTAGAAAGTATTACTTTCCGGTCAGGAGGGGTGAAAAGTGTAAATACCTACCTAATAAATGCCTTAAGAGATGCGGCGCTGCAAGGAGACCAGTACTGAGGAGCCCGCCACCGGTTGTACTTGGTGGCCATGATGTAGCCAAACCTCCGGCAGCTGTTCCTTACTCCGTCATGGTTTACTCCCAGGCTGGAAAGGGATAGGTATATGTTCAGTGGCTACAGTAATACTTGCTAACCAGCGCCTAGCGAGGCTAATGAAGATAAGATCGATAATCCAACAAAAATCGATATTTCAAATTATATTAATCCTACAGACAGAAAGTCATGGTGAATATAAGTATAAAATATTGGAATAGCTTCCATTTGTTCCAACAATAAAAGAACTTGTTACAGACAAGGAAATGCAACTAATAACAACCCTGTTTGGGGGAAGGTGGGGTTGAATATCTAGTAACAGATTTTTTGTTGTTTAAAGTTTACTTTAATGTGAAAATGCAGCGGTTAGAAAGAGACAGATAAATTTATAAATATCAGGGCCATCTCACACAAATCGACCTAGTCCCAAACTAAGCTCTAGGCTTGTATGTACTATGGGTACTAGACAACGCTAAACATACTAATACCGGGTGTTGCCTGTAACAGGAGCAATAAATTGAGGGATTGTTTCCACACCACAAACGTAACAAGATTTATTCTACAACTTTTGAAAATAACTTATTGTTAACTAAATATTAATGAATTTAGATTTTCTAAGCAAGCAATGTATTGCGAAAACTACGAAGTTGCTAGGCTGACAGTAGATTTCAACTAGACTATTGGATGGAGTACATTGAAAATACCTACTATTTAGTTTGTTCGAGAATATCCCAAATAATAAATTACATATTTTTTTAAAGTTATAGAACAAATGTTGTTGCGTTTATAGAGTAGAAGCGATCCCTCAATTTATTGCTCCTATTACAGGCAACACCCGGTATAGATAAATAGGAAACATCAAATACTCGGACCACAAATTCTCGCGATCATCACACAAATATTTGCCCTGACCGGGATGCAAACCTGACACCGCGAGCTTTGTAGGCAGGGTCACATCCCACTAGACTAATAAAAAGCGTTCAAAAGCATGAGGAAGCAGTTTCAGTATCACTACATATAAAACGAAGTCGCTTGCCGCTGTCTGTCCCTATGTACGCTTAGATCTTTAAAACTACGCAATGAAATTTAATGCTGTTTTTTTCGATTGTTAGAGTGATTCAAGAGACAGTTTTACGTGTACAGGGTGACATCAAAGACGTGATCAAAAGTGATAAGTATGACTTAATTAAGCATTAAAGTGGGATCCTAACAAATATAGGTATGTAGGTGTTTAGATGTAGTATTCAGACTTAATCACGCAATGATCTAAATTAAATAATTTATTGTAAACAGTGTGGTCTCCCTACTTGACAGAAAGTAAAGATAAACATAGAAACAACAAAACAAATACTTTACAATGACTGACTTGAATTGTCACTGTAACTGGGCAGAGGCCCAGAATAGAGATTCAACTGCGTTATAACGATACCGTTTTTGACCTGTTTCTGTATTGTCAACGTTTTGATAACTCTTATGTCATTTACAATAATGGCGACTGTGACATAAACGATTTTTAAACGTGTTAAACACGATATCGTTTTAACGCACCTGAATAGAGGCCCTGAAGTGTCATTAAAGTGACATAGTCCGAATAGGATACATAGAGTATATAAGTAATATAGTATGATTCTAAAAATAGGGTAACCATGATTTACTAGATTGGTGATTTAATTATGGGGAAAATTAACAAAAAATAAAATAGTATTTGTTTCTTGTAACTAATATTACTTGAAAATGGCCATCAATTACCGAGTCTGAAAAACTGGTTTCTGATCACGTCTTCGATGTCACCCTGTATAATCCGGAGCGTTCGAAGGCCGGTCGCTAGTGGGAATATAAGTCGCGACCATATGTCACATTGGCAATTTTTTACATTGCAAATTAAGGTTAAGAGTTTTTCAGAAGTCGATGCCGTCACCTAGTTCTGGTGGTCAATTGAAAGATATTTAATTGGCCCAATTGCTTTGTGGACTATATTTCTTTTTACCGTTGCTAATTAATACAAGTATGAAGTTAAATTGGCATGTGCATATTTGTAAATAGCGCGATTTCAGCTTTATTATCCGCACAGTATTTTTTATTTATCGGTGATAATTTATTTTTGTAGTCACTAAGAAATTTAAATCGACCTACCACAGAATCAAGTACGTCAAGGACTTTAATTGTCATGCCACTATGGAACCCTGTCATAATGACAGCGTTAATCACGACGGGTGCAGACCCACCGTACCCCTAAACCGTACCACTGACCCAAAAATTGTATCATAAATATGAGGTAGGTTTAGGTTATGTTAGTTCTTCAGCAGGCCCGGAGGGCCAAACTACCCAGAAGTAGGAGCTCTGCGACAGCAGAGCTCCGTCGACAGCATTAAATTCGATTTTAATAGTAATAATTGGTCAAAGTACCACCAGTGGTACGGCCGAGGGGTACGGTGGGTCTGGAAGGATCACGACGATAGCGTTTGCGCTTGTACAAGCGCTAATATGTGCATCCCTTTATTAGCTGGTAATCGAGAGGGAGACGGATGGTGTTGACAAAATGTAAGAGAAGTAGTTTATCTTCAAACAAAGGTACAATGCGCGGCTTGCATGTGTGCGTAACGCGTCCGTACGGCTGTGGGCGGCGCTAGCCACGCACACGAAACGGCATCTAGCCACTGACATAGTTTGAAGTCAGTAGCTAGATATCGTTTCGTGTGCGTGCCTTTGACTTTGGTATCGTGGAGCTAAAGTTTGTATAGTCGAATGCCGCTTGGCCATAGGCTCTGGTTTTACTGACCTATGAGCAATCTCGTGCGCAAGTAGGTGCACTATATCCTTGGGATGCCACTTGATGATGGCACAACTCTTGTCCCGACTGCACATCTTGCTCATGTAGCCACGACCTGGAATATAATCATTGTCGATAATTAGCCTTGGTTTATTTTTTCTTTTATTAGAGCCACAAAACTGAATGCTACAAAACAAAGAGATAACAATACAAAAAGTGTACATTCTGCTACATGTGAACACAACATACATTAAATGTGACTTTGCAATTTAAAGTTGCAGCTTATTTTGAAATAAGTACTAAGTTTCTTTTTACAGAGTACTCATAAATAACTATTTTCAATTATACAAAAGCGAGCAATTACTTATAACAATGTAAATAACGTTTTTTTAGTAGACACTACAAACCCACCAACGAAAATCTCAAAAACATCCCCTATGTCATTGCATCGAGAGCAGGGGGCTTAAGATGGTCGTGTTTACCGATGTGGATAAACGTGGATAAAGCTTCCGTCACTCTCGCACTGACATACTTGTCAGAAAGTGACAAACGTGTTATTCACGTTTATCTACGTCGATAAACACGACCATCTTAGGCCCCCAGATACGATATAATGGTGCGTGCTGACCAGAAACTGTTTTTTGCAACGGTAACGCGAATGTCTTTCGATTATGTAACCTGCTATTACTTCGAGGTACTGATAAAGCCACATCGCTCAAAAATTCAGGTGCCTCCACATCTCCATTGAGCAACTTGAATAAGAACAAAGGTTAGTAGAGATCCTGAAAAGCTTCGGTGGCCTAGTGGCTTGGGGGGTCGACTTGTGATCGTAAGGCACCGAGTTCGAACCCCCGCGGTCACCATGTATTAATAAGTTTTTCTAACTTAAGTACAACACCCGATGGTCGTACGATGAAGGAAAAATATCATGAGGAAATCTGCACAGCTGAACAGCTGAGTGTGTAAGAAGGTAATTGCACAAAAGATCCTAAAGGGGTCAAAGTGTATCCGAAAGGGCCCATCTGTAAGCTTAAGAGAAGATAAAAGTGACTCTGAATATGAAGACCATTGGTGGCTTAGGGTGTGAAATCATGATCGTCAGGTACCAAGTGTTTGCAGTGCGGTGCACGAACAGTGAATGCCCAAAGTACCTTACATGGTGACCCCCCCCCCCCCCCTATTTCATCATCCTGACAATGACAGATGCCAGGTGACATTTCAGTATACATGGCGCAGCTTATATGAAACCTAGTGATGTATGAGCGTGTTGTATTTGCAATGTATACCGAATTGTCATCTGTCATTGTCAGGCTAGTGAAATAGGGGGCTAAAAGAGCTGACTTACCCCCGTAATATTGCGGTGGATAAAGCATCTGTCACTCTAGCACTTACATGAGTAGGTCAGAAATTCATAGATGTTTTATTCAAGTTTATCCACATCGATAAACACGACCATAATAGGCTCGCAGTAATAGTCAAGACAAAAATGATATTATAACCGATTCATTGCAAATATTTACGGTCATCATCGTCTGCTTTTAGAGGCCAAACTAACGCATCCCAATCTACGTGTACTCCATCATCAGATTGGCGTTTTCCAAAAAAAGTGTACATTGTTATTGTTTTGTCACGAAAATTAGCCATACATTTAGATACGTTAATTTTTGTGACGAAATGGAAAAAGTGTTTTTTTCTTAATTTTATCCTTAACGATGTACACTTTTTCTGGAAAACGCCCAGATGAGTTCCTAAAGTTAACCTTTCATGAAAAGTGTTTCAAAATTTACTTGCGCCATTACACTTTGTTGTATAAAATTTTGTAAAAAACCGATCGATTTATACGTACCTACTCTCTTCTCGTAAAGCGTTCTAACAAAGCCATCTTTTGAAATATTTGGTAAGACATCTAGCGAGTAACCTGTTGTTACAATTATTCCTAAATAATTGTATTACTAAAGTTTTCCGTGTGGATTCCGGGTTAGAATAGTGCCACTCCATGTCTTCCCGTGGATGTCGTAAGAGGCGACTAAGGGAATAAGGGCTTATAGTACTGTTAGGCGATGGGCTTGCAACCTGTCACTAATACACTGGTAAACATCTTAGCCTGTTTGTGCAAAATGTGGTTACAGAAATACCAACAAGTCTTCTTAGAGTTGCTGGTAATTCTCTAGCTCTGCCTACCCCACTGGGAATGAAGGCGTGATCTTATGTATGTATGTATGTACTAAAGTTTTTCAGAAAATAAAACACCACATTTTTCTACATCAAGTAAATCAAATGCTATAATTATTCGTCACACTATTATGTCTATGGACGCAGTTCTTCTTTTGATGGAAACATTATAAGCTAAAAATGTTAGACGATCAACAAAATTACCTGTACTCTGGGGGACTTTCTGGCCGTTCTTGTTAATATAGTGAATATCCAAACCCGTCAATAGAACTGAGAAAAAAGTTTCGTCCCGTTGCGTTTTCATCTGCTTCTGCCAATTGCAGTAGCTCTTCAAATATTTTGAAACATTTTCATCTCTCGCCACGCCAGTACCGTTAGCAATCACTCTCATATTCAATAGCCTCATGCGTACTCTTTGGTTTAAACTCTTCGCAGCGAAAACCTTCTCCACTTGTTTTAGAATGGTCCTTGGCTTAAAGTTTATTTTTTTCGATCCTGGCAACTTCGGCAATTGGTTAGTCATTGCTTTGTCCAAGTGTATCATTATGGGGATAACTATTTCTTGATGCGGCTTTGTTCGGTATTTTATTGAGTTCAGCTGGTCGTTACGTGACATCCTTTGTATGTGGCGCTGAAAAGTAGGAAATTAGTATCATTATTTATTACGTTTTTGTGACATTGAGAAGACCTATTTTCAGGTAATCAGAATCACACATTTACATACATTGTTGTAAAGGGTAGAAAGTATAAATAAAAAATAAATATCAGGGGACAATCTCACACAAATTGCTCTAGTCCCAAACTAAGCTCTAGGCTTGTACTATGGGTACTAGACAACGATAAACATACTTGTATAGAGAAATACATACTTAAATACATAGAAAACATCCAAGACTCAGGAACAAATATTCGCGCTCATCACACAAATATCTGCCCTTACCGGGATTTGAACCCAGGACCGCTGGCTTCAGAGGCAGGGTCACTCCCAACTAAGCCAACGTGTCGTCAAATCGTATGACGTCGTACGCATAAATTACTTTTTCTACCGAGGCACAGTGCTTTTCTTAACTGCTTTGGGAAATAAAACATTTTTTTTATTAATTATTCACGTAATTGGTATAAACAGGCTAATAATAGCTTTCTTTTGTATGAAAATGGCCTGTCGTAAAAGTGATGTTTTCTAACTCCAAACCAGCCCAAAATGTTAATATTTCCGAGCAGTGTTTTTTTTTTTTTTATTTTTTTTTTTATGTTAAGGAGAAGGCACACTAGCACTCAGGCCACCTGATGGTAAGTGGAACCTGAGACCCATAGACATTTGAATTCTCAAGACTATAAACCCAAGACCTCAAATGCGTTGCCAACCCTGAGGACTAAGATGGAATGCCTCTATGCCAGTAATTTCACCGGTTGTCTTATCCCCACACCGGAACACAACAATGCGAACACTGTTGCTTGGCGGGTGGCTAATGGATAAGATGGTGGTAGCGATCCGGACGGACCCTGCACGGGGTCCTACCACCACTAATATAAATTTTAGAAAAGCGAAATCAATGTAACTATACTGCTAAGCCTGCTTTTATGACATTTGGTATGCAGATGCAGAGCTTGAACAGGATACAAAACTTTTCATTCTTGAAACATGAGATTTCGAGGGAATAACGATAAGTTGCGAGACAAAGCTATAGTAAAAATGTTTATACCTAAATGTTATTTTTTGGGTCATCTTTCAATTAAGAGTGAGGACCCAAAAGTTGGACCAAGCGTAGTTAACCATACAAACCACGAAGACGATAATTATCCTTACAATTGTGTGGCTAATTTTTATCGCAAAATGGAAAAGTTTCATAGAAAATTGAATAGCTTGAGTTAGCGTGTCTAATTTTTTGGTCCTTACCCTTAAATCTTACTAATTTTATACGAGAAAGTTTGTATAGATGGATGAATTTGTGGATGTTTGTGTAATTCACGCTCCAACGGCTGGACGCATTTGGATGAAATTTGGAATGAAGATAACTTATACTCAATATCACACATAAGCTGGTAAATAAACAACTTTTTACTCTGGTAAATTTAAAAGTGTTCATAGGAATAACGATAATAGAAATCTACGTGGGCGAGGTCACGGGCAGAAGCTTTTTACTTATAGCTAAACAGAATAGAATTAAGTTTAGTACACAAGTTGGCTGATGTTCTAGAATTAACAAAAGATACCTAAGTACTTTTGTTTCTGGAAAAACGTAAGTAACAAGAAATCAACGCGGGTGAAGTCACGGGCAATGTATTAGAATAAAGCAAAGTTTTAAGAGAATTGTGAAGCGATGCTCAAATCGCGTGTCTGTCAAGAATAATTTATACCAATTTAGCTCCGGGCGATAACGTTTCTCACCCCCTAAATCTAATCCGATATCCAAGATTTTTGAATATGTTGTAGATATTACGTTTCCACGTATGTTTTTTTTTTTTTTTTATTTCCGATACAATTATTTTCTTTGAAAAGAAAACGTACAGACCTAGTTTTTCATAATGTTGTAATGTTCAAAAATCGGAAAAATCAGACAACGCTTTAGGGGAGAGAAACGTTCTCTTAAGAAGCATGCAACTTGTTTATAACAAAAAAAAAAATACATAATTATACCAATATTATGTACAAAGTAACACATACCTTACATTAATTAACTTACATACATACATAAAATCATGCCTTCATTCCCAGATTGGGGTAGAAAGAGCTGCAGAAATACCAACAAATCTAAAAAGACGCTGATAAATCTGTAACCACATTTTGCACAATCAGGCTAAGATATTTACTAGTGTATTAGTGACAGGTGGCAAGCCCATCGCCTAATAGTACTACAAGCCCTTATTCCCTTAGCCGCCTCTTACGACATCCACGGGAAGACATGGAGTGGCACTATTCTAACCCGGCAACCACACAGGGGACAACAACGACAACAACGGGCGGCAACTTAAGTCTTTATAAATACATAACATTAAAATCACGCGCTCAAATCATGGAGGTCAAGGAGGAGACGACTATCGATTGTTAAACTTCATCAACACATAAGCATTTTTGTCTGTTAGATAATCCTCGACCCTATAGTTAGTAAGCTTTAGACATTAACGACTTTTTCAAGTAATTTTTGAAAGACAGAGAAAGAATGAAATCATGGGATTTTGTACGTAAACAACTGTTTGAACGGTATTAGAACTATAATTATAAATTTCTTATTACAATTTTATTATTCTGTAATTGAATAAAGCTCGATACAAACTTGAAATTATAAATCATTTTGTCAGGTTATAATAGGCCAAAATTTACCCACTTTATACTACTATTATAAAATACGACCTTCAATTTAATTATTTGTTGCTCTTATGTTGGGTCGTAAAAGTCACATTTTTTTTTTGCAGAAGCAATCCACGTTAGATTTATGACTAATAATTATACATCCTTTTACTATAAAAACAATATAATTTACGACCATGAAATGAAGTAAATTAAAAATACAGCAAAAATACGCCCAACAATTTACATATCATGTTTTTGGGCCAAACATTCTGGGGTATTCGACTTTTATTTGGGAATTTCTCAACTTTAACTCCAGATCGATAGAGAATGAAGAATTAAGTATAACTGCATTAAAAACTCATTTCATAATCAAGGCAATTCAGTTTAAACTATATTATAATAAAGCATCAGTTTTAGATGATACAATCTAAATACTTAATATCCTTGAGCATAACAAACTATGGTATTTGACACGATAATATTAGCAGTTCAGTTTTGGTAAATGACTGTCATGTTTATTTTAAACGTTTCAATCAGTTAGCGATCTTGCACCCAAGTGCTTGTGTCACCGGTACAATCACAGAGTAAAGTGAACTGTCAAATATTAACTAGTTTTAAGAGATTTTTACAAACTTGCAACGTTTTTCATGTATGCATGTTCAGGTCAACTGTTACAAGGGAGGTTTCAACCAATTCCCGGGATCTGTGGGGCTAGACAAGTTGCATTCGATAATCGTTTAGATTGAAAAGTATATGGAATTGACGTAAGCCACCGAGATAGGACCAAGTGACTATCTCGGTGGCTTACGTTAATCACATACATTTGTCTATGGAAACATAATCGCTAACGATTGTCAAATGCAACTTGTCTAGCCCCACTGAATAGTTAAACGATCATAGCAGATATTGCATTTCAAACACATGAAAATTTGCCAAATGGAACAGTTGGTATTTTTTTGGGTTAAAAATATTCAAAAGCAGGTAAAATAAATAAATAAATATCACGGGACAATATCACACAAATTGACCTAGTCCCCAACTAAGCTCTAGGCTTGTGTTATGGGTACCTACTAGATAACCATAAACTTACTTATGTATAGAGAACTTAACACTTGAATACATAGTTATTTAGAAAACATTCAACGTCGTGATCATCACACCGGGATTTGAACCCGGGATCGCTAGATTCAAAGGCCGGGTCACTACAAACTAGGCCAACGTGAAGACTTTATTAATTAAGTAAAATATTATTCTTGCTTATTTTATATTGTCGGCATAAAAAAAGCCTTTCATTGGAGCCCTCTGGGAGTCGTTTCTGACATAGGTATATAATCTTTGAGTAAATGTTATCTGATAATTAAATAGTTTCTCTAATATTTTCAAAGCTACTTAGTACTTACTTTAGTTTTAAAATCACTTTTTATATTACTTCAAACTTTGTCATAAAAAAATAGTTTTATTCAAAAGAGCGCCGAGCGTCCGTGGCGCCCTAATTAGTATAATTGTGTTTTATAAAAAACTAAAGAATTATCCTGAAATCAAAGGATGTTTATTTGTTATACTAATTAATACAAGCTGGATTTTATAATTGATAATAATGACCTTCTACTGGAATTTGTTGCGGCGCCTCTTCTGTAAAAGAGCCCTCATGTGGCCAATGTACTGAATAAATGATTGAATTGTATAGAAGATATGACAAAGTTTAATAACCTTTAACTTGACAGCCACTTTTTCCGTTAAGTTACTCACACATGGATCAATTGTTATTAAGTTATGTGATATACCCATTGTGTATTCATTTGTACAACAAAAAACCATCCTTAAGTTTCAAGATTATTCTTAAGGTTTTTAGAAAACACTAATACGTATGAGGGCGCCACTGGACGCTCGGCGCCTTCTTAACGCCATCACGACAATAATATAGAATAGAATTGACGCATACATGTCTCAGAGCTTGTGTAGTAATTCTTATTTATTCTGTGCTTGTGTAACACTGAATTTCCTTTTCAAATGCCATCTAGGGGATCTTCCGGTAACCTTTAGGGAGGGAAGATGGCCGATTGAAAGATGTCCGGCTTTTACTTTTGATTTTATTATGTATATGGACGCTGTTTCGCAATGTGTCAACCTACAAGTATTTAGCAATAAAGTGTCAACCCTCGGTGCGATCATTGTAGGTTGACGTTTTTTTGCTAAATACTTGTGGGTTGACACATTATTGCGAAACATCGTCCATCTTTACTGTATAACTCAACTCACTTGACATTGGCGAAATCACTGTAGAATATCGCGGTGGACCGCCATTAATATAAAAGAAGTAATGCCATCTATCTTTACTAATTAATTTATCATACGGGTAAATTCATCGAAAAACCTTTCAACGAGCGTACGAGTATTGCTACTCAGAAATTCGTCGGAAGGTATTTCTGTCAGCACTAGTTATTTTTTTAAGTAGCCACAAGTGTAACTTAACCTAACGTACGTAATTAAACTAAAAACTAAAAACTTAAACATTTTAAGATATCCTAAATACATAGTTTCAGCAGAAAATAGCGTTCGATGAAATGATATTCGATAATAATGATGGGTTACTATTTATTATACACGCGATACTGTCACCAGCAATAATATAATTAATACAACATTGCGCTTAAAATATCTGACGCGCTCTTATGCCTCCAGTAATAAGGACGTGTCAGATATTTTTGAGCCCGATGTTGCATAGTTATTATTGCTTTGAAATAATATTCAGATAGATGGCATTTAAAACTATGTGTCGTTTGTTGATGTATTCGACAATTGTATTCTCAAATAATTGTTATGTGGCAGTTACTGTTGCCTAAAAACATTTATATGACAAAGCGGCCAAAATGACACTCACACACACACACACACACACACACACACACACACACACACACACACACACACACACACCTTTTCGCCTGGCACTACTGAAAACCAGCGTCACGTGATTATCTAATCTCGTGACACAAGCTGAGTAGTGACCGTTTTGGACACCATTGAAAGTACTTATATTACTTAGTTATTGTGCCTGCTGTTATTTTATTTTATTTTTTAACTGTCTATCTGCCATCTGAATTTCTGCCATGTACCTAAATGTGTGTCTGAATAAATTATTCTTATTCTTATTCTTATTATTCAAAATAATAAACAATAATGTTCAAACTAAATAATTAATTTAACCTTTACCTGTGGTTAGCGGTATTGTATTGTTATGATGTATTCATCTAAATGGAATTTCTTCCTCTTAATATTTATATTTTGATGGGTTTTGCCTCGTCAAATACAACGTGTTACGAAAAATATGCATTTTTTTATTATTTCAGCCAAATATAATCAACCGTTAGTAAGCTGTCATCTTAGTCATTGACTGGCAGGGTGATTGCTATGATTCACATTATTTTTAAATATGATTACTAAATAATTTTAAACTCGTTGTATATTAATAATTAAATTTATTATGTCCCTATTATTATTTTAATAGTGTTTTCAATTCAGGATAGTCCGCCGTACTACACTTTTTTTTTTTTTTATGTTAAGGAGAAGGCACCCGAGCACTCAGGCCACCTGATGGTAAGTGGAATCTGAGACCCATAGACATTTGAATTCTCAAGACTATAATCCTAAGACCTCAAATGCGTTGCCAACCCTGAGGACTAAGATGGAATGCCTCTATGCTAGTCATTTCACCGGTTGTCAAATCCCCACACCGGAACACAACAATGCGAACACTGTTGCTTGGCGGGTGGTTATTGGATAAGATGGTGGTAGCGATCCGGTCGGACCCTGCACAGGGTCCTACCACCACCAATTTAACGTACGTTGACGTAACCGTGCAGAGTAAATTTGAGCGCCATCGTAAATTAAAAAGACTATTAAAATAATAATGGATGGGTAATAAACCTAATAATTTAAATATTTAAAACGGGTCAGACCATCAAAGTAATAATGTGTATATACAAGCACTAAAGTTAATTTATTAATTATGTTATTAATTACTATAGGGACAGACCTCTCAAAAAGCGTATCCCATACCTACTAAATAGTTTGCCTGAAGCCCTTAGACGTGAAAAAAGGTAAGAATAAATTTAAGAGACTATTAAAAGGCATTACCTAGATCTACTTATTATCATGTATGGTTAGTATTACCGATCGTATGGACAGTATAGTACTGTTATTTACCGTTAATTAATGCCTTACCTAGAGACTGCCGTTCCCACAGTCAAACTTGTACTCCAGTTTTGTGGGGAGTGTTTATTTAAAAAAATAAAATAAAATTGGATTTATTAAATAAATAAATAATAACAATATTATCACGAAGTATTTTAAAAACATTAATTAATTAAATGTATTTAAGGTAATACTTGAACATACCGATTTTATATTTATGATATATTAGGTATATTTTACGGTTAGGTTAATAACTAAAATAACATATTAAGGTAAATAAGATAATTATCCTAGTTTATCATTTCTGATTAATTCATTTATTTTAATTTTTAAACATTGCCTTAATTTAGAACATTTTTTCAATTGGTTGTTTTATAAATTTTAGGTACCTACGTAACTAGTTAATTATGTAAGCTTTTATATTTATGTGGCTTAAAGCTAAAGTTAGTTTAAACTTGTCACGAATAAAGTTAATAACACTTTAATAATTACTCTTCTTACACCAATTCAATTCAATTCAATCATTTATTCAGTAAATTGGCCACATGAGGGCTCTTTTACACGTCGGTAATATGCATTGAATCTACTAGCGCTTCGGACAAGACCAGCATTGCGGAGAAGAACCGCAACAAACTCCAGCAGAAGGTTATTTTAACAATACTCAAAAGTAAGTTAAATTACAAAGTAATAAAGTTATAAATAATAATTATTACACACACAAAATAAAATAACTACAAATGAAAGATCAATAACAATTAATTAAAAATTATGACTAGAAGAACAACACTACGAGGTCTCTACGTCAGGAACGATTAATAAAATAACCAACTCGAGAAACAGGTCTTTCTCAGGAGAGCGTGAACAGACCGGACCCCACAAACAGCACCCTCCTCCCTCAACCATTTGTGGAATTCTTCGAAACCAATTCGTGTCTTTTTAATAGCATTGGGCAGGCAAACGAGCACTCAGACCACCTGAGACTCAAGACTACAATCATAAGACGGCAAATCCGTTGCCAACCTTGAGGACTGAGATGGAACGCCCCTATGCTAGTAATTTCACCGGTAGCCCAACACAACAATGGGACCACTTCTGTTTGAACGATAAGATGAGAATCGGCTTAAAATAGAAATCCTTTGAAATCCATAAATAACTTTTCTGCACAACTGTACTAAGAACAATGACGCATCAAATGGCGTCATATTTATGCGTTTAAGTTCAAAATCCCCACTAGGTCATATAAATAGTTAAATCATTATTATTTTCCTTAAAAATATTCAATTATGGTTATAGTTGGAATGTCCTGAGAGAATCATAATTTACGTTACCTCCTTGGGTAACAATCTAGTGGCGATTCTACTTGGTAAAATAATATTGTGTTTGTCTTTTTAACTCGGCCGCCATTTTTTTTATATAACTATATATTAATTTTAACATTCTAAAGTGCTACTATTTTTTTTTATAAAAACGCACAAATGAAAATTAAAACTAAAAGTAAAACTAAACGGTCTACCCGCGAGGTCGCCGGGTTAGAATAGTGCCACTCCATGTCTTCCCGTGGATGTCGTAAGAGCCGACTAAGGGAATAAGGGCTTGTAGTACTGTTAGGCGATGGGCTTGCAACCTGTCACTAATTCACTGGTAAACATCTCAGCCTACTTGTGCAAAATGTGGTAACAGAGTTATCAACGGGTATTTTTGGACTTGTTTGTGTTTCTGTGGCTCTGCCTACCCCACTCTGGGATTGAAGGCGTGTCGTTATGATGATGATAAAACTAAATGGCTAAGTCTAATAAAGGGCCCCGTGGCATTGTACCGAAGATGCTGGCAGCATTTCCTCGCTGAATAGTTAAACTAATGCGTTGACCGAGAAAACTAAATTCAAATTCGGAATTCAAAATATTTATTCTAATTTCAGTATAATAATGGCGACCCTACATACAGAAACGATATCTCTTAACCTCGTAAGACCCAATGTTTATTAGAGTAACATTGTATTCGCGACCTTTTTGACTTTATTATAGGGTGTCTTTTATATTGCCCATCTTCCAAAAGCGAAAATCTGGGGACTCGGGAGGTTAAACGGCTATCTGTTTTGATCAACCCTAGCTAAGAATGATCTTGATTAAAATACTCGTAGCATAAACATATACATTATTAGTCCGTCCAATTTGGAAGCTACGATTACACCCTTCTTTTTAACTGACTTAAAAAAAGAGGAAGAAGTTCTCAATTCGTCGGGTTTTTTTTTTGTGTATGTTCCTTGGTTACTCAAAGACCAGACCGATTTTTTTTTTGTTTGAATGGGTGTACTTTGTAGTTGGTCCCATTGTCAACATGCCAGGATCTGATGATGATATCTTGGACAAATCGATTTAACTCCTCAAATATAATAGGAATACATATAGAAATTTTAGTATTTTCAGTAACAAGTTCAGCATTTACATTCGTGGAGTGGAACTGTTTATGAAGACTATTGATGGCCACCGGAACTCCTAAATGGTACCTATTTCAAGAGTGGCGATAAGATATCTCGATTAAGATAGTTGAGTGACTATGAGGAAGCAAATTAAAATGGTTTAAAATATAATAATTATTTTCTTGAGGCGTTACTAGTTTCTTAATAATTGAGATGTGAGGAACTCTACCATAATAAGCCCGCTGTGAGTGTAATGTAAACAGACAAATTAGATGTTTGAAACAGGTTTTATCTAACGGTTATTTCTGATAAAGCTTAATACATCGCTCTTTTTTGATCTGAAATGTATAAATGGTCTAGACAGTGGACAGTATAAGTTAAATATTATTGGAATGCGGCGTACAACAGAGTTGACTTCACATTTCTGAGAACTGTTGTTAGAAATCATTCATGCCGCGTGATAAATAAAACTCACTGACAATTATGTTTGTAGTAACGGTTTATCCGTGCTCAAATAACATTCGCTTATTCTTTCTTCTTTTATTCCTTAGCATAATATAAACTGTAAAACTAGACTTTAAATTTAGAACGATTATTTGTGTATTCTTGGGGTGAACAAAGAAGGGGCAAAAATAAAGGTAAAACTTTGGATACTGCATTTCTTCTGCTTGTCATTCAAAACTGAAAGCGTCTCTATGCAACACGGTAAACAGTATTGTTATTATCGTACTTTAAACGTTTCGATCACTCTTATTTACTTGATAGTAATGTCGGTCGAGTTAAAAACAGTGCGTCAAAAGCAGTATTGCTTTACCGTTTAGAATAGAACCCCAGGAGAAAGAGAAGAAGATTTATAACGCAACTTAAGTGCTCGATTTCCTAAGGACTCAGGAGGGCTTGCGCATGTGCGTGACTTGCTTGTCAGTCGGGTCTCTCTTTCTATCTAGTCTGCAACGATAGAGACGTACTCAGCGACGAAATACAACTTGTGCTAGCCTTCCAGGTGAATGTGATTTTTTTATCCTACTTAGGGCCGTGTTCACCAACAATTAATCGGACGGTTAAGTCTTAACCCTCTGCAACTGTGTTGACTTTTTTAGAAACATTCTACTGAGGTGGAGTCTGTCAGACGTCATTTTTGATCAAACAGAAAAAATACTAATGTGTCAATGTCAATGATAAGTAGTGTTTATTAAGTGTATAGCATGATTATTTAATTTTCTTGTGGAATTTATAATAAGCATGTATATGGGCTTCTAAATGAAAAATGACATTAACTTGAACATGGTTAAAAAATCTGGAGTTTTTAACTTAGGTTAGCTTATTATGCCCCGAGTCTTTAGGAGAGGTTGCGGAGCGATACAGACCTATTTCACGCTATAAAGCGATTTTTTTTTTGGTGGTGTCTGATAGACGTCACGTCAGTCGCAGAGGGTTAATCAGCTGTTAATCAATACATCTGACACCCGTTAAACTGCTAATCGTCCGTTTAATTGTTGGTGAACACGGCACTTACTCGCTTTTCAGCTTGACGTGTTAATAATAGACGAGTTTAAGTTGTCCGTTTGGGTTACGCAGCTTTATCTCTTAAGGCCCAACGGCCTAAATTTAGGACATTTATCAAAGTGACTTTATACTTTAATAAACTGACATAAGAATATTTTTAAACAAGCAAAATTTCGAGCACGACTCACCTCACCTCACGCTATTATTTATTTTTGCAAACGAATCGTCGAATCTTTCTGAACGTTACATCGTTCAAATGTGTAATAAATATAGAATAAATAAAATATATATTTCAAAACAAATTGTACCAGAAAACCCATCTAAAGTTGTGACCACGTATCAACTATCTGATAAAGGTCAAATAAGGCGTACGTACAAAAAGGTCGATAATTAATAATTACCGTAATTACCAGAATAATCTATCCCTGACCACGGCCGAAGTAACTCGGTCGAAACGTTTGATTAAATTAAAAATGGTCTTATCGAGTTTTTCATACGTCTTATCGTGTTAAGACCCATTATTAATTAAAAATAAGAGTAAAAAACATGATAGGTTAAAAATAAGTATAACGATCCTACTAATATTATAAACGCGAAAGTTTGTAAGTATGGACGTTGTTTACTCTTTCACGCTAAAACAACTGGACGGATTTAGGTGAAATTTGGAATGAAAACAGCTTATACCTTGGATAACACATATGCTACTTTTCATATCGCTATTCCCTCGGCAAATGATTTATACGCGTACGGAGACGCGGGAGGTAGCTAGTAATCTATATAAATAAAAAATAATTCCTATTTCTCCTGGTCACGGCATTACGCGTGAAGTGGGGGACCGATTTCGTTTTCGTTACGAAGTTTTGCGTAAAATTAGATTCTTGTTGATAATAAATCTGTTTTAAACAATATTTGCTGATAGTTATGTTTTTAGAATACTTGAATATGGAATTTGAATTCAATATTCATAGTTAAGACCGGACAACGCCTGTCGGGTTCGCTAGTACACAATTAATACTCTAGAGATAAATATGAAATATTAGCTAACAGGGGGGTGATTGATTGATTGATTGGTGCCTGATTGAGAAGGCACGCACTAAAATGTGTTCAATACTCTCCAACGGGACCACCTAAACTTGCCGGATAAACGTTCACCTTTGCGTTTGATGCAGGGCTGTTAACTGAATGAAACCCCAGATAAAAGGTCACCAACACAAACTCTCCAACTAAATGAAATTGTATAAGTTTCTGGTTAGAAAACTACATTTACTTGGAGAAAGATACGTACACGAATGCTTAAATCATTAAGTTAACTTGTAAGCTAGTTCAGCCGTTGCAGCGTGAAAGAGTGACAAACACACACACTCATACATCCATACAAACTTTCGCGTTTATAATACTAGTAAGATAAATAAAAAATACTTTACGAGTTTAACATTGATTTACTGGATATGAAGAAATGCGTGAAATGAAACAACAAACGTATGTACCTACTTAAATAAAGTTTTTTTAATCGAAACCATCAAAAGCTTTCAAAGTAATAACTTTCTAAATTTAATAAGTTATTTCTTTAATACTGACCTGCTGACCTTGACACAAAACTACAAATTAAACTAAAAAAAAATTTTTTTTTCACTATAGTTTTTTTTTTCTTATAAAAACTTACTTTACAAGTCCCATCACCGAAAAAACTCACTATTATTATGAAAATTAAATATATCACAGCCATTTCAGCCTTTCGTGCGCAGGCGCCGAGTCGGAACTTACACTAAAGTTCGCAATACATCGCGGTCGGCTAACTGTGCGCCATTAAATTCAGAAGGGTCAGAACACAATGACTAACCGCTACAGCGACCGCAAAATGTAGCCTTACCTCTTTTCTATTGTGTGGATGATTCCGTGATTGTTGGTCAGCGCATTAATGGCTAGGTAGATTTGGCAAATATTTTAAATGTGCGTAATAGTACGAATAAGGTTTATAGGTTTTTTTTTACTTACAAATTGAGCAAGATAACAATACAGCCAGGCAGTTAACAAAAAAAATGTTACGATATTTGTCAGTCCCCTAGTCCAAATCATCGGTATTTGGTTTTATTGTTAATATGAGCATTATATTTTCAAAACTCATCAACTGATATTAATGCTAACTTTGTTTCATTGATTTTTTACTGCTTTTAGCTTATGTCGCCCGCTATTTTATACGCATATTTTTTTTATTTGGGGCATAGAATTAGTTTCCCGCTGCTCCCCGTATTTTAGCGCTTTAGGGGATACATTTCCAAAAATCCCTACTTGCACCCCTAGGATATTCAAGGAACATAGGCATTTTTCCCGAGTCAAAACAAAGTACCTACAGGATATCTGTCGTGTACTTTGTTTTGACCCGGGAAAAATGCCTGTGTGTTGCCGCAACGGGAATCTGGGGGGTGATTAACACAGCGCTGCGACGAATGCAAAGGTGAACGTTTATCCGGCAAGTTTAAGTTATCCCGTCAGAGCGTACAAAACACATTTTAGCGCGTGTCATCTCAATTAGGCAGCACAGCTCGGTCGCCCAGCGGAGCTTTACGTTCATCTGCGTTCGACGCAGCGCTGTGTTAACAGATTCACCCCCCTGGGTGGATTATATCCGACTTGCACTCATTCCGCTACATAGGCTACGGCACCCCTATAGGGCGTTTCTTAGACCCAGTTAAGGACTAAAATTAAGAAATGTTAACTTTTCCGCTGATTTACGAAAATTACCTATACTTTTAATATAATCCAAACGGTGGTATCTCAGACTAAACTCCTATAGCAAGTGCAAGCATATCACTTACGGCTGAGGGTTGAATCTGCTTCATCTACTCGTATTGAATTTGAGATAATGCTAATTGGCGTTGAGAGTATATAAATGTATGTCAAATTTTCGTAACTTAGCGGAAAAGTTAACGTTTTAGTCATTTTAGTTAGTACCTACGTACAAATTTTCTAAGAAACGCTTTAATGCTCCAAAATGTAGCTTCCCAAACCCCGGTCGTCTCCTTCCTGCACTTGACTCAACCAGCCCATTCCCGAACACCTAATTTGGTCATCTGACCATCAGGCCGGTGGTCGGCTTACTTGCCGCATTCCTTCTTATTTTGGGTCGCTTCACTTAAATTATTCAACTTAAACTTAATTTGCCAAGTCTTTTAAAAACAACTTAATAGTTTAAAAAAATCCTGTTGGTTTTTTTTTATCTACGCCATTATATTATTCTGATTACCTAAATATTAATTGACACTCTGCGCATTCGAGATCAAAAACTTCATTGCCCTTGCGCACTTATGTGACATTTGGCAATAAGGCACCAAGTCGACACGCAGTATCAAAAGCCAAAGAAAGAAAAAAAAAAATTGTGTCAAAGGCTTTTTCCCGTTGAATTTTACTAAAACACACTGATATGTTTAAATTATAGACTTTTGTGAGTAGAATCAAGGTTTACGCACATGCCGACGTGCTATAAATATTTTAAAGTTATGTTGTTTGAGAATTACACGACGAAGCACTTAGTAAATGACTCGCGTGTGTTGTTGTTTTAAAACGGCATTACCCATTTACCATCTTTGATATTTTGTTTAGAGCGCTATAATGGAGTAATTGCCACTTTACTCCATTCAGTAACTGCAATTTTTTATTATTTCAGCTTATTTTTTTTTAATTTTCAGCTTATAATGCTGAAATCCATGACAAAGACCCTCCAGGGAAAATGTACGTGCTTGGACCTCTTGAAGTTTTTGCTCATGGCTCAGAGTTTTTTTAGGCGCTGAAAAAAAAAACTTGAATTTGAATTAGTAGGGGCGTTTAAGGGATATCAGCTCTAAAACTAGATACCATAAGAGCGTCGGTGGCCTACGCTTAGGGGGTCGACTGGAGATCGTCCTGTACCAATGAGTTTGTCTAACTAAAGTATATTACCTGATGCTCTTACGGTGATGGGTAAACATTTAAGTGGTGGTAGGACTCTGTGCAGGGTCCGTCTGGATCGCTACCACCATCAGAATCTTATCCATTAACCAACCGACGAGCATCAGTATTTGCATTGTTGTGTTCCAGTGTGGGGATAACGCAACCGGTAAAGCATAGAGGCATTCCATCTTAGTCCTCAGGGTTTGGCAACGCATTTGAGCTCTTGGGATTGCAGTCTTAAGATTAGTTTTGCTAATTCAAATGTTCATGGGTCTCAGATTCCACTTACCATCAGGTGGCATGTGTGCTTATGTGCCTTCTCCTTATCATGAAAACAAACTTGAGGAAATCTGCATACTCGATCAGCAGCTGAGTGTGCAAAAGGATAATTGAAGAAAAGATCCGAAAGGGCCAATTATCGTGGGTTTTTATATATTTAATAGTTACTATACTTAATAATGACTGAACGATATAATGTCGTACACTTGTTAATGTGATCAGACCCCAAAGCTTCGGTGTATGAAATGTAAATAGTGACTAAATGATGACCTAACGGGTCTAATATTGATAATGCAAACTTTATCGCTTGTATTTTTGTAACCTATTCTATTTTTTTTATTGAATTGGCACAATCTTTACGGCTTATAATCTTTAAATAACATTTTACCGGCATTTTAACGTGAAACAAAAGTGCGTATAAACCATGTGTTCGTGTATGGCAACGAACTAATGCATACAGATGTATGAAGCTAGGTTCCAGGTTCAATTCCCAAAGGCTCCTTACCAATAACATTTTTAGGGTTCCGTACCCAATGGGTATAAACGCGACCCTTTTACTAAGACTCCACTGTCCGTCTGTCTATCACCAGGCTGTATCTCATGAACCGTGATAGCTAGACAGTTTAAATTTTCACAAGTGATGTATTTCTGTTGCCGCAAAAACAGAATAATTTGTAACATCTCGAAAACAGTTAGTCCGAAATTACGTTTGTATAAGGTGGAGAAACTGCGACTAAAGGGATAAATGTATCTTCTTTTTTAAAGGAAATGAAAGATTTTTGTACAATTTAAGCGTCTTTTTATAGTAGTTTAAGTACCTACTTCTATAAAAGGAAGCAAAATAGTTTAACTCATTTTATTCCTTTATTATCTTTAAGAGATTACACCTTACTATTATTATGAATGATTATTTTACGCATAATTCAGGGCCTCTATTCAGGTGCGTTAAAACGATATCGTGTTTGACACGTTTAAGAATCGTTTATGTCACAGTCGCCATTATTGTAAATGACATAAGAGTTATAAAAACGTTGACAATACGGAAACAGGTCAAAAACGATATAGTTATAACGCACTTGAATAGAGGCCCTGTTTAGCATAATTTAATTATTAGGTTAGAACCGCGACCATAACAAAAAACATCTGATACCAGAAAAGTAAGCTAGGTTTATCGATTGACCGAAACTTACTTAACATCCCGTCCGTCCCGTGTGGTTGCCGGGTTAGAATAGTGCCACTCCATGTCTTCCCGTGGATGTCGTAAGAGGCGACTTAGGGAATGAAGGCTTGTAGTACTGTTATGCGATGGGATGTCCACATGTTACTAATACACTTGTGCAAAACGTAGTTACACAAATTATAAACCATGTCTTTTTAGAGTTGTTGGTATTTCTTTTACCCCACTCTGGGAATGAAGGCGTGATGTTATGTATGTAAGTACTAGACATACTTAGGTACTACTACCAGAAAAGTAAGTTATGTTAGGTTAGGTTAGAACCATATCAAAAAATAAACATTTCAGGGCCTCTATGCAACTGCGTTATAGCGATATCGTATTTGACGTGTTTCCGTATTGTCAACGTTTTGATAACTCTTATGTCATTTACAATAATGGCGACTGTGACATAAACGATTCTTAAACGAGTCAAACACGATATCGTTTTAACGCACCTGATTATAGGCCCCGCAATGACGAGATTTCGGCAAAAAAAATGCGCTTTAATTTATGCGTTGACATGATTCGGGGCATGAAAAATATAAGCAAATAATATTCGGAATAACGTCATTCTGCGTATTAAAACTATGCGAATTTAGATTCTGCGTTAACACTTTATGAGCAAAGCCAAATATGTCTGTATAGGTTATAACACAAAGAATTGATATACATATGACGACACGTTAGCCTAGTTGCCTCTGAAGCCAGCGGTCCTGGGTTCAAATCCCGGTAAGCAGATATTTGCGTGTTTGTGTTTATTTGTGCTTGGATGTTTTCTATTTATTTAAGTATGTATTTCTCTATATAAGTATGTTTATCGTTGTTTAGCACCCATAAGTACCTACAAGCCAAGAGCTTGTATGGGACTAGGTCAAATGGTGAGAGATTGTCCCCTGATATTAAATATTTATACACTTATAGGGTAGTCATAACTGAATAGCAACTTACCTATGAGTGAGCATCTTAACGAGAAAAAGTGGCCACCGTTGGCGGTTAAGTTGATTGACTACATAAAGGTAAAAGGTTATTAAACTTTGTCAAATATGCTGTAGATTGTGTATTCATTTTTACAACAACAAACCGCTCTTCGATAGCCACTGGACGCTTGGCGTCTTCTTAAAGCGATAAAGTACAAAAGTGTGCTATTTGATACGGCTTATTATACCTACATGTTGCGTATGAATCATTAAAAAAAAAAAAAGTCTATTATTTTTTAAATATATTATTGTACAATTTGTACATTGCTACATTGACCGATTTTATTTGTGATAATTTTATTTTTCTTTTACATTGTTGTGGATCTTAATGTTACTCACTGTACCTTGGCATGACATGCAATGTATAATGTAAATTTACGTACATACAAACATAACATTACGCCTTCATTCTTGTTGTAAACCACATTTTGTAAATTTACTTTAAGAAATAAATATCATTCAATAATTCCTTCATTCATACCAATATCATTAAACCTAAACAATGTTAAGCGCTTCAAGCAATATCAAAACGTTAATCTCAACTAATACACTCAGTTAAACTTAGAACTATTCAACAATTGCTCATCTTGCTTTCTAATCGTCCACTTAGCTGCGCCTAATTTTGGCACTATTTTTGTACTTACTCCAATTACCTACAATAAACCCAGTCTTATAACGAAGTTATAATCACAAAAACAACGCCTTCAAAACCTCTTCAGCCGGTCTGGTTTCGGCAGCTTCACTAGTTTTACGAGGCGCAGCGCACTCCGCGATTTACGTTCATCGCTACAAGTACGTGCCGGTTACCCGTATCCCGGGTACTATTCCGTGGCTGCCACGCTGCAAATCGGATCGCACGCGCACGCTACTTCGCGTGCACACGCTTACGTAAATCGTAATATAGCGTAAGTGAACGTGCCGCATTCATTTGTTTGTGTGTTGCATTGTTTCTGTTGAAATGAATCAAAAGACACCTAAAAGATCAGGCAATACATTATTATTTTATTTTTAGTCGTTGACAGCCCTCATTAACATCGACGCGCACGCGTAATTCATTTCCACCGTTCGTTCACAGCCTTAACGTTCCGTTTGGCTTGCGCTGGAGTCGACGATGTCAGAGGGCCATAAATCATAATGTTTTGGCTAAGAAAAAAGCCGCCTTTGTAAAGATCAAAGGAGCCTTCTGTACGTGTACTATTTATCTATTCTGTGGTTTTACTACACTATCTGTATGTAGCTCGACCACGAACATTTCAATCATAACGTTATATCAACTCGAAAAATTTATGGAGTTGAGCTAAGCGTTTGACACGATCATCAGCTATCATCAATTCTATACATTTTGTCAATATTCGAAAATCGCTAAGTTTATTATGCTTCTTAACTAGGCCTGCGGGTACGTAGTTTTAGAATTACAAATTATAGCTAAGGGAGGCAAAGGTGCAAGTTCTTTAACATTATCATTAAAACCTCAATAACTCCTATACTAGTTAACAGAGTGAAACTTTAAATCTATATTCTGAACCGGTAAAGAAAGGGCTTTCTTATCCCTTATACAACGTGTTACAAAATAATCCATAAAAAAGAAATTACGAAAGTAGTGTCAGCCCTAGTATACTGTATACCTAAGATACTGAACTGACGTTATTTAATAAGGGTTGACACTATTTTTGTAATTTCTTTTTTACGGATTATTTTGTAACAGGTTGTATATTTACGCCATGGTCTGGCACACCTGGATAATAGGAGTATGTACGTATTACTCTTTATTGTACAACAAATACAAACACTAGCTATAAAAAAAACTACAAAGGCGAACTTATCCCCTCAAGTTGAAGTTTATCGGGATAAAACAATACGAGGCCACCATTTAAAAACCTGTTGAATATCTTAGTTACTGCTAATATTATCGAACGCAGACAGACATACAGGGGCTCTGTTACTTGACATCTATCATGTCATCTATCATGTCATGGACTTGATAGCTCTTATTTAGGTACTTGACAGTAATGGCGGCCGAGTTAAGAACAATACAACAATTATGTTTAAAGGAATATGGTGTTCCCGAGCTGAATCAAGCTCCAGGCGGATGATTCTCACAACACAGCCGCTGCATCGATTTTAAAGGTGATTTTTTATCTGGCAAGTTTAAGAAGTCCCGTCGGAGCGTACGAAACACGTTATAGCGCGTGCCTTCTCAATTAGGCAGCTTTATTCGACACTAAACTCGACTCACCTGCCTGCTGCTTAATTGAGAAGGCACGCGCTAAAATGTGTTTTGTACGCTCCGACGGGACTTCTTAAACTTGCCAGATAAAACTTCACCTTTAAGATCGACGCAGCGCTGTGTTGAGAGAATCACCCCCCAGATCTCGGTGCGCTTTAAACCAGGGACCGGAAAACCCCTTCATTTGATTAACCCTATCGATAGGGTAAGCCTATCATTTGGCTACCCAATCGATGTGGTTACCCTATGATTGTGTTACCTTAACGTTAGGGGAACCCCTTTGAACTAGTTAACCACTTCCATAGAGCTTACCAATTTCATTAGGGTTTCGGTAGTTTAATATTGAAGCGCTTAGCATTAACTGGGTTTTACCCCATTGATCGCCTCTCTCTTTTTTGCGCATTTGGGCGATTTCTGTCTAGCCTGACGTTACTTGCCTACTTTATTTAAGTTCGTGTCGGGACGGGATTGAGATGATAATGTTGTTTAATAATTCTTAGTTCATGTTCCCGCCGGAATAATAAAGACGTTTGGCTGCGTGACGGATGGCTGCTTGTGCAAGTACCTACTGCAAAAAGTGCAAGCTATTTTATTATTATAAGTGTACGCGAGAGCTGGTTAACTTTTAAATAATAAATTTTGTTTGATTTGAAAGTATTTTTAACATGGAAACGTACCAGGACGATTCTCAAGAAGAACTAAAAAAATATATCAAGCAAGGTTTAAAACGTAAATACCTATTTAATGTCTTGTTAATTTGAACGTTAGGTAAATAATTACATTTTTGATCATTTCCGTCCGTCCGCAGCCTAGCTCAGAGACTCTTAGTACTGGAAAGCTGTAATTTGGCATGAATATACATATTAGTCACGTCAGCAAAGTGGTGAAATAAAATCTTATAAGAATTTTTTTTTTTGGTGTACTTACCTCCCCCTACACGTAACGTGGGGATGATTTTTTATTTTTCGTCTACCCTATAGTGTGGCATGTTGTTGGGTAGGTCTTTCAAAAATATTGTGGGTTTGTGAAAACAGTTTTTCGATTAAGGGATCTGTTTATGAAATTTTAAGCTTTAATGCGCTAATTTTTGTTAGAGTCAAGTGTCACCCCCCCCCCCCGCCCCTACAGCCAAAACTACAAATAATAAAAATCTAAAAAAATCGTGAATGAAAGCGCATATAACGAATTTTTGAGGAAAACTATCACCACTAAGTAGACATGATTGGTTCTTGAGATACAGGCGACTAAAGTATTTATTCCTACGAAAATTAGCTAAGACGGCACCAAATAACTTTAAATAGTAAAATAGTTCATACTTGTTGTTTTTAGAGATAGTTTTTGGTGTTTGTAGTATTTGGCTAGTTCTACAAATTAAGGAATTTTGGTTGGCTCAGGTCGTAAATGAATATTTTATTGATGCATGTGTTACGTGACAAAATTAAATAAAGGTTTACATTGGTATCTAATTGGACGTTTAAAATTATCCGTCTCAAACAAATATTTTTACGTCAAATTTATTTAAAAGTACTCAAAAATATCACTTTCCTGTTGGGCGACATTCCTAAATCCAATATGTAAATCCACGTAATAAGGTTAAAAAAGCAGTTTCCTAACAAAATGTTGTTTTAATATAATAATCAAATGTATATGTTACCCAGAAAAGGTTAAAAGTTTTTACAGTTCCATTTTTTCTCCGAGTTTTTGTTGACTTAACAAAGGCGACACGTATTTAGTATCACTTCCCTGGCACCCAAAACTTCGTTAAAATCAACTTGAAATTGAATAGTATGTAACGTTGCCGCTAGGGCGATAGAAAGAGAGAGGTAAAGACAACATAGAAACGGCTTTGTTTTGTTTCACCCGATCAACGGTTAGTAGTGCCAGAGTGATTAGTGTGGACTGCCGCGTTCGGGTCAGACAAATTCTCACCCACATGGTACGTAATTAAATATTAATCTTTCAAGTATTACTTAATTTTTATACATTGCTAATATTTCTGTAATTGCACGGAAGATTGGTGGATATTATTTTGGAATATAATAAAGCCATCGTCAAGATTTAAGGGAAAATCTTTTAAAATATCACTTCCCTGTCTATCACTTCCCTGGAAATACATACACAGGGAAGTGAGAGCACCCCAGGGAAGTGATAAAAACATGTGTTATGGCTGTTAATTGTAAAAGAAACAACATCACGGTGTCGTTTTATAATAATTATTTTGGTATTCCCCGGTTTTACTGTGATTTTCATTAAGTATTTAATTGTTGGCTGTTTTATTTATATTAAATTTGGGAATAATTAGAAGAGGCAATGAATTCGATTCCCGGTATGGGTAAATATTTGTGTGATGAGCGCAAAAATTTGTTCCTGAGTCATGGATGTTTTCTACATATTTAATGTATGTTTTTATCGGTGCCTATTGCACGTAGTACAAGCCTAGAACTTGGTTTGAGATTGTCCCGTGATATTTATTTATTTACTTTATTTTATTTAAGAGCTGTAATAATCTAACGTTTTTTTACAGAAGCGAAATGGGTAAACCCAAAATCAAATCGCAGAAATATTAAGAAAAAAAGAGAAAATGAGAGAAAATGTTATGCTAAAATTAAAAAAGATCCGGAAAAATTGGCCGCGTATAAAGAAAAGGACAAACAAGAATAAGAGTTTAGTTTGAATAATATTTTATGTTAACTGTCTTAAGTGGATGATGATTATTTGGTTGCATATTTCTGTACCATCCTGTCTTAAGTGGTTGTTACATTTTGTAGTAGGTAGTCAGGAAAAAAGTAGATTATTTATTGTCTTGAGAAAATTAATGTTATCTTATTTTTTCAAAAAAAATATTTTTTTTTAATCGTCTTAAGATGGTTATTATTTGGTTGCATATTTCTGTGACATCCAGAGTAAAGTGGTTGTTATTTTTGCAGTAGTCGGGAAAAAAGTTCATTATTTTTTGTCTTGCGAAGATTGATGCTATCCAATAAAGGAATATTACATTTCATGTTAATTGTCTCAAGTAGATGATGATTATTTACGATTAGTTGCATATTTTTGTGACATTCAAAATTAAGTGGGTGTTACTTTTTGTGGGAGTCAGGAAAAAGTTGATTATTTTTTGTCTTGAGTAATTTGATGTTGTTTTAAACTATTTTTTTCATAAAGAAAAGTTAACATTCATCAGGGTTTTTATTTCTATATACCTAAAGATTCATTCCCTTGCCTATTTTATCACTTCCCTGGTGAGTATTATGGTATACATTAAGATTTTTCTTTACATATAAATTGTTGTATTTATTAGATAATGTATTAACTGTTGTACTATATGCTGTGAATTCCAGTTTTTAGGAAAAAAAGGTTTTATAGTCACTTCCCTGTATATACTCTCATTTCCCTGTCCTCCGTAAACTAAAAAATGCCTATAACTTTTAAATAATTGAATATTTTGACTGACCCTTTCAATTCTAGAATACTCTAGCATATTTGATTATAATAGAAAACTTTGAAGTCATAAACATCAAAAAACACGAAGGGCCAAAAATTGTTAAATTTTATTCCCTTCCCAGTAGAACTAGCCATTTATAAGCGGCGTCGGAACCCTACCTGAGCATGGTCCGACATGCTCTTGCCCGGTTTTTTTAAAACATTGGTTTAATAATGGACTGCTGAATGGATGCACTTTAAAAAATTGTACTTAAGTAAATAATGATTTACACTGTATAAATATATAAGTAAATAAGTACCTACCTAAATAATTTTGATCTCAACAATAGTTTCATTAAATAATTAACCTTCTACATTACAATATAATTTTGATCACAGCTAGTTTCATTTAATAATAATTAACCTTATATATAACAATAGGTAAACTGTAAAAATATGAAAAATAAATAAATCATTTTTGATCATCAACAGTCTCATTAAACAATTGACCTTATATTGAACAATTAGTACATAATTACACTAAAAATATGTACTTAACTATAAACCAGTCTCATTAAATAATCGACCTTATATATGGAACAATTTGTGAATAATGGCTTGCTTACACTTTAAAAACGTAAGTAAATTATTTAGATCGCAGTGATGGTTTAATTAACCCTATACTCGTATAATATAACAATAGGTAAATAGTGATTTACAGCGTACAAAATGTATGTAAATCATTTTGATTTCCTCAACAGTCTCAAAAAGAACAAAGGCTAAATAATGGTTAACATTTGACTCTAACAAAAATTAGCGCTTATAAGCTGAATATTTCATAAACGGATCACTTAATCGGAAAACTGTTTTTACAAACCCGCAATATTTTTGAAAGACCTATCCAACGACACTCCACACTATGGGGTAGACGAGAAAAAAAAATCATCCCCACGTTACGTGTAGGAGAGGTACCTACACTAAAAAAAATGTTTTTCAAGATTGTATTTTACCACTTTGTTGGCGTGACTAATATGTACATTCATGCCAAATTACAGCTTTCTAGTATAAAGAGTATCTGAGCTAGGCTGCGGACGGACGGACGGACGGACGGACATGGTGAAACTATAAGGGTTCCTAGTTTGACTACGGAACCCTAAAAGCTACTTCTCATTTTACAAATATTTAATATTTATTAATATTAACCGTGTTTATAGCACGACACAATTAATAATGCGCGCATGGAAGCGCTTACACCGTTGATAGAGAGTCTATTATTGCATAATCCGCGCGCCATATTAATTGCGCCCACCTATAACATCGTAATTTGCCTGCGCAAAGCAAGCTTTCCATTTTGTTTTCTTTGAAAATTCGTCGGCGAAACTTTTTAACTGACGATTTTATTTAAAAAATATCTAATATTTCAGATGGAACTAAGAACTTAGCTAACTACGTAGGTAGTATACAATTTATTTAATCGACCCTGATCACTCATTTCTGAAAGTAAACAAACACTTTACGCCAAAATCCACCAAAGTCAGTTGAACCTACAGCTTTAAAAAAAAACAAGTTCAAAGCAAATGCCAAACAAAACAATGTACATTTTGTGGGAACGATAATTAGGTTTACTATTGTTTGACGTAGCGAACAGTGCGACTCTATGACAAAGCCTCGGCCGCCTTCGGCACATTTCGGCTCGCTCACCTCGCCGTCTCGCATGCGCTACTCACCTGCCGCCGCTACCCATTCAATTGTTAGGTAGTGCAATAATAAGTCGAAACACTTGCGCATAGAGATTAAAAAAGCTTGAAACCGTTCGATTAAGTTTAAAAAGGGTAACAGATGATAGGGTATTGGGAATGGGTTAGCGCTTAGTCGAATTAATTGTATCGCTTGGTTGCCCTTTCATTGGACTATGTCAACGATAGGCTTAGCTCATCCTTGGGGTTTGTAAAAACAAGTCTATCAAATACCCTATCGAAAACCCCTTTAATGCTAAGCGGTTCCGGTCCCTGCTTTAAACAGACGTGTTTGTTCCTTTTTCTCCGATAAACAGTCGCACCATATGTTTTTGATCTATAATGATCTTCCGTTTCATCTGAACACTGAAATTTTTGCTTCAATTTTAGTCCTTATTTACTGTGTCAGAAATCGAACAACGAGACGACGTTTCTGTCGTTCTGCTTTTGAGCTGACAAACATGGCCGGTGTTCCTTGTTGTGGCGGAAATCGTACAAAACAGTGTTTTTAATTGCTTTTTAGCTGAAATACTTATGGGCCTTATCCCTATTGTTATCATAATGTCAACGTTATAGCTCTTATCAAATTCGAAGGCGTGAGTCTTAAATAAAACGATTGCAATTGGGTTAAAAAACAACAAAAAGGAAGGAGTCCTTGGGCTATTCTACTTCCATTTCCATTCTAAGACATAGCCAAATTTGTATTGCAGCCGGGGGACAGTTATGTGGAACATTATCAGAAGGTCCTCCGACTGCGATACAAATTTGGTCACCTCTTCATTTCCTTTTTTGTTTGGGGTACTGTCACATTAGCACTTGCACTTAGTTTTGTTATTGTATATTTAGGCACTGAATAAATGATTTTTCTTTCTTTCTTTTTACATTGATTACAATGCTTGTTATTGCTATTTTCAACCGACGAAAAAAACGAAGGAGGTTCTCAACGCGTACTTTTTTTTTATGTATGACCACCGTTTACTCCGTCAATTGTGAACCGATTTTGAAATTATTTTTTGGTTTGATAGAGTATACTTCCGAGGTGGTCCCATTGTCACAAAATCTGAATCTGATGAGGGGATCAGTAAGGAATTGAGGGAACTTCTCAAATATTGTAGGCAAACATACAGTAGCTATTTTAGTATTTTTAGTAACAAGTCTATTATTTTCATTCAAAAAGTATAACTTGGTGCTGTAAAACTGATGATGAAGCCCACAAATGGCCACCGGAACTCCTTAACGGTACCTATTTCAAGGGTGGCGATAAGATATCTCGACTAAGATAGTTGAGCAACTACAACGAAGAATATTGACTTGTTGAAATATGACTATGACTTTCCCGCGGCGTTGCTTGCAACGCGCTAGAAATATCTTAATTTTTTATATCAACTAAGAAGTAAAATTGTAGGCACCTAATAGGTTAGTCCAACTGAAGTCGGCGACTACAATATTTTCAGCAAAAAAGCCGACTTTAGTTGGACTGTTTAGTTGGAGTTGGTTTTATTTTTTGCGTTTTTGAAGGCGGTTTTTTGTTTAAAACATTTATTTTAAAGGTCACTTAAAGTCATGGCAGGCGTGTTTTTGTTATTATTTGTTTTAGTTTAAATCATGTATGTACTTTAGCAATGTAAATGAGACAGCTAGGTAGGTTACCTTAAAATAAGAAAAAAAAATGTGTAGCTTATACGCTCACACAAGCTTGGGGTGCGATGTTTGAATCACATCATCATCATCATCATCATATCAGCCGAAAGACGTCCACTGCTGGACATAGGCCTCCCCCAAGGCTCTCCACTTAGACCGGTCTTGTGCCTTCCGCATCCATCGCGATCCCGCCATCCTTACGATGTCGTCGCTCCATCTTGTTGGAGGCCTACCAACAGCTCGTCTCCCGGTCCGTGGACGCCATTCGAGAACTTTCTGGCCCCATCGGCCATCAGTCCTGCGAGCAATGTGCCCCGCCCACTGCCACTTAAGTTTTGCTATTCTTCGGGCTATGTCTGTAACCTTAGTTCTACTGCGGATATCATCATTTCTGATTCTATCCCGCAGAGAAACCCCGAGCATAGCTCTCTCCATAGCCCTCTGAGTGACTCTGAGCTTTCTTATGAGGCCCATCGTTAGCGCCCACGTCTCAGATCCGTAAGTCATCACCGGCAACACACACTGGTCAAAGACTTTTGACTTCAAACACTGCGGTAATTTGGACGAAAAGACACTGCGAAGCTTCCCGAACGCTGCCCAGCCGAGTCGGATTCGACGAGTGACCTCTTTCTCGAAGTTGGACCTACCTAACTGGACCGTTTGTCCCAGGTATACATAGTCGTCAACAACTTCGAGTGCAGAGCCTCCGACAATCACGGGAGTTGGCACAACATGGACATTAGACATGACTTTCGTCTTGTCCATGTTCATTTTCAGGCCAACTTGGTCGGAAACTCTGCTGACGTCAGCGAGCATAGCACTGAGGTCCTCCATGGTTTCAGCCATGACTACGATATCGTCGGCAAATCGAAGGTGAGTGATGTACTCGCCATTAATGTTGATGCCTCGTCCTTTCCAGTCCAGAACCTTAAAAGCATCCTCCAATGCAGCGGTGAACAGCTTCGGAGATATCACATCCCCTTGTCTGACTCCTCGCTGCAGAGGAATAGGCTTTGTGCTCTGGTCCTGTAGTCGGACGGACATAGTGGCGTTTTCGTACAGACACTTCAACACTTCGATATATCGGTAGTCAACTTGGCACCGCTGGAGAGACTGCAGCACAGCCCAGGTCTCGATCGAATCGAAGGCTTTCTCGTAGTCCACAAATGCAAGGCAAAGAGGGAGGTTATACTCTTCAGTCTTCTGTATAACCTGCCGCAACGTATGTATGTGGTCTACGGTACTATAGCCTTTTCGGAAGCCGGCTTGTTCGGGAGGCTGGAAGTCTCGAAAACAGCTTGTAAACATGGCTCAGAATATTACAATATTATATTCAAATACAAATAGTAGTATTGGTCACTGAATAAGTTTCTACGAATAATTTAAACAATGGTATAAACGGTTCAGTGGTGGTAGGACCCTGTGCAGGGTCCGTCCGGATCGCTACCACCATCTTATCCATTAACCACCCGCCAAGCAACAGTGTTCGTATTGTTGTGTTCCGGTGTGGGGATAAGACAACCGGTGAAATTACTAGCATAGAGGCATTCCATCATAGTCCTCAGGGTTGGCAACGCATTTGAGGTCATGGGATTATAGTCTTAAGAATTCAAATGTCTATGGATCTCAGATTCCACTTACCATCAGGTGGCCTGAGTGCTCGTGTGCCTTCTCCTTAACATAAAAAAAACACAAATACCTATCAAACTTATTTGGGTGATTGAGGAAAATAAGGAAGGAAGTCGCAGTCTCTATCGTTGATCCATAACTGAACTACGAATCTTTGTGTAAAAGAAGCAAATCAAATGACGTACCATTATGTAATGTAGTGTTTTTAATAAAAAAAAATACTTTTGTTTATTTAATTAAAGTTTATCAAGCGTCCTTGTTCGTTTGAACATTTTTAGCGCATGCAATTAACGAAGCTTAGGTTATCTGCGGTATTGCGATAATAAAATATTTACACAATGCTTGTCTGTTTAATAAACACTCGAGAGCAAAGAAAAATGGTCACTATACGTTTGAATTAATTGAATCATTACAGGGTTGGGATTCTACACGGTAATAACGATATCGTATTTGACGTGTTTCCGTATTGTCAACGTTTTGATAACTTTTATGTCATTTACAATAATGGCGACTGTGACAAACTATTCCAAAATATTGTTTGTACATTCTGACGGGATAAGTTAAACGCCGGCTAACTTGAATTAAATTTAAGGTTATTTTTCTTCCTTCTTTAGTAATAACCAATTGGAACAAGTAGTAAAAGTTTATCCTTTTCTATCCAAAGCATTTTTAATTCTGTACCTAAAGTATGAAAAATACGAAGCTAAGCGCAATTGCTGTCCATCTGTCTGTGGCGAACTAGCGACATCAAGTTACAACTTGTAACAACCAACTCGAGGAGCGCCGTCAGCGTCAGACAGCGGAACAAAATCTGACAGTGCGCTACATCGCGCTAACGAAGTTTCTTCAGTCGGTTGACTTATATACCACTTCCAACTTCATTCAAACGGACTTCGGTCCCTCTTACTACATTGCCGACCGACGACAATGTACATTTACGCAACCTGACGACCTGCAAGCACTGTGTCGCAGTCACAGCAAGCCAGACGACCCGCACTGTGCACCACTAGCATTCTGATATATCTCGATGCCTGGTGTCTACAGTGTGCAAAATACTCTCACTCAACAACGCGACTCACTGCCTCCTACTACAAGTACTTCACGGAGCAGGTACACAACTCACTGTGTACTCCACTCCACTCCTCTTCTCCTGCTACGCTCGCCAACGCGGCTCTGAGCACTACTGGAGACACCCACTAACTGGCACTTATAAGCAGCATTTTCAACGCAAAGACTGCACGTCATCACCATCAACATCCGGTCTCAAAGGGGGGCTGGTGTGGCGACCTAGCGACATCTAGTTACAACTTGTAACAACCAACTCGCAAGCGCCACCAGCGTCAGACAGCGCAACTAAATCTGACAGTGCGCTACATCGCGCTAACGAAGTTTCTTCAGTCGGTTGACTTATATACCACTTCCAACTTCATCCAAACGGACTTCGGACCCCAGGCATAACACGTGCCTGGAGAGAGATCTCTCTATTGTCCTCTCTAACTACATGTCCAGTCGGGGTTGTACGTAAAACATAGAGCTACAGAAATACCAACAACTTAAAAATACTTGTTGATAATTCTGTAACCACATTTTGCACAATCAAGCCAAGAATTTTACTAGTGTACGCATTAGTGGCAGGTTGCAAGCCCATCGCCTAACAGTACTACAAACCCTTATTCCCTTAGTCGCCTCTTACGACATCCATGGGAAGACATAGAGTGGCACTATTCTAACCCGTCAAACCACACTGGGCCAGCAACCACACAAATTAATAAATCAAACTGAAATCATAAATCGATTTGAAATAGTTATTGGAAGCTCCTAGCCTAATTTTTTCACTGTATGTGGAATGAATAAATACATAAAATAAATAAATGAGAGTGTTATTGTCTACTGCTTATTATTAAGTACCTACAGTAAAAAATATTTTACTTGAAAAAGCTAAAAATGGAGAGCCTTTTACTCGCCATACGCATTTACTGCCAGTATCTATCCAAGTGCCGTATCTTTTGGTTTACATGGAGCCTGCATATTGATAGAATGCTCATATGCCTTTAAAGCACTACGTGAAATTTAGGGAGACGCTTATATGCGTTGCCAACAGTGAAAGCGATAAAGTTGTCAGCTTTAAGAGTTTTTGTTTGGAGTCCATCTCAAAAACTGCCAAAAAGTGTCCCAGTGAACACGAGGTTTTATATAGCTCGTGCATGACTCGATGTATGAATGTGGAAGAAGCTAAAGAGATTTGTCAGGATCGTAGCAGGTGGAAAGAAGTAATCTCTCCTACCCCTCTGGGAAACTGGCGTGGTTTTATGTATGTATGTATGCATATAGCTACGTGGGAGGCCAGAGGAGGTATGATAAAGTCGGTGGTATTCCGTGATCTGGATGTCAATAACCATAAAGCGTGTGTCTGTTCTTTAAACATAAAAAAAAAAAAAACAGGTATTATAAGTAAGCACCCATAGTGAGTTGTAAATTAAATTATTACTATTACATTATTGATAATTAATACTACTAGCATAGAGGCATTCCATCTTAGTCCTCAGGGTTGACAACGCATTTGAGGTCTTAGGATTATAGTCTAGAGAATTCAAATGTCTATGGGTCTCAGATTCCACTTACCATCAGGTGGCCTGAGTGCTCGTGTGCCTTCTCCTTAACATAAAAAAAAAAAAAAAAAAAAAAAGTATAAATATTAAACTAATAATAAGAACCATTCAACTTTAAACATTATCTCTTCTCTTAATATTATAGCTGGAATATTAAAGGCCACATATGGAGAACTTGCAGCCTTCATATACAGCCCTTAACATCCCATTGTCAGTCCGTCCAACCCGCTCCATAAAAGCCGCCCTTCTTTTTCTGAGCGCAGCAAAGAAGTAATCCACCCTGCTTTCGGCGAACATGCCCATTAAACATTAAACTTGATCATATTTCCTTAGGACTGTCAAACGTTAAAACAAGATTAGTAACACCTTTTTTGTATGTTTTTGGTTAAACCTTCATATCCCTACGATATTCAACAATGATTTTTGATTCAATATATGAGTATTTATAACATCTTAAACCTGGTAAACCAAATTTTTGATAAATGCTGTCGTTTTAAAGTAAACTGCAATTATTTTAATTTGACGCAGCGAGCAATAACTATCTCCGTCTCACGTTTTTCGCGCGGAAGCACATAAAGCCATCCCTTTTCATTATTGTGTGGGCGTGGCAGCATATGCGGCCGCTTCACTACATAGTAAAAAACAAAGTCGTTTCTCGCTGTCTGTCCCTGTTTTTTTCTCCGTTTTTATGGCATTGTGAAGGCAACCGAGCACAGAGGCCACCTGATGTTAAGTGGAAACTGTGACCCATAGGTAAACATTCGCATTCACAAGACTGCAATCCTAAGACTGCAAATGCGTTGCCAACCCTGAGGACTAAGATGAATGCCTCTATGCTACTTATTTCACCGGATGTCTTATCCCCAAGCCGGAACACAACAATGCAAACACTGCTGTTTGGCGGTAGGTTAATGGATAAGATGCTGGTGGCGATCCAGACGGACCCTGCACACGGTCCTACCAGCCGCCATGTATTCTTAGATCTTTATAACTACGCTACGGATTTTAATGTGGTTTAAATAGATAGAGTGATTCAAGAAGAAGGTTTATATGCACAATATTTTAACCCGGAGCGAAGCGAGGGCGGGTCGCTAGTTATAAATAATTATGCTATTACTCACCGGAGAAGTCATCATGACTGTCCCACATAAAATGATTGCTGATTTGCTGTCGTGATGATCGTAGCGAATCGTTAAAAGTAGGCTTGTAAGTATGTAGGGCAACCATTAAAATACTTAATGATATGAAGATACTTGCTTCAAGGTCCATTATAACCTCGTGAGACCCGGTGTGCCATAGGAAGTACTTAATCAAGGGAATTCAGCTTAAACTATATACTTATCACAATAAAGTTCACTTTTGTTTGTTTCAAATTTGAAAATGGCATTTTGGTGATGACCAAAGAGTTGGACCAGAGTTAAGCACAGTCAAGGAGGGCAAAAAAAGTTCCGTTAAAGATAAAGATAAAGATAGTTTATTTGTATAACACAGGTAGGTACATAAGGTCTTAAATATTAGGAAGTGTCACCATGTTGCGCCGCGAGGCATACAAATTGTAGATGCAGTTAAAGAAGTTGTAGCATGCACATGCTCGGATTTCGTCAACTAATTGTAGTCATACAAGTATGCATTTACTGGGTAGTAAGCTTTTTGTACTAGAAAATCATGTAATTTGTGTTTAAATCCCATCCCGAGTATGTTCTTCCAAAATAAAGCAGTTTTTGGAGACGTTGCGCTGATTTTATTCCTAAGACGAAGACTTTAAATTTTGAAATAAGTGTTGATTAGATCTTGTAAACTTTACTATTTCATATATGTATTAGCTTGGAAAAGTTAATATGCGTAATTTCTGGAAATGCCGTTTACAAGAGTCAAGATAGTGAATGCCACACAATGATCTTATGCATCTTTTCTGAGCTCTAAAGATAATTTCTCTATCAGCTGAATTTGCACAAATTATTCCATATCGTAGAGTCGATGTTACATAAGCGTGGTATGCAGTTAACATCACGGACTCATTTACAACTTTTCTCAGATCATACAAATCAAAAGAAAATTGATTCAGTTTTTTTATATACATGGAAGAATCCATGTTAACTTATTATCTAGATTTAAACCTAAAAACCTTGTAGCATCTGTTTCTTCAATTCGTTGTCCCCTATAAAATATCTTTAAATAGTTTGTTCTTTGTTTAAATGTCATGATTTTAGTTTTTTCTAAATTTATTTATTTCCGTTGTGCAACGAAGAGTATCTTTACAATTGTATGATTAATTTTCGTCGCAACTTTATTCGCCTTCGTTGTTTGTATGGTTAACTACGTTTAATTTTAGTCCAACTTTTTGGTCCTCATCCTATCCGTTTGGGAACTAGGATGCCACATACATAAATACAAATACACATACGTGACACACGTTAAACGGTATAAGGGTATACATAAATACGGGATAACGGGAGCTTTTACCAAACTGAGGCCCCAGCCAAGATGCGTTCGCTAACTAGCGTTTCGATTCATTTAGTTTTTAAACCAATCGCGTCACTAGTTGATCACGTGACTTTCCGTATGACGCGATCTACCAGTGACGCGATTGGTTTAAAAACTAAACGAATCGAAACGCTACTTAGCGAACGCATCTTGGCTAGGGCCTCTGATTCATTTCTCCAACATATTAGGGTTTATTTCGGGACCCTCGTGTAGAACACTATAAATAAAAAAAAAATATAAAACAGTTTGGTCAAAACGAAGGCAACCCCGTGCATACATCATGGTACATACGAAGACACTGTTAACTGACCACCCGTAGACTTTAATACGTTGCGATAAGGTTTATGTTCGTTTGTAAATGTACAGTTAACTGTGTCTTCGACTGTACATAGCATACTAAGAATAGACTCTTATTGTTTTTCAAATAAGCTCCGGAAGACTTTTTTACCTTTAGAGGAGTAATTTAATATGCTGCCGTGCTAAACCAAATAGCAGTATCCTAAAGCGCCTGAAGCAATCACAACCTAATCATAGCAGTTAAAAGTGAGATACTTAACTGTTTATTGGCTTAGGATGACAGTATATGTTTTACTAAAATATGTTTGGGTTTTAAGATAAACGATTATTTAGTAATATTTACAAATTTATTTATAAAAATATAAAAACAACACTAACGACTAAACTGAACACATACTGGCCATAAAGTACAGTCGACTTCAAAAAATGAATACCTAATTAAATAATAAAAGATGAATTGGAAGTTTAAACGTATTTTTGTAGTTGACTGTACCCCGAAAAGTTAGTGAAGTCGATAACTTTTTTTTATATTTAGTAACCGGTTTTGTCCGCATCGTAGCTGCTTCTCTGGCTTTCGTAGTGGGCTGAAACAGGAAAATATAAAAACGTTATTAGGTTATTAGTGTTATTACTTTAGAAAATCCTCATATCTGATATTTCGAGATGTATGAGTTTGAACTTATTTCTCTTCAAGTTTAAGTTTAAAATTGTATATAACGTAATATGAGATACGAGGTTTTTCAAAGCACCGACGAATCCAAATTCTTATCATTAGTAATATTATAAATACGGAAGTAAGTTTGTATGTTTGTTCGATCTTCACGGTTCAACATAAAACAATCGACTTGAAATTGAGTACCTACAAAGATTATTTATACTTAGTGAAATTTGAAGGAAACAAATACAGTTTCCGCAGGACTAGCAATAAACCACTCCGAGGAAAAAAGAGATGTTAACACTATACCTAGTAACGTATCTCTTGAAGGCGAAAAAGCGAAAGTCAGGTCAGGTTTGCTCTAACAAAACAATAATGTTGTAACGCCTGTGAAAAAAACTTAGCAAATATTTTGGAAGTGTTTTGCTCTGACAAACTGGTAGGCGTTTTACGTAGAAGTTATTATTGCTAATAGGTTTGGTATAGAAGCATTACAAACAACTGTTTGTGCATAATGATATAACAATTGCTTATCTTGATGATATTTCTGTAGCATTATTTCTTGTCTGCCACTGAAAGACAACGACTTGTAAAGAATTATTTTTTAATCGTAAAAGTACTCAGAACTCTTCTTGTCTGCTGTACTGCCATCTTTAGTCAACGGGATTTATTTTATATAAAAACTATTAAATTAGACTTAGTTGTGTAAATCGAATTAGCACGCAGGAAAAGAAGTATCAAGGTTCAAAGATGCATTTGGTTCATAGTCGTAATTGCCCCTAAAACTTCTACAGGAGATGCCGACTTTTGTTCTAGAAAAACAAAGGCCCTGTGAGTGAGCGTGATAGAACTGTATAAGTCATCCTTCTGTCTCTTTTATTGCGTGGAACTTGTCAGATTTGTCTAATTACCTCCATTGCCAGCAGTAAGCTGCAGACTCTTCAGGATCGCCTCCGGGATGGGTGGTGGGGTAGGAAGGTGGTCACCCTCGGCGTGGTAACCGTTCTCGTCGGCGGTGTAAGTGATGGAGTAGGTCTGACCATCGTCTCCAACGTAGGAATAGGAGCCTGAGACTTGGAGGGAGCCTTCCTCGGGAGTAGCTCCAGGGATCACGTGACCTGATGAGGTAAACAAATTAGTAACAGCAATTTAAAAAAAAAAAAATCTTATATAATTACCTTCGAGGTTTTTTTATGGCAAACAAGTACACAGGGCACCTGCTGCTTAGTGGGATCTGTAGCCCATTAACCCATCATACGTATTCTCAAAACTACAATCTTAAGACTGCAATTCAAAGACCGCAAACGCGTTGCCCTGAGAACTAAAATGGAATGCCTCTGTGCTAGTTATTTCACCGGTTGTCTTATCATCGGACCGGAACACAACAATGAGAACGCTGGTTGTCGGTACGTTAAACTTTAGCGTAATTGATTACCTGCCCCCTGTTTCACCATACTGACAATGACAGGTGACAGGTGACATTTTAGCGTACATGGCGCAGCGTATACGAAACCTAGTGATGTATCAGCGTGTTAACTTTGCAATGTATACTGAATTGTCAGCTGTCACGTGTCATTGTAAAGGTGGTTTTACGGTTAAAGTATGAATGGTGGTAAACATCTGGCCGGACCTTGCATAAGGTCTTACCACCGCTTTCGACGTGTGACATTAAAGTTAAAACTTTGCCAGTAGGTATAAAGTCAAAGTCAAATAATTTAATGCAATAACATACGTCAAAATCACGATAAAATGTAGAAATAAAAACAAAAAAGAATAAATTAAAAAAAACATAATATTAAATATATCCATAAAAATCCTTAATACTATAAAACGCTTTTTCAAGTAAAAATATTTTTAACCTACTGACATACAAACCATAATATCAGTGGGTGCGCCAAAGTTTATATTATATAAAAATGCAAATTAGATTATTGGTACTCCGAAAATGTATCTCATACCATTTTACATCATAATGATCACTCTTCATAATCAATATTAAGCAACAATTAAAAAAAAAAAAAAAACTTCAGATTGATACTCAAAATTCTAGTCTTGCGGCAATTCTGGAGATCTTCGATTCCATTAAAAAAAAGAAAATTAGGGATGTCCCAAAAATTTGGTCTCAATGATAAACTAACCTTAACTCTTACACCTATAAGTATAATATTTGTGCCACGAGATGACAATTAATACATGAGTATGAGTATGAACCTTCTTGTTCAGCCTTGGTGCCGTCGCTGGTCTCATATGCGTATCTGAACCCTTGCTCGTTGATCTCGTTGTCGAACCTGAGGATTTCAGCCTGGCTGCTGGCGCTAGCAGAGGCGCTAGCGGAAGCGGAGGCGTGGCTCTGGGCTTGAGCATTGAAACCTAGAAGTCAAATGATTTAGTTATTTTTGGGCTATAAATAGGATTCAGTTACGAGGGTTTATTTTTCCTAGTTCGGGTGAGTGAAGTTAGATTTAGATTTTTTATATTATTTTAATTAAGGAATTTGCGAAGACATTTCCAAACATACATGATGGCAAAATCATATAAGATTGTTGCCTCATCGTTATTATTATTTATACATATAATTTGATTTAATTTGAAATAAGGCCTCTAAATATGGTGACATAAAGCAACCATGACCACATAAACAATTTATTAACAGTTGTCTAACCGGCAGTAAAAATTCTAAAATTAAGATAACTATTCCAAATTTATGCAATAAAATCAAAACTTCATAAAAATATTAAATCCTGGTCGCGGCACCAAAATTAATCTATAAAAAAAACAGGGTAAGTTTACCTTGACTAGCGCGACCTCCCTGGCTACCCTGGAAGCCTGACCCTCCCCTAGGAGCTTGCAGACCAGCGCTGGCACCATTCGAGGACCCAGCGTGAGGAGGAAGGTAGACGTTCTCCAGGCGCGCCGCAGTAGCGACTGAAGCCAGGGCTAAGACGATTAACTATAGAAGAAATTAAAGTATCTTAATGATATGATGTTCATAACGCTAAACATGGTTTGTATCTGGCTTAGGATTACACTTAAGATTTTTAAATGGTATTGTATTTTGTTAACACGTAAAGCTATACTGACGACTTGATTTGATGTTTTGAAATTTGCCCTATTTTTGCGACTGTGGATTGAACAAGCATTTTATGCAGATAGACATTTAAATTCTCTACTCAATTGAGAAAGATCTATTTAAATGGGCACACTAGTAAAAAGACTGGCTTAAAATATCTAAATCGTTAGCACTACGATGTATTTCTAACTAAAGTTCTTTGTCAATTGTCACCCTATTTATTCAAAATTTCTGCGAGCTTTTTGTAACGAACCATATATTTTAAGTACGCAAATAAGATTAAGCATGATTATACACAGCGTGTTACTGTTTATTTGGTAATCTGTTACTTGCTCAAGCGTCTATTAATTAGTGAGTTTGATTGACGAGAGATGGTAAGCCACGGGTTGAGGAGGTATACAGTTAAAGATTAAGTACGCACTTGAGTTTTTGTTGGATTGCGAAATTTTGTGCGCAGTATGAAATGGTAGTGTCAAGATTAATGTTTTAAAATGGTACGGTACGGAGGCAACAGTACGTAAACTATAAAGTATTAAGGAAAATTAGATAAGTTTATTTTATTTTATTGCAAATTCTTCAATGCAAAAATGTAAGTCATGATTTAATAGCTATAAATTATAATTCTTAGATCCTTTTTTCACCAACACACTCTACAACATGAAACGTATACTAAGAATAAGCATGATCTAGAATTATAAATAAAAAACGGGACTACATAGTCCCAATCTGACAACACTTAGCAACATCAAAAACAAAGATTAAAGGAAATATTCAAATTAACCACACACGACATATCGACCAATTACGACCCCGATGAAATCTTTTGACAAATCACTGATATCCACAGCACAAACACTGAACGTGACATATAAATTGAAAGGCGCACGATTGCATGCATAAATAAACACAATTACTAACGTATTTCATGGCTGAACTGAGATGTGTACTCCGATGTGGATGATAGTAAAATGTGCCTTCTCACTGCACATCCCGCTGTATATATACCATCCTCTGTTCGATATTCGAATGATATAGATTCGAAATTTAACGTTCAAATTTTCAAAGCCCTTTTACTACACACATCTTTATGTAATTCAAGATAGGGTTGCATTTCGTGTATCTATCTGCTAGGTCTTTTTAATGCGAAACGTACTCGTGTTAATTAGCGTGATTATTTTCATTTATATTAATTGACACTATTTTTTATACTGAATGATGCGTAATTTGAATATGGAACGTATGCTTTTTAAATATTGCAGTACATTAGGCTATTTATGGGTTGGTGCGAATCCATTAATAAAAAAAAAAAATAGTTAAGTATGTTATTAGCTGCGTAATTAGGAAGTTGTTTGTGTAATATTTAATAAGGCATTTTTTTATTGAATTTATTATCTTGCATTTAAACTCGATACTTTGATATGGATCTGTAAATTGTTCTTAATTGTTTTTGTTGCAATGTCGGTACCCATATTATCTATCTCATAGTCGCTTCGACCGTTTTTCTCTTCTTTAATATTAATTTAATGGTAATTATACGTTTAATTTATACTTAACTATTGGTTGCCCGTAGCTCCGTCCGCATAGAAGAAGTTTATCGGTATCCCCTCGTGAACTGTCCAATTTTACGGGATTTATTGGCTTTTTACTAGATAAATTACATTACGATCCTTTCAGCCATTTTAAAGTGAAAAGTTACCAAATATACTGTCATATTTATAATAATTATATTTCGTGTACGCATCATGTTTTTTTTTTCATTGTTTTTATAATGCTAGGTTAGGTATTATCATGGTCATAAGCAATGTCTAATAAATGACTGACTGCTGAGTTACTTGAGGAGTTTCTTCTCAGCAGTGGTCTCTCCTCTTGGGAAGCGCTGGTAGAATTTAGACATTTAAAAGTGCCCGTCCGGCCTATTTACTAAATAAACATCTTTTAGGGCTCCGTTTGCAAAAGGTTTCAAATGGGACCCTATTATTAAGCCTGCGCTGTCTGTCCGTCCGTCCGTCCTAGCTTTAAATAGCTGTATCTATTGAACCGTAAGCGATAGCTGATTGTTTTTTTTCTACAATATATATTATGTTATAACGACGGAAACATAAAGGGGACCCCATACAAGAAACGTATTTTTATTTATATGTACCGTAGAGACGGTAAAACATATAAGCATCTGGAACGGTAATGGTAAAAAAATGCGACGGTACGGAACCCTCGGTGCGCGAGTCCGACTCGCACTTGACCAGTCTTTTATCTTTTTTCCGTTTTTTTTTTTTTTTTTTAATTGTGAATTGTGAAATTACGGGTCTATAACTGAAATAAAACGCTATCTATCTATCTATCTATCTATCTATCTATAGATATGGGTACTTGACGTGTTTGTGTTTTGAATGATTATTAATCGTTTTAATTATTGCTGCTTTCATCAATCATTATTAATTCGTATTGTTAACAAAATACGATAGAGATGACTTAAATGAATGAGCCCCATTGGAACCCTGTTGCGGGAAGTCAATGATTTAATGAGGAGTTATTTATTTTTTGTAGGCTAACGCTGTTATTATGACAGAGTCCTGCAGTAGCTCAACGTTTAAGAGGCCGTATAGGAAATATTACCGGTTTTGCTTATTTTCGTGATTTTACAGTTAAAATACTGCTTTTCTATAAGTTATAATGCACAAAATGAAATATCATTTCTTATGATAAAATTAATGAGTTGAAACGAATGAATGAGCTGCTTTTTTAATTTTGGCGAGCATTGCGAGATTTAGGTTGTTTAAAACATTATATATTGCCATTTATTTTTCATATTTTGGATGCTTTTTTAAGGTAGTGGATTGATTTTGAACTAAAATTGTTTGTTGAACAGTTGTTTTAATTTATTGAACAAAAGTATAAAGAAGCCGAATAAAAAAAAATTGTTTGCCCATTATCTATAAAATTTTACCAACTCAATTATTGTTTAACAAAAAATATATATATGAAGGTGGTAAAAAGTGACCTTTACAGCAATAAATTGTAATTATTTCATACCTTTTCGAAGTCAAAACGATTCGTAAATATGCGATATTCTAAACCTCTTGCAGAAAATTCACAAAACAGTCGCCTGTGGTCGATTAATCAAAACAAAATAATAAAAACTGAAAAGTAGCTCGTGCATTCGTTGAAAATCAAAATTAAGTTTCGTGTTGCGCATTAAAATTTGTAGAAGTAAAGTATTACATACATACATACATACATAACATCACGCCTTCATTCCCAGAGTGGGGTAGGCAGAGCTACAGAAATACCAACAACTGTAAAAAGACTTGTTGATAATACTGTAACCACATTTTGTACAATCAGGCCAAGAAGTTTACTAGTGTATTAGTGACAGGTTGCAAGCCCATCGCCTAACAATACTAGAAGCCCTCATTCCCTTAGTCGCCTCTTACGACATCCACGGGAAGACATAGAGCGGCACTATTCTAACCCGGCAACCACATGGGCAAGTAAAGTATTTCAACTGTAAAATCACATAAATCAGCGAATTCGGCAAAAATTCGTATTTGGCCTCTTAAGTACTGCAAGAATAGTTCTTCATTTGTTGGTTAGCTTCTAATTTTCTAGTCTAGACATTTTAATATCTGTTAATTAGACGAAAGTTCAAGTTTAACAGATTGATATATGTATACCCTGACAGACAATTATCATGATTGAAGTTATGTGGAAATACAACGAAGGTAAATATATACTTCATAAAGCTATTTATATTAATGGCGACACGTTGGCTTGGTTGGGAGTGACACTGCCTCATAAGCCAGCGGTCCTGGGTTCAAATCCCGGTAAGGGCAGATATTTGTGTGATGAGTGCGAATATTTGTTCCTGAGTCTTGAATGTTTTCTATGTATTTAAGTATGTTTTTCTCCATATAAGTATGTTTATCGTTGTCTAGTACCCATAGTAGAAGCCTAGAGCTTAGTTTGGGACTAGGTCAATTTGTGAGAGATTGTCCCCTGATATTTATTTATTTAATATAAATAGCTGTCACCAGTCACATATTTCACTTACCATCTTGTTACAGTTTGGCATCTCCATGCCGTAAAAAACACCAATAATCATACATTCATACATAAAATCACGCCTTCATTCCCAGAGTGGGGTAGGCAGAGCTACAGAAATACCAACAACTCTAACTCTCAGACTTGTTTATAATTCTGTTACCCCATTTTGTATAATCAGGAATAGAAGTTTACTAGTGTATTAGTGACAGGTTGCAAGCCCATCAAATATTGTTATTTGATACAAGCCTTTATTCCCATAGGGCCGTATTAATAAAATGATCTCGACTGTA